>JAOXNO010000013.1:70454240-70470001 GCA_028565335.1 Limnodromus scolopaceus | reverse complement strand
AGTTGGGACATTGACGTCTGTCTAAATGCAGCGCTGAAGGCGAAGTCCCAGATGGAGTTTTAATTTCCTTCCTCTCCCCCCCCCCGGCTTTCGCAGTGCTCCTTCCCTTACAGGCAGTCATAGCGAGCCCAGCTCTGCCTCTCCCCTCCCAAAGGCCAGGGGCAGCATATTGATGGCTTCGTAATGGGGAAGAGGGGAGGGGGACAGGGGCACGAGCCTTTCATGAAGGAGTGTGCACCACTTGCCACTGGGGTTTTAGTGGGTGTCATGGGATTTGTTTGCAGCATATGCGATGCTGTTAATGATTGAAAAATTACCACAACAATTAGTCATGGATCGCTGATGGCAAGGCCCCCAAACACTGTGGACAATATGATTAAATCCATGTATGTGACAATTAACTCTCCTGCAGGTTTATCCACCAAGGAGATGGGAAGAAGATGGACACACAAAAAAAAGAAGACAGGCAAGAATAATGTGGCAGAATGGACCTGATACAGCTGGCACTATCAATTTTAATCTGACACTGAATTAATCACACTTGGATTAATCCCGTTCTTATTGCACCATTCTGGTTGCCTGTTTATTTATATTCCTTTTCCTTTGTGTGCTACATGGAGGCATGACGGATTAATTCCTGTCCGTTCCATGTTTTTAAATTTAAAAGGCAAATCCTTCAGTCATGCCGTGTTTGAGGTAGTCCGTAGTGCAATTATCTCATAAAAAATGAGCAGAGTCCAGATGCACCATGCCATGAATCCCCTTCTGTATCACAGCTGAGTAACTCTCAATAAATATTTGTTCATCCAATATTCTCGCTGGGTAGATCTAGTACTGCCTGTCTGTCCAGCCATACAGACATGCAGGCACACAAGTAATGCTTTGGTTGTGCATTTTTGTTACTATCAGGTAAAATTTGGTGCGTACTCGTTAGTGATTCTCGTTGTGCTCATTTTAGTCTGAGGGACCAAAAGCAACCTGTTTGTAATGTTTAGATGTTGTGTTACTGAGAAGATTCAGACTGGAAATGTAAGTAGGTGCAGGAACCGGAAAAAGCAGGTATAGGTGGTCTGGCATAAAATTTTTAAAAGATTAAGATCTTTAAAGGAAGAGAAGCACTAATGTTTGCCAGACATAGCCGAAGACTTGGAAGAGAAACAGTGCCTATCAGTAGACAATCTGCTCCAAATTACCCAACTGTGTGCTGTTCCTAGCAAAGTAAAAGTAGTTTGCTTACTACACTGTTGCTGTGCCTGCTCCTTGACAAGTCTCTTTTTCACCAAGTGGCAGATACAGTTTAATGGATTGAATTTGTCATAGCTTAATTTCACCTGTAGGTACTGCAGACCTTTCTCTTCTTTCTTCTTTTCCTATCATTTCTTTCACGGTTTTACTGTGACATATTACTGCTGCGGTCTGCAACGCTTAACGTTATTTTAAGTGTTTAGATTGCTGGTCAAAGTGTCATACCTTTCTTGTTTTCTAAAATCCCAGTGAAAGCATTAGAGATAATTCACCTTGTTTAAGAACAAAGTTAACTAAAGTCATAAGTGTTTCCATTGAAAAAGAATAGTAAAATCCCTGCTGGTTTAAAATGTGAAGGTTTGTATCCAGTCAGCCATGGGTCCTCTATTTATGTATCAGTAACTTGAAAATATGAAATGGAGCATAGCTGAACCATCTTCTTTTAGAGTGATGGTTCTGTCCTCATATTGCCTGAGAACACAATCTATGCTCCTGCTCTGGCCTGTGGGCTCAACTGCAAAGAGATGAGCAAGTCCTGTGAAGTCAGTGGGTAATAAAGATATCGATGACCTTGACATGTAATTGAGTGCCCAAAGGAATCTTGTCTTTCTGTTGACCATGTAGCTTTCAAAAGGTGATTCAGGGGTAGGTGCATGAAGCTAGAGGATGTGAATTTTACTTCTTGTGTCTGTCTGCATGCAAAGGTAAGCACTCTGTAACGTGGCAGGAGTGGATATCCTATTCATTGATAGAATAGTATGTCTGAAATGAAAGATAAGTGAAACTGGCCCAAGTACCTGTGGCACATCAGAAAATTTGTAGTAGGTTCTAGTCAGAATCTGACTCACATTCAGCAGTAGCATTGGACATCATAACCCAGATAAAGCCAAATTTGAGTCAGAACTGCTTCTTTCATTATGTCTTTCAGTCATTTCTTCCACTTTATATATAGTTCTTGCATCAGGGGAGCATCTAAATTTGGTTACTCTTTTTTCTTTCTTTTTTTTCTTTTTTTTCTTTTTTTTTTTTCTCTTCTTCATTGAAAATCTCCAGGGAAATAACAACCAAAAGTATTTTGAACAGGGAGGGTTTAAAGCCATGTCTTCCCAGCTGCTGATGCTGGCTTCTGATAGGTGTGTAGCAAGTAATGGACATTAGGGCTGATCTGGCAATAGTTTAATTCTCAGAATGTCCAAAGCAATAGAAAAAGGGTTTCTTTGGGGTGTTTTGGTGGTGGTGTTTTGGGTTTTTTTTTATTTTTTTTGTCATGTGCCATGATCAGTTGTAAGTTCTGATCCTCTCATTTATCTTCTGGCAGCTCAGAAGAGGAGCTGAGTGTATTATAAACTTGTAGCAGAGGATTGCTAGCTCTGCTGTGCAGCAGGGATAAAATTGACTTTACATCAATATCAAAATACTGTCTGTACAGGTGACACAAAATGCTAACAATATAAATTTAATTTTTCATCTTATCTTCTTGCTGCTCCCCCATTCCCCTGATATAGTCTGGTGTTTTGCAGTTGTATTTGCTGCTGCTGTTTGATGGATAGCAAATACTTGCTGATTACGTAACTAATTGACAACTATGGAAGTTACTTCTTTATTAAGCAATTTATCAAGTGATTAGGAGACCATTTACATAGACTCTATTAAGATAACACCAATAGTTGAGCACATTAGTAGGAAGAAAATATGAGATGGTTTGAGACGCATTTTTTTAAGCAAACTTTGTTTCATTTCCTCTGAGATTTCAAATCACAGGGGTATGATGCATTAAAATATTATTGCTTGGGGCTTCTTACATTGGATGGTCCCTTGGCCAAGTGTGCATTACATTTTACACCAATCAAATTTATTTAAATTTAATTAAGATTCATAAGACTGATTTGCTGTGCCTGTGTTATAAATAGAGCGAGAGCAACTTGGCTTAAGTTTGATTAACAAGAATTGAGCTTCATTGTGCAGTTGCAACATCCGTAAGTGCTATTGACACACACGAAGTTACAAGCGGAGGCTGTGTATGTGACAGTGCTTGCAACCCATGTCAAACCTGTGAACAAGAGTGTCATTAAGCATTTTGTGCATATGGGTGTTGGGGTCAAGGAGCGGGGTGGAGTGCGTGCATGTGTTGATTATGGGGATCCATGTATGAATCAAAAACATGTTTGCTCACTGGCAGAAGAGACGAGCTTGAAATGGAGACGAGGTAAGAGGCCTGCCAACAGAAGAGAAAATGTTTTGAGTACACAGAACTTGAGGTTGTTATGGGAAACTCCCTGGTACCCGAACCTGAACCACTGTGAGGTGATTCTTCTGATCTTTCCAGTGGGGATGTTTCCTCCCTAGACCATGTCCAGGCCATGGTCGACAAAGAGAACAGTTCTTTTTTTCATTCCCCCCGCCCTGCCCCAATATGTGTTTTTCCATTTCCCTTTGCGTACATGGAACTGGATGGGAGCAATGCGATACCCCAAGTGCCGGAAATACCTCAGTGTGGCTGTGAGAATAGAATTACTTAAGGTACTTCCGTGTCAAAGAGAATATATTAATTCAAGTGTCCTTCTGAATCAGCACAAAGGGAAGCGATGCATGAGGAAAAAGGCCTCAAAACTTCAGAATTAAAACTGTTGATGGAACATTCACATTCTGCTTTTTTCCCCCTTCCCTTCTAACTGAACAAAATTTTTCCTTTTTAACTTTTTCTTTTTGTGTTTTGGCAAGAAAACACTACCTGGGTCCACACCTGAATGTTAAATATTCTCTCAGAGGGTCAAATGAAAGTAAAGTTACAAGAATAAGCACTGGATTGAATGTATGGAGAAAATACCATGCTTCTGTTGGTACAGTATTAGTAGTTCTTTTATGCACCATATACACAATGCAAAAGAGCCTTATTAATGTACCTCTAGCTTGGCTATCCTATGAAGAGTAGTGGAGATTGTATATATTGACCCAAGTATGGCTGCTTGTATTTGACAGTGGTATGTTGGCTTTGGCTGTGCATTCACTGGTAGTTGCAAGCCAACTCCAGTCTGGAAGCTAGTACGGCATATTAGTGTTTGGCAGTGCCTCTGCCAGTAGTTGTGTCTTTCTGGATTTTGGGTTGCTGGAATATTATTATTAATTTAAGGAGAATTTGAGCTGGGGAAGAAGTAGGAGACGTAGGAGGTTTCTCTTTTTGGTTAAGGTTGCTTTTTTTATCGTCTTTTGGGTAACAAGTTGGTGGTAATTAAGGAAATTTTTTGCCATGTGAAACAAAGATGACACTGCTGTTCCTTGGGGTAGTGCAAAACAATTTTGTATGGTCTTTATTTTATTTAAGTTTGTAAGAATTTAGACTATCACTTGAAAGTTTTAATGATTTGTGGACACAACTGTATCTACAAGTGCAGAATATGATCTACAAGGGTGGAGATGGGGTGAATGAAAAGGCAGAATATCACATTTTATTTCATGGTATCCTGGTGCACTCATGATACTTTCAAGATGTAATAAGCCAATGAGGAGGTAAAGGATCAGGTTCTCAGCTAGTGACTTTCATGAAGTTCTCTTTTCTTTAGCCAACAGAGAAAGAGAGCAGAACAGCCAAAATCTGCTTTTTCTTTCAGTCATGATGCTACTCAGGATAACTGAGAGCAAAGTTACTGGCTTCTGTTTCTCTGAACCAGTTGTAAAAAACCCAGACAATACATAAAAAATATGTAAATATATGTTTATTTACATGCATCTATATATGTTTATATATTTGAGTATGTACACACACACGCAAACACTTCCAATTTTTTGAAGTACCAGAAATGTGTTCTACGAATAAAATCCAAGTAAATAGAGTGGGTGTTAGTACCAGCCTTTCTTAAAATGTGCACGTGGAATCAGATGACTAAAGAAGTGGAGAGGAAATAAAAATGATTTATTGAAAGCTATAGCTTTTTTCATTTTTACTTGCTTACGTCAATGTGTGTGACCAACTAATGTATTAGATTGAAAAGCCTTGCTTATTCATGTGTGGTGTTACTCCAGACAAACTGCAATTATTAAATTTTCTAAGAGCATATATTAAAAGTCAGTATAAACTTTTAATTCTTAATTAGTATATGCTACAACTTTCTGAATACATTGATAAATAGGACGTAAGTTTTGCGGAGATACACTATTTGGTAGACACACTCTTTTTGTGCTCTCTGTCACACTGATGATGAGCTAGTCAATTTTGTATTGGTATTGTTTGTTCCAAACAATTGGAATTGTTTATTACAGGCAAAGACAATATATATGTTGTGCTTGTTTATATATTGCCCAGTAGGAATCTTAGAAGAAACAAATCTGCCTTTACAGCTTTTCAGGGTACCAGTGAGTACTAGGTAGTTCACCTGCATGCTTCTGTACTCGCTGTATATCTCCATAGTTACTCCTCACCTTGGCTTTAAAAGAACCCAAGTACTACAGCCTTGAAAAAGGTGCTGGGTATGTATATTTAAGGCCTAACAGATTATGGTTGCTAATCCAGTTCAGGCATTTGTATAGGACCAGTGCTTGTGTACTTAGTCCCAGAACAGCCTGATACATGGTGTGCATGCAGTTATGATAGTTCCTCACAGTGCATTGTACTGTGCATGTGACTATTTAGCTCTCAGAAAATGAAAGTATATTAAAAATGCTTTTAATATTTGCCCTTTACCACTCATAGCTGGCTTACAAACATCCACCCTTCCTAAGCAGAAGTAAATTCTTTGTCCAGCTGATTAGCTGGGAAAAAAAATCTCCTGGAGACCTTTGCGAGGTCATTAGTGAAGCTTTCTTTTCAGAATGTGAATACGCCACCTGCCTTTCATAGCCCAGGGGAGCCTGGGCACACCGCAGAATAGCATCTGCATACTGCCAGACTGATCTGCTAATAGCCAAGGGAAAGAGAATTGATGCCAGGGGTGAAGAGAAATGCTGAAACCTTGCAAAGTGTTAAGCAGTGCTCACCTATTTATTGGACAGTTAATGCTGCCTGTAGCGTTACCAGTGGAGGATAAAAGAAGTGGGGCATGTTGCAGATTGTTAATTGGTCTTAGAGCTGCATGTTGTAATTACTAGCTCACTTTTTTCTCTACAAAGGAAAAAAATTTCCCAGAAGGGACCAAAGCTGAGACAGTTTTCATCTGCTAAAAATCATGTTGTGTTTTAAATGTTTCTATTAATTTTTTTTGCCTATGAAAGAGAAAAATCATTTTGCTATCAGACTGATAACCTTCAAGAAGGCCCCTTCCTCATTTTGACACCTTAAACGATCATCCTTCATACGTACTGGGATAGAAACTGGTGATTTTCTGTGTACTTTGAAATCAGTTGTGGGGCGTGTATTTGTCCCTGGGAGAAGGAGGGACGTCATTTCAATAGTATCTGGTTTTGCTTTGCATGACAAATTGAGAGCTCCGTCTCTGTCTACAGACCTTGTGTAGGCTTGAGGAGCGTGCAGATGTTTGGTAAGACCAATGGACAGAACCGCACATAGGAGAGGTGAATGGTAGAGCTATGGGTGAAAGTACAGAATGTTTTTGTATTATTTGTATTTCTATGTTTTTATGGTAACATGCAATGCATATTACATTACGTATATTCTGCATCTGCAGTGTATAACTTGTCTTCTGCCCCATAGTTCCATCTCTGCTGAAACTTTGTTTACATCACTTACCCTAGGAATTAGCTGGCGGCTTTTTTTTAATCTCTGTGTAAAGCTGCTGCATGAGAAGCATCTGGGGTTTTTTTTGCTGTCCCTTGTAGATTTTTCCCCTCAAGGTTGTGTTACTCAGAGGTCTAATACTTCATCTCCAGTCTGTGAAAACTTTCCAGACTGAAATGTCACAACCCGTCATATTTGACAAGAAGATGCAGATGTCATTCAACTCCTCCGTTACCCTGTCTTGTGCAAGGCAAATGTTTAAAGGATGTATAAATGTGTGGGGAGAGATCTTTAGTTGGTGCAGATTGTCACGAACCCAGCTGACAGGTTGCACAAGCTGAACGTCTGCCTTTTTATTTGCTCTCCTCTCAGCTTTTTGCAAGGTCTAAGCATATACAAACACACCCTGTCCAACATTATGCCTAGTTAACTGAGCAAGTGAGTTGTGTTTTCCTGTTGCAGTGGAATACGCAGCATACAACAATACTAATACTGTTTGTATCTCTCATGGTGTAAGTGCAAGTGACGTTTTTCAGCTGTTTTGCAGTTAACACAAGTTCTGTACATGTAATATGGTAGTGTTTTAAAAATGCTTCCACAAGGAAGTTGTTTAAAGTCAACTTGCTGGAAATACACAAGGTAATTAATTAGTTTTTTTGAGATTTTTATTGAGGATGGGTAATTTTCAGTTGATTTGTTAATTGTCTTTTAAAATGTTAATCTTCCTGTAGGAATAAATCCTTTTTCATTCCTCTGAGAGCTTCCATTTCATCATTATGGTCTTGCGTTTTTGGTCCTGAGTATCCAGTTTGTGTGAACTATAGATTCTTTGTCCAGCTGCACTTTCTCAGTTGTGCTTCCATTTACCCCGTGCTTTGCAAGCTAAGGATAAAAACAATTGCAACGTTAAACAGGAAAATAAATTGCTAACTGCTTTATTTGACTCCTTATTCTTGGAAAACGTCCACTGAAATAAATTGATTCACAATAGTAAGAAGGACAATGGGTGGTATTTCTGCTACCTGACCGTTAACACAATGTTTTGCCAAGTCTTGTCTAGGTAAAGACTTCAATCTTAGTTTAAATGAGAAGCAGTTTATTTTCTTTTTCAAGCCTGTCTGCTTGCTGCAGGTTGATTGTAATGGGTTAGCAAATTGTTCTTGTAAAACTAGATTCCTTGATGCTGATCGACAGATTTATGAAGGGCAAGGGGAGATAAAAAGGGGATGACTATCTCATCCTCATTGGTACCATTAAGAGCAGTATATGTTCTCATCACATGAAGGGGGGAGTATGTTTGCAGCTCTCCCTCCTCATCATGATTGTTTCCACCAGCCCTGATTTGTGCTTGCAGTATCAAAAAATAAATGTAGCCTACACTTCAGCTTTTCCCCCATCTATCCCTGCCCTTCATCTTCCCCCAGCAGGCACAAGGAGCTCTTCCACCACCCCTCTTCAATCTCCCCACCCCACTGGTGGAGCAGATTTAACTCCCACACCAGCAGCAACTTTGGCTTCCCCTCCAGCTTTGTTGGCATTTAGGGTAGAGGCGGATAGAACACATGGAAATAAACTTTTGGCTCAGTTTAATGGCAGTGTCACACTACAGTCCTTATGGCTGTATTATATGGCCTTATAGCAGCTTCAAGTGGAAAACATGCTTTCCATTATGCTTTTTTTTTTCTTTTTTTTCGTATCTAGAAATAAATGAAGCTGTATGTTGGAATAAGTTCTTTCCTTCAAAAGGAGGCTTGTCTGCAGTTAAGGACTCACTGTATAAATACTTCTTGCTTGCTTAAAATAGGGACAGTGCCTTGAAAATAATTTATTTGGAATTTCCTTCCTAGCTTATCTGACAACTTAGCATGGTAGTGTTTGGTTGCTAGAACGCACGCTTTGCTAAGAGACAGGACAAGCTTCCAACTGTGCATGCAGAAAGCATTTGAATTTGAATTTCAATTAATTCACGTACAGCATGAAATAAAAATGTCATGTTTGGAGGAGGGTTATTGTTGTTTATGCAGTTTTGCTAGAAGACTCGCAGAATAAATGATTGGCTTGTACTACAGCGCAGTATTAGAACAAGAAGTGATTGCGTTATTAGCTGACAAGTCATGAGTGGCCTGGATGCTTTAGTTTGCTCCCATGTAAAACTGCTTTGAAGATTACGGGTCTGTCTGTTATGTCTCTCATCCTTTTTAACATCATATTCAGGTAGCTGTTACAACATTACTTGCCCTGTGATAATTCATTGAGCTATCAGCTACAAATATTTGTTCAGCCTAAGGAGGCCAGGCAGGCGTAAGAGAAAAAAGGTCAGATCATGAGGGAGAATATTCTGTGGCCTGAGTTTTTGAGTAAATTAGTATTTTACTTTTGTTCATAAAGGAATTGCTGTCGGAGCTGTATCGATTAGTCTGTGTCTGCATGCACGTGCACTTGATTGCCCAGCAACTAGACTCTGCTTTGATTTTTGGATTGGCAGAAGTAATGATGCCGGAAGGCCCAAATACAGAAGAATAAGTGGCCCCCAAAGGGCTTTGCTGCTACTAAACATCATCAGAAACAGCTATGCATCCAGGCACGCACAGCTTGTTCTAAGTGAAAACGCTCGTTGACAGCACAAGGTATAAGACTGATAAGGGATTTTCTCATTAAAATGTTGTTGCTTTGTGTTTTGAGCTGAAAAAGTTATTTTTATTCAAAACTGAAACTTGTAAAAAGCACCTGGTCGATTTCAGAGAAAATTTTCACAATAAATTGTTCCAGATATGTCTGTTTTATCCATCTTGATGCTTTTTGACATGAAATGTTTTGATTTTTTTCATTGTGAGCCATACTGAGGGGTGACATATTTCTAAAACATCAAAAAAAAAAAAGCTTTTAATAACTAACTTACGAATTGAAGGACAGATTTTATGCCACTGTTCGGAGGAGCAGCCCAAGAGAGGCAGTAATATGTCAGTACTCATATGGCTGGAACTAGAGGACCTCTTGAGATCCCGTCCATCCTGAATTATTTTATCATCCCATATGAGACCATATGAGGACAAGACTCTGTGTTCTTGGCTCTTACTGGGACAGTCTCAAGGAGCAGCTGTAAAATACTGTGATCTGACCCAGAGTGCTGTGACATTACATTAAAGCATCCAATGCTTTGGTATAAAAGAGCAAACAAAAGAGCTGGGCAGCAGAAGGGAGAATTCTGTCAAACTTGAACGAGGAAGAGAGGGCATGCTTTGAGACTTCAGGTGTATTGTGTATTAATGACTTCGGGAAGATTCACATCCATCTGCTTGGGGGCTGAAGTTACTAGACAAAAGAGATGAGGTGCAGGTATTAGAGAAGATTTAGCTCTGCAGCTGAGCCCTTTGTAAGATGTGAATGAATCAAAAGAGCTGCACTTAATATCTTTAAAGATGGGAAAGAATAGTAGCTTTTTAAAAAAAAAAAAAGGTGGAGAATAAGAATTGCTATTTGCAGATCAATTAATTTATGCATAATATGATGTTCATTTTTTGCATCTAGCACATACTTCCTTGATTGATTTGACTAAATTATCCTTACTTATTAACTACAGCAGTGCTGTCCCATATTCTGACCAGCTTTCCCATTATTCTACGGCATAGAACTGTACATAAAGAAATTGCCCAAGGCTCTTCCCCTGCTCACTGCACCAGCATACTGAAAATAATGTTTAGTTTTGCTTTTTACCTCAGTTTTGAAAAGTCCGTTTGAAGCCTTTGTTTTCGCTGATGACCTATGTAATTTTAAATCCCTCAGGTTCCAAACTGACAGGAGTTTGAGGCTGTTCAGCTCTTAAGGAGCAGGAAAACCAGCACTTTTTGTAATGATATGATGGTATTAGTGAAAAATGCCCATAGAGTGTAGACGTCAAGGATTCACTGATCTCACTTAAACCACTTGTAACTCTTCCTCACTTTGGGTTAAATGATCTCTATATTTTGTTAGGTTAGGGGGTTTTTTTGATCACCCATTCAGTTGGGTGATCTGCTGAGGATACTGGCTTGTCAATCTGTTTGCTTCTCCATGGACCAAAAATACTTGTAAAAGTTGAATTTAACAGGAGGGAGGTGGGGGAAACGTTCTCTTTTCCCTGATGAAGGAATGTATGAAGTTTACCTCCAGAGTTTTCACAGGGAGAAAAGTCAGTGTATCCTTTCTAGGTTCATCCTTGAGATGTCCTTTTAAGAGGTGCGGATGTTCTAAAATCCATTGATACTGCTGGCAGCTGAAAATTTAATAAAAAAAGATTTAGTGATTTTTAATTGAACTAAATGCATTGTCCTACACAAAAGATGTTATTTGAACTTGTAGAGGCAAGGACAATAAATAATGACAGTGATGCATAATGACACATTAGTAAATTTATGATGGCACCCACTCCTTGCTAGGTGCTTACCACACAGTCTCAAATGACAATCAGGTTCTCTGAAGACCTCATAGTATAAAAATAGATAATGACCAAACTACTAATAGGATGCCATCCTCTAAAAAAAAAATATCCACAAAGCTAGCCCTTAGTGGCTTACAGGTATATTTATACATGTTGAGAGTATATCTTTGGTAGTTTTTGGAGCCAAGGCATGTAAGCCTTCATTATGAGGAAAACAGCAAGAATAATATGAGCAGTAAATTGAGATATACCAAACTGGCCATAATAAAGCCTGTCCTAACTAGTCTTTCCATATATCTGTATTTTACCTCAGGCTTTGCTTCTGGCATTCAACATCAGCTAGGCAAAGTCTTTGGTCATGTTAATTTTTCAAACATTTTAGTTTGTTGGGCAAGTTGAAGAATGGAAAGGAAATCTTCAAAAGCTTGGGTAAAAGCAGTACTGTAGGAGTTTGTGTTAAATGTATTGCCTTTGATTCTTAATTTATACATGATTTTTTTTTTTTTAAATAGAGAAAATGTCTGCAGAGTAGCATTTCTGTCACCGCAATCGTCAGTTGGGCTAGAGGCTCAGGCTACAGGGGATGGCAGGGATTCAAGGTAGGAAGTGTTGGGGGATTTTAGCAATTCTCGTAGAAACAGGAAAGCCATTTTTTCTAATTTACCAGAGTTGTGTGCAAGTGTCTTAATTTGACTTTGCATACGGTATAATATTAAACATGTGCTATTTTAAGCATGATTTAAAACCATTAATCAAATGGGGGGAAAAATGAGCTGAAAATGTGGATTTATAACAATGGCATATTGGAATGAGACTGTTCTGTCTGTAAGATGCAAGCAGTACGTGCTTTCAAGAGCAGCAGCACTGAAAATATTGGGTGAGGATTAAAATATATCTTCCTGATCTTCTGTTGTGTTGCCTGAATAGGCTCATATCCCTTTGAGGCAATGTACTGTAATTCCAGTAAATACTGTGTAATCTTTGGGTAGTGTCTCAGTGATTTCTTTCTCCTAAAACCTGTCAATACTCATAATGAAAAGAGAGAACGGAGAGGGATCTTCTTCTGTTGTTGAAAGACCCGTGTGAGACCTGGGCCCCACACGCCACCTTGGCACAGGATCGAGGTGATTCCTGCCCTGAGAGTTTCAGGGATGTTTCAGCCGAAGGCTCTGGTGATACATCATTCTCTGAGGCTGCGTTGTGCTAGCTAAAATGGTCCCTGACCCCAGCAGTTTATTTTCTTTCCTTGCCAGGCTTTTCCTTTCATTCAAGCCGGTCCCTGGTCTGGCAATAGATGTATGCTTTGTCTACTGGACCAAGCTGGTAGAGCATGGTTAAGGGCCAGTCACCCACAGACTTGTGCTGGCAGACCCCAGGCGAAGAGCAGGAGGTACCCTGTGCTTGAGGCACCCACAGGCGGAAGGCCAAGCTTTGCCTTGGAACTAATATCAATTACATGATCTTGACTTTTTTTTTTGGGGGGGGTAGGTTGTTGTATGATTATCCTGACCTTTTCTCTTTGTGCTGGCACACAATAGTATGACATGGCAGACCTGCCTGCAGCCAGCCTGCTTTCTAGAATTGCTTGCCAGAGCTTCTGCTAGTGCTTTATCTGCTGTGCACATCACTAAATGCTCAGCTTTTGCATCTGAAGATGTCTTAGAGTCTTTGCAATCTTGTGTTAACCTTCATTTGAGGGGAAGGATTTAAAGTAGCTGTTTTAATATCAATATTTGTAGTAACAATTGGACTTTCTTTTAAGTAAGCTTCCAAATTCACAGTACTTAAATGCATCTTTTGAGTAGCTTTTGTGCATCTCTGCTACCCCTCCCTGCTCTTCAGAATTGGCCTGTGACTTTGCTCCTCTGTCCTTGATTTTTTTTTCTCTCCTTTTTTCTAATGGCAGTTGTTCCTGATTTTTCTGTGCCAGAAAGTTGAGAAGAATGTTCTTCTGCGGCACTATAATGCTTGTCAGCTCTTTGCAATCCTGAGTTTTAATGAACAGTTTAGTTCCCTGCCTTTGAGCTTCAGCCTCTGCTGTTTTGCTGCTGTGCTGGAGCTTTCCCTGTATGAGCGAGGGAGTGCCTGGCAGAAAGACAGGATTTCTGCCTTTGCTTCCTGAATAATTCCCTCTGACCGCGTTTATCCAGCCCCCTCTTTGTCATTCTTTCTTTGCCTTCCTAAGAAAGCTAAAGAGAAATGCCACATCCCTAGGCCCCTTTATACTCGTTTGTGTATCTGTGTTATAACAGCAGTGCTTAGCACTTGCATAATCTTGCTCCCCTGCATAATCACTGTAATCATTTATGCATCTGTTTTATAACAGGAGTGGGTCAGATTCTGAGGTGGAGCAGAGCAGTTCTGGCTCTCCACTGCGGTTGCTGGTTTGGCTAGCACTCATCACCACTCTTCAGCGTTTACTGTACAGAGTGTTTTATGTGTTAAAACAGCAGGAGCCAAAGTCTTGCAGATTTGAGGACTACCTTTTGTTCCTTTGATTTTTGTGGAGTCAGTGTAAAATGTGGAATCAGCACAAAAGGTTGCCCAGCTTTGGAAAGGGGCAGCAGAGTAGGGGCAACACAGCTGGATTTAGGTTCTTTCTCTAATCACTGTCAGCAAGGTGGGGAGGTGGTGTTTATACTCGGGAGCGAGGAAAGCTGAGACCTAGTGCTGAAATTACCTTCCTAAGCCATAGATCGTGGGGTGACTCGAGAGCTAGCGAGTTCCTGACTGTCCTCTGCTCACCTCTCCAGACTCCTGCTGCACTACAGATAAGCCTGGGAGGCTTGAAGGCCCTCTTTCCTAGTCTAAGGGGTGATAAACTGCTGGTAGAGGGAGCATTTCCTCACAGGTTTCTGTATTAAGGAGCCATTTGGATGCTAGCTGCAGCAAGCAGAGATTCTACGGAGACAGTGTGAGCAATGTCTGTGTTAAAGAGGTCAAAGAGCTGCATCATCTGTAGTCATTACTGCACAGCACTGTGCAGGGAGTGCGGCGCCAAAGCTGGCACCCTGGAGGAGCATCTCTGGGTGGAGCTCTCTTCCTCCTCCATCGCTCTCTTTCTCAGTGTTGACCTAGTTTATTAGTGTTAATTTTATTAGTGCATCTGCTTCATTTTTGTGATTATTAAATGCTTTTGGGGCTTCATAATTTGATTATTTCAGTGCCTTTCTCAATATAATTGAAGCCTGAATGAATGAAGCCTGAAAACATACTTTATTCTAACTTGATAAATCTTGTACAGCTAAACAAATTTATGTTAATACTTTTTTCTTTTTTGCAACCTTGTGCTTACGTAATTTGTTTAGTGGTGATTTTTTTTTCTTTTTTTTACCCAGAGTGCCTGACACTGTGGCCTCTCTCTACACTAAGTCTCTTTTAGTCTTACAGTTTTAAATGCTTTATGTTTAGGGCCTTATATAACATATCCCAACTCTGTAATAGGATGTTAATAATCCAATTAGACATCCATTGATTGTCCCCATCCATTCATTTGCATCATTGCCTCCCGCTGTGCTAACTTCTCTTATGGTACCTTTCTATGTCCACCCTTTCACATTAGTGCTAGTTCATCTCATCTCAGGTGCTATGATACTTTTCTCGTTCCCTTTCTGTGCCACAACTTTCATAGCCTTTCCTTTTCTGCTGCATTTTTTTTTTCTTTATCTTTCATTTCTGGTCTGAACTAGAGTTGTTTCCCCATAGTACTGGGGGCAGGTTTTGAGTGCCAAAAAGGAGAAGCTTCAGACCTACCTCCCCACAAAAAAATGATCTGAGCTCCTGATGCTCTTTCTGTTAGGTCATTTTGATGCCTTGCTTTGCTTGTTTGCTCTGAGGTGAGTCTGAGAAGTGTAGCAAGACCTTTCTCTCCTGCCTAATGAGAGTCATAAATGCTCACTGAGTGGGTGGAGAACTAAGGGGACTAATGTATCATTTACCTCCTCCTTTGGGGTGCTGGCAATGTGCAGGCAGTGCTGAAGAAGAGAGCTTTAGCTTCCACTTTCTTTGAACTGGAGGGAAATGAAACCAAGGTTGGGTTGGTAAAAACCTCCCCGTGAAGGTCTGAGGGTCCTGCCAAAATCCACTGTGAACCCCAGGGGATCCAGAACCTCCTGGGTTAAGAGGCAGGAAGTTGTTGCTGTTTCACCATGAGGCAACTGATAAGTTTTTTGGACGCCTGAGCAAAGTCTTGCTGTAGATTTAGTCCTAAAACTGTAATTCCTAAGCCTATCCTTAGTGCTCCCACATCTCTAATAGTGGTTTTGTGGTAGTTTAACTGTCTTGACATTGGTATATAGCATAGAATCATAGAATCATAGAATTGTCCAGGTTGGAAGAGACCCTTGGGATCATGGAGTCCAACCATCTACCCTACTCTACAAAGTCATCCCCTACACCATGTCCCTTAGCACTGCATCTAAACGGCCCTTA
>JAOXNO010000013.1:70411305-70438770 GCA_028565335.1 Limnodromus scolopaceus | reverse complement strand
TGTGAGAGTTGACATGGTGCTGGGGGATATGGTTTAGTGTTGGGTTGGTGTTGTTTTGTGTGTGGTGTGGGTTTTTTTGGGGCTTTTTTGGTGGGGTTTTTTTTTATTTATTTTATTTCTGTTGGTTGGACTAGATGACCTTAAAAGGTCCCTTCCAACCCAGGTGATTCTGTGATTCTGTGTTCTGCAATCTTGGCAGATGAGTAAATCCTCAAGATATGTTTGCCACAAACAGACTAGCTGTAGCAGAGCTGGCTGGTTTACCTCAGCAAGAAAGAAGTGGGATAAATTGTTCTTCCTGGAGTTATCTTTTGACCTGCCTAGAACAGAATTAGCAACTGAATTGGCTTGTTCAAGAAGTGGCCTGTGTACCTTTAGCCTTTGTTTCTTGCAGTTTCTCCTGCAGCAAAATGGGGAGAGGAAAGGGCTATTTTGTTTGTCTGAAAGGATTGTCTAAACATATTGTAAATATTGATTAAAGCTAAAAAAAAGGAATGAACCATGTGGCTAGCAATTTTACTGAATGCAGCTTTCTCATCGTGCTGTGATTAGGTTAATAGCAGCAGTGGAGAACTGTGTAATGGCTGGACTCCTCTGTCTGGTGAGAGGTTGGAGAGTGACGAAGCACAGATGCTGGTCCAAACTTCCTTCCATCTCCATGTACTGGGGAAGGGGATGGCACTGGCCTGTTCCTGCTCTTCTTGGTCTCCTCTATATGCTTACAAGCCTTGAATCTTTTTTACTTCTTTAAGAGTTAAGTTTTCCAAAGCCAGTCATGTGGCTTCTGATAAAAATTACAGCTTGGCAGAAATCCTCCTGCTTTGCCTGGCCTGACTTTCTGGGTCTTTTGTATGAAATCTGAAGTAAAGTGAATTTAATCTGATCTGAGATGTTGTTACAGGATGCTGTTGGATAGCTCAAGCAGTTGTGCAGTCAGTAGATGTTTATGAGCAAACCTGTGGAAACACAATTCTACTGATTCTTCTCCTACTTATGCTGTGGGAAACTAGGAATAGCAGTGGTGAAGCCAATGGTATATTTTTGTGTGCACGTGCATGGAAATCGGAATAAATAACAACTGGGCCGATTTTTTTTTTTTTTTTTTTCTTTTGCCATTTGGCTAATGACAGCTTAGATCTCATCTGGTCTAAATTGGCACAGCTTCACCGATGTTGGAGGAGCTTTTATATTAATTCACACCAGCTGAGCTTGTTATGCAGTCCAGTCTGTGCAAATGTGGGTTGAGGTTTTTTTTACTTTTTACCTCTCATTTTGTTTTCCATCTTGTGTTTGGTGATCTTTTGTTCTGCCTCTCATGTGCAAGTTCCAGCTCTCGCCAATTGACAGCACATAAACTACAAGCCTGTTTCAGAGTAGAGCTTTTTTACATAAATCTTAGAAGCCTATTAATTTTGATTCTACGTTGCACAGATTGGTAGAGGATTTATTTTAAATCCAAAATGAGGTCTTGTACTTTTCTGTAGTGTTTTTTTCTATGAAAATAATAGTTTAACAAATAATACAAATAACAAATTAGTAGCTGAATACATTTCTGGTTAGGCAAGCCCTATTTATTTCATTTGATTTTTGAGAACATGAATATGTACTGAAATCTGATGATGATGATTCTTAGAGTTCAATAAGAGCTTCTATTTCTATTGTGACAACAAAAAGTAGGAAGGTTTACATTCATTCAAGCATCACTATGCCTTAGAGCATATCCTATCTTATCTGACTTAAGGGAATTACATACATTTTGTAGAAAGCAAGCTTATGCTAACATATGTGCAAACTTCACGTGATAATTATCCAAGGACACCTTGATTAATCTGGTTGTATTTTAATGGCTGATGACATTTTAAATTGTTCAGGAAAGCAGGGAACCATGATGAAAACAGTGCTTAGAAGCCAAAAACCTCTTATAATTATGCACAACTGGTGCACAATACATCCTAGAAACTGACAAAGAAAATGAAATTGAGATGATTCTGTTGAGTTTATAATATTTTAATACCAAGTCACGCCTGTGCAACTATAATGATTTTATTGTATTTTGTGGTTTGCATTCTTAGAGGTATGCATATTTTAAAAGTATGTTAATGAAAAAGACATGGTGAAAAGAAAGTTAGCAAGTTCTGTGGTCCAGCTGAGCAGTGGTTCATCTCCCTCTTCTCTCTCAGGACCAGTAATATTTGTATTGGAGAAACAGGGAAAAACTTACAGTAGATAAGTGTGATAACTAAATATTGCATGTGTTTTTTTCTAGCCAGGAATGCTTAGCAGTTAGCTGACAAGGCAAAAGTTGATGATGCTTATTTTCCCATATATACAGTATACTGCACACTCACAATCATATATTTTAAGTGCAGCTTTTTCATATATGGCTAATCTTAAGTTATAGAGTAAGGAAGTCTAACAGTCTCAGTGTCTTCTGATAGGGTGGACTATTTAAGAATTTTAAATGCATGTTCTGGATTCTAACTTGTTTTCAGTTTATCATAACAAATTCCTTACAAACAGTACAGGTAGGTAATTGATTAGATGAAGTAATTTAAAACTGTAGAATTAAGATTCTGTTAATGCAGCATTGTTGTGTAGAATTTAATACATTTGGAAGCTCAAAAGCTTCACAAAGTTGGAGCAGAGTACAGAAACTTCTGTTTAAGTGTATTTTCATGATTCAGACATCAGTTCTAGAAATGAATAATTTTGAACTGTCATTCACTTAGTTAATGATTTTGTTTCTTTCAGGAAATGAGTAGTATGCTTCAAATGTCATAACTTCTAAGGCAGTGTTAATTGTAGTACTTCCCTAAGGCTTGGTGTTTGCAAGAAAATGTAAAGAACTGTGCTATAAAACTCTTTGTAAACATTAATCTCGAGGCTGTAGCTGGTTCTTGTCCTCCACTCTGCACTGCTGCATCACTGTTGGAAAATTATTATCGTTTATTGTTTAATTCCCTTTGGGTTTGAGATAAGACAGATGGTGAGGTCGCCTTGTTAAGGGAGTTTTCTGCTTGGCATTATCAATGTTGCAATCCCTTATTAGTGATGGAGGAGTTGCAGCATGTAATCCCCTTTGGTCTAGTAGGTTTTATGTACCTGTGCGTTGATTCGATAATTCCTACTGATTCTTATATTCAACTTCAATCCAAACTCACTGTACAGTATGGAAATGGCCAGCTTCCAAGTAACAAATAGATACTTAAACATGGTATTGCTAATTAGTATCTGGGTACCTTTACAGGCTTTTTTTTTAATTTCTTTTTTTTCCGGACTGTAATAACAAGATTATAGAAATGTCAAGGGAATTTAACCACAAAAGCATGCGTTGCTTTGTCTTTTTTAAAATTTTATTTGCTTTTCTAGTAGATGTTAGGACATATCCTTTCATGCTTATTTTTTTCGCAGCAGAAATCTAGCTCCTATCAGTGTTGTGGGAGTTTCAGAACTAGAATATTAATTAAATTGTAGCATGAAAATCAAGGCAGTGTTTGCTGAACAACTGAAAGGACCAGAGGACCCGGAATTTTTGCTTGTTTCCATCAGGATCTATTTGATTTGAGTGAATGATGATTTATATCAGGATTATGATGTTAAGTATTGTATTCCTGGCAGATGTTTCTGCTTTCCAAAATATTTAGGTAAGATCCAAATAATTATTTGTGAAGACCTAAGGAAAGAAGGCAAAAAAGACTATTTAACGTTATTTGCAGGGATTGCATACATTTTATAGGGTGTGGAGCTGAGCACCATGTTAGCTAATCCTATGCAAAGTTTAGTGTCTTGTGTAACTGGACATCTTATATCTTTAGTAACTTGTGGGAACCCCTAAAATCTCACATTTTTATTTCGTTGACTGTAAACATCCCACTGCAGTATTCTCAAAGGATTGTGTGAGTGCGTGTATGGAGTTTTGTTTACATTTAAAATAAAAAGACCGTATTGAGTGATGGGTTGCAAAACTAAGAGTTCTTTGAATGTATTGTAAGTTAATAGCCAGTTTGCAGAACCTTTATGGAAGGAGCTTGTTAGGTCTCACAATTCCCCAAAGCCCAGGGACGGGCACCCAGAAATCAAGCAGTTGTTTTTAAAGGAGATGTCAGAGCTCTTCTCTTTCTCATCTGTGAAATGATGCCATAATCCCAAGAGCTATGTTAAATATTAACTAGTTTGTCCTCTGTGCCTTGAAATTCTTCTGATTGTGATTTCATGAGGAAGGTAAGCCAAAGATGCTGTTTAAAACATTGTCATGTAAAAAGCATGCAGTTCATCTACCCAGAATTACATGCTTAACCATTCACTGCAGGAAGAATTGACAGAGTTTGCATGTAAATGACTTCGGAGAGTGTTGGTTTAAAATGTAATCTACTGAGAAAGAATATCATATAGTCAGATTTTACCTCCATTTTTTTGGGACAATGTTATGATACAATCTTCCAGACTCAATTTTAAGTCCACTGAAATCCTGTGCAATAGCTATATGTGAAGTTTTCTGTTGAGATCAGTTTTTTGTGCCTTTTCCTTAGCAAAGATTGAGCATGATTTTCCTAGCAAAGAATTACATGAACGCACACACACAATCATACTTGCACAGGCATGACTTGGTATTAAAATATTATAAATTCAACAGAATCATCACAATTTCATTTTCCTTACCAGTTCCTAGGATGTAGGGGGAGGGACCTCCAGAGGTCTGTGGTCCAACCCCCTGATCAAAGCAAGTCCAGGCAGAACAGGTTGCCCAGGGCTTTGTTTAGTCAAGTTTTAAATCTCTCCCAAAAACACCTGTACCCATCTCACTCCAGTAAAGCAAGCTGTCCCACCATGTCTGTAATCCCGATGAGGTCATGGCTCTGCAACTACACTTAGACTTTTAATTTCTCCTGTTTGCTTCCCGTACTGCATGTGTTTGGGATCAATCTTCTTTTGCCTTCAGGAAAGAGACAGAATATTCCTAGAGCTGGCTACACCACCTTCTGAAATGGCTGTGGGTTTGCATTGTCTTTAATATTAGCAAGACCCCTGGCTTACTGGAGGGAAAGGATGTCAAGCATACGGTGGTAGAGTGCAGAGCAAGTAATAGGATTTGGGCTGATTCAGTCTTTATCCACAGCTATGTTGATAAAACTTGTATTTACAAGTACAGTTATTCAGTAAGTTCAGGGGGTATATGTAGATAAACTGATTAGATGTGCTCAGTTATTTCTTTACAAGATGTGCAAATGTGCATCAACTGCTGAAAGCTGACCCCTCTGTGTTTTCATTTTGTTGTGTTTTCTTTTTCCATTTCCTGGGAGAGGGTGAGGAGGAAAATGAATTCTTAGGATACTTTGTGCTGGAAAACCTGACGTTGTTTGCTGTAAATATTGAATATGTTAGTTGAGGTAGCAACTTAGAAAACCTCCATTAAAGTAAAATGGAAAGTAAAAAAAAGAACAAAACCTCCTTATTTATACATTCTACCTTAAAAAAATATATAAAAAACCCCATGAAACTGTATGTAGCTGGGAAGGGATTAAGAAACTTCAGAGGCAGTTTTTAAAAAAAATAAAAAGAGGGTGAAGAAAGTCAAGAAGAAACAGTTTCTATTGACTTGTTATTTCTTTTTTTTGAAAGGTCACTGAAAATTTACACAGGGACAAAATAACAACCCAATTAGTATCTGTCCTGTAAAACTAAATGTTAATATATTTCAGATTCTCCTCTATTGACAAGTGGGACTGGTATTCAACATGGACTTCTCTAAATGACTGCAGAGCAAAAATTACCAGACACAGTTAGGAGTTTCTGTAGCAATTGCTGTCAACTTCCAAACTGAAAGGGAAACAAGATGTAATGAAAAACTATCTGTAGGTTTCTTGTCTAGAAAGAGTCTTCTTTTAATTATATTTCTGATAGCTATAAGAGACAAAATTTGATCATAACAATAAATCTTAGAAGCACAGCAGCCCCTTTATCTAGCACTTAGAAAAACTCCCAGTGGAAAATAGTATTTCTTTGTCATTACATAGGAATTACAGAATTAGGGGTCTAATATTTCTTTTATCATTCATTTCTTTAAGTGTCAGTGGCATTACCTTTCCGAAATTAACTTTGGTGCATAACAACAGATTAATTACCAACTGTGAAAAAGGAACAGCAGTTGGAGAACTAGTGACTTCTTTTTTTTGAGACAGGAATCTCTTTAATAAAGGAGTTTAAATTGCAGTTTTTCAACTGAGCTAGTGAAATTATTTTTCTTAATATATTTATTCCTCCAGAAAGAAAAGCAGATGAATAGTCTTCTCTTTTAGTTCCTTAAAGTATTTCAACAGCGAATTAAAATACCGTGTAATCAAAGCAGTAACCTTGCATTTATGTTGTATATATATCAGAATATTTCTATTCATATAGTCTGTGAGGAGGATAGAAAACTCACTGAGTGAAGCTTGGATCTTTCCCATTGAGGTACTGTGATACCCACATACACACATACCAGTTACACACTTGAGCCTGTCTCTTTCCCCAACAAGACAGTGGTCTGTCTTCTGCCCCCCTGCCCTGTGCACGGAACAAGACGGGTTTTGGTGAGGAAGAAACTTTTCCATACCTTACTGAAGTCTGTGTTTGGTTTTTTTTCCTCTGTTGTCTTCAATGAGCTTCAGATTATATACTCCTATAGTTTTCAGTCAACTTCTAGTCAACTCTAATTACACCTTTAGCCCACCTTATTATGGTTTTGATTGCTCATTGAAGGAGGCTGTTGTTTTGGGAGGGGAAAAAAAAGGCATCCCAGAGTTATGTATCTGTGTTTAGTAAATAGTATGCTCTTTCTCAGAGGCGGTGCCTGTGAGTAAGATAAAGCACTACTTGGGTGAAGGGTTCAGACACATTTATCCACAGGAGTTTGTTTGGCTCTGGCTTCCTCTGGGAACTCGCAGTCAGTGCAGGCTCAGTGGTCCCATGACTTGCTGTCAGCTGGACCTGTCCCACATTCACCCTGAGCTGGGCACAGGCTGAGTCAGGCTCTCTGCAGTTCAGTCAGGGCGGTAGGCATCCATCAGCGCCTTTCCAGGATGCAGGAGGCTCACTCCGTCGAAACCTCCATGCTGCATCCCAGCAAGAGAGAGAAAAACCTTCTTGGTTGGCAAGTCAGAGTCCTGGGGGGAGAGAGGTAGAGGGTGGGGGGCAGTTTAGGAGGCAAAGGATGTCGCTAAGTTTACTTCTCCTGTGAAGGACCGATATTTGATTCATTTCCCAGGATGATCATTCCTCTGTGGATGAATTGGGACTGCTGGGTGGAGGATGCTGCTCTTGCAAGCCTCTGCCTCACTAGGGCAGTAGTTGGAAAGCATGAAATGGGTGTCTTTTATGACAGCAGGAAAGGACACGCTGTGTGCTTGAACACTGCTCTGCCTTCTCTTCTTTCCTGAGTAAAAAAGTTCCTAGTTGAGTGTAGGAACATCTCCTAACTTAAACTTTTCACATGTGCCCCCTCGCTGTGTGCTTTTTGTTGTCTCAGTGTCTGACTTGAGACCCTGGGGTCTGATTTGCAGAAGTGTTGAATGCTCACAGCTGCAGCAATAGGGAGCTGTACTTTGAACATATTAAACACTGTGTAATGCTTGGTGCTCAGAAACATCAGGTCCCTGGTATCTGAGATTGGGAGAAAAATTACTAGGTGCTTTTGATCTTAAAGTCTCTGTGCTCAGGTTCCCAGTCTGCAATACAGGAGGCAGCAATACTTCCTCAACTCACCGAGACAGGTGGAAGAAGGAAAGGAAGTCCTTAATATTTTTCAAGCCTTTAAATATTGTGGGTGTGAAAGCTTCATTGGGAAGCTCATAAAAGAAAGAATGTCTCCTCAGAGCTCTGCTTGAATATTGCTCAGTGCATAAGGCACTTGGGGAACGTGTTCGGCAATGCAAGGAGCACAAGTAGGGATCGTTAACCATTGCCTCTTTTCTGTGCTGAACAGAACAAAGTCTTGTGGAAAGATTTATACTTGTTTGTCTCATTGAAGACAACATTGTAATATATTTCTAAGATGAGAGCATCTTAGTGTTCCTCGGGCAACCTTAATTCTAGCATTTCAGAATATGTGAAGATTTCATCGAAACACAAAGCGTTGTATTAAGGCTCACTTTTGTGGGCCATTTCCTGGTTGTTTTAAATTGAAAACTGAAAAATGGAGACATTCTGTTGTATATTATCACATTCTTATGAGTCATCAGTGTAATATAATTACAGGCTTTGTAAAGTAATTCTGTGTGTGTATACTTCTGTAATTATTACACATACAAAATATTAGATATAGTTAAGAGTTTATGTGAACGTAGTAGGAGAATCATGATGTTTTTTCAAGCAGCTGTGCAAGTTGGATGCTTTATGTGGCAGTCTTTGCCTTCTTTGAACATCTTTTCTGAGGAAATTCCCTCCTTCAAAAGTAAATAAAGCTGTTCTGTTTTGTGGTGTTGGGCCCTGTGTAAGGGAGTAAACTGTTCTATACAATACATATATCTAGGGAGAGAGTAGTTACGGCGTTATCCTGCAGCCCATCCTTTTGCAATGAGAATTCCCTTCGTATCTGGCTGTTAGTGGTATAACTCTACTCACCGGCTATAACTCCAATAATACATCGAGAGATTGTCTGTGGGATGCTAACATATTTACATATGCATGTGTACAGCACCAGCTGGACATCATCAGTGTATCAATAACTTAGTGTACTACATAATCTACTGTAACACACACCTTTTGTGTGGGTGTCACTCCCCAGCCCAGGACAGGAGAGGTTGGCCAGTGTAGGTGTGCTGTAGATGTGCTTCATACCAGCAGATCCAACTTCTTGCTGCTGGAAAAGGGTGACACCCAGATCTTTTGCTGATAAAAAAGTACATCATTACGAAGAATCTCTTCAAGCTTTCCAAACAAAAACAAGTTTTACCAGTTCATTCTGTTGCGGACACATTGCTGTTTAACAAGGTAATATTTTGGTTTTCATTTTAGCAAAGCATATACTTGCCATGTATATGCAATGCCCATCATACCTAAGAAAATGGCCTTCCATGTAAAATGAGACATTTTGCTATTGATACACTTTGCTAGGAAATGTCATTAGAGATAGATAGCATAAAAGGGGGATTTAAAAATGTACATTGAATGACTACACATAAACTTAATTTTGAAGGTATAACAGAGCAGTGATATCTTGCCAAGTTATTAGTCCCTGAAGGAAAAGCAAGTTCTTGTAGGATTCTTTTCCTTTTCTATTGATTTCATTTACTGTAGGGTTGTTATAGTCATGCCATTTTGCTAGAAAGAATTGCAGAGCATAATCTATTTTACTTGTATATTTTATTGCTTCTGCATCTGTTTCCATCATCTTTTTACATGCCCTGTCAGCTGCATGGCAAGAGAGGTCAAGAAGCCTCTGCCAGAAGTATAACTAAGGTGCTTCCACAAATTATTTCAAGGACCTCAACCAAAACCTCTCTTTGTGTCTTTTCCTAAGCTGTTCTTGTAGAGTTTAAATGGGACTTCACAATGTTATATTTCTTCCAACTGCAGTAGTGTAGAAGTTACTAATACTGTATTGTGTGAAATTCCTTCAACCACTTTATGCCAAATTATAAAACATTTTGTCACTTTTTTAGAAATCATTATTTTTTTTAAAAAAAACATGTTGCTGCCAGAACTCAGGAGTTTTATATGAATTAGAAAGTAGAGGAAAAAGAGTTAATTTGAACTCTAAGGAACAATTACTTCCTCTTCAATATTTTATTTTCACCTCTTTCACATGGACATAGTAGCTTAATTTTTAAAAAAAATCTCTAACTAAATGTTCTACTTGTAAGCAAGAAGAGCACAGAGGTCTGGCTGTGATCCTGTAATATTACCGGTGAATAAGATGAGTTGAAATAAATTATAATTTTTTGAAAAAGTGACTACAGGCACTTTGTGCAGTGCAGGAAGAGGGAGATGAGGACAGGAGAGTACTCAAAATGTAATTTCCTTTGTATTTGTGTCATACGAGTTCCTAAATCATGAAAGAGGTTACTCGAAATGATGAAACTAATTAAAAGAAATCTGAGTAAGAGATCCAAAAGATAAATTAATGTGTGGTGATTACTCTGCAATGAAAGATTTTTGTTCTCTTCCTTGTAATTATACAGAAATGCTTATTTCGTGATAAAAATTGAAGCTGAAGCAGGCATAGAGGATCAAAATAATCTAATCTGATTTACCTGTCGAAAAGTTACGTGTTTTGTCTGTACATGTCTTATGATAGAGTGAATATTATTTGTGATTGTCTTTCGCCATTTACAGTAGAGCTGAAGGGTCTGGCTCAGACCAGATTCCCAGCAATGTGTAGTGCTTAAGTAGCCAATGGTGTCCCCCAGAATTGGGCTTCTGCTCAGCATCTTCTTGCAGATTATCTCTGCTTCTGCTTGGAAGCCTCCTCAAATCCAAAGAGAATACAGTAATAGCCATCAAGTTGATAATGACCAGGTATGATTTCAAAAGATGAACTGAGTAGGAGAGAGAACTCTTTAGCCTGGAGGGAAGCCCTTCAGTTCCTGCCCCAGAAGAGTGCTGGGGCTCTTGGCAGTGCCATTCCATGGTGTCACTGAGCAGGAACAAGGTTTGGTACAGCTCAAGTCCTTTCCCAGGTGATGCAGCTCAAAGAGTTGTGGCTGCATAGAAGGCAAGCAGCGCAATACAAGCTAAAGAAACTCGTTTGTAAGTTCAGGTTTTGCTCCATCTTGGTGTTCTTGGGAACATAGGCATAAGAGAGGAAACAGGAGATTTTAGGCCCAGGCAGAAAAGCAGGTCATGGCTCACTACACCATTTCCTGAGGTGTCCATTAATGCTACAGCTGTATACTTTCCCTTTTATTCATGCCTTGTGTATGAAGTGTACCAGGAGACTAGTTGAGCATCCATAGGTATGTTATAGGTGCAGATAAAGATATTTGCAGGTGGACAGGTTGACAAACACCAATTAGAAACGCTATACTCAGGAACAATGTAGAGAGAAATGCAAGAGATTCCTTTTGTGATATTGTCTGCAAACATCGCTTGGTAGTGTCTCTGATATAGTCTTCCTTCCTGTAATTATGTATTTAAAACATATCCATGTCTTCGAATAGCATGAGACCTATTGACAGGGATGATTTTGCCCCAGAACATGGAATGGTCGAATTTTTCAGATGCAAGATCAGTAAGCAGGCATGGCTTGGGAAGCCAGTCACATTTTGAAGAGCCCTTTGTGAGCAGAAGTGAGAAACACCCTTCAAACTGTTATAGCACAGGGCTGGTTGAGTAGTTCTCCAGTAAGAAGAAAGGAAAACTGGGGGTAGTGCTTCTGAACAAAGATGTTTCCAGGCTGTGCTTTATGACAGAGTGTTTAGGTACACTGGTACCTTTTATGTTGTGGTGTTTTGAAATGAATTAATTGTGTGTACCTGGAACCTTGTCAGGACTGCCATGAAGCACTGTAGTGGGATTATGTTGGAGTTCATTGTGTTGGAATATATATGATGTACTTCAGTATGAAATCTTTTTATAGCTTTACCATCAGAATGCTTAACTACTATTGACAGAAAGATTTCAAAATTTAATGTTTTACATTTATTATGTGTCTTACCTAGATCATTCTAGCATTGGATTATTACGCTAATGCCAGTTATAAGGCAAGTGATGCCTATGTGATCACGAGGCTTTTCATGAGTTTCTTCTAATGAATGAGTTTGTATCAGAAGAGTGTAGTTGTTAAATCATAAACCATACCTGTCTTTTATTTTCATATATTGTAGAGTCAAGGAACCCCAGTCAGGAGCCTAAGGCTTCTTTATGGTAGATGCTGTGGAAACACAAAATGTGGTGTCAGTCCCTGCCTGTAAAAGTTGGATTTACTGTGCAGTGTCAGGCTTTTGGAGTAACCATAAGACTGTGCTGCTATCAGTTGAACACAGATTTTAACTTTTTAATATATACAGGTGTACTGGCAGTTCTGATTTTTGAACTGGAATATAAATCAGATGCTAATAACATCCTGTGCTATGATACATAAGCTGCTGCCTCTGTGTCTTTTGAGGATATCCTACTCTCTTGAAGATTGTATCACATTGTGATGGTCTTTATGTTCTTGTTCCTTGCGCTGCCTGTTGTTCTTGAAGAAGAGATCATTTCATAAGACAATAAACAGTCACCTTTGGTATTGGTGAAATTTTGCCAAGAAAGTTGCATCTGGGGGCAACGAATATATATGGAGTGCATTTGTCCAGCTGTACTTATACCCCTGAAAAGTTGAGATTCACAATTCAATTTTTGAACTGGATTGTAGACTTGTCTTTCTTCCAAGTGGCAGCCCCTCATGTATATCTTTATAGCTTTTACTTTTTTCAAAAAAAAAAAGGCTCCAATGTCTAGGGAGATTTAACAGTACTAAAAGATATTAAAAGACCCAAACCCTCAAAATCCTACTTAGCCTGAAAAGTTTTCCTTTCCTTATGAAAGGAATCAGAATCTGCTTTTACACACACACAAAACAAAATGAGCAGTACTGAAGCCTGCAGGCAGAGCCAGGGGAAATAGACCCAAAGAGGCAATACATGTTTTGCTCTATGGCATAAATTAGGACAGCAAATTGCACTGCCCTCCATGGAGAATGTCCAGGATTGAGATATGCAGGGGTAAAGGAAAAAAATCTCAAAAACTAAGCAAGCCATTTGATATGTTAGCTGAAGTAGAGAGAAAAAGGAAGACCGTATACCATGAAGTGTTTGTAGTTAATGACTAGTATCTTGTATTTCACTTGGGAGATAACTGGATACTTTATCTTACATAATTTGAAAGGTTAAATGTTATTGCAGTGAATGGTTACTAACTTTGAAAAAATAACTGAAGTAAGATTCTGTTTAATGGTGGTTTTGTCATTGATTTTGTTGTGAATGCTTAGGAGGGCTTGTAGGAATGGGAAAAGTAGACTCGGGTAAAGATAGGAAGATGGAAAAGAGCAGGGGAGGAGGACTGAAGAATTCATAACTTCAGAAGCAGAAAGATAAAAGAATTAGAAACCAAAAGTGTCAATCCAAGGTGGGAAAAAATTGGGAAAGTTCTTCCTTTTTGTTGCTTTGGTTTACTCTTGCTAATCTAGTTTTTCTGCTCTCTTTTGCTCTGGTCATCCATTTCTCCCTATCAGAAACATTTTCCTTCCAGCTATTTGACCTGGTGAAACATTGGTAATATGTTAGAATGTACGTTAATTACATATTAGAAGAAAGTTGAATCTGGTGGATGGCTTCCCTGGGTAAATTTTTTAAATAGGCTATTCCTTTAGTATGTACCCAGCTATTTTGATTATGGAACAAAAATAAACATACATATTAAAAACTCAATCAAAACCTTTAAAGTTCTTTTACTTAGTTTTCAAGTGGAGCAAACAGAACAGACCAGTCTGACCCAGGAGACAAAGCTGTGGTCTCAAAGTGACTATTATTGTTAGAAAATTATTCCACATATGAGATTTAGAAAGATAAGTTCTTTTTCCACAGAACAGGCATAATTGAATGTTTACTTCTTTTCTTGAGTTCTTGAGGAGTAGCATACTTAGCATGCATAGTCTGAAAGCCAAGTCCTTATTTTAGGAGGTAATTTAAACTGAATTGCACACGGGAGCCTGAATGCATCAATTTAACAGAGTTAGAGAATAATATGACAGTTTTGATTTTTGCTTTCACTGAAGAGAGCAGTTCAGAAGGAAACTTCAGTAAGCTTTTTGGCCTCAGTTGCATAGCATCCCAGCCACCTGACCTTGCACTTTCAGGAGCTCTTCTGTATTAAACTGACACCTTAATATTTTATTTTTTTTAAAACCTTTGACTCCCAACACATGGGAATTTTGTCTGAAGCAGAAAATAATTTGAAATGGCTTATTTTTAGCATGGGTAAACATGGCTTACCCATTGCTGTGGCTCTCATGTAGAATATGGAATTCTAGCGATAAGTAAATATTTATTTTGCAGAAGCTATTTTTCAAAACCATGTTCATAAGCTGTCCATTAATCACACAGAACTCAAAAGTGGGCATAGGTCTTTGTTTCAGAAATTTCTGTTGGTCTGTGTGAAGTCACATGTTCATTATGTCTATAACTTACTTTCTACACAGTTTGAAGCACTGATTTATTTTATAAAACATGATGTGTAGTCTGTGTATCCTTGAGTATCTGCTCACCACTCTTCCCACCGTTTTAGTTCCTGAATTTGCTCCATTAACAGCCATGGCTTGGACTGAAAGCAGGAGATCAAATTCAGGTCTTTGCTTCTGGAACTCATCCCAGCTTTCAGCTACACACACTTTGGGTATATTACTTTTGGGGCATTTTGTGAAGAACACCTTGTATGCAGACTGTTGTGTGCTCCTGACTTTGCCTCAATCCAAGATCAAAATTTAATTTCTTTCACTTCTCAATAACTGCTGAGTATAACAGTTTAAAGTCCCAATTTAGGCTCTATTGAAAGGAAGATTTCTTTATTGGCAGTTTTACAGGAGTAGTGAAAAATGTTAAGTAAAAGCCAGCATAGATATAAAAGTGTGACTGAAGTGTATAACAAAAAAGTTTTGTCAACCTGTTCCTACTACTATGTTGCAAAATATGTCTTTAAAATCTTGTGTAGTGCAAAATGTTTTGCCTCGTACTCCTTAAGAAGGTAAACGTTTCTGTCTGTGGGTATTTCTGAGGATTCAGTGGCATATAATCCATGAGTTCTGGCAGGTCATTATATATGCCTCAATGAGTAGTTGTGAAGCTTCCCATCCTGGCTGATCAAATTTAGCTTTCATTTACCAACATTTTTTGGAGAATGATTTGATTCGTCCACATTTAAGTGTGAACTAATTCATCTGGGCTCAAAGCTTAAGAGCAAGACAGATAGATATGACTTCTCAAGGAAGATGAGGACTCTTGAGCTCCCATGTAAGACTCAGCTGTGATGATGCAACCTTCTGGAGTCAGATTGGACTGTCTGAGGCCCCAATATGGAAAGTTAGTCAAACCATTTTATCCTTTTTTTTACATCTTTGACTACCTGACATGCAAAGCTTTCAGCACTTTTCTTCTGGTGGATTTGTCAAGATTTTCACATGAGGCAGCAGAAGTCTGGCAGTGTACAAACCTTTGAGGGCCAGTTGGGGAAAGCGCGTGTGTCAGGAAAGCTGTATCCATTGATCTGTATTATTTCAAGCACTTATGCTATGACTGCCCCACCAGGTCTCTGTAATCTGGCATTTTGGCACAAATCTTAAACGTAAAGCTCTGCTTATCAGAATATACACCCACTCTGCTCATCTTCTGTCATATCCTTTTTTTTTTCCTGTTCCATGTACCAGTAATCATCAGTAATGTGGAAGGTGGATCATCACCTCCTATCATACATGCTTAAATGAGCATCAGTGAAATAGTCAACATTGACACTATCTCTTAGTTTGAGGTTTAATGCCTCTGTTGAGATTCAGAACCCTCGTGAATATCTCTCCAGGTGCTCTACTTTACTTCTGGAGGAGGGTGTGGATTGTCTTAATCAGTCTTCAGAAATGTCCATACATGTATGAAAGTCTGGCATTTATGAAATGAGTAGGAGTTTTGCTGCTGACAGAGGAGTTGATGATCTAAGAAAGAGAAGCTGGAAGTTTAGGGATGTAACACCATTGCAATGAATTATTTTCTCTTTTTCATATCCATAAAAATATAATTACTTTTATATACTGGAGAGATGTAATAATTTCAGCTTGGAAAAGAAATAGTTTATCATCTACACATAAAGTCAAAGCTCAAAATCTTTCTCAAACACAGACTTCAATTCATTCTGTGTAGTTATTATCCTTTCTCTAAAAATAACTCAATCAGCAGTAGCAAATCGTGCAGGTCTTTATGTAAAGTAACATGGATTGTAGGTTTCCAAGGTCAGGTTAGCTCGAAGTCTGTTGGTTGGTAGGTCTAAACATACTAGTTTGAGCAGCTCTGAGGTTACCTTTTGAGTTCACACCCAGTCCTCTATTTGTTAGGACTTCCACAACTCAGTTGATAAACTGTCTGCTTTCAAAGGTCAGAAAGTGCAAAATCTTGCCTATGAGCATGCAAGAAGAGAGAAGGCAGAATATCCAGACTCCTCTGGGAAGTACTGTAACGAAGTTGACCAAGTTCCTGTGGCAGTGCAGTACTGCTGATGTTGCAGATGAGGCACAGAGGGGTTCTCCTGAGGACTTGGTATTCTAGGTAAATAGGCAGGTTCAAATTAATTAAAAGAATCAAAGTGATGACTGTGTCTCTTTTCCCAAGCTCATTATGCCTGCCTCTATTTAAAGAGGACTTTGGACTGGTTTGTCTCCGCATTGAAAGTGGCAGCATACCCCAGGATGTCATCAATGCCCAAAGTACAGGAGCTGTCTACTTTCTGATAGCAGAGACGAGGTCAGAAAGAAGGCTTCTGCTTCCAGCCTCCTCCATGATGGTGGGGAAGCTGCCGAGTCCAATTTTCCAAAACAATTAGAGTTTAAATTAATACGGGGGGAGACAGGTATGGCCTTGGTCTAGCTGGATAGCTGTGAGATGTGCAGTGATATTATATGACTCAGGAGCACTCTGCCAGTGCTGATGGCGGACAGTCAAGTTTGTCACACATGCATGCATCCTTTCAGCATAAGTGTGTTTATTTATGCATTTGTTTAAGTTTTAAAAAGCTCTGAGCCTTTGCCAGAGATGCTGGGCTCTCAGCTTATTTCAAAATCAGCAGGATGATGGCTAAACGTGGAGTTGGTTCCTGGTTTAATGGTTCCTGGTTTAAAAATCCCTGTTTAATGACTGAATGCTCCTGCCCCATAAATGAAGGAAGGTATGAATATTTACTTTCCTGACAGAAACATTGCATCATTAATATCTGTACAGCTCTTCTGTATTAAATATTCTTGTCTTTTTATATTTAGTGCAGCATAAAAGAGACTTGTGTATGTGGGAGCAGGGACTTGTCCCAGGGGCAGCAGCTCAGGAGTTCCCTGGTTGGAGGTGTGATGCAAATGCAGCAGCGCCTCTCATCCCATTGCCCTGTTTCTTCTAGATACCTCAAAAGAGGCAATTTTTATCCTTTCAGATGTTGGTAATGTTTTTAATGCTGTGCAGGCTTGGCCTGGTCTGTCAGCCCAAGTGAAGTATTCTGAACAGGAAATTCATGTTTACGTGTCGTATCAAGCACAACTGAATCAGGTGTGAAATGCTCAGATCTAAGGATAGTAAAGTGAAGTGGTGTATAGCATTATGCAGCATTTCTTAAAGTCTGTCTGAAGCGCTGGACACAAGATGCCAAGGGTGTGGCTTTATTTTATTACCATTTTTGGTTCCTGGACTCAGTGATATGCCCAGTCTTGGTGCAGATTTTGATGGAAAGAGGAGCTGTCCTGCAGTCTTTAGATTTAGCATTTGGCAGTTATGTGTAAGCTTTTCTGTCTTGGCACTTCACCTTTTTTTTTTCTTCCTTGGTAAATTGGTGAAGATTTTCTCAGCAATTTTTCATGTTGTGAAATTAAGCTCTTGAATTTTTATCTTGTTTGTTTGTTTATTGCAGCTGGTGCTCAAGATAAAATTGGCTGGGCGTTTGGCTTGGGTTTGGAGAGGCTGGCCATGATCCTGTACGATATCCCTGACATCCGACTGTTCTGGAGTGAAGATGAACGCTTCTTGAAGCAGTTTATTGTGCCTCACATTTGGCAAAAAATAAAATTCCAGGTAAAATAATATATATGATAATTTTCTGTCAGTAAGAAGTGTATGTAGCCCTAGAGAATATCACATAATTAAAATTCTGTGCCATTAGCAGGTTTTAAAGCATCAGCTTTCCAGCTATCATGATTTTCTGATATACTGCAATAAAATTCAGCTTCTGATGATAACATTTTTGTGAGACAGATAATGTTGTGAGTTGCTGCTGATACCCAGTGAATATCTCTGTTCTGAATAATGCTTAAGCATCTATTTAACTTTTAAATGTATCCAGAATAGGGATCGATTTAGGCCTGTGTCTCGTTTGGGTATGTTCTTGAATTGTGTCCATTATTCTGTTTCATTATAAAAATGTGTTTGATGCTAAGTGTTCAAATATTGTAATACATTCCCAATTTTTCCCATTGTTTTTACTCTGCATTCATTGAAGTCAGTGAGAGTTGCATTGTCAAACTTTGGCAAAATGCTTTGTGAATGTGTCTCGCCATCTTTAATGTGTCAGCTGTTTCCTCCGGGTGATAGTGGGGGTAGAGTGCAGGTTCAGCTTGTATTTCTTTTGTAATTCCGCTATTGAGGTGATTTTTGTAGTTGGATTGAGTGGAAATGCTACTTTCATAATCTGGTTTTTGGGGGAGTTGAGCTGACATAGCTGTGATGCTCGATCAAGTCTGAAGTACTAAAGCTGCAAAACACTTTTTGCTGCTGCCTTTTACCATTTTCCTTGCTTTGTTTGTGGACAGCTTGATTATGTCTTTTTTTAAGAACTGAAAATAGGAAAGGGGAAATCAACAGTGATAATGCTTAGATGATATTTGAGTAGTCTCCACATCAAATCAGTAGCAGCATCCATTTTTTTAATTCATCGCAGTTCTGGCCATCTTCTCTAGTAGAGTCAAAACGTCAAAATGGTGTTTGGATAGGTTTGGGGGCTGTGATGGTTGGGTTTTTTTGGTTTATTTTTTTTTTCTTGTTTCAGTTTGGTTTTTTAGTTGGGTTTGGGTTTTTTTTTTTTATGATACTGGCATTGGGGTATTCAGATTGTAATTATCACTTACAGAAAGAAGATAGATTTTTGCCACTGTTCCTGAAGGTGGGTCTGCCTGTAGGTTTTCCTCGTCTCCTGCAGAATATTTGTTGTTCTTTTCAATAAGGAGCCCTCAAGTGTCCTTATCAGCCTGTATCTTTCTGATTGGCATTGCTCCCGAGGAGCACGGATTGTTTCTTGGTTTATAGGTTGCAAACTGATCTCTGGTGGAACTAAGATGAGATTTCTTGCTTGCTTTAATATTGTGGATCCAAGACTCAAACTGATATTAGCAGTAGATTGGGTTTTTGGGAAAAGGCCCAGATTGTCAGAATGATATAGTCTGATGTTGAAGGTGAGCCAAAGAGAGGGCTGGGTGTCTGAGTTGCATATCATTTTCATGTACAGCTGCAGATAAAGTCAGGTAGTCAGGTGTAGTGAACCGATCTGAAGTTGACAGTGGCATAGGTTGTTATGGATAGTCTCAGAAGTAAAGACACAGTTTCTAGGAAGCTAAAAGTGAAAGAATTTTTTTTTTCTACTTTTTTTTTTTCCTAATTGGTGCTGTTTGGTAACCTTAGCTGAGCAGGAGTCACTGTGAGCACATGGTTTCGCACTGTTTTGCTGGATGACTGTCTGTGTCATCAATAGGAGAGTGTTGACAAGGTCTTGGTAGGTCTTTAAGCATGTCTTCTTGCTGAGTAGCATTGGTTTCAGCTGGCATTGGTTCAACTTGTAATAGGGAGAAAAGTTCTGCAACCCAGAACTGACGAAGAGTCATGAAGCTGAGGCTTGCTGGCTGAGATACATTTTGACGTAATAACATGAATCAGGAGATATGATGCAATAGGTGGGGTCTTCAAGGACGAGAAATAGTCAGTTGCCGCTGTGCTCTAACCTGGACCAAAGGGAAAGAGTGGAGTAATATTACCGGGACATTAACTATTCCTCTGTCACATTAATGTGTTGGCAGTTGTTGTATCCCAACAAATAGGCCAATGAAAAGTACATAGATTGGGAGAATGAGGGATATGGGAGAGGGGCAGCAGAGGTGGAAAGATGGATTATTTTCAATCTTTTCTTTCTCTCTTGTAAGAAAGGATATGGCCAATGTTTTAGAAACAAAGTTTTACTTTGGTATCAAGCACTTCTTAGCAACCTTTTTTCCTTTTTTTCCTTGTTTATTTTTCCCTCTTTTCACACATACATACACACACCACACTTGTATGTCCCATCTTCAATTTTGGTAGAATAGGTCTTTCTAACTCTTAATTTATATTTTTTAACTGTGTCTCTGAATATAGGAGACTAGAGGCAAGCTTGGTTTTTTTGTTTAAAAGGAAGTCTGTATCCTACTTTCCAGTGATTTCTTACACTGAGCTTTTCTGAGCTCAATACTGTACATACTTCTAGTACATACTGGCATTGCTTATTAAAGCGTTAATGACCCTTCAAATGAGAATACTGTGAAATAATCTTTGGTGCTACCATAAAATCTTGGGTGATGGGAGTTAATAAGCCATGGTGGGTTTTTTTCTGTCCTGTGTTATTTTTCAGTTATGCTGTGAAACCAAGTCAGCAGACCTTCTGCACCTGTCTACTTTCTAAAGAGTCATAATTAATGAATCACATGGTTTATTCATATCATATTTGAAAGAAAACTTTCAAATACTGTCTTCCAGTGTTGATGTTGTAAGAAATCTCAATGGATATTAAAAAAAAAGTCAGATTTTCTGCATGCAAGGCCATGCAGTACTTTTCAGCCTGACTGAACTGAACCAGGACAGACCAGATGTTCTGAGAGCCTTTCATTACACAAATTGAAGTCTGCAGCCTCTAAAGGCCTGGGTAGATGTCCATCCTTTATGTGCTTAACTGAGACCTCTCAACCTTTGGATACTCTCCGCATCCTTTCTTATAATCTGAGTATTATCCACCAACATAAATATTTTTCTTTTCTTCATTAAAATGTTCTTCAAATACATGAAGTCCACACTACATAGCAGTAGTATTTAATAATAGCTGGGCTAAATATACTCTTGTTCAAAAATGGAACTTAATTGGAGCATTTTCTTGGGACTTAAAAGTATATATTTTGTGCCTTTTAACAGCCTGAATGTGTCACAATTTTCCCTGTGCCATCAGTTGCTCAATATAGGCGTGCAGGCTTCAGTAGGTCAAAAAGCTGCTGGGAAAAGCTGACAGTGCTTGTGCCATTGTGGCCACTCAGCACAGCAGTGTTAGAGTGCTGCTCCCCACAGATCAGATTATTGCATTGATTTGGATTATCAAATTGCTCTAGCTATAATGTGACATGAGTCAAGGCAATGTGGGGCATCAGAGGCCTTGAATCACTTGTGTACGGCTTCTGCTCAGGCTGTGAAATGAAAGGCTGAGGAGGGACGGGGCAGGAAAGACTAAGCATCTGGAAGGAGTAATGTAATAAAACAAATGGCTTAGATCTGATCTCGTACGCTGTGTTACATCTGTGTTCGTCAGGGCTCTGAGCATAGTTCCATGTAATCGCTTTCCAGTTCATGCTGAGCCAGCATTCTTACCAAAAAAACCCATGTGTCCGTGGGCTGACAACTCTCAAGAAAAGGTACAAAAACAAAATGACATTTAGGGAAGGAAGGCACTCACAGTTCAGATGAAGTGCGGAGTGCCCAGAGGTGTTGATTAAGATGAATGGGCTCTGGCAGCAGGATGGTTCCTGGAACCTCCATCATTTCGCTGCCACAGCGAGCGAGCGGCAAGTCATGTCAATTGACTGCTGATGCATTCTCTCCTTGCAAAGTCACTTTCATTTGGTGCTGCTGGAGGCTGTGGCTGCTGTTGTTTTAAATAATTATTTATTTTGATTGCAGATGAGCATTGTGGCCCAAACTGAGGTCAAGCAGAAGCATGTTTATGCTGTTCTAAGGGAAACACTGGTACAGAGGGAATCTGGATCACATTCCTAGCTAAACTGCAGACTCCCTCTGTGAGATGATGGAAGTCGCTTTCTTCTTCTTTTCCTCATTTGTGCAGCATCTGCAATACCTGCAGTAAGCATAGAACACCTACTTTTTAACACCCCCTCCCATCATCTCCAGGTGCTGCATCTTTCTTTTATCTGCTGGTACATGCAGCCTCTCCAAACTCAGTTTCTTCATAATAACCTGTTAGCTTCAATACTCAAAATAATAGGCTTTCTAACCAGGATCATTCTGATGGCACCAGGATAGACAAAGCTCCTAGAGTAGCTCTGCTGGGAGACCTGAGGGGCTAGTAACCGTTGGCAGTGGAGTGAGGAGAGTTGACAAGCAACTTGAATTGACACCATTCACCTCACCAGCTGTAGCCCAAATGGTGTATGTGGCCCATGCCTAGGAGACTGGCTCTGCTTTGAAAAGTGAACAGTCAAGGTTAGCAGAAATGAGAAAAAGTGTATCTTCAGAAAAATGTAGTTGTGTGGAAAGAAGCGATTCATTATATGGGAAAGGAAATCAGAGTGGATGATGATTTCTCCTATACAAGACAGCAAAGGCTGGGCCTCGCTCATTCCCATTTGTCTTTGCTCAGTGTGCCATAAGAATCAAGCCCCTATTTTAATGACAAAGTATTTATCCAGCAGCCCAGTTTGCACTATTTGCTACATATGTGAGCCCTCTTGTTCACGCAGTTGCACAGTACAACTTTTTTACCTTACTGAGCACTTTTCAGCTTTCTGATGCAGTCATCATCCCTGTGCATCTTTCCTGTGCCCATACCTGATTGTTGCTGGGAGACATATAGTGTGCCCTAAAGCTTTAGAAGATGCTGAAAATAAAACACACTGGCAGGTCCAAGGGGAAACTTTTGCAAATTAAACCATCTTAGTCTATATCCTTTATTCCATGCTTGAGAAGGAGAATATATAATGTATAACCCAGCCATTTCAACCAGTTTGATCTTATTACATTCACTGCACAGGGTGGGTCTGTCTGATCCATCATTAGTATGCTACCCCATATAATTTATATTTATCTTCTTAGTCTGTGATTAGCTTTATTTTCCAACAAAAAGTAAATAGATTCACTGGCTGCTACATTTTCAGATATTTTTCATCAAGATTAGGTAACTCCATGCTTAAATGGTTATTCATTTATTATGTTTACTTTCTAATAGTGCATCTATTAAAGGCAAATACGCAACCATTAGTATGTAAATTTAACTTGGATGTCTGAACAAATGAGGTACAGCCACGACTGTGATTTATTGTCTAATTACGTTTACTGTAATTGAAGATATATAATGTGTGTATGCATGCATGTGGAGGTACAACAGAGAATAGATGATCGTGTAGCAGAAACATTTTTTGGCATGACTTTGGGAAGGCTGAATTTCTTATGAGTGACTTATGTAGATTATCTTAAATCAACATCAATGAAACCTTTACGGTGATGCATATCATCTCAGGTTTGTCTGTATACTCTGCAGAACGTTGTGAAACTCCTTGGTTTTTTTTTAGTGTTGGATAGCCATGGAAAGAAGGCAGAAATAATCTTCTTCATTGTGGAGATGCTGCACGATTGGATTAGAAATCACTTGATCATCAGGTCTTCTCTCATCAGGATGTTAAATCTTGTATCGTTTGTAGCCAGTGCTGGTATTGAAGCTTTAGGAACCTGAGCCCTCTGGCCCCAGTCAGGCAAAGTACTGAAGCACATGCTGAGCTTTAAACTTGCGAGTAGTCCCATTTAAATCAATGGGACAGTTCCTGTGCTCAGTCAAACATAACTTTAAATACCTAAATAGTTTCAGGTCAGAGACCACTGTACTTCCTGGCATCCAACTGAGAGTGATCAGCGCCTTGCAGGGCTGAAGCAGAGGAAGCTTTCAAAATGGCTGTTACAAGCAATAAGAGTTTAATCTGACAAACCACAAACTTCATTTGCAAAATCTTTGATCCAAGCCAGTTGTACTGATCCACACTTGGGTAAAGAAAGTCAACAAGCAAGCATCTGGAGGGTAAACAGGACATGAATTCCCATTCTCAACTAAAGACAGTTGACTGAAAACACAGGAAGAAAAGAAGAAAATAGGGGCTCAGAAATGAGGAGAGAGAGAGAGAGGATGGACAGTCTCTTGAGACTGGATGCAAGAAAAACAAAGCACTGTAATAAGACAATGTAAGAGGAATGTAGAAGAGAGAAGAGCTGTACTTTGGGCATTGGGGGCAATATGAAAAAGTCTAGGGGCAGACAAGAAAGTTTAAACAAGATGGGGAAGAGGAGAAAGACAAGAAAAGAAGAGTAGTTTTAAGGCAAAACCCTGTTGACACTGATTCAAAAGTCTTTTTCTAAATCAATCAAAAAGTCTTCCCAGACTTTGTACTGTACACATCTACTCATGATCTCATTTTGAAAAAATCAAGAAGTATGAGTGACCACAAAAATTATGCCCACAAGCCATCAAAGCAAGTCAGTACTTTAAAGTATTAACATCAGTCCCAGGGTAGGAGGTGGTGTTGAAAGCAAGGAATGTGTTGTCTGAGAGTAATGATTGAAACATTTATAGCACCTCAAAAACAGGATTGATGAAAACTGGTATATCCAATACTATCCTATCCTAATTTCATTTTGTGGACTTTCAAGTCCAGGTCTAAAAAACGAGCAGCTTATATACCAGTGAACTGCAAATGACTAATATAGTGGATTTTCCATCATATGGTATTGTAAAGAGATGCTCAGACACACACAATTTCACTGGAGCACAACTGGACCTGTGTGCTCAGCCTTTCAAGGTAATGAATTTTCCAACCACATTCAGTTCTCTCTTTCTCTGACTATTCTTAGCTTTTTATTTTGCCAAGTAAAACCCGAGTGAGGATATTTTCCACAGCAATTCATTCTATAGACTGACCGTCTCTTGTTTAAAAGAGATTTTGTCTGACACTGTACAGTAGTGCAGATATGGGAGAGTGTTGAAGAGTCTTAGCTGTATTAGTTCAATGTGCAATGAACAGCCATTTGGGAATCAAAGGAGTACCCTGTCTTATCTTCCCACCACATCATTACCTTTGGCTTTCATTCATCTTCATAGGCTTAGAATCTAAGGCTAATTCAGGTTGGAAGAGACTTTACAAAATCTCTAGACCCACCTCCTCCTCAAAGTATGGTCAGCTCTGAGGTCAGGCCAGGTTGCTCAAGACATTATCCAGTTGGATCTTGAAAAAGTCCAAAGATGGAAACTGCGGAAGTTTTTGAGACAACCTGTTCCAATGCTAGACTGTACTCATGGTGAAAAAAGGTTTTATCTTATATCTATTCTGAAATCCTCTTGTTTTGGCGTACATCCATTGCTTCTCATCCTCCTACCATACATGGTAGTGAAAAGTCTGGGTCTGTCTTGTTGATGGCCTCCTTATGTGTACTTGCAGGTTGCTGTTATGTTCCCCTGAAGCTGTCTCTTCTTCACACTGAACAAACCCAGCTCCCTCGGTCTTTTCTCATATGGTAAATGTTTGAGCCTCCTGATCTTCTTGGTGGCCTGTTGCTGAAATTGCTCCAGTTTCTCAATGCTTTTCCTATATTGGGAGGGGCAAAACTGGATGCAGTATTCTATATGTGGTCTAATAAGCACTGAGTAAAGAAGGGATAGTCTCTCCACTCGATCTGCCAACTGTGCTCCTGTTGATACAGCCCAGGATGCTCTTCACCTTCATTGCTGCCAGCGTATACTCATGCCCAGTTGCTGTCCATCAGGAGCCCCCAGGTCCTTCTCAGCAGAGCTGAGTTCTTATCTTTGCATGTTTTCTTGGTAACCCTTCTGTGGCTTATCAAGGAGATGTTGCTTTTCTTCACTTTCAGTGACCTTCATAGCCTGTTCTCATCTAGCAGCTCGTAGTCCTTATGCAGAAACTGATGCCAGCATCAAACTGGACAGTGATTTCAACATTTCTTCCCACTTGTTAAATGTTCATGTGAGCATTTTGGGTTTTCTCTGATATTGCTTCTCACACTAGGAAGGAGCTCTCTGTGATACACACTTTCGTGTAGTCTTTCAAACCTCTGCTTTGCAAGTTCCCCATTTCTTGTGATACTTACCAAACAGCTGGCTGCATATTTCTGAGGTGGTGAAGAGCTGAGAGACCTATCTGTCATTTTTATGAGTTTCATTTCATGGTTCCAGTGGATTCTACCTCCAGCTTTCATCTGCTTGTTGTCATTTGTCATACAGTTAGTACTTCAGCTTTTAGGGGCAGGAACCATCACTTGACTCCACATTTTGATTCTGGATTTGTGAAGCACTTAGTGTGCCAGGCCCATGACTAAGGCTGCTCTGAGATGTTATTACTGAAAATCTTGGTAAAAATAACCACTGACGGGGGATGTGGTTCCCAGCAATCCAGCTGCTACCCTTTGAGCTAATACCGATGATGCAGGTTTTCATGCATACCCTGTTTCCGTTCCTCTGCCCACCCATGGCAATCTATTCTTACTGATAGCCTCCCATTGAACCTGGACAAATCAGCAATAGTTTAATTCCTTTCTGCTTGTACTTGGAAAAATGTCAATAACTTTTTGTGGTTAGATTAGTTAGTGTTATTTATCTTACGTAGTGTCTCCATCTGTTGTCTGCTGGGGTACCAAAGGGTGAAGCAAATCCATGTCATCCATCTAGCAGCCACCTGATAATAGTCAGATGTTCATGATACTCATTAGCATGATATTCATTAGCAAAAACATGGCTCTTTTTCTCTCTATCACCTGTGTTCCTTGAAAATACTTTAATTAATTCTAGGTTGGTTTCACAGTCTGAGAATATTTGAAAACTCTCATGTTCACCTCTGTTACGTTGTCACATGCCAATAGCAGATCTGGTCTTGCTGGTGGTGACTCAAAGCAAAATAGTTGGTTTGAGCTGTTCTTTCTGGATGTTAAGAGTTTTCTACTTTGTACACAACTGCCCCAGTTGGAATTTGATTAGAGTGGGTGGAGTGTGTGTGAATATATATATACAAAGAGCAAAATATTTAACCCTTACTTTCAGTTTTCTATGTTAACACACAGTTAAACCACCAATAGAGTTTTTATGACAAAAGGGCAGGTAATTCTAAAACCTGGATGTAATTATGCATTTCCTGAAATTGTCAGCCGTGTGGGAGGTCCAGGGCTTTACTGACAAACCTAGAGGGATTTTTGAAAGCTTGCAATGTGAAATACGAGTGTGCTCACCTGGAAGACGTCCTCTCTTTTGATTGCAGATCAAATCAGAGACAGCAGTTAAAACTTCTATCCTTTTGAAGGATTTTGGTGGTTTTGTGACTGCTCTGTACCGCTTGTTCCCAAAGCCTTGGTTCTCACAGTATCAGAATGAGAAGCATATTTTTTTGTTCATTCCCATGTACTGTTCTGCTCTGCCTGTTCCAGTTGTATCACAGGATCTACTTCTGTGGCTATACTGTGAGGTGGATCAAGGACCCTTTTGCCTCTGCAGTTTCTCAAAGCCATATCAGTTCGCTGATCCACTTGGTGGACACAGCTGAGGAGACAGCACTTTTCGGAGGTAGGTTAAAACCAGAAGTGAATGGGGTGTAGGGTGCTGCACCTGGGGAGAAATAATCCCAAGAACCAGGAAGGGTTGGGGGCTGACCTGCTGGAGAGCAGCTCTGAGGAGAAAGACCTGGGAGTCCTGGTGGACAACAGGATGACCATG
>JAOXNO010000013.1:70379700-70411205 GCA_028565335.1 Limnodromus scolopaceus | reverse complement strand
GAAGGAACTTCTTTACTGTGAGAGTGGTAGAGCACTGGAACAAGCTGCCCAGAGAGGTGGTGGAGTCTCCTTCTTTGAAAACATTCAAAACCTGCCTGGACAAGTTCCTGTGCAACCTGCTATAGGTAGACCCGTTCTGGCGGAGGGATTGGACTAGATGATCTCTAGAGGTCCCTTCCAACCTCATATAATTCTATGACTGGGGAAACATGGGAGGAAAAAAATCTGTAAGGTGATTTTGCCACTGGATAGTGTACCACAGCACTGTGGCCTCCGTGCATAAGCAGCACAAGGGAAGGGTCATGGATTGGTGAGGGAAGTGAATGGCTGGGTGGAAAGAGGAGCCTTTGCTAGCTGGGAGGCTTCTACCTTTTCCTTCCGTGTACCTTGGATATCCAAAACCTCAGTTCTGGAGGAAGAAAGGAGTCCAGAAGTAACTGAAAGAAAAGTCAAGGACTGGAGAAGAAAGGACAAAATAACTTGGATGAAGACATACAGCTGTTCTTGTTGAAAGGTTTTTGTCACTTAGGTTTCAGTGGCAGCATCCCAAGTGAAACACAACAGTGCAACACTCATGAGATCCAAAGGCCACTAAGTCTGTAGATGTGTCCTGTGGATTTCAAACTGGGCTCTCTATATCTTCCCAAACAGGTGTTTGCCATTGTCCTTCCATGCAATTAATGTAAAAAGTGATCACTTTTTTTTTCCGCCTCTCTGTAGTCTGGGAAGTTGAAACGAAATGTGAGAAACCCGGTCTCTCACAAGTCTTCAAGAATGATAGCATTCACAGCATATCCCCTGAAAGGCTTTGGCATAAGCAAAAGGAAAAAAATAGTGCCTCAAGAATGTCCACCTCGGGTGTGGCTGAGCATGTAATTAGTTTAAAGGATGATGGGTGAATATGTCGAGAATGTGTTACACCCAGCAGGTGTGTCAGCAATACAAATGATGGACGTTCCCAGCAACTGGGAACAAACCACCAGGGACTTCCTTCCGATTTGTTTTTAAACAAAAAGGAGCAACTATAGCCTTGACTGAATTTTGAGCTCACCTCAACAAGATGCAAATAAAAAATTAATTTCCAGTTACAAATGCCGCTGCCTTCTTTTTTTTTTTTGGTACACAAAAGCCAATGCAACCCAGTCAAAGAACACCTGATACTATTTAAATGATTACTTAGCAAAAAGTGCAGTAAGCTTCAAAAAGCATGTTTTACTGTGGTTTGCTCTGATCTCTAAACCTCATAGATTTGCAGTTTGAATATTTGAGGCTCTTTAAAACAAATAGCTCACAAATGAGTAATTCTGCTGCTGAGTATATCAACCGGTCTTTATTGCATCCCAAATGATGAAGTATAATGGTTATACAAAGTGCTTAAATAAGCCATGGAGCAATTTCCAGCAGTGATATATATGCTGAAACCCATATTAAATTAATGTTAGGTGAAGGAGTAAACCTGGAAATCTAAAATAACAATAGATTTCATAGTGGTTATGTGAAGCTATGAGAACCAGCTGCTGGTGGTTTTGACAGGAATCCGCAGATGTTCAGAGCTTTCAGTCTTACTATCTAAAAGTATGTAGCTGGTAAGGAGTCTAACCCTTACGCTTTTGCCAATATTTTTCCAATATTGGTTTAATTACCGTGTGGTGAATCCTGGCTAGGAGGATGGCACAATAATTCTCTTGACTGTAGTCTTTGTCCCTGACCTGAGAAGTGACTCAATTTCCTTACTCAATAATTCTGTTTTCCATGCTGTTTACAGTTGTAGTTGTCTTGGACCTCCTGCCTCAGTATGTCTTCTCCAATACTATCCTAGGGTGGAAAGTTCTTCAGGACAGGGGCTATTGTTTTGTGCTTCATCTACCTAATGGGACCCTGGTTTCTGGCTGGCAGTGCTAGGTAATTATCACAATCTGAATATCTGCATGACTACAGCAGGGTTAAATACATCTTTGTGAGTGTACATTATGCATTTGATGTAAGAATAAACTCCTGTTTAAAATATGCCTAAGCACTTGTGCTATGCAAGTCTGTGTCTTCAGAGGTACAGATGCATACACAACCAGAGAAATATAAAGAGGATGGGGGCTGGGGAGGGGGACATCTTGAAACCAGTAGGAAATACGCTCTAATTCTTCTTACCAATTTTGGATAAAAGGGTGGGTTTCATCATAGATGAGTTTACTTGATAGCTGTTTCAACATTTGTACCAATGTACAATGTACATGCAAAAGATACATCTTGCAAAGAGCTTTTGATAAAGTGGTTTCTAAAATCATGCCTAAACCCCTACGGTCGTCATCGGCATCATGATTAGCCATTGCAGCTCAGCTGTAGAGCATCCCTAGGAAACGAGGGCTGGGGAGAACAATCTGGGTGCATGTGTGTGTATGTGTGAACAGGAGCACCTTTTGAAATACATGGTGTTAATAAAAACCCCCCGATTTTCAGCTACCACTTCTCTGATCAGAATTTGAATTAGGCTACAGAGAATAGCCAAACAACAGAAAGCACAGTTGGGAAGAACTGTATTATTCTTATCATACCTGTCCTCAATTTCCTTCATCTTGCTAGTCTGAGAGACACATGGACTGTAGTAGTGACAGCCTAAACCAAAATGTGACAAGTAAGTAATGCTTTGGGATGTATATGCTACAGAGGATTTGTTTTTGCAGTTTTCTTAAAATTAATAATGGGAAGAAATCACTTCTTTTGAGGATTGTTTGCATCCTCCTGCTGCTGCACACGTGTTAAATCCAGTTTGCATAATTATTCCCACGTGTAACCTGTTCTCCTAAATCAGCAATTGTGAACCCATTTTCTGATTCTTGTAAAATAAGAAAAGGCATTAAAGAAATGCCTGTTCTGCACAAGGATTCTACTTGTAGATATTTAAATGTTCTTTACATTTTTGTCATTGCATACTTAAATGCTTAGTGTGCTTTTTGTGCTTGGTCTGTTCTTGGCTTATGGCTTCTCTGTAGTTTTCTGTTTTTAAGTGTTGTTACTCTTTAACAAGAGTATAGCTTCAGGAAAGCTCAGGGTCTGCCTGAAAGGAAAAATTAAAGGCTTTTCTCCCTCTTCTGAGTATTGAACAAGTAAGTAGAGCCTTTCATTTCTGTATCTGTCTAGCTTGCCTACTGTTCTTTAAAGTTAGATACTGGTTTTTAGCTTGCTACACTACGCTGGTGTTTTATTACTGATTTTGCACTTTGGAGGTTGTGATTTGTATGAATTTAATATTTAAGGGGAAAAAAAGTGAAGTTGACTACCCTGGAAACTAAAGTACTTGATTTTGCCAAGAGTAATTGCAACTTGGACAGTTACCGTAAGTGAAGAAGGAAACCCAGCTATTTTAGTGGCACTGGAAAACATGAAGAATATGTCAAAACCACCAGTAATCTGCTCAGGTAAATTGCTGTATGTGGCAGTTAAGCTCTTTTAATTTCCTAGGGAGCGTAGATTTTTATAATGTAGTATCTACAGTAGCATTTTCCAGATCAGCTCATAAATCTGAGAAGTGTAGAAAGATGAGGACACTCCTTTGTAGCATAGCAATGTCCAGGGCATTGTGTGAAGCTGTACCTGGTCAAAAAAAATATGAAACGTCATTGACTTTGTCTTGGAAATCGCTGTGCTTTTTAAGAGGGAGAGAGGGAAAAAAACCCACACAACAGCTTGTTAGGTGGGAAGGAGGACTTTTTCAGGTGTTGCATGTGCCTGTAAGATTTGTGATTCCAGCTTATTTTTGTGTAAGTCATATTCAGGTGTTCTGGAGATTCTGCTGTTTAAACAATAACTCTCTGAAATGGTGGATTTAATGAGCAAAAAAGGAAATATAATCAACAGTGCTTTATATGAGATTTTTCGTCTAAGCTGAAATAAAATGTTGGGTGCAATTTCTTTCCATTGTTATGCTATGTATTTGGAAGAAATACATCTTCATATTGCTGCAGTCTGTTTCCAAATACTTGCATTCTTTATTTAGATATAAATCTTTTACATGAATTGTTGATGTGTGCAGTATTTTACCCCACTGAGCTATTTATCTCGGCATTATTATTAAGCATAATGAGAAAACACATAGAAACCAAACCATCAGAAAGGAGGAAACCTGACTTCTGAGCATGGCAGACACTGGATGCCTGCAGCAACGAATGCCTTTTGCAGGAACTAAAAGTGCTCAGCACTGCAGTAGAAGACATTCTTAGTATCTGCTGAGAAATTGGGTTTATGCTGACTTATACCAGTTTATAGCCTGTTGCTTGCAGGCATGGTAGATACTTTTTTAGAAAAGTGCAGGATTGATGCATACAGTCTTTACCTGTTGATGGTTTGTTTTCTGAGGTCTGTGTCTTCTCTGCCCTTTTTACCCCTGCTTCAAAACAGCTGAGAGAGTGATTCTGCCTGTGGGGTGGGAGGTTTGGGTAGGAAGAACAGACAGAATATGGAGAGCTTGTGCAAAAGGCAGTCTTAAGTGTTGATTACTAGGTTTGGTGTGAAAATCCACTTTACCATTTTGGTGATTCCAAATAACTGGATTCCTTCCCTGGGACACAAGCTTGCTTGTTTTCTATAGATAACACCACAACATGATAAATAGATTGTCCCATCTGTTCCTTTTTGTGTCGCAACAGTTCTGTGGTAGCAACTGCTCAAATGGAAAAGGGATACCAGAAAAGGTATTTCTTGACTTTTAGTTGTTTTGCAGTGATATATCTGTGTTTGAAATGGGAGAAGATTAGCTCCATGAAACCAGCTAGCTCAGCAGGCCATCAACTGGGAGGCTGGGGAAGAAGCATGAGGAGAATGCATATTTTCCCACAGTAGACCTAGAACCACTACAGGAACCTGTCAGACTAATCACTTCTTCACCCCAGTGCTTTCAAAAGGGGGATGTAAGAAGCTGAGATGTGGGAGTGAGTAGTAGAGAACGATCCCTTTTGTTAGTTCTCCCTGTGAGTTCCTATCTGTTCTATGGGAATGGGAAATTATTTTTGAGTAGTCAAGCACGGAGCAGAAAGTCCATCATCAATATTTAGGAATAATTTAGCTTTTGGTGGCTTTCGTAATCAGATCACAAGTGGCAAGGCATATCCAAATGCCCAAGTGCATGGGTATTTGGAAATATCTCTCTGACATGTACACTGCAACAATCCTGCTTTTAATTGGATTAGGTCAATCCTTTCATTTTTTTATGCCTTTCCTGCACTTTTTCAACTCCTTACTAAACACATAAAAATAACTTTTTCAGTGACAGTAGAAGTGATCCTTTTGGGTCTGGAAAGCATCTCAAAAGTCATGTGTTTATTCACAGTTTGTTGACCACAGGTCAGTTTAAAATACATATTTGTGCTCAGAGAAGCGTATTGTGGCTTTAAACTTGGAGTATTGTCCATGGCAAAATTAAATGAGCTTGACTAGAAAATAAAATGCTTGCAATTTAAAATAATACTGTGCATGAGAACAGTGTCCCTTTCTGGTTTGGGACCTCAGAGGCTTAGTAACTAGCATTACTTTTGGATAACGGCAAGCTTCCTACTCACTCATTCTGCCACAGCACCAGTCCCCTTCTGCATTCTTCTGGGTGCTTGGAAAAGGTGGAGCAGCTTATCTAAGAAGTTTAATCTTTTCGTGGGCTGCTACCCATCTTAATTTTTCAGTGTCATATTAGATATCGACTTTCCTTTGTCAGGCGGGCTCCTCTAATAATACGCTGTAACTTTTAGCGTGCAAGAAGGGTTGTATTTGTTCTTGTGCATGTGCACATGCGTGAGCATTTGTGATGAGTCTTTGGGTTTTTTTTCTATTGAAACGTGCTTCACTAGCATTGGAAAAGGTGACTAAAGGAGATGATATGGAGAGCTAGCTGGTGACCACTTAGGCAGAACAGAAACATTTAAACTCTTTCTTGTTTTGGACCTTAACGGAATTTGTAATACAGCTCAAGAGAGAAGCTCTTATCTTCAGCAAGACCCCATAGAGCTTAGCTTAGGTGGGAAGGGGACAGAGCTCAGATGGTGGCATGCACCACAGAGTACAAAGGGATCTGGTCCACAAATTTGGTCAGGCACAAAGCTGCAGCTCCTGCCATGGGGCTGCAGCTGCTTCATCCCACATTAAAGGCTGAGACTTACCTGGAAAGATAGCCTGTGACCCATGGCACCTCCCTGCTCAACCTGGATCTAGAACAGATGTTTCATCTTTGAGAACAGTTTCTTTTACTGTGTTTTTTGATAAAATTGTTTTCTTCCTTGTATTTTCTGCAAAGTACTTCCTGTATTTCCATAATTTCATGATTATTTTTCACGAGGGATGAAGGAGGTAAAGGCAAAGAGAGTGCTTTGCCAAGATGAGGAACAGCGATGACTTGTAATCCAATGCTGGTTTAATGGTGCAGGGTGCTGCTGACAAACAAGCTGGTCTTTCTGCCAAACGTATGATTTTCTTCAAAGTACTGATCTCTAGAGGGGAACCTGACATCCCTCCCCCTTTTCCACCCTATGAAGGGCTGTGAACTGCACTAGTTGGAATGGAAACTGGGATATTACTTGATTGATTTGACCTGCAGGTATGTGTTGGTGAGTCCAGTCAGCTGCAGTATCTGTAGGCATAAATGCTCCTTGTGACCGGTGGTAGCTCATCTGAAATGAAAGAGCCGGAACCAGGGCTCTTAAACACAACTTAGAAATCAAACATTTCCATCAACCATGGCAAATTAAAACCTTTAGGAATGAAAAGGAAACAAGCTGTTTAGAAATTGAAAAGGGAGGGAAAGGGTGATGACTGTGGGAATGTTTGGGCAATCTTACCTCCAACCCTAGAGCTTCTAGAGGACTTGATTGCATAGTACTGCTGCCATGCCTAAGAGGAGCTGTATGTAAGGTGGTGTACACCCAGTTCTCTTGAGTAGCTCAATGTCTTTATGCTGTCCTTCATACTTGTTTTAAGATGAGAACTCACTAAACTAGAAAAAGAGAGGAGATTTGGTTTGGTCATATTGTCATTACCAGAATGCCATGAAAGAAGCAATTTTCTTCAAGAGTAAAAGACCTGTTATGCTATACCTACCCATCTAGCTCAAGTATGCAGTCTCCCATGATGGCAAACAGCAAGTGCTCGGAGAACAGCAGAGCTAGTATGAAAGCAATATGATCTTTCTCTGCTTTTACTGATCCTGCTTAACGCCATGAGAGATCTTCTGAACCAAAATTGCGGTTGGATCACTGTTTAATAGTGACTAGAGGATCTGTCCACCATGAATTTGTTTAGTCCCTTTGGTTCTGTGTAACAGGTCCTCAGTTATGGTATGCACACTGTGGGGAAAAAAAGCATCCTTTAGTTCATTTGAAACCCGATGCCTCCCTTGGTCTCTCTCCTCTTTTCCCCTTGCTTCTGTGAGAAATAGTGAAGGGTGTTTCCCTTTCCACATTGAATGAATTAATGGTTTGAAGCATCTGGGACACTCAAAGGCACTGACATGATACTCAAACCAAGGACACAATGATATTCTCACACGTGCAAAGAAAATCTCTTCCACTCAAAATAGTCCATGTACAAGCGGAGTGCCTGAAATCCAGGGAAAACATTACACCGTGGATACATGGTGTTCCCTGTGCCTGTATGTGAGCTTGTAGAGGTGAAGAGCGCTGCTGGGGCAGCAGACCGCCATCCAAAAAGGTCTGATCATACTCGTGTTTTCATTCCCTGAGAAGCTCGGAGTAGCACTGGAGGCTAACACCCTTTTGCTGTTCACTGCAGGAGGACAGAACAGTGCATCAGTCTCAAACTGGTCCATTTGCTTTGGTTTTAAGAGCTTAATCCCAGAACATAGCTGTACATCTGCTTATCAGACTTCATAGAAGTTCTCTGTTGAAATTTCTCCATTTCCTCCTTTGGGTATGTGTGTGTGTGTTTACACATGAAAGTGTATGTATACATGTATGAAGACATAGAATTTCATATATATAACTAAGAAAAAAACGATTTGGTGAAGGGAAGGGTAGAAAACTTATCATAATGGAACATTGTGACTGCGAATTTTAAGCCATGATAGCCAAGAAATTCAAAATTATGTTTTGTGCAGCAGCCATAATTTGTCTATGCTGGTCATAAATGCGAAAGTGTAAATCTAGAAGCATACACACTAATACAGGGAACTTCATTATGTGCAAGGGAGCTAAGTTACAGTTGTAAATTTGCAAATTTGAATTTCATGCCTGTTACGTGTTTAATAACACTGAATTAATGTAGTTTCACCATGGAATATGTTAAGAAGGGCTTAGCTATTACAGGACTGTAGCTTTCATTTTGATGAGAATATGACATTGCATTAAAACTGTATAGTTTATGTATATATTTCTCCAAAACATAGTCAACGCAGAACTGTTAAAGCTTGACAGTCGCAATGCTGCTAAGTCTCATATTTTTCTGACTTACACTGGGGATGGCAGTAAAACATGGCTGGCTTTTTGATAGTGTGGCTGCTGTGGAGTTGCTAACCCAGTTTTTGGTACGTGTCGTCACTAACCTTGTGTTTGGATCGCTGATGTCAAAATACAAGTACAGGCTTTTCCTCTGCAGTGTTTGTCGTGTGTTCGGTGTGCCCCCGTCTGCAGACAGCAGCGGGGAGGGAACTGGCTGAACAGCTACAGCACAAAACTTCTGTCCCCTTGACTTGATGCACTCACAGTTACTGCATCGGGGAAAACGTGAGGTTTTTCCTAATATTTGTGGAATGTGAAGTGTTGTGGTTCATTCTATTTTTTGGGACTCTGGGTAAATTCACTCTGGGGCCTTATGCAGGCTTATTTGCTGGCACTGGCTGTGCATTATCCCCAGATGTTTCTCCACCAGAGAGAATACATGGCATATGCCATGTATTGTGTTTTCTTGTCCTGTGCAGCTGTGAGGTATCTGGATCCAGGCTAGCTGATGATCCTTTGCCATGTATGGACAAACAGAGACTACTCTTACAGCAACCCCTTGATTCCCACTGCCACAGTGTCCAGAGTAGTGCCCTAGTGTGGCAACATACGCAGAGCCCAAGTATTTGTTATTTTTTGCTGATGGATGAGTTCTCGTGGGTCCTGTTGCTGCTTAAGACAGCTGTCCCCCAATGCCTTAAGCTGCTGCAATACTTCATCCACAATATATTAGCATAAACCACTGAGAGGCAATTTTCAGCTGGTCACAGCAGGCTGTGAACTGCAATGGTGGAGGAACAGGCACGTATTTGCTTTATTGGCTGCTGCAGGGGCAGTAAACTCAGGCAGAAAGGTAGAACAGAGGGCTGGGGATGAGGAATGCCCTAAACTGTCAGAAGCCCATGCAGAAGAGTTCCCATGAAACCCAAGGAGTTTTCAGTGAGGCACTCCACTGATACATCTAGACGTTGACGAGGCAGGCTGGCAGAGCAGGGTACAACTGGCATCCAGCTACTCATTTCTATACTAAAATTAGCATCCTGAGAGGGAAAAGCTTGCAGTTTTAGTAAGTACTTGGCTTATTTATTATCCACAGAAGGAAGTGTGACTAATGACTAGTAAACATGTATCATTGAGGGTGGATCATCATAAACTTCCATTTTATTATTAAAATTTATAGTAATTCAGTAGTCCTAAATGCTTTCACCTTGGGTGACTGAAAAATGCGATGTCATTATTTGCAATATTCCCTACAACGTGGGCTCAGTGGAGTCCTATAGATAGTGTAATTACCGGGAAATCGCTCGTGTTTTCTGAGGCTGTTGAAAAATGTTGAAGATAGTGCACTGCAGTGTTTTAAATGTAAAGAGAACATTTAAAGTAGCACTGTAGTGACAAAGCCGTGGGACCAAAGAAGTGGTGCAGAGTTGCCTGTGCATCAGCAGTGCTGTGTGTCAGACCTCCCCAGTGCCTCACAGCAGCACTCTGCAGGTGGGATCAGTTCTACCTTTTCCTAAATCTCTTTTCAGTTCCCCAAAAACCTAAAGGGGGATGGTCAGGCAGTGGAAGGAGGGATGGCAGGGCTTCCAAGCTTGGGCAGCATCCTACGAGTCAGTCAACATACTGGCAGCGGAGCCAGCCAGTGTCCTGTTAGCTTCTCCAAGCATTGTGCGGGAGCACACCTAAGTTGTGAAGAGGATGTAGCTGGAAGTGGTGGCTAGAAGTGACAGCAGAGCAGAAGACGTAGCGGGGAGAACATATTGCTCTCAAGGGGAGCCTCTAAAGTGTCTGTAAATTCATAAGGAAACAGTCTTTGGGGCTGTCATTTGACTTGAACCTGAAAAGGGATCAAAGTCAATGGGCTTCAGACCACTCTGCTGTTTAAGAGCAGGAGAGTTTAGAAAGGAGGACAGTGATGGCAACGGGATCTGTAGGACCACAGTATGTATTTGCTAGGGTGCCTGAATGCAAATTTTGTAGCTTCATTTTGACCCACCAGTTGGAGACACTTGTCCTGTTCTCTTCACGTTTTTGATGTTTTGATGTAGCTAATAAACATTTATGTAGCTCATGTAGCTCTACAACAAACAGATCAATACGTTTGAGAACTGGGAATTTTATCCTTACACTAACTTTAGTGTTGATAGAATACTTACTGCAATGATATCGACTGCACCAGGTGGTGAAGGGACAGTATAATACAGGATTATTGCCTTGCCTTTTACCATAAAAGATTTTTCTGCATTATAACGCTCTGTGAAAAGGCTAGTAGCTAATATTAAAAAAGTTACAGTTACTGTTTTAATCATTTGTCCTTCCCATCTCTGTAACACACACAAGCATGCACACATAAAATTGCAACAATTCTGTATCTAGGCTGCTAATGTCATGGATTGAGGCAAAGAAGCAATTTTTAGTATAGATTTGATAATCCCGGAGGGCCAGACCCTATGGTTTATTACATCTTTGAGTAACTTTGCTCACAAGGAATTTGATGACGCTGATAATGTGAGTCAGACTGTTCCAGGTACACTTGCAAGATCTGACCACGTTGGGTCTTTGTGTACATCTCCTTTTAAGTGGGGAAAAAGAGTGCTGTTTTCATGTGCCTGACACAATCCTGCTTCTTTTGAAATTGATAGCAAATACTCACTCACTAAAAACCGTAGGCACTTTTCTCCTTTCGGGGTTTAGGATATTGCTGAGTTACTTGAACATGTAATTTTTCTTTAGTGTCCTTGTACCTCTGGGAATGAAAGTAGGCACCTGCCCAAATGGAGTGGTCGTCCTTAGGCTCATGAACCACATCTTCTGGTTGAATAATTAAATGTCCTGAAACTGGGAGTTCAGTCAGTTTTGGATGAGTACCTGCAAGCTTTGAGGTGTGGTCAGTAGGTTGCTGAAATACAGCAGTGATAAATATAATAGTAGAAAGGGGTGAGGTGAGAATAGAGGTCTGCTACAGGTTTATGTCTTCCTTTACACTAACACATGCATTGTGTTGTTGATTGAGGAGTATCTCCAGCATTTGCAGATGTGACTTTTGTATAGCAGAGGAGATGTTTGCATTTCATTCATTAGTGTTTCACCAAAAGCTCTTGTGTGATGGATTTATTGAGCAATTTTTTTTTTTAATTTGGTGATATGAATTAATTTGACAAGTTTATTCCTTTAACAAGTTGAATAATCATTTGTGATTCACAAATTTATTCACAGGGGGGTTATTAATTTAAAACTTGTACTGTATTCTGTATCAGATATTTATTGACTGGTTAACACTGTACAAAACAGGCTTTGAGCAAATCAGCATGCTGTAAATTTGCCTTTTTAACAGGTTTATGGCTTTAGCAGGTATTCGCTTAGGATTTCACTGTTTCATCATAAAACATTGCCAAGCATGGAATACATTTTTGAGTGAAATAATATACTGTGTAGACCAAGTTGTACACATCAACTGTCATGTACATATAAGCAAAATAAGAAAAGATGTTTTCTTTTGCACACCCGAACAATCTTGTGAGAAAGTACTTATTTCAACTGCAGTGCATTAATGGAAGGCAGAAGTAAGATATTGCATGAACCTAAAGGGCATGAAAAGAAGAGCATTACCATTTTCTTTTCTTCAAAGCGGCAAGCGTTTCAGCAGACACAAGGTCTGAAATCCATTGACTCCAAGGAATTTTCATCAAAACTGAAAAATTAATAGTTGTCTTGTTTTGTTTCTCTTTCTCTTCCTGTTTTTGCGAATAAAAAATTGCAGTGTTCTGACCACAAGATGAGGTCTTTCTGTCTGCAGCAAAGATGCCTCTTTATGTTAAGAGTCTGTTGTGATACTTGTGGAATTAATAATTATGCTAACAGTAAGACTTTATTTTGTTGTTGTAGATGTTTGGATGTTTATAAAAACCACTGGGAAGTGAACTGATCTCTCTTTTTAATCCAAAGTTTATTTCTTATTGTAACATTTTAATAAGAAGGCACCTATTGATAAGAGTTTCTTAGCAATTGGACAGTATAAATAACAAACATATCGTGTTAGATAGGAGTTATACAAAATACATATAGATTTTATACATGAATGTAATAAGATTTTTTGAATCTGTAAAAAAACTGAAAAATGCATTCAAAAACTGCAGTGCTACCCAGTGAATAACCGTGTTAAAATGATCCTTCCTTTTAAACAGCTCTGGTGCAAAGGTGTATTCAGGCTCATAAATGCTGATTTTAGCAAACAAAACAAGTTTTTTCTTCTGAATGAATGAATCAAAGTGGTTATGAGGGGATCTTTAAAAGACATTTCCTAATATAAAATTGTGCCTCTCAGTTGTTTACAAGGTCAGTTTACACTTCAAAAAGCATTTTGGAAAGCTTCTAAACTCTGTGCTGTGTGTAATATACAAGTCCAGAACAGTTGTAGATATACCTACCAAGTCCAGCCACTTATAAAGGTTTATTTTTTATTTTTTTTAGCCCCTCAGCAAATACCCACCTTTGATCAATGACATCTCCTTTTGGCTGCCTTCTGAGACATACTCGAAGAATGATTTCTATGATTTGGCTCGAACTGTTGGCGGAGACCTGATAGAAAAGGTTGTCCTAGTGGATGAATTTACCCATCCAAAGTAAGTAAAACTTTACAAACATTTTTCCTGTGGCCAGAATATAAGTATTTTATAAATACTTTCATTCTGTGAGCCAAGAAATTATTGATTCTTACAGTGTTTGCACATTTAATTTTTAGCTCTAAAACATTTTTACACCACTTTCAAGAGCAAGTACTTTTACTTATAAACCTTGTCTTATATTTGAGTTTTGTACTAGAACTGAGCTTCTGGCATTCAGACCACAATCCCAACGTGTTGTGCTCAGTTAATCACAGCGACAGCGAACAACTGCTTTCCTCAATACATCTGCCAGTGTGTGACACTCTTATCCATAACATCTCTGATATTCTAGTCCTGCTCTTAACTGAGTGACTGGTGTTTGTCTCCTTGTTCTCTTCCTTTCTTTTTCTACTCCTGATTCACCAGTAGACCTGTACTATAAATGTCAGGGCTAATAATGATTTGTTGCAGAACATTATTGTTGGTGTTCAACAGGGAGAAAACACTAGATTTTGTTCCTTTCTTTCTGACGCTTATTTACACTGTTGAACAATCTCTCAGGCTTCAGAATACCTTCTTATGGATGTAGCAGCACTGACATGACCACTGGGTGCACAGGTTGCTTATCCAAGTGATACTATCAGTTGTCTCAAAAACTGACAAGTATCAGCTATTACATATGCACTGTTTTTCAATGTGCTGTTTCCAAATCAGGAAGTAAACATGCTGCTGGCTACACAACTTTCTAAAACTGTTTTTTAAAATAATTTCTCTTCTTTGAGAGTTTTTTTTGGTGTGTTATAGAAAGGCGGGTAGTAAACCTAACTGCAGTGTTTTATGAGGATCACAGGAAAATGCTTCATGTTGTGTTCCAAAACCTATAGATATTATTTTTTTCTTTCTACATCCATTTGATAGGTATTTGATCCTATTCTTCTTTTGAATTTGTTGTGTGTTACAGACTGGATGGATAGATTATTCTATGGCCTAGTTTTCATGGTGGTTCAGTGGATTAAAATTTATTTGGTTTATTTCCTTTTTACATTTTTATGTTGTGTTATATGAGACTGTTTCTGCTGTTTGAAGAAACAGAAATACCAATGGAATTTGTGTGGGCATCTGAAAGCTTTGAGTCATTAATTCTTGAGTGATACTCACATGCAAATCATGCAAACGAATATAACCCTATACTCAAAACAGTATGTCCAGAAGAGGAGTATAGGCTGGTATAAGATAAGGAGTACTGTTCATTGTAGAGAACAAGAAGACACTATCTTCCAGAGAAATTTAAAAGCAAGTTTGTTGCGGATTTGGATAACTTCTTATTGTCGTTTGGACCGAACCATGGTATCAGTTAGCACAAGTGCATAGACATTGAAGGCTGCTCACGTGGATCCTGCTGAAAATGTATTTAATTGTCTTCTATCATGATGGTTCTGATACAGTACTAACAACATTTTTTGTAAAAAATTGGGATGTTGGACCCATTTTTGGAACTGATCCTTTCCATTCATTCATGCTGGATGTTTAATGTATGTGTAACACCTCTGTGTTCATTGCCGCTTTTTGTCTACGTTCTTTCTGATGATACCAACCATGTGATCATCTTTGTTATTACATCTTCTCTTGGGGTAAAATCCTGTGTGTAGTCTAAGCAGCTCTTCCAAGGCTTGAAGGTTTGGAGAAATCTTGTTCACTGCTCCCTCAAACATAGGCAGCATTACTCTGTGATTACTCTTGCAGTTCAGTGGAGGAATCCACATACACTGGGAGGACCTCACCAACTGCATCCGCCATGGCTCAGCTCATGGGTCATGCTTCTCTTCTTTAAAGAGTCAGGGGTGACAGTTCAGTACAAGATCATTTCTTCCTCCACAAGGAATAAACCTCTGGTTCCCTCTGACTTCTGCAAATAGATGGGAAGGATGACTGCTCGCTGAGAATTGTCACACAGATTTAGGGCTTTACTAGTATTGTTCTTTAAAGCCATTAAACCCTCACTCAGCAGACATTCAAATATGTTTTGACACTACAAGAAGGAAACATTTCTCACCTTCATGTCTGAAGAATTTAGGTGGTGACACTAAAGATTGTTGGTAAGTGATGTTATAGTAGTCTTAGTTTGTTCAACTGCAACAACAAAGAAATCTTTGCGAATGCCCCATTAAAAACAGTAATTTCAAGGAGATTACCTACCACATTAAAAAAAGAATTCTAAAGATTATGACATAATGGTTACTTTGCCCTTTGTTCTTAGAACAGGGTGCGTACAGAAATGTAGCTTTGCAGACCAATGACGTAAGCCATGTAAGTCATTTTGTCCGTTCTCTAAAGCCTTTGGAAGGCTGATTCTTTGAAAAGAGTGTTTGCCTTAGTCTTAATTCCAAGATAATTGTTTTGTTACAGGAACAATACAGTGGCGTCTTTAATTCAGTGTTGCAGAAAAGTCTCTGGGCATGGAAATTAACATAAGAGGTCCTCAGTGTTGCTATGGTTCTGTATGTTACAGATCTAGATGCTTGTAATCATTATCTTGAATTTGTAGTGATTCTGCTGTGGAGGATGGGAGAAAAGTGTATAGGATAGGGAAGCCTGCAGTGCTGCTGTCTTGAATGTTAGTTACTTACAGGCAGCTTAATAAGTTCATATTTGTAATTAATCATTTTTAGAATTTAAAATTCAGACTTTTTTCTTCTTTTAAAATTAGCAGTTTCATGAGTACTTAGGACATTTGGCAGTCTTATTTTCCTTCTTAAACTACCTTTCTTAGTTACAGGACCATAAAGATTGGAAAACAGAAAATGCTGAACAACTAAAACTAATTTAGAACACAGAAAAGAGGTCTTTTAATTAAGATACTTTATAGAGGCTGCCTGTATGATACTGTGTAGTTACCTTACAGACTTTTCTGTGGTTCAGAAACCTGTCAAAGTTCCACTAGGCTTTGGACTGATAACAGTGCTCCAGTTCATTGCAATTAGGGTGTGTATTAGCAGTGAAAATGTATTTCTCTACAGGGAAGAGGAAAAGGGAAAAAAAGAGCATGAGACAAGTAATTGTTTAAACGAGGAAGGAATACCTGGAAAAAAAAGTAAGGTGATAAAGTTGAGACATCTTCCAGGAAAGCACAGGCAATTAAAAGATACAGCAGGAAGGAATCTTATTGCTGAAAAGCACAAATTTAAGAGAATGCCAACTTACTGTGCTAGGGTAATTAAGAACAGCTCCAGCTTAAATGCATCTTAGATAAACTTAACTAAACAAGACAGTATTGAGGTAGACTGAGGTAGACTGAGTCACGTGTGATGTGTGAAGAAGGCTTTCCAGAAAATAAACTTTTTGATTCAGTTTAGTCTGCAAAAATTGTATTTTCTTTTCCTTACAGCTGAAACTAATTCTAATAGATGCCAGCCTAGTGGAGCTAGGTTAATTGTAAAATATTTCAAGCAGAAAATTATTTCATACTGAAGTCACGTGTTACTTTGAGGTCAAAAAATAAGCATTCTGTATTAGAAAATAATGTACTAGCAGTACATTAGATAGGACATGTAAACATTTCTGTATTTACTTCTCTTTAATTTTGTCATTCCTCTAAATTCCTGTTCACCAATGCAACAGGTAGACCTCACAGAGCAAAAAAATCCATGTCCAGTATTCCAAAGAATTCCAGACAGGTCCACCTGCCCTAAACTCTCCCTTTTGAGTCAAAAGTGTTGCACTGAAGAAGAACATGGACCATCGCGGTGGAACTTCATCCACGATGAATAACACAATGCATGGCTGTAACACACCCATTATTCAGATATATAAGGAATAAATCAGCAGTTATGAAGAACAAGTTTTGGCTTTGCTGAAACGCCAAGGAAAATGAGTGAAACTGGTGGTTATGGCAAGAACAGGAGCAGGGTTATCTGTAAGACAAGTAGAATAGAGAAGAAATATCCCTTTGCAGTGAGCAATCCATTTTGTGGATTTACAGTCTCTTTGCTTGATGCATTAGCTGCAAACGTTTAGATTTTCATACCTTTGGTTTGTGGAACGTGATTTTCTGTGCATGGTCTGTAAAATTAGTTCATTGTGACTTGCCTTGAGTCGTCGTATACATGAACCTTGTGACCAGCCAGTGGCACTGTGTCTGCTACCTGACTGAATTCTTTCAAATCCTTGGAGATCTTTAAGGACCTTTAAGCATTGCTGTGCAAATACATGATGAGTGAGGATTTGTGGCTGACATTTTTCCCTTTGGAACATTCTAGTGAACAAACATTTGCAAAAACAAAGAGAATATTTTGAACTATATTGATACTGAAGGGAGAAAAGTAATTCAGGGTTTTTTCCTTCCTTTTTGCAATGGCTGTTGTACCCCCATATCTTTAAGTTCAGGCCGCCTACTATTCAACTTGCCTAAGCTGTCTAATCAATATAAATGACCTTCAGAGCTTAAATCAGAAAGTAATCTCCTTTTCGATGGTCCAGACTTTTCCAGTTTCAGAAAGGAAACAAGTTTCACAGGGAAAAAGTAAGGCTGGCTGAGTGCAGTGGAAAAGGTAGAAAGGTCTCTGCCCGCTACGAATAAGAAAATCAAAAGTGCTGCCATGCAGAGAATCCTAGTAAGACCATTTCTTGCATTTCTGGGACATACAAGTAAGTAATGTGACTGCACACACGTGGAATTTCAGAGATGGTAATGAAAGCATACCTGTCCAAACTAATAGAGGAAATACGTGGTGGAAAGGGCAGAATATGTTTTTGACCTGACTTGTCCCCGATGAAGAAGACAGAGAGAGAGAAGAGTTTGGGGATGAGTACCACAAGGAGAATCTAGAAATGCCAAGACTGCTTACATTTGTTTAGGGTGAGCCCTGCAAATGTGGTTTTTTTCAGCTTAGCATGCTGTGTCTCTTCTCCTAGGTACCTTGCATAATCCTGTCAGGTGTGATGGCCTCGCATCCTCATTCTGAAAAAGTATTTTCTGCATTTTACAGAGAGCTTGTTTTCCTATGATCTGAGACCTGATTTTTTTAAAGTTCTATATTTGTTAGGAAAAGCAGGGAAAGAAGGAAGCATATGCCTCCACATCTGCCTTTGTAAGGAAGATACATAGGTAGGCTGAAAAAAGTATACAAAATTGAAATAAAGAAATGCACTGTGTCCTCAGTGGTACTTAAGAGGTAAATTTTTAATCAGAACAACTAAAAATACCCTGAAAAGGCTGTGTGGAGATAGCAAGGGGGAAAAAAATGATTTGTTGCGTTTTGACCGCTATGCTGTTAAAAATCTAAGTGGGAAATAGGTAAGAAAGGATTTATTGTTGCCTTTGAGTGAATTACTTGCCCACTTGTGGGGTAAGCTCTGCTCATTTGTAACAGTCTGTTAAATGAAGTGAGAGGAAAGGTATTGGCTGCTGTGCATGAGGAAGGAAGGTGCACTGTGGCACCATCTTTAGAGACTGGGAGTACACAGGTGACCTGTGTCTCATCTGTTCCTTTTACTATTTGGAAAAGAACTGACAGCAAAGAGTCAGATCCTATTGACTGCTGTGTTGTGTCAATGCACACCCCTAGCTCTTTGTTAGTATATAGAAAAAACAATGTAATAACATCATTTTCCTTTTTATTACCAGATTTATAACACTTTTCCTTATCTAGACGGACATCAAATCAAATACTTTTAGGTCTCGTTTATTTATTGAAGCTGGCTTGGTTTTGTCTTGCATCTGGAACAGGTGAACTAAGCAGAATAATTCTGAAGCTCTGCTTGCTGCTAGTATTACGCAAATTAAAACAATCAGTTCAGTCCCTGAACACCTTGTTGTTCTTCAGCCTGAGCACTTTACAATTTGCTGAGGGATTCTTTGAGATTACTTTTAACTGCTGAACTTGCAAAGTCCCAGCAGCAGCTTCTCTGCAGAAAAAACAACCCAGAAGCTGCTTTTGACAGTAGCTAGCAGAGGATTGGTTTCCTATCAGCGAACTGTGTTCTCCAGCTCTGGATTTTTTTTTCTCTCATTTAGTCAAATGAGTGTAAGACTAATATTTTTGCAATAGATGAACTTCATGGGAGGCTCTGTCAGTGGATACTGCTTGACTTCTGAGCCTTTCCTCAGCTGTCGCAGCAGAGCATGACTGTGTAGTGGCTAGTTAAAGCATGACAGTAGTAGCCCCAGTCCCTCTTCTCTTTTCCTTCTGTTGTCCCAACCAGGAGCAGTGCCACCAGCTTTCTCTCATGTCTGAGAACCTTTTCTGTAATTTCTTTTGTCTTATGGCCTTCGCTTAGAAAACAGATACGTAATGGAAGTTGAATGCTTTTGAGTGCCTTTCACTGCTGGTGGGTGTGTGTCAGGTGTTCTGTGCCGCAGACCAACCCAACAGCCACTGGTGTTCGCTTGATTCAGAGTCAGAGCGGCCCCAACTACTCTTCTGTTTCTTCCTCTTCGCTGCCTTTACTCCTTTAAACAGCAGCTGTGTGGAAGTAGCAGCTCCATTCTCACAGCAGCTCCTGCTTAGAGGTGGTCAGGGACTTTCTGGCCAAATTCATTTAGAGTAAAGACTGGGCTGCCCAGAGAGAGATGCTTTATGAAGACATATGGGTTCTGCTCACCAGAGCCCAGATAATCCACCACCTGAGGGCTAAGATGATGAGTTTTTCATCACAGCTGCCTAGAGGTTTAAAGGAGCTTGGACCTGGGCTTCATGTCAGTAACTACAAGGTAGCCCTGCCATGCTGATTGCTACATGGCTCCAGGGGGTCTTGCACTTCCCACGTTATAGTAATCTTGATGACCTGCTGTCCTCCACCAGGACTGTGACTGTCAGAGCCTGGCTTTCCCAGATACGCTGCACAGTAGCAGGGGCATTCACAGGGCTCAGGGTAGCCATCTGCTAGTTTTTATTTTTGAGGAAATTGAACTGAGAAGCTTTTAATTCCTCCTTTTCCTCCCCACCAAAACCATTCCAGATTGAAATGAATATAGCGAATTGAATAAATATGCAAGTTTTTGTTTTAAAAAGACTTTTTCAGATATTCTAGAAATTCTGCATTTCAACCAGCTCTGTTCCAGCTTCTTTATAGTAACTAGTGGGTGAAGTCAGAGATTTCAAATATGAGCAAAATTTATGGAAAAAATGAGCATGCACTTTTATAGCACAAGCCAGAAAGTATTGTTTGATATGGAAGTGAACCTTTTCAGTGCTATATTTATTATGTATACATGTGTAGACCTGAAATCTGTCTGCACATTTTTGTTAAGCATCCTCTTCAAAGGTTTTTAAATGCTTGGCCTAGAGCTTTTGAATTCCAGTGTGGATTGAGATACCTAATTCCCTTGAGTTGCTTTGAAATTCCCCCAAATAGCAGTTCCATGCCCAAAACTAAAAACGTCACAAAGAACTATGAGAGCAGTGGCGGAGAAATCTAACCTGTAGAAACAGCATGCCCTTGAACTATTTGGCATCTGTTTATCGTGGGCATTTCCTGCTTCATCTGCCAGAAAGATGGACTTAAAAATACTAGTAAATGCCTTTAATTTATTTTACAAAAAAAAAAAAAAAAAAAAAATTCCTTGCATTATAAAATAAAGTGTGAGTTCTGTGACTTGCAGCTTTTTACACAGCTTGTGACTGCCAGTTCAGACCTCTGCTGCCAGTGTTTAAGACCATCTGGTGGGGAAAAAAAATCAGAAAAATCAACTGATTAGAAAAGACAGACTCTACCTTCCCTCCTATCCTCAGTGCCCAGACAGGCACCATACAAATAGCTGTTCTTAGTAGCTCTCTATCGAAGTCTGAGGTTTCCTTCAAACCACGGTATTCAAATCAATTGTGTGGCAGACAGTGTTCTGCTGTACCGTCCTTGGCTCTTCAGAGACTTCACCAAGAAAATCGTCTTCACTAACTGAAAATAATTTACTATTAATGAGCTTCAGTAGGAGTCCCATTATTCTTCTTTGGTGGGAGGCTGGTGGCTAACACGCAGGCTTGTGGGAGGACTGGTATTCAAGAAAGGAAAAAGATGAAGTAACCACAGGTTCCCATTAGGGGATGGGGGGGCAACACAGCCCTGAAGTGTGATGTATCACCAGTGATATTCCATAGGAAATGTAATCACCCTTCACGGGTAATGAGAAGAGAGGAAGACTTAAGTACGTGAGCTACACAGAAGACAAATGTCAACTCCCTTATGTATTCAGGCAGATGCAGAGGATAGCCTTGCTGTATAGAAAAGGGATAGCTGAAGTCACAATGAATCTTTCTAAGAGGCTGCTTGGCTGAAGAGCTTAACCTTTCTTTATCATGTCAACCTGGAGTCAGCCATTCACCACCAGTCCTCAGATGCAGCCCAGAAATCTTTGCCACAATTCCCAAAGCACTTCACAGGAGGCGTCACAGGAATTAGCGCAGTGATTTATTGACAAGCAGTGGGCCGGTGAAAAATGGCTAAAGGAGTCAGCTGCCACAGGATGCACGGGGGATAGCAATAGGCTTGTGAGTGCTTCTGAGTTCAGAGAAATCCTAGTGAATCGCTGTCCTTGTAGACCAGAGGTTGAGACTACTTCTGTGCGGAACTGTTTTTCACGGTACGTAATTATGAGCGTATTAGAGTTTAAGGAGCATTGCAATGGCTTTGAGTATGTCAGACATAGAGTGAAAGCTTTTGTAATCATATTTGTTAGATTGTAAATACTGTGTTCTCTGAAGAGCTTGAAATCAGATTAATCTTGCAGTGCCTTTTGAAAGTGCTCTACTCAGCAGCTAGGATGGGGGAAGAATTCACTATGTGTAAGTGGCAAAGAGTCATTCTTTCACCTGGTGCTTTGTCCCTGTCTTTCTGCATTGAAATGGTTTTCTCTGCCTTTGCCATTGCTTTGTCTCTGCCTGCTGCTGCCTGGGACACTCATCACTCTGCTCTGTTCTCTGCCTGAGGGTAGGATGCAATACCTCTCCTCTCTTTTCTTGGGATCTACCCTTGCCCCATCCATTCTCTCACAATAACACCATAACTGACCAACCTGCACCAGCAGGCTATAAAGTCAAGGTGGACCAGTGAATGCCCGTGCTGTGCGCTGGGAATCCCTGCAAGAGAATATGGATGAGGGAGGGAAATGTGTTTTGGCTAGGTCTCGGATCTGTGCCTGAAACTGGTTATATTTTTAGAAAAAAACAATAGACACTTCCTTCATATAACTTTTGTCCCGTTTCTCCTTAATCAGCTTTTAAATGAACTTTAGCATGAAAGTATGGTATCTTTGTTTTCTGTAGTGTCCTAGCAGTGTGAAGAAGCACCATGTCTGCAGCTGATCCTGAGTTTCTCTCAAATTCTCTTGAAATCTTGAACAGAGGTCTGCATGGGAAGGTAGAGATGGTACTGTTTGCTTATCTCTTACAAGAATCTTTCTGGCCACAGAAAGCAGCCACAGTACTAAGACAGCCACACCAAGCATTTCTTAGGATGATCAAGGACATTACTGTCCTCTGTGTGTTGAGAATTGCATGTGTGGGGTGCCTGGACACATTTGCACTCATCTCTTGACAAGGCCTTCACAGAACTGTGTTGAGGCTGGTAGTAGGATGGCCAGACCCCTAATTCTTAGGCTGGATTCAGCCAAACATACATCCTGTAAAGCTGCCAAGATGGGAGATGAGAGGAAAAAGTTCACTCCCCTCTTCACTTCCTAGTATTACTGCGCAGAAGAGAAATGGATTTAGCACTAAATAATTAATCCTGCTCTTTATATTTTATGGATTCAGAACACATATTTGTAGGGAAAAAAGCCCTATAGCCAGGAAGAAGTTCTTGAAGCTGAGTCAAAGCATTAAGCAGCTCAAAGGTTATTTATCTCCATGCTGGAAAATGTCAACATTTAGGCTGAGGAAACAAGGGTTTCTTTAATTTCAGAACAAACAAATGTCAGCATTCCTGAAACAGATCACAGTATCTTTCCGTTGTTTGTTTTGTTCTTGATGGCTATTTTATTTTAACCTACCAGTTAACTTTAAATAACTTGTTTAAGAAAATTGTTTCCAACTTCTATTAGGTGCTGAGCATCCTCGTCTCTGAGTAAATAGAATAGAAATTCATGGGACTGTGCACCCATGAATATCCATGTACTGTAGAGAGGGACATGACCTGCAAAACGTACATCTGGGTGGTGACTCCTGCCATTCCAAATTCCTCTGGTATTCAAGTTTTTCTACTCTGCTTCTTTCAAACACTGTCTGCTAACACCAATATTAACACTAACACCATGCAACTTTTCTGTTGTTTATCAGGCATTACACAGAAATGCAAGGGAAAGGTGCCTTAAAAAAATATTCTGAGGATAAAGAAAAGATTTATGTGTAGTATGTTCATGCTTATTAGTTTGTATGTGGGACAGATGGATAATAAGGAAATGAATGACTGTTCATACTTGTGACATTTGAATAGTTTGTGTTCATACTTTGTGAATGAAAACCAGAGAGGAGATAGATGAAGACTGATTTTAATGTAGCTCGTGTGAGGTTTTTTATTACCTTTATATGTGAAGGTCTTATAGTTCTCAGCTGATATATTTCCACCCTCATCCCATGGACCAGCGAAACAGAGGAGACCAAAGTGTTAAGTGACATGTCTGACAAGCCACAATGGAAATTTAACAGCTTAGGTCAGAGCATTGCCTTCAGTTGTGTTGGGACGTCTATTGAGAAAGTGAAAATCAACTTTTCACTTTCAGGATGGTGCAGGAGATCAAGTTTTTCTTGAAGTGAATGGCTAGACTCAATTACACAAAGACAAGTGCTTAGCTGTGGGTTGTGTCACTTAGGTAGATGTTTTTCTTAGTTTTTGCTAATGCAGATATTCCTGGGTCTGGCTTCATAAAACGAGTCCTTATTTTCAGAACTTCTGCGTGTTAGCAACTCCCACCAAAATCACTGGGTACTGTGGGAACTCCAAACATTTCAAAACCACGCCTTTGCTGTAATTCATAGAGTATCCATCCCAAAATGCTCACAATTTAATGGGACACTATGAAAAATCAAGCTTCACGTCTTTTGTGTTTTGTTAGCTTTTTTTTTTTAATCATAATGCTAGTTCTCTTGTTCAGAGTGTTTTAAGAGGTTAAGTTGTATGAGTATTTCAATATGCAGATTTTGGAAGAAGATAATACTCTGATGTGGGGAGAGAAAAGGTTATTGAATGTAATGTAATTTCATTTCAAAAAAACGAAGAGAATACATGAGAGGTACTTAAAAAAACTGAAGGTGATGAAAGAAACCAGTAGGACCATCTTTATTCATTGTAGCAGTCCAAGAGGAAGCATGCAAAAAGCTAACTGAAATGTGCAGCATGGTGTGTAATACGTCTGCAGTACTGGATATCTTTCAGGCAAATAAACTTCCATGGTTACACAAAATTGCAAAGGCTGTCAATTCTCATGTTTCAGACCATAAGTGACATCTGCCTGGGGCCATGATGAAATCCCAGTATGAATTATGGACGTACAGTATTTATAAAATCACTGTTGTATTTTGTACAGCCCTGAAACATCTGTTACTAAACAATTCTATAAGCAAGGTACTAGATTAAATTGTGTCTTCTTATATTTTATATCTATTTCCTGTATGTTTGAATATATAGAAAATTTATATAATCTCAAACTTCCCTTTTTATACAGTAGTTTCCTTAGTGGACCTCAGTGATTCCTTTTGGGCTTTTACAGATCATTTTATAAATAGGAATTGCAGTTATATATTAGTTGTGAAATTTAATATTAACCTAGTAGATCATGATAATAGCCATTATGGGCCACCAAGATGAATGTGTGTTTCTGCAATTCTAAAGTGGTAGATGTTTAACATTACAAAATCAAGGTCTTCTACTCTCCTGATTACTAACCCACTTGCGTTGACTTTGAAGTAAATCCACTTTCAGCTCAGTGGAGAATATTTTAGGGATAAATTTCTAAGCTGGTTTGGTACACGTAAATTAATGTGCTTTAGTAGTGTACAATTATGCAGTTTTATATATGTTGTGAATCTACTAGATTTGAAATCTGGTTGGAACCCATGCTTATTTTCCATTTAATTTTCCCTCGATCACATGAGGTCAATTCCATCATATACAGTGTATTATCTCTCTGGAGAAAAGAACATTTCTGTGTACTAGAGGGAGGACTATCAACCTGGGCAAATATAGAATGGTAAATCTGTATATATAATGGATTCAATACCTGCTTTAAAGTTATCTTCTGTGTAATTAATATTTCTTCCCCCATTCACTTTTTTTCTACGGTTTCAACATCTCTTCTCTTTCTGTTGTTTTCCTCATCTGCAATCCTTGCAGCAGCACAGAAAAAGTAGGATGTAAGACGGCTGCTTTTTAGCTGGAGCAACAATGTCCATATGGGGAAGAAGTTAAAGCAAAGAGGTTCTCCTGTTACTAATGGTATTAATTTTTTTAAGGTCCAAAAAAACCAAATGCTCCCATCCACTAACACAAACTAGCTCAGGATGATTCAGGGATTCAGAGTGGTTCTTCATGGCCTTTCAGCTTACAATTTTGAATATAGTAGCGTGTTCACATTCCTTAAAAGCAGTATTTCTGCCGCAGTTGAGTTCTGCCTGGAGCATTGGCCAAGAAAGGAAGGAAAGCTGAAGGGAAAGCAAAAGTGGAAAAAAAAGACATGAGGAAAAAGCACCGTAGCTAAAAAAGACCAGTATCTTCAAACATGACTGCTGACTTTTCTGGGTAACTGAATTAAGAAGCTTTAAAGGGCCATGATTCTCAGAAGTTGATGTTTAGCACTTCTGAAAATGAGACCAAAAAGAATTCAACAAACACCTATATCTTTTGAAAATCTTTGACTCTCTTATTCTTTTATTTATTGATTATTTTTGGCAGGAATCCTCTTTATGAAATAGATCTGCTTTGACTTGCAAATTCAAACTAATTATTCTTTAATCCTGTTATGGAGAATATCTACTGTTTGCTTGTAATTTTTATTGTAATTAGGAATAAAAAGAATCATCCACAGGATGAGAATATATATGCATATATTCTGTAATAACCAAGTAGCCAAAGCTGTTACAAGTTTGATGGGCAAGAGCTAAAATCCATGACTGGTCAGGGTATCAAATGAAGGAAATGCTGTGAAACAGTTCTGAAAAACACTTGTTCTGCAATTATAGATTGTAAATTAAAAAGTCCTCTGTAACCTCTCATCCATGCTAAGTTACTATTCCAGTGTATTAGTTTGTCCCAACACCTTCCACCAGCTCAAGATGAACAGGTGATTCTGGTGCTGGAAAAAAAGGATTTCTAAAATAAGGAGACTAGAAAACAAAATATGCTGTCAACAAGGCACCTGTGAGTGATAGTGGAAAAGGTTATAATACGTTTGGAGCATTTTTTCACAATCAAGGTTGGCATAAGATGAACCTACTAAGTGTCATCCCAAAAAGTCTTCTTTTTCTTTTTTTTTTTTTGTTTTTTTTTTTTTTTGAAAATGCAATCTGAAATTCCCAGCAAATGATTTATTCCTGCTTAAAATGAAAGAATTTCCTCGTTGGAGAAAGTAGTAATATTAGTTGTTGAAGAACTGTTCTTTGAGTGACATTGAAACTCCCTGTTGGTTTCAGTGAAGCTGGGAGGTGACAGATGCAAAATCAGGACCTCAGAGCTCCATCCAAGTCAGTAGAAACCATCCCATTGACTGAAGCGGGATTAGGATCAGGCCCCGTGTGATTCCCTCGATCATTAAAACCCAATCTGTCTACAGAGAGCACAGAGTCATTTCTCTTCAGGGAACCTGGACTTTATTGCCAGTGAATTCAGTTCTCCATTAAGAAATACGATGACTGCTGTTACAAATACTCTTGTTATTCAGGAGGGATATGCTGATATTTGCTCAGTAGGGTAAAGTTGTAGTTAATAATGAGATTTGCATTACAGTTGCATTTAGAAGTCCTTCCAGTTTTCTGGTATTTTGGAACTACAGAGGGTACATAGATGTTGTAGCAATACAGTTGCACTCTGCTTAGCGACATTTTTATGCATTGTGAAAACTCATCACCTCTGACCAAAAAATCAATCATTCTCAATTCCATTAAGGGCAAATAAAAATACCAATTCATTATTGAATTTTCTCATGTTGTGGCACCAAACCAGCCAGTTACAGAGAAAGAGCAACTAGGGCTATAACTAAGAATTTTTTTTTTCCTAGAATGGCAATGTCAACTCTTGCAAGCATGTAGCTGGGAAGGAAGGGAGGAGGTAACTAGCCATTGCTGACTTCAACTTTGCCAAATTGAATTTTCACTTTTTATTGCAATTTTGCCAGGTTTGTGCGACTAGGAAACAGATCTCTTCATCATGTTATTTAGTTTATTTTTTTGTCCATTGACCCATCTGAGGGTGCTGACAGGGCTATCAATGTTTCCATTACTGAAGGATACCCTCTATATAATATCATATCATAAATATAATCTTACCACATTTGGGAGAGCCCGTCTTAAAAAGGAATATGTTTGCTTTGGAAGAGCCTCTGTGAGTTTGCTTATGTAGTGTCACAAAGGTGTGATCAAGGTGCACTGTTCTTGTTTTTGTTCTTATCTACGATCAGTTCCTGGGTCTCAAAAAAAAAATCCTCAAAAAAAAAACTCAGGAAAAAAAAAGATTAATAACTTTTTACATTAAATTAAAAGCTGTAATGACAGAATGGAAGATAAACTCTCAGAAGACCAAAAAGTGAGGACTAGTTTGCTTAAGCATGAAGAAGGGCTGTAAGTGAAATTACAAAAGTCTGCCTTAACTGCAGAGTTTGACTTTTCTAATGAAGACTGCTTAATAACAGCCCAAACATTAAGCATGCCTTAAAGGATATGCACATCCTTTTCAGAAAATCTGAGATGCATCTAGTACGTGCTGCCACTGAACAGCTCTGGTAGCAGCATGGCCCTGGAAAACCAGGGAGAGCTGGGATAATCAGAGGAATGTCCCTCTAGTTGGATGTCATGTTGTCAGCAGTCGCTAGTCTAGGATGCTACAGAGGGCAGTGTATGAAATCCTCTCCTAAACTCTTAGGAAATGATATCTCCATTATAGGGTATCTTGCTAATCTCCATCTGTTAGTGATTGCTTATAATGGAACTGCAGGGATTATTCGTATACATATCCAATTGTGGTTTAATCCTCTTGATTCTTGGCATCAATTGTATTTTGTGGCAATGAGTTCCATGGATTATCCGTCCTTTGTTTTTAAAACAAAGTATCAATTTGAAATGTGATTTAATTCTGTTTGACTTTGTATTAGGAGGGCAAGTAAAAAATACTTCCTAATTAACTTTCACTATATTGTGTGTATTTATTCAGTCCTCTGGTTATCTTTCAGATAAACAGCCTTGATCTTGTCAGTCATTCCTAATTCAGTTGTCTGTCTTTGACTAATAACTTTTGCTGCCTGACTTTAGGACCCTTTATTACCTCCGTATATTTATTAGATGTGGAGATCAGAGTGAAACTGTATCCAAGGTGAGCACATGACATTGACTTTTATGCTAGCTTTATAATATTTTAAGCGTTTTGTTTTTCTTCTTCCTTTGGGAAGATTACAGCTTTTGTTTACTGTGTTTGTGCTGAGAAAGTTTCTTGATCTTTTAAGGGATGGTGCAGGGTTTTCCTGCAATGAACTGCCTATTATGTTGCTGGATTTTATTTCTGCCTATTTTTTCAGCAATAAATTTTGTAATCTGGTTATTTACCCTATCTTTATTACCAGTGCTTCTTGTGTACTCTTAGTCAAAGGCTGGACTAGAGGTTGGGATCAAAAGATGGGAAGAGATAAAGCCACTGTTCATCTTGGGTGGTGTGTCTCAAGTTTGTGGGGGTTTTTTCAGTTATTGTCAACAAAAAGTTTGGACTTTGAATGTTCAGTTGTGGGGCTTTATTTCTTTCACAGTTTATTTCTGTGTGTGGAGAAGTAAGCACATTTTTTTTTCCTCTGGTCATTTCAGTGGTCTGTGGGCAACAGGCTGAGAAAAGCACTATATAAATCATACACCAAACTGGTAGCAAAGCCATAATAAAATGTATTTGCCTAACACTTTTTAAGGGAAATTCCTTCCACCTTCCTAAGGCAACCTAAGACCTTTTGTTCCAGCGCTCCCTGAGATCAGCCTGGTTCCTCACTTGCAGTAGTGCTTTTTTAGGTGCCTTTTTACTGTAATTCCATTGAACAGCTGTTGAGGCACAATGTTTTAATGCCACAAAATAGCAAGTTATGATAATAGTTTGGTAAAAATTGTCCTTAAGATACCAAAGCAATTATTCTACTGGCCTGGGAGCATTGAAGAGGGCTTGGTTCTTTGTAACATCCACCCCTCCTCCCAAGATCAGCCCTTGGTCCCAGTGTTCACTTGAAGTGTCCATCTCTCCATCATTTCCAGCAGCTGATCCTCCAGTGCTGCTCCCTGGACTGTGGCTACAGAACCCATGGAGGAGCAGTCTCTAGCTAACGTGTTTTGTTAGCTTTGACTACAGTTTCAACAGAGCAGATGTTTTCAAAGTAAATAAACCAAGTAAATTATCTGCAAAATGTTTCAACTTTAGTTTCCCACTTTATGGGTGTGGATCACACGAGTTTGTAATTCCTAAGTCTCTCAGAAATTACAGTTCCACAGCCTTTCCCAGTGAGTGGCACAGACACCTGAGGCCAGAGTCAAAGTTGCAAAGGTGACTGAATAGTTTCTCTTAACTTTTAAGCAATTATCTCTGTGAGTTAAATGCCATTCTTTTAATAAGAATTAGAAAATATGGTATTAATTGTGCTCCTGCTTTCTGGAGGCCTTCAGTTTCAGCCACTCTGATGGTTGAGCTCTTACCTTCTGAAAATGTGTGGCCAGTTTCTGAGCCTGTGAAGTAGCTCACCTTAGCTGCAGCTGAATCTAAAATCTACTGACTCTCACAGTTCTAGCAGTGCTGGGATAAGCCCATTTTCGGATGCTTCTTTGCACTGTATTTTAAACAGGGAATATACTCCCTTCTTGCTGAGAAAGTTTTGTGAGTTTTAGGGTTTTCTTTCTCAGCATTGGCATTCGCCTGTTTGTCTGTCTAGCCCCCTTCCCTCCCTCTCCCCCCAGTTTTCATTTTCAGTTATTTTTGTTTATGTTGAACTTCTGCCGGCTCAGCTGCAGCAGAGCTCAGCGTTGGCAGCCCGCCTTGTGTTGTACAATTCTACAACTTCTGCTGCCTAGCAGCATGTTGAAAATTGCTTTGAAATAAATCCATGTTGGACCGAAAGCAGCATCTTTGTTGTTACCCCCTCAGAATAATTTGGTGCTATAATTGGAATTCTCATTTGAAATAAATAAGCATGGTTTCTGATCTATAGAGAGATCTGGATGCATAGTTCAGTGAGGGAGAGATGCATGCATACAGCCCTGTTCCTGGAACAGAGGGGCACTTGCAGAGCATCCGTGGCACTTCTGGTGCCATGGGGCAGGTTAGCACTGGGAAGGGGGCAGGAGGGAAGCCCCAAACCCCTACTGGGCCACCTTGAGACGCATCAAAGGAATTGTTTACTCTGTGCTGCTCTTGACTGTGCCTTAAGCTTTGTGTTGTTTCCACTCTCATCTTTGGAAAGCTGATACCCAGTGGCAAGAATAGGAAGCTGTGGCTTCACCATGCTACTGCCACCTTACCAGTCCTTGGGTGGCATGTGGGAAGGGAGATGAGGCTGTAGGCTTTCATGCTCCCTTTTGTATGTAGGCTGAATGCTGCTCACAGTCTAGGATTTCCATTTCAACACAGATATGCAAGAAGTTCAGAGAAAATTGGCAGAGATAATCAGAGCAAAGGAAAGACTGAGAAAACCAATTCTGGTAGAAATGATTTGTTGGATGAATATGATAGAGATCTAGAAAACCATGTGTGTGTTGGAGGGGATGGGTAGAGAAGGATGGCTTCGTGGCTTCTTCTGCTACAGAAGACAGCATGCTTCAAATAACACTACTAGAAACCAGCTTCACAGCAAGCAGGATGAGGTCCAAGGCCTCTGGAACTCTTTGCAGGAGGGTGACGTAGATGTCATAGTTCATGTAGGGGAGATTGAATGAGTTAATGCAGAGGAATATACTGAGACATGAAAAATACATAAAAGCGACAAGCATCACAGGAATGCTTTGTGTTGAAAACAGATTGGAGCCCAGCAGAGTATCAGAGGCTTGTGCTAATCCACATACACATTGCCTTGGTTTTTAACTTAAGGTATCCACTTACCAAGACTGTTTAACTGTGTGTCTGTGTGGTGGAGGGATAGTTTTTGTTGCAGGCAGAACAGGGCTATATAGACCCTTGGTCTGGCCCAAAACTGCTGTTCATGTGTTCTTGAATGGTGTAAAACAGTACCTTGAGATATTTTTTTTTTTTTCTTTCTTCTTTTTTAAATAATCTGCAATATATCTTAGTGTTAAATAGTGAAGCGTTACGTCTGCTGTAT
>JAOXNO010000013.1:70269832-70368638 GCA_028565335.1 Limnodromus scolopaceus | reverse complement strand
TAGGCTCAGACAGTCCAGAAATATTAGTAAACAGAATAATCTAGGAAAAGTTTGCAGTGCTTCAAGGATGTGAAACATAAGTTTCCAAGAAGAGATTTCCAAATACACAAACTTGATCTGAAAGATCATACAGTAAAAAAACTGCAGTTTTTGTCCAAGGAAAGTGAGTCAGGAAATAGTGATTGTAAAAATGACATTGTAAGGTTCTCTCTCAATGACGTGCATATCATATTTACTCAGTTTATGCTTTAAAGGAAGAGACAATTTCTAACTTCCTATGCGGCAGTCAACCTGTGATCTAAAATCAACATATGTGCTTTCTTCCTCTTTTTAAGCATCATTATCAGCAAATATTTTGTACTCAGAACTTTGCAAACAGGTTTTTGACTGATGCATAAAAGCAGATGAAAATACAACTATAATGTTGCATGGCTCATTTAGTGCTGCATTTGCAGCAGAAGTAACTTAGCTTTCTTGACCTAGTAAATATATATGATCAGCAGTTTTATATTACATGACGAGATACTGCTTACTATTGGGCAAGGCTATACTTCTCTGGCTATAAAGAAATTACAAGCAAGAGGGATTGGAAGCTTAAAGTGGTTAGTATTTTAAGTGTACCATTAGGGATACACACGAATCAAATAACAAATATGTTATGGCATTGTCAGCTCCTAGGAGGTTGATCCATTGTATTACCCGTATGCAACTTCCCTGGTAGTGTAGAACCTCTGTCGTCATGTGTGGGACACGTTCCTCTTCCCATGGCCTATGTTAATAAGATGAATAAGGGAGAGAGCATAGCTTAGGTTTCCCTAGTTCTGCTGATTCCTGCCTGCTGGTGCAAGTCAGAGCAGTATCCCTGGTGCTCTAACATATGTTGGGAGACTGGATCCAGGCACAGTCAGGCTGTGACTGGATGGGTGCCCAGGTGGCCAAAGGCCAGCATTGGTCCCTCATCCCTTAGCAGAGTGACTCTGAGCCACTTTGCAGTAATTACAGCAGAGGACCTATATCTGTGGTGCTGGAGTCGAGGTGATTGTGGTGATACTTTTGTAAAACTGAGCACGCACAGACCTCGTCTGGATACTGGTGTAATTAATATGCATTAAGGCTTCTCTCTAAGTAGTTAGAACCTGAAACACTTTACCTCTTTTAATTGCTGCATGGGAAGGTAGAGCTGAGGATTGTGAAAATCTAGGAAAACGAAGAAAGGCAACAGTTTCCAGTGGAGGCAGAGGCTTATGCACACTTGTGTCTGTGTGTATTAATTGACTGTGCATACACAAATGTGAGTGATGTGTGTTTGAACATCCTCATGTCAGCCACAGCTTTATGGAAAGTAATGCCTTTGTTATGAGTGAGGTGAATTTTGAGCCTAGCAGTACAACATGGATGTGAAGTCCAATGCATTACCCCAGAATAAAGGGAGAAGAGAGCACCGTGTACAAATTAGATGGTTAATGCAATTTAGAGAAAACACAAAATGTGTGTATTCATTTTAAGCACAGACATGAAAATATACTAGTGAAGTGGAAAGTGGGTAATCAGAAATTAACTAGATCAATTACGTACGGAAAAAAAAGAGATTAACCTTTTCATTTCATGGGGGTGGGGGCGGAGGGGATAGAATTAACATTGGAGAGGCATATAGTTGGGTCTAGTCCTAGAAATAAACATTTCCTGGTCCAATGTGGAGTTTTCAAGTTTAAGGAAACAAATTTTGTTGTTTGCTGGAACTGATGCTTCTGTAAATACATTTATCTTGATGCTGGCCCCAAAGAGTCACAAATATGTTTTAAAACACTGTTATTCTTAATTCTCTCTATACTGACCTTGAAGCTTGGTTCCACTCTAGCAGGAGGCCCAATGCTTCCATAAAGATGTGCTACAGGACAGCTGTAATAAAAGAATATTAAAAGTTATTTTGTATTTTCAATTGCAATTATATGAAAATCAAGTAAACACAAGTTTGGTGGTAGCACTTCAAATCTAGTGCTGAAATTTGCTCTTCTCTAAAATAGTCATATGAACAAATGTTGGATGTTACTTGCAGCGTAGAAGAGATGAAAGCACCTGTGTGGCATTTGTAAAGATCTAAAATGATCTAAAGACTTTATTGTCTTAGACCCAACCCCTTTTTACACTAATCTTGTAATAGCCAGATGATTTATGGAGAAAATATCATTTGGCTTTTATATGGTGAGCAACAGAAGAATGATTGCTTCTAAAGTGTTGCTGTTTAGTAAGATATTAATGGAGGGATAATCCATTTACATTTTTACAACGGAAGTTTTGTAATGCTTTTGGGATTCATTTATTATTTGCATTTGCAAAATAGCCTCTACTGAAATAAAGCTGAAGTAATTTGCTGTGGAGGAATAAAGTAGTTTGTCAAAATACTGTTTTTTTCGAGGCTCCTTACAAAATCCTGCTGTTGAAATAATCATTTGCTTTTAAAATAAATTTTAAATATTTTTTTCACAGGCATCTTATAAAATGGATCAGAGTTGTGAATTCCACATGCTATATGTTCAATAGGCGCTGTGTATGCATTTTAACAATGTGGGTTTTGTTGATCTGCAGTAGCTGGTGAGATGCATAAATACTGGTGACACATCTATTTGTACTAATCTTCTCAGTAGCAGTTGTTTGCTGGTTCCGCCATATCCCATCTAAATTCTCTTCTAGGTTATCAGTGCTTTGGTCTGCTCCTGCCTTTGCTTCTGTTGTACAGTCCTGCCGGGAAAAGCACCAAGATTGCCATTATTCCTCTGCTACGAGGGCAGTAGAGAGTGCAATTTTCATCTACAAATGAGTATTATGTTACTCTGCTGTCTTGTCATTGCAGGAACTAGACAGTGATTATTTTTAAGTGCAGATAGTGTCCTGCTGTCCTGGTTTGAGGTAAAACAGAACCAACTTTCTGTTCAGTAATTTTATGTCTTAGCTAGGCCTCTTCTAACTCTTAGAAATTAACATCATATTGTCCAGAAAACTGTTTGTTCTCAGAGTGATAAGACCAATGTTTATAGCTGATGCTAAGGAGTGGTATGCAGAGAAGCTCTTGCTTGTATGTATTGCTATGACAATCAAGGTCAGCTAATTTCGTTATTTACCCCGTTAGAGGGTCAGAAATGGAAAAGTGTAGATGGGTCCCACATGCAGGGGGGAGCAGACAGGACAGGTGACCCCAAACTGACCAATTTCAATTGCAATTATATGAAATATATACCCCCATACTGATGGGGTGTTCCATCCCATCTGCCCCATGCTCAGTATAAAAGCTGAGGGATCAAAGGGTCAACTTTCATTCTCCAATGGCCAATGTCCTAAGAGGATCCTGTCCCTTTGTCTGCCTTTGATGTTGATCCATGCCTTCCTGAATCCAGATTTGGAATCCAGTTCGCATTCGTTGCTGATTCCAGTCTGGGACTTCCCCAGTGCCTGCCGGTGACATCATCCTGGGAGCTTGATACAGGTTTGTACATATTGTATCTATTTACATCATTTTCTTTTTATTTTATTATTAGTACTTCATCGACATAGTTTAGTTCCTTCTAAACTTGTAAATCTCTTTATCCTTCTTCTCTCCTTGGAGCAAGAGGTGGGGGGAGAGCATCTGTTGCCATCATTGGCCAATTCAGCCTAAACCATGACACCTGTTTACGTGTTTTCTGCTGCTCAGGTAACCTTTGCAGAAGAATTGGGGCAGGGAATGAAGCGATAAATATAGACTGACAATGCATATCTGGTCAGGTGGCATAATAGTAGCTAGAGGTGATGTACATTGGAAAAAACCACACACAGTTGAAAAAGTGATACGTCTGACCAAGTTGGATGCTTCAGCACTAATAAAGAAGGAAGCTGAAGCAGAAAAAAGCCTTCTGTATCGAGGGAACTTTTATCCCATTAGTAAAGTTCTTACTGCATTCTGTTTCTTCCAGATCCTTTTGAGGATGGAAATATTTTAAACAATAATAATTTGACCCACGTGGCCTGCTCTGCACTTTGCGTGGCTATATGATCTATTTATTTTATTGACTGTTGTCCTGTATACTTTATTTGTGTGTAAATTGCAAACAAAAGCAGGTGATTTCTTGACTCCGATTTTAGTATTCAGCTGCAGTATCTGTAAACATTGGACAAATAACGTGGTGTTTGCTGGTGTTATGCATGGTGTAGCCGTGTGTGAACACTTAGCCCTGCAGCTCAGGGGGGTGTTGTGGCCTGTCTGAAACACATCACTTGCTATGTGATCAGCTAGTGAATAGAAGACACATGCTAAAATTACCCTTTGCGCCCTTCGCTGTACAGGATGGGATTCTGGATGGTGCCTAGAGCAGCATGGGCTTCTGAAAATGTAGCAGAGGGAAAAAAAGCTCTACTCAAGTTTGCTTCTTTTTGTTGTAGAGAGTCCATGAAGTGCTGGGTAGCACACCTCCCGCTAAAAGAAGAGGCCAATGCAAGCTTACAGTTTTTTTTTTCTTTGTTAATTAGATCAGAAAAATAGATCCTGCATGGCCAGTTTTTTCTTAAAAACTGTTAAAAGCAGTGGGAAAAGGGGAAAAGTTCCTGCGCCCAATTTCAAGCAAATGGACAAGGAGAAAGGAAAAAGGCAACTCTGTATTTTAAAATAAGCCTAGGAGAGAGAAAAAGATCTGTTACCCAAATTTGGATATTTTCTGAAAGATAATGCTTTAGTATAAGCCATTAAGTCAGTGACTTCAAAGCAAGTTACCACTGGGTGAAATTCTGTTGTCTGTGCTGTGGGTGGAGATCAGACAAAGACCCCACAATGGTGTTTTTGAACATAAGGCTTATGAAATACACCCTTATTAGCAACTGCGTAGGATGGATAGTGCTCCAAAGCCTCCTGACCTAATCAGAAAACCTTTTCTAATGAGGAAGCATAGCTGGAGATGTAGGCAATGTGCAGGATGGAGCTGTACTATATTGAACTTCTCTCTCAAATTGCTGGAGCATGTGTATGGCTCCAGCAGGTGATAGTTGGTGAGAGGGCTGCAGAGATGGGTAGAGAAGAGGATATTACTGGTAAATCTGTCTTACAATGTGCTGGTTGTAAACTGCAAGTGTGCGTGGAAGAGAAAACTTGCGACAGCCTATACTACTTTATACTACTTGTGTAATTATGTTCTTTTTAACTGCAAATTTAGCTAAGAGAAATATGTTCTTGAAAAACAGTCCTGTAGCAGCAACTGCAGGAAGCTGTGATGGCTTTCAGTGCACAAAGGAAAAAGACATGAAACAAAATTTAGATTAATCAGCTTTCAATTATCCTTTGAAGTGTCTTTAAGTCATCATTTTAATATCATACTCATACTGAACCTGATTTACATTCACTTGCAAACTTCAAATATGAAGTCCCTGGCTAATTTCAGGGTGAATTCTAGATGGGAGACGATATGTCTCTGAAATGTATCATTCATTTTCACATTTAATACTCGTTCAGAAATGGAGCCAAAACATTATCCTGACTGCTCAAACAAATTTTGTGGATTACAAAAAGAGTCCTAGCCAAATGAATTTTAGAAAAACTACTGAGTTAGAGATTATTCTTGAGAAGTTACCTAGTTTTCTGTGGGGAGACTTACTGGCCCTTTACACTGGTGTGTGTGAGTTTTTTAAATGAAGTTTTCTTAATTTGAAGATCATATTGCAAGCCAAAGTCATTTTACTGAAAAGTGACTTTCAGATGGAGAAATAGCATATTTTAGAAAAAATTAGAGTGATGCTTATAATGAATGAGCCTTAGCTAAGGTTGCGCTTGCAATTAACTATGGATTCTACAATGCAAGATTGTCGTCTTCAAAAAAAAACAATTACCCTGTTGCTAAGACAACCTATTCTGAACTTTTGCTCTTTTCATCCTGAATTTCTATGTCCAGCCCATGTTCAAAGAAGACTTTCAAATGTGAGCTGTATTTAAGCAAGTGTATCCAGCGAAGTGAGTTAACCTGAAATGACTCCAGGAGGAACGATAAAAGCAATTGTAGCAATCTTTCTATAAAATAAACCAGAAAGAAGAAGGAAAAACCCCCAACTTTCTACAGGGAGATCAATAATGAGTAGGACTTGTGTTTTCTAAGGACCCCAGGAATCAACTCGTAACTTAACTTGTTAAATACTGCTGACACTAAAAAGACTGATTTCTTTTTTCCCCAGAAGGCTGAAGAGCAGCAGACCTCTGACAAATAAGACCTTTAAAAAAAATGTCAGTTTTGACATCCAAACCAAAGACACTGAGGGAATTTGTTAATTAGTCTTGACAATCTTGTGATGAAATGCTTCATTTATAGGCCTCAATGTTAGAGACATTTCAGCCTATGTCTTTGGTCAACTAAAGAGGATAGATTTCTCCTTCTCTGGGTCTAGTATTTTAAACTTGCAGTGAGTACATGTGATTTATTTTTCTGTGCTCTACTGGTGTTGCACAGTATTGTTCCTTGCAAGCCTGTGAGGAAGAAAAGATGTCTGTCTGATGACTGTGAAGATGTGGTGTTCCAACAATGGGAATTGTGGTCAGTTCCTCATCTTGAGCAGACATTTGATATATAGCAACAAAAATGAAATGTTTGGTAGTGTGTTTTCATTGGAGACAAAGCTTTTGGTCTGCTGGATTAATCTGTGATGGCAAACTGATGAAGCTGCTAACCTAAAAGAAACTAATAGCATCTCTCAGGGTCTTCTTGGGTCCAACATAGACGTTGTACAGGTAATTCTCATCTCATTGGTGCTGCGTATCAGATCTGGGGATAACCAAGCAGAGAAAAAAAAATTACACTTTTAGTGTATTTGGTCTCTTTTTTTTTTTTTTCTCAAAAGGTTCACCAGTAGCTGGAGCACAACATTACCTAAAGCTGAGATGCTTGGTTTCTCTTTTAAACTGTGTCTTTCTCCCATTCTGCCTTGTGCTTGAAACTCTTCTGCCTGCATGTCCCAGGCTGGTGTAGCAGAAGATCACGTCAATGAGAGGAGGAAGGCCATGATGTTACTGCCAGGATTTTCTCCATCTTCACAGATCCCTGGAAGGTTAAGAAACAATTTGGCATATTTGAAGTTCTCTCTTTAGCTTTTTTGCTTACCTGTAATGTCAAGACCTTTTTTGAAAGAAGTGGTGTAATGAACCATTGAAGAAAAATCCAGTTTGCTGATGATCGTTAGAATGTTTACTAGCCTTAAAAATACGCTACACTTATGGGGAATTGTGGTGTGTTCTGATGAGTGTATTTTATTAAGAAGATGCTTCATATTTTAATGAGCTGGTTCTCTCAGGCATTTGAGATGCTATTACGCTACTTATTCAATTTTATGAAGTTAAACAATAAACATTAAAAGTAAAATCTCAGGAATATTGCCAGAGTGCAAAATAGATCTGTCCCTCAGCAGATTTAATTTAATTTAATTTTCAAAATGTTTTTCTTTTAGTTTAGTAGCATGTTTTTTAGTATTTTGAGCAGGGGAAGACAGACTTTAATCTCAGCCTCTAGGTGTGAAGACACAGAAAGGAGTTTACTCCAAGGGGGTGGCAAGCTTTGTTTTCAATTAACCCAAGCATGTGCAATATGGGGCCTGCTGATGCTTCTGCACTTGAAATCTTTGTGGCTGAACCACAGTGAAGTTGAACTTGGAAGTCAACTGGTAAGAAACCTGGAATGGTAAAATTAGAACAAATAAATATTTGGTTTATGCTGTAGGTTTATATTTTTATTTTTATATTTTCTGCATTTACGTACTTTTATAGACAATACTAGCACCTTTTTGTGATTATGAAAAACTGTTAGTTATTTAGCTATAGTCTCACTCTTCCACATGCAGGAATCCGAGTGATTCAGTGTTCTGTTTGGGCAGATCAGGGAAAGTAAATACACAGACCAGGGGGCAGGTAATGCCCATTAATTCCTTTTATTTTCACCTGGCCTGCAGGCACGTAATTATTTTTCATGTGTTACTGTCAGAAAACCCTAAGCTGTGTGATTAATATGAGTCTGTCAAAGGTGTAGAAAGGCGTAGTTATTTCTATGGAAGGAGCAAGACCTCCCTTCTCCAAGGTGGAATATAAAATGTGGGCAAGGAGGGGAGGGCAGGCTCCACATTACACTAAGCACAAAATTTCTAGGCAGGAAGCTCTCCTGCTCTGCACAACTGTTACTTACTACTCAAGCTATTAGCCCCAGGCACGAAAGGCTTAGTTTCATGGCACAGATGGCGTTTCATCTGCCCAGACAGCTGGGCTAATTTCACCCTTGGACCTGTTCTACAGGAAGCCTTCAAAAAGGGTTAAGAGCAGTAGGGTTTGGGCTCTGCTATTAATTATGTGCCCTCTTCCCAGTTGCTCGTTTGCTGAAGACACAGTACAAGCGTGTTTATCACTTTGGTCCTTTCCAAGCATAGAGCAGAGCGAGAGCGCTTGTAGTCACGCTTTGACCATTTTTCAAAGTTATATTGCTGTATATGCTTTTTATTTTAAAATGGTGTTTAAAAAAATATTTAAAGAACCTTGAAGAAAGGGGTATAAGAGGGGGTTAGTAACCTTCCCCCATGGTCAGGAGCATTTCTGTTCCCCGGTCAAGCTATTTAGGGGAGCAAACTGGAGTTTTCTTCAGTGCAATGAACTGAGTATATAACCAGCTTGCTTTTACTTGTGGCTCTGGAGACAGAAGCACTTCAAACAGCAATTTCTGATCACCCTGTGGGTGATAGGGGCTGATGCCAAGACTTGCTGGGGACTGCTGTGCAGAGCAGAGCCAGCTTAGGTCTGCAAGGGCTTGTTAACACCCTGCTCTGCCTGGGACAGCCGAGCTGGCCCTGGAAGCAGTGAAGTTGTGTTCAGCAGTCTTGTTTCTGAGCGAATAAATCCATCTGGACCTGAGCTGCTGACATGGGGCCAGCTCTGATGTCTCTCCATCTGTGGCACAGTTAACTTGCAGCCCCACTTCTTGGGATCCCCCAACTTCAAGCATACCATCTGCCTCCTCAGCTCTTGGACTGAGCAAATTGCTAATTACTGTGACTGCTCACATGGCCCAGTTTAGGCATTACTGCAGCCCAGATTAGTTGATCTCATGGGTCATGGTCTTGTTCAATGCACAAAAGTTCTGTACTTGTCTGTGCCTTTTAGTTCTGACTTATTTTGCATATTTAGTGGAGCTGGTTTTTATTCTTTGTGGGAGAGAAGCATCCCTCTAGTTCTGGGCCCTTGGACTAGGGCTTGTTAAGTAAGGTGAGGAGAAGGAGGAGGCGGCTTCTGACTGAGTGGAAGAGGGAAGCCCAGCATCAGAAACCGGAAAGTGGTAGGGACAGTTCACCTGATCTACCGTTGAGAGGATTGTCAGGGAAAACTACAAGCCAGCATTTCAAAGAGTTTGAAGCAGTAATGGGAGAGGCTGCATTAGAGTTAAATCCTTCAATGCATTTGCTGCAGAATTTTTCATCCTGAGATGAAAGAAGATGAAATACAATGAGTGCTGAGTAAAGCAATTTTAGCTATAACCAAAGCCTTTTGAGGAATAAAAGCGAATTGAAAAAACAACCAACAAACATGCCTAAAATAGAAGCGCTGGTGGGGCCCGTGAACAGTTCCCAATTCTTTGGACTTGTTCTTGGGTTTGGTGTTTGTGGTTTTTTTTTTTACTTTCCCTTGTTTTCCTTACTCCCCTGCATCAAGCAGTGCTTGATATCATCACCTTGTTGTCATATTTGCTTGGGGAAACAAACCTGTCACAGCAGTTTCCTGTCAATACCCTGTCTTGAGTTAGCAGCGTGTGCCTAGCTCCAGCACTGTAGGTTGATGTTGCCTTTGCTGATAAAAACCCACTCTTTTCATTAGCTATTGAAGAATGAACCGCACGCTGGAATTACCCAGGTTTGGAAACCAAGTGTGCTGTCAGAGACAGAATTTGTAGCAATTCTTTGAAGTCACAGTTTCAGCCTATGTATAGAGTTTATAACTTCAGATTTCTATGGAGCATAAAATTATTCACATTCAGAATGAATTCTCTGATGTTCTGTGGTTTTTCAAACCCCTTTTTTTAAAGCATTTATATATTAAATCATATATATGACATTAATATTCACAATGTAATGTCGTACATTGTTGTACATAGATAGGAGTGTCCCCACAGACAGCTGTCAGTGTCTTTACTTTTCTTTTACCTGTTGCTTCATTCGCATTTGGATTTTACATTGCTTGGTGTACTGATGGTGTCAGAGAGGGTAGTGGTGCGAGGAGACTGGTTATATCGGAGCTGCTTAGTGGTTACTGGTACCAGACAGTTTGCAAAAATGTGTTCTCATAATAGGAGTTTAAAATAGAACTGAATCAATATACTAGGTTAGATGATAGCACTGTTTGTAAGGTGATATATCCTAAGAAGGACAGATACTTAAAGGGCTGGAAATTACAAGGACTAAGTAAATGAGTATGTTTGTCTAATCAGTTAATGACAATCACTGCATGGCTATAGTGTGAAAATGATGAATGTAACCTTGGGAATAGCTTCACTAAGTGTTGTATCAGAGGTTAAAAATGATAGCACTGCTTTCACCAAGATATGGAAAGCAGAGATTCAGTAAATCCCAGAGCAAATAGTGCATGTGAGAGGATGGAGGCCAAAGAGGATAATGTGCATTAGTCTACATATGTGGATCCACATAAATCTTTCTGGTTGTTTTATGTTTGCCAAGTCTAAATTGGAATTAATGTGGTTGCTTTTTTTTTTTTTTTAAAGACTTACAATCTACGTTGAACCATTCAGCTCAGTTTTGTACCATGTAGAAAATTCCTCCTGAAATAAAATGACTACTTGCAATTTTTGTAATGCAAAAGATCAATAATAATGTTTCCATTTGTATTTTTTTTTTAAAGAGATGTTTTTTTAGGCCAACAAATGGGCTGAAGAGAGAATAAGTAAACTGTGCACATCAGTAGGTCTGAATCAACAGCCTCAAAGATTTGGTGGACCACATCAAAACAGACGGGTAGTAATAGCTATGAAGGAGGCTGTGTGACACACTAAAGATCAGCAGCATGCCATAGTAAAGTGAGAGTGTGAAGGACCTTCAGGCTCTGCCAGGCAAGACAATTCAGGAGGCAGTCAAAATGCTATACTCAGCACGGTCAAAGCCAGTTTCCCCCATCCTCAGAAGCAACCTCCAGGACTCACTTCTGAACTATTCTGCTGGGCTGAAGCACCGTAAGTAACCAAGCTGGTTCAGCATCCTTGCTGAAGACATACTGTGTCAGTAAGTGAATGAGCCAAAAAAATCATAGTCCAACTGTCAATTTCCCGATCAAGCCATCTTTTCCTATTTCTAGAGTATTATCAATGCTTTAAAAAGTTAATTTGGAGTATTGGGCATGACCCTTTCCCTCACTCTGCAGTAGGGTGAGAGCATCTGAGGTAGGTATCTAGGAGACAATCTGACAGCCTTTAACTTAAAGCAAGAAATAGGATGAAAGATCAGGTCTTTCAAATGGTGCTATCCCCCATAACAGGCCTAACAACCTGGATATGCAGACAGGCAGACGGTGACTGCACCACTGCCTTTTCCAAGAAGTCCCATCCCAGGATGGTTCCTTTTGTTTCAGCATATGCGCGGTTGCACAAGCAATACCCGAGGAGGTACAGTCCAGGAACATCTTAGCCAATGTCCTGGCTGACATGAGACCATCTTTAGCATTTAGCGCTATCTTTTAATATATGTCATTCTTTGTGTTTTTAACACTACAAATCCATTTGTAAAAATTACCTTATCAGTACCCGTGTTGGTGAGTGACTACACATAACACAATAATGCCTGAAGAGCCACCAAGAGCAGGGCCTCATTATGATAGTACTTGTTGCCAAAACAAAGTGTGCTTGAAAAAGCTTTCTGAAGACCAAGCACATGAGAAGAAAACAAACACTAAAATGGCTTAAAGCACTCTGAGGCAGAGTGAAGCTGAGGTGAAGAGAGCACAGAGTGAAGAGCCAGGAGCCAACAAGTTCAGGGAAAGATGGTCCAGGCAGAACTGTGGGAAATTTTCTGAATTCCCCAAGGGTCCCATTTTAGAAGCTTCTGCAGCAGTGTCTCTTGGATCGAGTCCTTGGCTTTGTTCTCCCTTCCCTGCGGTCAGTCCGAAGATACCATGTCAGTCTTAGTTTTCTGCAGAATTTACTGCTTTAGAATTTCATGCTTTCTCTTCCAGTGCAGTATGCACTTGCTCAGCAACTTCTGCAGCTCTTTCCCTTGGCCTGGCTTGGTATTGAGCTGTATGAAAGCAGCACTTGCCTCACCCGAGGATTGGCCCAGAATTGATGTTGCAGTGAGTTTAGTTTTAATGTGGCAAGTGCTGCAGAGGTGGCCCAGCTGTGGGAAGATGAGCTGGAGTCTGGGTTTTGGGCACTCTCAGCAGTACCATCCTCTAGTGCAGGATTGTTGAGAAAGATACATGAAAAGATAACACAAATGTTGAAGAGGCTCCAGGAAGAGCTTGGCATTTAGCAAAATGTCTTGCTTTGCAAACTGACAAATTAATAAATGATGGAATCAAAATGGGAATCCTACAGTGTCACTTCACAGAGTTGGTGGTAGGAGCAGAGCAACACTTTAACACTTTGCCTGAAGGGAGCGAAAAAAAAACCTGTCATGAGTTAAAAGGAGAAATGTTCATCCCATAATTGCCTGGCACAAACTTCTCATCTGCAATAAACTGTCAGTTGCAGTTTTCAGCCTTCAGAAATAAGTGGCCTGGTGTTCAAGATTGCTAAGTACCAAACGTTGTGTGGGTCAAGTTGTATTGAGAACATAATCAGAAAACAAAGTAGCAAGACAAATGTTATGACTTCCATACCTTTGATTAGCAGGAAGGATGTACAAAAAGAGGAGAGCAGTCCCCTCTGTCTTTCAAAGACCACTCAGAGACTTTTAGAGCTGCTTTTAAAATACAAAATCAAATAATTTTATTACATGCAAAGAGAGACTATTTGATTTTGAAGCCTTTAAGACATGGACAGAAGGGCTTAAGATGCCATTAGAAGCACTGAGGTAGTTCCAAGTTTTAATGTTAACCTGTCTATCTCAGTGTGGTACTACTGACCTGTCCCACATTGGGAGGATTAATTACTTAGTTTGCACTGCCGCTTCGAAGACATAAAGCATATCTCACATCATGTAAGGTCTGCACCAAAAGATTCAAGAGAACACTAAGCACTGGTTTGGGTTTGTTTTCTTTTTAAGTCATGTGGCAGCACCGTTCCCATCTACCAATGTCCTACAGGATAAGTTTATTTTAGGCTGAAGGAAGGAGCAGACTGTTTTGAGATGTTTTCAGTTCACTCAAGCCATTTTTGCTTGCTATAGCTTTACGTTATGAATTGATTTAGAATATGTTAACACTTGCTGCAGGTTGTGAATGGGCATTTGAAATGCAGTTTCAGTGAGTGCGTCCTTAATGCCGTAAGCTCCTCAAGAAAACATTATGCTAACAGGCAAACTTTGAACCTTTATTCTTTTTTGTGTTTCATCATGTAGAAAAACAAAACCAGTCCTTCTCCCAGCATTTTTGAGGGGCGGTCATTCCTCTCAGCTGTTCATCTGGGAGCTGCTGTTGGCTTCCAGGGACAGAGAAAAAACAATGCAAATAAATAAACAGGGCTTCTGAATATTATGGAGGACTACAGAAGAGCAAAGGGATGTCCTAGAGATTAGCTTGAACCAAACTCTGCCGTGCTCTGGAAAAAAAAAAAAAGAGTGGAAATTCCAAAGTCTGCAGAAAGATAAAAGAATAACTGGACTGGCCTGTTACCTGGTGACCAGTTCCTAGTTCTCTGAATTGGACCAATCTCTTTGTGAAATTAAAAAAAAACATAGTGGACAAAAAAAAAAACCCAAAGTGTCTCCCTAAATGTCTTTGACAGTAACTCATGTAAGCTGAGTACCAGCTCTAGACTGCCTTTGATTCTTTATTGAGACAGTTGACCTAAGCTCAATGGGTAAGTTCTTTTCAGCAACCTCTTGTGTGAGTGGTGGTCTGGTCTCCTAGGTCTGAGTGGAACAAATGGTTTCTTTCCAGACCAGAGTGCATCCAGCAAATGAGGTATTTTGAGGTAAGTTCTTTCTCACGGGAGTAGTTGATCCAATCTGTTCTTTTTTCCATCACTTTGCTAGTCCCAGCCATTTATACTTGATCATTGCGAGCTCTGATGAAGCCAATTCTCTTTTGCAGTGAACCTGGTTTCAAGCATGCAGTAAATGGCCCAGTCTGTCTGTATTCCGCTCCATCTGTGATACAACTTTTCAGTTCTGGCTTTTTCATGTTGAAGATAACAGGAGGGAATTTCATAATACATATTGTATACCATGGTTTCAGACTACCCTTAAGCTCCTACTTCAGATTTTTAGATGTTCAAAAAGTGAGAGTGGTGGTTGTCTGCTCTAGGCTAATGTATATTTGTCTGGGTATGTATGAAGTATTATCAGCAATTGTAACATTACGCTGGCGTTTCTCCAATGACGATTTACATTTTTCTTCACATACGATCATTCCGGTCAGTTTTCGTGACCAAATACCTGATCTTTGTCAAATAGATCCTGTTTTGTGCCAGTTTAACAGTCAAATCTAAAGAGATAGGAGATTGGGTGGGAGAAAGCTTAGGTTTTAGAGTGATATTTTATACTTGTTGCATGTGCAGATACTTTGTTCCTCTCTCTATGTGTTCTGCCAGCTCTCCAGTGAATCACCTGCTCTACCTAAAGCAGGGATCTTTCAACTGAAGGAGGATTTGGGAATTACTTCTTTCTATCTTCTCCTTTTAGAACATAAGTAAAGCCCCAATCTTATATAACTGCCATTAAAATGTCACAAAACCAGATGACCTGGGACACAAATAGAGAAAAATCTAGGCAAAGCAAATGTTTCAGTGTTCCTGTGCTCTTAGAAGTCACCTTTACTGAATGTATTTGGTTTGCATGGCAAGGTTTTGGTAGTGGGGGGGCTACAGGGGTGGCTTCTGTGAGAAGCTCCTAGAAGCTTCCTCTGTATTCGATAGAGTCGGTGCCAGCTGGCTCCAATATGGACCCACTGCTGGCCAAGGTCAAGCCCATCAGTGACGGTGGTAGTGCCTCTGTAATAACATAGTTAAGAAGGGGAAAAAACCCCTGTACAACAGAAAACTGTACCTGAAGAGAGGAGTGAGAATATGTGAGAGAAACAACTCTGCAGACACCGAGGTCAGTGAAGAAGGAGGGGGAGGAGGTGGTGCAGGTGCCAGAGCAGAGATTCCCCTGCAGCCAGTGGTGAAGACCATGGTGAGGCAGGCTGTTCCCCTGCAGCCCATGGAGGTCCACAGTGGAGCAGTCTGTTCCTGAAGGACTACACCCCATGGAAAGAATCCACTCTGGAGCAGTTTGTGAAGAAATATAGCCCATGGAAAGGACTCACATTGGAGAAGTTCATGGAGCACTGTCTCCTCCAGGAGGGACCCAGTGGTGGAGTGGGGGAAGAGTGTGAGGAGTCCTCCTCCTGAGAAGAAAGGAGTGGCAGAGACAACATGTGATGAACTGACCACAAACCCCATTCCCCTGTGCCTCTCGGGGAGAGGAGTTAGAGAAAATTGTGAGTAAAGTTAAGCCCGGGAGGAAGGGAGGGGCAGAGGGGAAGCTGTTTTTAAGATTTGGTTTTATTTCTTATTATCCTACTCTGATTTGACTGGTAATAAATTAAACTAATTTCCCCAAGTCGAGGAAATTGTTTTGCCTGTGGCGGTAATTACTGAATGATCTCTCCCCATCCTTATCTTTACCCACGAACCTTCTGTTATATTTTGTCTCCCCTCTCCATTTGAGGAGCAGGAGTGATAGAGCGGCTCTGATGGGTAACTGGCATCCAGCCAAGGGTCACCCACCATGCTACACTAGTGTGCAACACAAATTTTCCCTGCCTCCAATGCAACTGTTGGAAGGGATGTTGCTATTACAGAATGCAGTAAATTTCAGGAGAAGGGGGAAAAAGAGCAGAAAAACAAAATTCAGGACCAGGTTATTTCTTGTTTGCTTTTCTGAATGATGGTACTGCAGATACTTATGTTCTTACCTGACTACCCACCTGCTATGGTTTGTGTCATACAGCCAACAGACAAGCCAGTTTTGAGAGATGCACCAAGATTGTATTTGTCTATCTTGTGCTTGTTCAGAAACCCTGTTCTTTGCAGGTGTTTTACTCCTACTTCCTGAGTGACACTTCTGTCACATTTTTGAACTAATATAATGGCGGTTGACATTTTTATATCCTGAAGGCTTGTAGAGATTTTCAGTTTCTGTAGAAAAAATTGCAAATCAGGAAATGTATATTTGGATGAGGGATAGTCACTCTACGTCACTACTAATTTAAGTGTTTTGGATACCTGGTAGAAAGACCCCCTTTTTCTCTTTGGATGTAGCTTCCCCTAGACAGCTGTTCTAGCATAATAGAAAATGCCATTGCTAAGAGGAATCCTCTCTTCTCCTTTCCACTGAACTGATGTGACATGATATTCAGTCAAAATAAATGCCAATGGCAAAATAAATCTTTCAGGGAAACCTGAAACACCTTCATGAATTCAGAAAGTGGTGGCTCCGCAGAGATTGGGTGGAAGACTGGCAAAGCGGCTGTCGTTTCAAGCATGCCTTTCAGTGGGAGAATTAAGCAGTGAGAGGGGAACACGTGTAAGTGCCTCCAGTGAAGGAGGGTACAGCACACCACCATGTCTAGTGGGGGGAAGATCTGCAGGAGATGGGTTGCTGCTGGTACCATTTCTCTTCTGGGGATTATTCTTTTTTATGTGTTTTTGTGAACTGCTTAGATTTCTACTGGCTGGAGCAGGCCAGGAGACCTCTTCCTCTGTCCGGGTTAACTTGACAGACTAAGCTAGAGGGTTCCAGGGTCTGGTTTGGGTTCGTGCAGCAGAACCCAGGTGCCTCGGTCAGATTGTGTGTGTGTTTCTTTATTAATAATGCTTTGAGGGAAGATGGAAATGCTAACAGACAGATGGGCAGATCTCTAAGTTTTACACTGCAGTAGGAATGAGGGAGTCCTGCACAATAATTGGCCAGAACGAATGGCAAGGTCTCTGTGGGCCCAAACTGCTCTAGTAATTGCTGCTCTTTCCCCTCAACTCTTTACACTACTTCGTGTGACATCACTTCTGCCAAGCCTCAGTTAACTCATCTGTAAAATAGGGCTAATCAGATTTGCCTACCTTATGGAGATTAATTTATTAAGTTTATATTGCAAAACGGTATGAAGGCATAAGACGTTATGGAAATGTTGACTGGTAGCCATGTTATATTAATTTTGTTTATTGAATCCCATCACACATGTCAATGCACTTCTGCAAATTGTGGCAACACAAGCTAATCAAATGTAGGCTTTTCTAATGCTGTTTTTATTTTGCAATACTCTTGCTAGTTTTCTAAATCAGTATGAGTTGGATAAATAAATAAATGGCATATCTTTTGTTTGGCAGAACAGGCCATTTTAAAGTCTGCTCTTGAATCTGGCTGGGAGCTTCACTTTTTTCTGCTTTCTGTATTCTGATTTTCTCACAATTTTAACCCCTCTGTCCCTTTCTCCACCTTGCTCTTCCTGCGTTGTTTGTTCTTTGCTTCTTTTTAAACTGATTCTGCTGCACTTAAACCTCTTTGGTTCTTGATTTCAGCTTGCTGGGTTTAGTGCTGGATATCACTTTCAATTATTTTGATTTGAATTTCACTGTATCTTACCATCCTGACTGGTAGGTGTAAGCTCGGGACTAACTCTTCACATGTGTAGACCCTGTGGGGAAAAAAGAAGCCCATCTAGTTCATCTACCAGGGGATACAGTGATTAAGCATACAGGACTGAAAGTTCTGCTCTGCTGTTCCACATTGTGAACAAATGTGCTTTCTCAAAACCACAACTAGGGAAGGAGGCAATACTTGGCAAAGAAGCTTCCATTAAGAGCACTTGCTGGAAATGTCTGCACATTGTTCCTGAAAAATACACTATGGGATACTGCACTCTTCAATTTGCGTTCTTTAAAATGGACAATAACTTTATCAGGGAACCCAGATGTCTTGTTCAGGAAGCTGTTGGAGGATACAGAAGCTCATCATAGACTGAGCGACTCCAAAAGCAAAGCAAACCCCCAGATAATCCTTGAGTCGCAAAGGTGGGTTGTTCAAGAGAGAAAGAAAGGCATTAACAGTGACACAGAGGGCATGAAGTCAACTACACAGAGACCACTTGTCTTCATCTTTCTTCAGTGTAGTGGCAGAGTGTAATTAGGCGTTCCTGTAATCAGACTGTTTTCAAGTAGAGGTGAAATATAAAGTAGAGGTTGGAAAAGTAAGTACAGTACCTGCATGTGAACAATATATTCTCCCAGAAAACTGTAACTGGAGAGAAGTGCCATGTATAGTGTAGGTGTTTTCATTCTATTTCTACAGAAAAGCTGTCTTTAAAGGCGTGGGCTGGGTTTTTGTGTACCTCTGCAGATGCCTATATACCAAGCAGTGTGCCAGGGACCAGAGAGTACACCATGCACTCTTTCAGCCCCAAAATCCCTGGCGTCTCCCAAGGCTGACACACAGCAGTAACTCCAAGTGGATTAGCCTGGACAGCAAGCACTAATTCCAGAATCAGAGAATCATTTGGGTATAGAATAGTTTGGTTTGAAAGGGACATTTAAAGGTCTTCTAGTCCAATTCCCCTGCAATGAGCAGAGACATCTTCAACTAGATCAGGTTGCTCGGAGCCCTGTCCACCCTGACCTTGAATGTAGCCAGGAGTGGGGCATCTACTGCCTCTCTGGGCAACCTGTTCCAGTGTCTCACCAGCCACATCATAAAAAATATCTTCCTTATATCTAGTCTGAATCGACGCTCTTTTAGTTTAAAGCTATTACCCCTTGTCTGTCACAACAGGCCCTGCTAAAAAGTTTGTCCCCATCTTTCTTATTAGCCCCTTTAAGTATTGAAAGTCTACAATAAGGTCTCCCCGGAGCCTTTTCTTCTCCAGGCTGAACAACCCCAACTCTCTCAGCCTGTCCTTATAGGAGAGGTACTCCAGCCCTCTGATCATTTTCATGGACCTCCTCTGGACCTACTCCAACAGGACCTTGTCTTTCCTGTACTGAGGACTGCAGAGCTGGATAGAGTACTCCAAGAGGGGTCTCACCAAGCAGAGTAGAAGGACAGAATCCCCTCCCTTGATCGCCTGGCCACACTTCTTTTGATGCAGCCTAGGATACAGCTCATGTCCAGTTTTTCATCCACCAGTACCCCCAAGTCCTTCTTGGCAGGGCTTCTCTCAATCCCTTCATCCCCCAGCCTGTATTGATACCAGAGGTTGCCCCAATCCATGTGCAGGACCTTGCACTTGACCTAACTGCCATGACTTTTCAGATATCATGGAGAGTGACTTGGCAACTACATCAGCTAGTTCCATCAGGACTCTGGGATGCATTTTGTCAGGTCGCATAGACTTATATATGTTCAGGTTTGTCAGATGGTCACAAACCCGATCTTCTCTTACAGTGGGAGGGACTTTGCTCCCCCAGTGCCTGTCTTGAGGTCCATCGACTCGAGAGGTGTGGGAATCGGAGAAGTTGATTTCGCTCCTGAGATGCTTGAACTCTTGCTTATTATGGGCCAGATTTTGATATTAGTAAGATCAGTTTAAACCTGGAAGAACTTGGCTGACATTGCTGGAATAATTCAGGGGGCATTGCTCCAAGTCTGGCACTTTCCAGTGAAGATGGAGTGGATTCTTCTTTCTGTAGTGCTGTCTGAGGCTCCCTGGAATAGAAAGTTCCCAGTGGCCCACAAACCTTCTCCTAATCCAGGGAGGTCCTGCAACATTGGCACTTGGTGTCTTTTCCATATAAAGGAGCAATTTCAAATTCATTTTTAATAGGCTTCAATGGTTTTCTCTTGAGACTTGTGTAGTTAAATTCTTAATAGCTCATTTGTTGAGCTATTCATTCTCAGGGAGTTGAATGTTCTCCCTGTGCTCCTGTGGGAACGTGCCAGGCTCAGACTCTGTGTACCAACCCCACATGGACCAAGACTTGATATCACACCATCCGCTGTGACTTATTCATTCTGCGCAGCTTTTACTCAGTGTTTGCTTGATTGTTTATGGGGAACTCTTTGATCCGTCTTAGGATAGCAGTTCAGTTGAATGGGGATCCCTTCCTCTATCAGGAACTCCACAGAGGGAGAGTTTGGTTCTCTTACCCAGGCTGTGGAGATAGAGGGATTGTGAATACCATCTAAATACGATATTCGAGAGCAGGTCTTCATTGTGAGATCCATTGGACAAATATGAAAGTGGACAGAGGACAGATGAACAAAAAGGGGTAGGGAGGAGAAAAGATAGGGAAACTGTCACAATAAAATAGGGGGAAACTCTAGCTTTAGGTAATAAAAAGAGAATGGAACCAGGTTGGGCTTTATGCAGTTCTATCAGTGATAGAAAAATAGGAGGCTGAAACATTTGCAGACCCATGGAGCCTGGCTACCAGAGGCTCAACATCATTAATGATCTTTGTTTCTTCAGCATTTACAACATATGGTATCAGAAGCCTTGGAAGTGCCAGATATTCCAGACTGAAAACTGTAGTCAGTGTTTTCACTGCACACAGCTCTGGCCTTGTTCTTTTTTTACTCACATCTTAATGAAAATGCTCCTGTCAATGAACAAATGAGCAAAAAGTTGAGCCAGAGTGGTGCACTTGAAGGAACTTAGGGTGAAGTTTTATTCAGCGAGTAAGAATGTTACCACCTGTACAAGTGTCTGCCATGGCAGCCTCCAGAAGCAGAAATCAGCTGTGCAGCTGTAAGCAGCCAGTTCAGGTAGAAATTGAGGTCTAAAGAAATCTAGAGTATGGGAAGCAGGACCCTAATTAAGAAGAGGTCGTGGTTTGTGTCTCACAAAGACCAAGCCAGCCTAGGTTGATGCATCCCTGAGAGAAGGGAGAACGGACAGATAGCAGATGTTAAAATTAATATACAAAATGAACCGTGTGGAAGGCAGGAGTGATTTGGTTTTCTACAACATATGGAGGTGCTGCTTTATCTTACCATGGGAGGTGCTGTGTCAGAATATAGGTCTGTCAATTTTCAATGTGATCTTCCAAAATGTCTTTCTAGTAGTAGTTAGTTGCTGGGTGAGTTGTGATCCCTCGGGTCACACAGAAGAAAAGCCACTTTATCTGGCTGTGTTTCTCTCCTGAATGCCTGTGGCATTTCACTGAATGCTTTCATACGCTTGTATGAAAAACTACCTCCAACCAATAACTCTTTGCACGTACCTGTAAAATTAAAATGAAGTTTGTCAGTGTAGTAGCTAGTACAAATTAAATTCACAGATTGAACTGGCAACAGTGAAGAGAAAAAATCATTGGCTATGAGGGAAACTCAAGGAACGTAAAGTAATGCATTTTTGAGACAGAGTGTTAAGCATCATCGGTTAGGCAAAAGTGATATGATTTCACAAAATCCTTGTAGTATTGTAAATGTGCCTACCAGGCAAAACATTAGTATTGCCAGTATTTATTACACTGAATAAAACATGGTGGGTTTGGATCATGGGGAGTCATGTAAACCTTGTTCCCATTCACATGAGTCCACATCTCACGGGTCTTGTGCAAAGAAGGAAACCCAAAAAAGCTTAGAGCAAATTTCAACTGAAACCCTATCATTAGGGTTTTATTTATTTATTTATGATCCTTAAATATTATTTGTTGATTTAAATTTAATTTATTTATAAGCCAAAGCTTTATTTATTTATTTATTCTTGTGATTTCCATATGATCATAAACAACACGTTCTTCTCAAAAAGTTATTTAAATTTATGAAAAAGTTACCAAAACTTTTTTATTCACTGCAGAATTCATCAAGCTGTTGCATTAGCAACAGCGTCTAAGCTAAGTGATTTTTCTATTTGATGTACTGGTTTTAAACAACTTTGGTGTACATTACTGAATGGTGCGCTTTGCTTGCTTGGAAGTGAATGATGTTGTGAAGGCATACTTACATTTGAGATACTGAGTAAAATTTTCCAAAGTGACTTTACTGACAGCTTAGGTCAACTATGGTTTTCCTGCTTCTGAATTCAGCTGGATGTAGGTGCTTGCACGTTCCTGTGCATCTGGACCTCAGGCTCCCTGAAAGCAGACCTGATGTTCCTAAGCTCTCAAATGGCCTTCTGAAAGCTGTACCCATTTTCAGCAATTCCAGAATCATGCCCCATTATATATTTTTTTCACAACAAACCTGTCATGTTCCACGTTGTACTTAATGAAACTTGGATGCCTTGCAGAACAGGTAATGCTAGAAATACCAGAGGAGTTTCTGAGCGTTAGAGCTGCTTGTGTCCCCTATGGTCTCCCCTGCGTTGTAAAAGTTTTGAAGTGTGGCTGCTTTCTTAAGCTAAAATGTACAACCGTGGAAGAGAGAATGACTTGTTCAAGATGATTGTTGCTGTTGCCAAAAAGAATTTGAAGCTACTTGATAAAGCAAACACAGAATGAACCTTTCATTCTGGTAAATGGCATGAAGTAGGTCAGTGTGTGTGTAGCAGGCTGTAACAGCTGCTAACTTTTGCTTGAATTACGAAGAAAGCTCCAGCACAGATGTAGTGTATTTTTATAGAAGACACATCTTCTAAAAGAAGCCAAAGTTTAATACTTCAACAAGGACTCAACATCAAATGTGAAAAATCACAGTTCTATCTATTTTTATTTCAATAACATTAGAGAGCAATGGAGGGGAAAGAAATCTACTTCTGTGCTGTGAGAGTAGCATTGACTGATGACTAAGTGCCAGCCTGGGGAATTATAGTAGCTGTGTGTGTGTGGCACGCTTTAGTTTTCCTGGATTTCGAAGGAACTGCAGAGTTTGACCTGCAGGTGCCAGCTTGGTCCATTTTTAAAATTTACCTGAAAAGGGCACTTAAGGAGAGGCAGAATGTGTTGTCTTCAAAAGCACTGTTTGTCTTGCTTTTACAGAAGTAGCTGAGCCAGGTTGGCTACTACAAATAGCAATAAAACGTTCCTGGGTAAAATTTCCATGGGGCCAATGGAACTCATAGACTCTGCTTTAATGAGCATAAGCCTTCCCCGTTACTCTCCCTTGCTGGTTACAGGCTCTGAGGATGCTGGGTGAGAGTCTGCAGAGCTGGTTTGTTCATCCAAGGCAACCCAGCTACTGCTAGCCATCCTGAGGGCACTGGGCTGCAGGAACATCCCTGTTTGTTTCTGATTTCACCCCTGGTACCAGCCTGTTGCAAGGGTTCAGAAGTGTCTTGGATGCCTTGATTTTCAAACCTGCTTCATACCCCATCTTTATATCCCCCATTAGTCTCTGGGGGGAGACCTGTAAGAATCAGTACCATCATGAGTCTGAACAATTTTTTGACCTTATGGGATGAAATGTGGGCACAAGAGAAGTCAGCAGCAGTTTGCTATTGACTTCAACAAGATTGACGTCTCACCTGTCAAGTCTAGTGACAGCAGGGAGAGTGTGACATGGGCCTTGAAGAATGACTGTCTGAGTACGTACATGCGGTGTTAGAAAGACTTCTGAAAATACAGAATCACTGAATCACAGAATCGTCATGGTTGGAAAGGACCTCTGAGATCACTGAGTCCAACCTTACACACACAAAACACCCCTACAATCTCACTGAAAGCCGCTGAAATTTTTTAAGCCATCAAAGCAGGGAGACATTAAGGATGCCTTGGATATTTCAGAATAGCTAACTGACTGGCTCATGGGAGATCCAATTTGATCAGCTTCTGAGTCCCTCAGGTACCTCAGCTGTGTTTAAACGAGTCGTCCTGTTCTGGAAATAGACTAGCCACCGAAGACTGTGGTGCATGTAGGGAGATCTACCTATGAAGAAGTAGGGCAAATCATCCTGTGGCAGGCACTGTGCTGTTACAGCTGGATTGTTTCTGCTCCAAACCTAGGTCCAATAATGCTAGCTCAGGCACCGCCGCGCTGCTCTGCTGTCTGTACTGCAGATGTACCATCTATCAGAAAGATACCTGCAAACAGTAGCTCTGGGAGGGGTAATAAAGCTTAAACGTGTTTGAGAAGGAAGAAAGTTGGAGCAATATAAGCCTGTAAATTGCAGCAAGTTGCCAGGATTTTTGAAGGAATCTCAGGCTGAATGAAGTGACTGTGCTGATAACAAAAATATATAATCCCTTGGGAAATTCAGCTCCTGTGCAACCTACAACCCTTAAGCCTTATTTTAGAATGAGCTAAACTCATTGCAGGGAAGAAGAGCAGTGACAACAATAAAACCTATTGGGGGACGTGGCTAAAGAGGGATAAATGCCTATCAGAAAGGAATATTTTGTAGTTCTTGCAGACGTTGATGAATTTTAAATATACAGAGTAAGTTTAGGAACAAATTGCTGTTGATGGCCTAGGAAGTAGGATTGCTGTGATTTATGACTTTAACATAAAGAAGGGTGCTACATAACACTGCAAGCGCTTGTATGTGTAGGTAGTTCTGCTGATGTAGGAGAGATTAGTCTTTTCAATTCACTGGCAGTCCTTAAGGAGAACTATTTCTCAGCTGAAGGTGAAGTCGTATATCCTGCACTTTGATTTAATTTCCTATCAATGTGATTGTTCCTTCTTCTCATTAAAGGAAATGAAGTGGTTGCATGCAGCTGTAAATATTATGATGCTATTATATAAGTTGTGGGCCTGTCCCCTTTATGAGAAGGTGTGTTCATAGCTGATCCTTGCATCTTGACAAACATCAGGAAAAAAACACCCAGGCAGCAGAAGTTGTCTGAGATGAGAAAATACACGAGATATGAGGATGAATGAAATGTATTAGAACTGCTTAGGTTAGGGAGGAAGCAGATGACAGGTGACATGATAGAAGAATGTAAAAATAATGAATAGTGCAGAGAAGGCTGGCTGCATGCTCATACTTACTGATTTGCAGATATAACAAGAACATCCAATGCAATTAGAAGGCACCGCATTCAAAACGTTTAAAAGGAAATCTTTTATGACAAAAGCGCATAAATAATCACTGACACAAGAATCTCTTGAGCAAGAGAGCTCCAGTGGGTTTGTAAGAAGATTAGACTAATGTATGAATGAAATCTTTCTGCTTCGGTACATAAGCACAGTCATTAATGGATAAGAAAATTCTTCCTCCATTGGCTTGTTATCAGAGAACTGTTCTTTATCTGGCATGGGACTGCTTTCTCAATCAACTGGTACTGGATGCTTGAAAGGACCAGAGGCCTCTTGATCCAATTTACAGCACTAATCCCTCTATTACTGTAAATTGTTTAAGGCTCTTCCACAAATTTCACCTCTTGCTATTTGAGGCTTTTTTTTGTGGTACAACAAAACACTGATTTTTAACTCACTTGCAGATGACTACCTCCAGATCAAAGAAGCACGTGGTTCGTGTTTGAAGTTTAACTCAGCTAGATTTATCTTTGGGTAACTTTGCTGTAGTCAATGAAATTACCAGAAACACTAGCAAGGTTGAGGTTGTTCAGGAAGAAACTATTTTTGTACTGAATTAAAAGCTGTTGGATGAGTAGCAGTTGCAGAAGTAGCAAGTTACAGAGCTGGCATTTTGTTGCATAGTTAAGGTGACATGGAACCAAAGATGATTGTGATGTGAAAATAGTGGACAGTGCAAGGATACAAGCTAAAGGAAACACAGCCACAGCTCCTAGGTTATTCTGAATTTAGAGTCAGAGACTAAGGCACCCCACTGCAGCAGAAAAGAATGGAATCCCTCACAGAGGCAAAATCCACTGTATGGAAGTGGAAATGAAAAGCAGAATTTGGATTTTTTTCCAACCTAAAATAGTTTTTCACAGGAAGGTGGGCTAAGTCAAATACTTTGATTTTTGACAGTACAAGGAAGACATTGACAAAGCAAGTCCTGCAAAGGGCCACCAAAATGATCAGGGATCTCGAACACACGGCACATGAGCAGCTTCCTCAGGCTGAGGAAGAGAACTAGTGTAAGCTAGAGCAACCTCAAGAGTGCTTTAAATTGGGAGTTCCCAGCCTCACTGCTGCAGCTGTCTCCTCTTCAGTGTTACCTCCTCTCCTCTGGTGTTGCTGTGGGGTTAGTGAAGCCAATAGGGATGGCTGCACTAAGTGATGCTGTCACTCATTCTGTCACTGGCCTCCATGAAGGCCATTAATATGGCAGAGATTACCTTTGAACTCCGTCATGTTCTGTCTCAGAGCCCTAAAAAGTATCTTCACTGCAGGGTGCTTCCCAGTGAAAGGATTCTCCCACGATTAAGTCCATTTTTGAAAACTTGTGGCCTGGTGTTATCTGGAAAGGAGAAATTCTGGGTTTGTATTATTAGACTGGAATCCTGTGTTGTCCCTTCCTTCTGAGAGCAGCATGCCATCAAGGACATGATAGGATGAGCTTTCCTTTTTTCCCTAAAGGGACTGCTAGTGATATTGGAGCACATGATCCCCAGCGCAACAGTGAAAGAGAAGTTTTGAAACATCTTCAATAACTTTTTTATCCTCTCTCCAGGAGGACGGAGGTATTAATAGATCACAGAATAGTTTTCCTCATTTGATTACAAAGATAAAGTTTCCAGGTGCCTTTTAACTCTTTTTCTTTTTTTTCCCTTCTTTAAAGATGAAAGTTGGGTCTCCTGTTGGGGAGGTCCTCTTGGTCCAACCAGAACAGGGATTGGCCACTCTTTCTGTGTTAAGTAACGAAAAGAGATTTATGAAAAAAGCTCTGGCGTTTTGAAGGGCTTTCTCCCTTCCTCCCTTTCTTTCTTCCTTTCTGTGTATTAACATGGTGTTTTTTCAGTGTCATGAGAGTGTTCAAGAGAAAAGACTTCTCCCCCAGAGATTAAATGGTACCAATGCAGTTCAGCTTTGACTCGCATATAAATGTGACTACAGAGTTTTCATAAATGCTGATCTCATCAAAAGGATATTCTTAACATCGACAGCTATAACAGCTGAGCATTTAAAATTTAAATTTACCCTGCAGCCTTATCTATTTTCCTTCCTTATCCATTTGTTCCTTGTTGGGTTCATAGGATGATGAACTGGCTAATCAGAAATATCATCTGTAATTGAATTCAATAAATCCACTTGAATTGGCACAACTGCATCTTTGCGGAGAAAATTTTCCCCTAGGTGAGTGGTATTTTTGCTTTGCAAATGAAAATATTGGAGGTTTATTGCATTAAATAATAACAAAATGAAAATTCATAGAAATTTTCCAAATCCAGCTCTGGATCTGATCCTTTGAGCTGGTACATGCATTCAGCTCAGTGAACCTAGAGAGAGATAAAGATGATTGCAAGCTGCAGATCAGATTCTTATGCAGAGTGTCCACAGTGAAAGTAAATTCCACGCACACAAAGTAAATTCTTCCTGAATACGAATACAATTATATTTCTTCAGCTAAGTGTTTTACAAAGACAGTGCAACGTGGAAAATGTTAGATAAGCTTTATCTAAGTGCTGATAAATGAATGTTTCCATTGTGCAGAAGGTAAGTTCAACATATGACATAGTAAATGTCCTGAAAAATATATATTGCATTATTGGAGTTGTTTTTTCATTAGTCACTCAACAAAAAGCACTTCAAAACCAGTGAGTAGTGAATGATTTAACAACTTCATTTGTAACATACTTAATATACTACTTTTTCTGCTTTTCCATCGAATTAGTACATTGGGTGATTTAGTGATTTCTGTTTAGAACTAGCCGATGTCCAATAGGCTTTACATCAAGACAGTCATAAAATTAAAACAATAAATAAGTAGTCTGACAGATTCTTTCAATATTAGCTTAATTCTTGCTCCAACCTGTCAAGGGTGATATTTATTGTAGACCTAAAGGGCATGGAATTAAAAACCATATGAATTAGCAGAAGAATCCTACCAGCACCGAAAGTCGATTTCGTAGCCTGTGTGCTTCCTTGCATGGCTAAGTAGGAAGGCTGTGTCATTAGAGTCAAGAAAACAGGTCAGGATGGATGGCAGGCAGAGAGAAAAGTGTGAAGGTGTTGGGCATCCATGTATGTATGTTCTTATGTCTATGGGCTTAGGTGGATGAGCTCCTCTAGATGCCCCTGCAGCACCATGTGGGTGCCGGGCTCTGGGTTTGGCATTTCCCAAAGCCCAGGTCTTAAACCCTGATTTGGGATTTTGACAGTTTCACAGGTGAATGGAAGACAGCTTAAGTCTCTGTTTGGAGATGGAGAGGCAATTGCCAGGCAAGCACTTTTCTCAAGAGGTCTATTTGCTTTTATTTTGTGTATTTTCACACTTGTTCTGTTAAGCACCAACAGGAGAACTCTGTTGGTGAGAGAATTGGGGTGGCTCTTCAATTTTTTGGTTTGTTTTTTGCTTTTGTAAAGTATGAGCTCTGAAATGTCTCTCTGCCTTGCTGCCATAGTCTAAACTGTGTCTTGTGTAACACTAAAAAGTGCATTCAGTGCTTGCCTTTTTCCAGTAGAGGTAGCAGCCTTTGCAGAAAGTCAAGCTTTGCAGTGCTTTGTACAGCTTCCTCTTCTGGAAAACTAATACAGAAAATCTTCAGGGTAGTTCATCAAAACAGATGTATGAAACCTTTGGGGGACACCCTTTTCCCAAAAATAGGCCTTCCTCTATATGCACACAGGCACGTTCCTGTAAACAAATTTTCCAGACAGGTATCTGACAAGCAGTTCCTCCCTATGTGCTCCATGTAATGAAAATCTGCTGCTTCATTGAATTGGGATCAAAATTCCTGCTTTAAACGTGAGCTTGGACTTGTATTGCAGTAAAATAATATTTTCCTTCTGGGTTTTGGGAAACACCTTATGCAGGCAGGAATTTTGAACAAGTCCTGCAACACCCACATTTGGCAAGTGTGCATATAGAAGGTATACCTGGAGTCATTCAGGTGTTCAGAAGTGCAGTTTGCTTGTTTTGCATCTGGATATAGTCTCATAGCTGCCAAAGTCTCCCATTTAAAAAAAAAAAAAGTTATTTAGGATGGTGGAAAGGAGATTTATTAGTTGTCTTTAAGTTATTGATCCTGTTGTAGTTTTTCACCTTTTGAAGGAGTACATGTTTAATTCCTCATCACAAAAGGTATTACCTGCAGCACTGTCCCACTGTAAAGGAGAAGGAGGAAAGCTGTAAGGCTGCTCACTCTCTTGGTATACCAGAAAGAGAGGTTCACTGAAGGAGGGAAGCCTGGTGGGCCTGCAGCTTTAGAAGTTTGTCGGTTGTTCCTCCACTGACAGTAAAGGGAGGCTTGCAATATCACCTGATGCTGCTCTGTTGGGTAGGGAAGAACCCCGCCATAAGACTCCAGGCATATCCGTCTTGGATTTGCTTCCAAATTAAGGCTTAAGTGCATATTGGTTGTCAACTTCAGGGAGTGCTTCAGGCGATCTCTTTCATGCTGTCCTACATCTCCCTTATCAGTTTTACTTCCACCTGCAAATTTTGTGGGGTTACTCCTTTTCCTCTCAAGTGGAGTCAGTGAATATGCCCTCCTACTTACACCTTATCTGTTTTTTCTCTGTCATCTTACAGTGATTTATGTCATGGGATAGATGGACGCGACGCTTTGCTAGGGTTGCTGCTCCCTCCGTATTCTGAATGTCCAGCATTAGATTTTGGCTCTGCTTTACATGGTAGGACTGGGCATCTCATTAACTTCAACAGAACCATGCTAATGGTAAGGGAATATTTATTTTGTGTCAAGTGTTAGAATTTGGCACCTAGTAACTTCCCTTCTAGGGAAAAAAAAAAAGTATATATATGTCTATGTAGGGCTTTTTTTAGCTCCCCACCTACCTTTTCTTTCCAAATTCCCTTCCTTGGGGAATTTCACAAATAAATTACTGATGATCTAGGCATAGATGAGCAGACTGAAGTGTAGGATTTAAAAATAGTTTGACGCCTGTAAAATGGATCATTTTCACAGCTAAAGTATTTTTGCTCTTGTCTCAGAGGAACGTTGAAAGTGCAAGGAAAATGTTTTTGCAACAAAAATTATTGGCAATTTTCAGCTAACACAAAAGTACTGTAACTGCTTGGTTGGTTTTTTTTCTTTCTGAACTCTAATTGAGTGCTGTTCAGTTAAACATAATGATATATAGTTGTATTGCAAAATTTCTGTATTAAATAACACACATCATTTAAGACTGTATTTCCATCTTCTCAGTTACACTAACTTTGCTTTTCGGTATAAAGATCTACCAGTATGAAACCAAGATACTTAGTTGTCTGCCCCAAATTCAATTCCAGTATTAGTATGGGTTCTTTGTGCTCTTTTAATTAATTATTTGGAAAATCACAGCCATCTCTTTAAAAATCTAAATGCAAGTGTAAGATATAAATGAAAGGCTTGCCTTGCTTTTAGAAAGCCTGTGCATGAGCTAGTTTGAGGACAGGGAGCAGTCTAACACAGCAGTACAGAACCCAGCACAGGCTGCAGAATTTCCCAGGAAGCAGGGCAGGTTTACTGTGTGTGGGCATCCCCACGCGCGCCTGTGATCAGTTGTTTAATCATGGCTCTCTTTTGTGATCGTTAGGTGGCTATTGCATTTCTGAAAGGAGACACAAATGAATCAGATTCTCTTATGCCTCCAGCCAGACAAACATCCCAAATCCCACAAGCCTCTACTTGCTCTCCCACGGATCTCTGCAGCTATGAGAAACAGGAAAAAAGAATTGCTTACGAAATGAATGTATTACAAGGTGAAATCACTTCAATGTTCTCATAGGGGAAGCAGTGTCATCTACATTGCAATAACTCACACTGAAGTTAGAGGGATATGAAGGATGTTTTAAGTCAAACTTAATAAAGGCCAGGTTAAGACTCTGAAGCATTGATCCTAGGTGGTCCCCACTGAAGATATCGCTGCTTGCATCAGCAATTGCTTGTGAGAGCCCAAAGCAGGTAGAAGCTGCACTAGGAGATTCTCTGAGTTTGGTTGTGGAACTGTGAACTTAAGCTGTGGCAAAAACTCGTGTTTTGATTAACCATTCCCAATCTTCACTCCTGCACTCATGCCATCCCCCTGTGTTATGGCATCCAAATCAGTGAACTAAATCAGGGAATTGATCTAGCTGAAAACCTGTATTTCCAAAAAGAGCAGGGAGGGAGGGTTGTGCTTCATCCATATGGGTGTCATTTGGCTGCATGACTGGCTGTGTGGCCACAAAGCAGGGCTGGTGCAGCCACAGAAGTGAGCAAGGCAAGGGCTGCTTCAGCTGCTGTGGCTGTTGAAGACCTTGCTGCCTGCTCTTTCCAGAGGAAGAGGCTGCGGTGTTTGCTGTGGGAGGAGAATAATCCACAGCTTGGGAGGATATCTAGCAGGGAAGTCACATGGATGCCCTTTACCTTCTCTTGGAGACTGCCCTTTTCATGCAAAAATAGTTGGTTACTTCCTTTCAATTTTGCAGGTAACCTTTGCAGCCGTTGCCATATCAAAGATTACAGTTTAGACTAATCATATTTGTGTGTGGACCTGCTGTTCTCCTCACCATGATGAATGAAGGGAAACAGAGTTAATTTACCTGTTAAGCTTGAGGGTGACAGATGAACTGTGAGGCATTGCTCTCAAGTCTAATAAAGTGCCCATTTTAGTCTGCTTAGATGTTTCATAATAGACTGCTTTATTCCATATTGAAATATCTGATTAGGAGGAGATTTAAACAGGTAAGATATTGCTTCAATAAATATATTGTAAAGCATTTATGCACAAAGTTTTACCCTTCTTATTTTCCAAGGTTCGTAGTAGGAGTTTTGTCCTAGTTTTGCCACTCCACACTGCCAGGTTACATAAGAATTGAGCAGTCCTGCAGCAGGACTACAGGTATTCACAGAGATGGTCCCTCACATGAAATTGAGATATGTCAAATGCTTATATTTAATTCTCCAAGAATTTCAGAGCTCTTTGTTGGACAGGAGCTTCTACTGCATTGAGCTTCTTAGGAAAGCTAAGTGAGGTGCCTGCATCTCTCTTGACATGCAAAGAGGTTAAATGATTCATTGAGTGACATTCAGCAAGTCCTTGTCACTCACTGTCCTTCTCAGCCCTGCTTCCCTTTCTGATACCCTGCCATGGACAGAGATGTCTGATGTTTGTCAGAGATGAACATGTTAGTTTAGGCAGGCCAGGCTGCTATAAATAAGGTATGAACTTGTAATTGGAATTGATCCGATTTTTGTAGCTGAATGAATTGCCACCTCTCGTCTCATCTGCATAGGTGGGAAGTTTTCACATTCTTAAATATTTTTTACTGGAGCTGTTTAAGCTAATGTATTTTATTCTATTGCTGGTATGGATAGAAACATGGATGTGGTTGCTTTCAGCAGTTCAGCTGGCGAGTGGTAGCTCAGTAATTCTCTGTAGCTCAAGCATCACAGTACGTGTGTACACTTAAATTTCATTTTGGCATTGTCTGTAATTCTTCAGATACTCTTCTTGGTTTCTATCAAAAGATCAACTAGTTCTTTCTGTTGGTGCTTTGCTACCTTGAGCCTGCTTTCGTTGCTGCTTTCTACCTCTTAAAACCAAGTGTGCCTAGCTTCTGCTCATTCAAGAAAGCAGAGACAAGACAGATGTGTTTGTCCTGAATAGAAAGGGCAAAGCTAGTGAACATCATGGTTACTGCGTGTGCATAGGTATGTTTATAACACTAGAGAGGGTAAATTTTCAGCAAGGCACAGGTTTGGTTCATTTCCTGATTAAAACAAATCTCTACAATTTCGTCCTGGTCCATTCAATATTCTAGTGGTAGCCTTTGCAAGCCACACAATACTTCAGCTGGGATGTCTGTAGCCCACTGATGCGATGCAGAGGGGGGGTTATGGCATAATCCAAATTTAGCTGTTATGATAATTTGCCATCAGATTTTCAGTATGGATGGATCAAGTTCATCTAGATCAAGTTGATCTTTTGTGGTATTCTGTTTGAGATATATAATGGAGGAAAAAATATGCCCTTTTTCAAGAGTCCTTAAAAGGGTTGGAAAGTAAAAAAAAGGTACATCAAAGCTGCTATTGATATGAAGCTGAAAGAGAGGTGCCAAGTACAAACACAGCAGAGAGATGGAATTGGGAATCCTCTCCAAGCCTGTCCTATGCTTCTATGGTTTGCCTGATGTTTCCAGGGGGTTACAAGTGAGGGTGACCATGAAGTTGGTATCTCTGTGCTGAAAGTAGTTTTCAGGCAGTTTTTACAGCTCCTTTCGTTTGAATTTCCCAAGTAACTTCAGTTGGCTCCATGTACATGATTCGCAGCTCAATGCCAGCAAATGCCAAGCCAAAAAGAAAGCAGAAGAAAAAAAAAAAAAGAGTGAAAAGCTAGAAAAAGAAGACTGAAAATGAGAGTAGTTGCTGTTCAGAAAAAAACCCCAACAAAATGCAACCACAAGATCCATAAGGGCAGTAGAGTGACTGTGTATAATGGTCATGATTGTTGCACTGCTCGAGACAATGCTGCAGTTGGGAGTAATGTTCCAATTCTTCTCGTGGTGAGTGAGCAAGGACATTTTCAGAAGAGACGCTCATTTTATATGCAATGCTGTCAGTGTCACCTTTGAGGAAAATCACTGGAGAAGCTTATTTGTTAGTAAATGTTCTTCCCCCGTCCAGTTTGACTGCCTTTGTCCCCTTTCTCCACGCTATAGAGTGGCTGCAGAGACCACCTTTCCCCCTTTTGCAGCAGAGGGAATGAAGCAGATGCGACTCCCCTTTGCTCCTTGGGCTGCCGCTCTGTGCTGCACCGCAGGCTGGTGCTGCACGGGGCAGTAGGTGCTGCGCAGCCGCTCCGCTGGGAGCCTTCATCTGCAGGAACCCCAGCACCGCATCCCTCAGGATCAGCAGAGAGCAATTCAGTGCCGCTGCCTGGGAAGTGCCGACTGCTGAGATACTGAATATTCAAGCTGAACTCAGTGGCTTAATACAAGGGTGAGAAATCATAAAAAGGAGTGCTCTTTGCCATCTCTGCCTCTCTCTCTTACAATATTTTTCAAATGGCTGAGTTATGCCAAAAGATACAAGTTGTCTTTGAAACAATTTTTAAGTGTAAATGTGACATTTCCTCCACTAATCACACTTTCTTCAGGTGGAAGATAATAGAGTTGTCTGACTAGCTCAGCCCTGGGTCTTTGCTTGAGTAGTTACTCCAGAATAAATTATATCCATAGTGGTGGTTTTGTAAGTTCTTCTCTTTTTTGCGTTAAGTGCTGAGCTCATTTAGCATCTCAGTTTGAATGTGAAAATATTCTAAGAGGTGAAAGATCAGTGATTTATATGTAGTACCCAGCATCCTTCTGCCCAGTCCTTATTTTGCTTTGAGTTGATTTCATAACAGATACATCAGTGCAGAGAACATACAGAATTTTTCTTCCAAAACATTAAAAATCCATGCTAATTTCATGCCTGCTAATTCTCAATCACAGGGCATCTTTAATTAAAAGATAAATGACAAAATAATGTTAGTGTGGATGGTATATAATTGCAGCTAATTATTTTTTTTATTATTAATTCTTTATTCTTGGAAATCCATATACGTGTATCCTCATTTCCATCTTCCTTAACCAGAAGCAAACAACTCAATGTCTCTAGCCATATGGATTTCATATGCCATTCAGAGCAAACCAGTCTTATATGGTAATGACTCAACAATTTACTGAATCCATTTAGCAGCTTTATAGATCGTTACTCGAAGTATCTCATAGTTAAGTTTCATAACAGGCCCACTTAGATTATCTTTCATCCTCCATGTAACTGTTCATTAAAGGCAACCGTGCGTTCTATCAGCAAAGGAGTGATTCACTGTTAGTGTTTTTTTCTCTTGATCTTCACACCCTACTTCTATCCAGCCTTGCTTCCTAATATCCTAAAATCGAACAGTCAGCTTGGGCTGATGTCTCACAATACAGGGGAGAAGTTAAAAGCAATGGTCTTGAACAGATTCATCTTTAATGGAAGTAACCTCTTAAGCGTTGCTTCTATATTTGATGGAATACTGAAATAGCGAGCTTACAAGCACAGGTCTCTCTTTCCAGTATATTACGTACGTTTGCCAGAAAAGAGAACTTGGCTTGCATAGAATGAAATTTGTGCTGGAGCAGAGGTCCTGCAAAGGACCCTGCACACATATAATTGGCTCAGACCACTGAGCTCAGGCTTAACTGGTGCCAAAAGAGTTTGCACTCTTGCAAAGTTCAGCTGTCATAGCTGTTTTTGCTTACCTCTTCTCATGCTGTCCTGAACGCATTCATTCATTTCCTAACTAAACTGGTGTATCATCATTTTTAAGAAGAGGATCTGACTGGCTGTTTCTGCTGATCCGTTTTAAAAACATTGCTACCCAGGGACCCATCCCTCTTGTTTTGTAAAACGTCAGCTGAAACCTTAGTTGGAAGAAAGAGATGTCATCCCATTGCCTTCAGTGGGAACAGGTCAGGCAGGAGACTGGACTCAGCAGCGTTTGGGGACAGCCAGATGGGTTTTCTTCCTCCTCCTTGTGTCTGAGTCTCATTTTGATCATAATGTATAACATGTTTTTATATGAACTTAGCAGAAAAAAAGGAGAATGTGCTTTAGAGTCTACGTGGATTCAGTGAATTACCAACTTGCGATTTTAGCCCCTGTTTCCACATGCGTTTCTTTTGGCAGCGTAAGACTTAGTTTGTGCTGTTCTAACCCCCACACTGTGCCGGTGTGGCCATCCAGTGAACCAGATTGGGAATCTAAGTCTTTTTTTCTTTTCTCTCCCTGGTCATTTTTCAACCACATCAGCTCACTAGTGTGGTTCATCACCTATGCAGCCACTCAGGCAGATGTGCTGGTTTCGTACATTAGGGCAAATCTGAGAAGCAGGGAGAAGCACCTGGAAAGAGGATTGGAGAAGGAATTGTGCAAACAGCACTGCTGCTCAGTTTTATTGACTCACCTGTGTGCTACTGAAATGCTCACCCAGTATTTGGGGAAAAGAAAATAGATACAGGCTCAACCTTAAAAAAAAAAAAGAAAAGAAAAGGCTCAAAGATTGATCCAACACAGTATGGATCTAAGCAAGGGCTTTGTAGGTGAATGCTAAGCCTGATCCAGATTCTTTCATTGCTTTTCTGTGGAGTTTCTGTGATGTGTTGTGGGATGTACAGAATCAGAACTGAAATCTGTTGAGATACAAGAGACTAAGCTTGTCCCTGCCAGTGCAGATGTGCTAGCAATACAAGAAAACTCTCATCCAGCTTTGAAGTGCTTATAAGTGTTTTGACTGTCCCATTACTGTCCACGTCCCATGCAACCCATGCTTTGGACTGATGCTTCAGCTTCTGTGGTGGATTTATCCCAGTGAAGGGTGAGATCATTTTAACCTTGCCTCATATGGATGCTGAAGTAAAATCACAATAGCATCAAGTATCATGATACTGATTAAATCCTGTGGATGAAAAGTGCGGGGGTTTCAGGAGTGGTATCTGCAGATGTCTCCCTCCCTTTATCTACTTCTTGCTGCTCAGCAATCAGATCTTACCGGGTTGTCCAAACTGTGTCTCTGTGTCTTCACCTTTCGGTAGAGGCTACAGCATAAAATGTCACAGGGATTTTGTAGTGTCCTTCTTCTTTCTCTTTAAGGGCTACATCTCTTCTATTTTAAGGAGGTATAGTCCCTCACTGAATCCACACACCCAGCACCTGTGGTTGTTCAACCATCTCTGCAGAGAGATGGTGTCACTGGCTGGGGAAAAGAGTTTGTGCATGTGACTGCAGTGGAGAGACACGGTGGATGCAGATGATTCAGAAGAGAACATGAGTAGCATTGTGGGTGCCACTCAACAGTGGGTGCCTAATAATTTTCAGTCTTTGGTACTGTTTCAAAACACAATGTGGGAACACCAGCCACCTTAGTTAGATGTGACAAGAATTAGGCAAAGTTTGTTCCCACAAACTCTGCTGATCCTAATGGTGTGACCTCTCAGTGACACTTGGAGAGGTGACTGTTCAGGTGTAGCTACCTGTAATCTCAGAAGGAGCATCTCCTTCCTTGTTTGTTACTGTAGTTCAAGTGAAGGAGATCTACTAGCAGAGATGGTGGTATTTAAGGTCATACCACGAAATTGCTCCACCTCATGTATAATAAATACCAGTCTCCTCTTCTATAACTCTACAGTCAGTAATGTAAGAATTATTTGAGTTCATTTCAGTTAGCTATCTGGATTAATAGTTGCTGTCTACATGCAGCTGTATGCAACCTACACTGATTTACCTACAAGGGAGGCAGGTATGTGAAACTGTGGTGCAGGAGCCTGTGGCATGTATAAGTCTTTCTGCTATGACTTAGACAATCATGTCAAGAATTTAATTTTTTTTTTTATTTTTTTATTTTTTTTTTTTTTTTTGAGGAGAAAGGACCTCTTCTTTAAACCTCTTTAAGAGAGTCTCCAGCTCAGGCAACAACAGACTGCAGTACCTTCAAAGTAGTACATGCCCCCATTAAGCCATTCTTCGTTACTATACAGGCATAAGTCATAAATAGTTTATTTGTTCCTTGGCAACTTCATATTTCATGTAAGAATGAAAGAACACATATGCAATGGAACTTTTATGAGATCAACATTTAATCCCTGAAAAAGATTTAATAAACATCAATGTTTTCCCAAAACTGGTGATCATATCAGTCCAAGGAAACTTGCAAAGGTTAATAAAAAAACAGCCTTTGCAGCAGTGGCTATGAATGTGTATATACACTTACATGCACGTATTCTTACACAAGTACATGGGGTTACTTTTCCTTGTAGCAGAGTCGTGGCCTCTCATTCTCTGCTGCAAAAGGCAGTGTGGGTAGGTAAAATGAAAGGCAGCTCCTTCCTTGCAGCTATTGCATACGTAAGGAAGAGGTACAAGAAGTGAATACAGAACAGCAAGTGAACGAGAATGGGGAGGGCAGGATAACACAAGGGAAACATGGCATTATATTGAGACTTCTATTAGTTTCTATTTATTTCTATTATGAGATTAGCTGATGTGCAGTATGTCCTTAGACTTGTCGTTTCCTCTCTATTTTTCAGTCTCTCTGCCTGCAATGGCATAAAGTTAATTGGCTTCTATGTCAAAAGGCCACAGTCCCCAGAGCTATTGTCCTTCTCAGGGCTAACCAGCCTTCATTCAGGGAACGGTGTCTCAGATGTCTCCTTGTCCCTGGACTTCCCCAAATTGCCTTGGGGTGCAGATTTCCAACAGGTTTGTTTGCAACGTTGTTGTGTTAGAAGAAAGACTTCATCCTTATTTTAAGATTGCCTGGGGTTGAACGTGAACTAGGAAAGCTGAAAGCAAAGGATTAACTTTTTGATATAAACTCAGAAAAGCATAAAAGAGAAAGATGCAGTTCAGCCTATCAAGGATATGCAGCATCCTCTGTGGCTGTTCCTTAGAGCTTTTCTAACACATCTCAGCCCCGAAGCAAAGGATACAAGCAGCTGAGTGACATTGTCCCTTTGGGATGCTGTCTGTATTACAGAGTGGACTTTTCTGGGTTTTTTCTTTGTTTTTTTTATTGGCTTTAGGCAGTGATAGGTAACTCAGCAACACTTTGCTTTCCTATCTGCTGTATTTCAGCATTGGCCCATAAGGCTAATGAAAGGGTTGCTGGCCTAAAGAGGTTGCATCACTTTCAGGGGATTCCTTTGCCCTCTCATTCTGTTGGTCTCTGCTGTTCTCCTTTAAAAGATTTAGTCTGTTTGCTTTATTTCCTGGGAATCTAGTGTTCATAACAACACAGAGCTCTTTTGCCAGGTATAGCAGCAATGATTTGTATTTCCTACCTTCTTGGCTTCCTGAACTGGGCTTTTTTCCCCATTCCCTTTTAATGCAATGCGATAAACAAATACACGATGTGTATTCAGTCGGAGCTGGAAAGAGATGTCTTTGCTACTCAAGTAACTTCCTGCATTTTAAAGACCATTACATTATTTTATGCTAAAGACTTGAAGAGTACTGCCACCTAGTTCATCCTCCTACTCCAAAACAGGATCAGCTCTACTTATAGCATTCCTGACAGACTCTTGTATAACCAGTCCTTAAAGATTTTCAGCAACGAGGACCCCACCGCCTTTCCAAGTGAATTTTCAAGTTGAACATTTCTGCCATATGAGCTCCTTGCTTCCGTCTCCTGCCGCTTGTGAATGTTGATGAACAGATTATTATCTAACTCTGTGCGGCAGCATTTTATGTATTTGAAGGGCGTTTTCATGCTCTCTCTTCTTTAGGCTGAGCAACCTGTGTTCTCTCCGTCTTTCCTTATAATTTGTGTGATCTAGAGATCTGTTTGTTTTCATTGCTCCCCAGAGATCTGCCTTCCAGTTGTCTCATCTTTCTTGAGGTGTGGAGAGGGTACTTCAGCTGAGCCAGCAGCAGTCTTGAGTAGGGCAGAAGGATGTCACTCCGGCTGCATTCCAGCAGTTCGTCCCAGAGTGGTGCTTGCTTAGCATAAAGCAGCACAGCAGCATCATGGATTCATCTTCAGCTCATGATTCTGTGCGATGCTTAGATGCTTTGTGCAGCACTGCTGTATGCCCAGTTGTTCCTCGTCCTCCATGCACGCAGCTAGTTGTTTTTCACTAGATACAGAAGCTTACACTTGTACTGATTGAAATGTATCCTTCAGCTTTTTCAGTCAAGATTATTCTAATCTTGTCCTCAGTTATACTTACTCTTTTTACCCAGCTTAATGTAATTTGCCGGCTAACAAACTATTATTGTTTGTTATTAAAAACCCCTGTTCTGTTAATGAAAATATTTCATCCTACAGGAGCCAGGATTAAAAACCCTACAAGAATGATCCTTCAGATTAGCTATGGGCTGTGGATAACTGCTTCCAGAAGCAACCAATTATTGGCAGCCACTCCAGCCATTTGGAATATCATCTTCTAGTGGTAATAATATTGATCACCAGTTTTCTCACCTACATTCATGCAGCTCCCTCCAAGGTGAAACATTTAGGAAGACAGATTTTTTTACTACCTAACTTTACAAACTGGATTTAGTATTTTTCTTCCTTTTTTTTTTTTTGTTATAACTTTTAAAAAATATTACTAAGATCTTTTAGCTTTGTCTGAAACTGCTTGCAACTGCCAATGGATCCATGTTTTGTGGCATATTGATCTTAGACCATTTTTTCTTACCTGGTTTAGCTGACGATGAATATATGTGCCGTATGCAGATACACACCCCTACCCACGCACCTGTCCCCCATGGTGTTTGTTACTTCCAGCAATTTATTGTTACATTTATTGATTCTTGATTTATTAGCCTGTTACCAATAATAGAAGGAAATTAGGTTGTTTTGACGAGATTTGCTCAACACATCCATCTTTTCTATTTTTTGTCTTTTTTATTTCTATTGTGTGCTTACAAGTGGTTTGGTTATCGGTTATCTGCACCAGAGCCTTTCTGGGAATTTAAAGTAAAAGTAAATGGCATATAGCTCCTATGGCTTCATAGGGTTTGGTTGTGGTTTTTTTTCCATTTTCAAAAATAAGCACTTTGACCTTTCCCAAACATTTCGTACCTAACTTGTCTTCCATGAACTCTCAAAGACAACTGATAACAGCTCTGAGATTTCTTCTGCTCATTCCTAAAGTATCTTAGGGCAAAGTTCATCTCTTGGATAATTTGGGAACATTTGATTTACTCTAGTGCTCCCTGTGTATTCCCTATTCTGGGCTGAAATCTTATCCTTTCTTTGCTGGTATTAATTTTTGCTAGGGAGAGGATCATTTGGCCTTTTTTAGTAAAGTCTTAGCAAAAATGCTATTTTTATCTTCCTAGTGTAATGTCTCAATGGCTTTCTTTCCTTTCTTGAGCGGCAGACTAATAATTCCATTATACCTACAGAATGATGCATCTCATTTTGTGGCCTGACTGTTTAGTCTTCATGCCCACATGGTGTATTATTGCATGATGTTCATATTATCTTAGCATAGGAGGTGTTCACTATGGATACGTCCTGTTACATTCACGTTTTTCTTTTCATTTGTCATTTCATAAAGAGTACCCATAATATTAAGGATGCAACATGCCAAACATGGCAGTTACAGTTTTCCAAACTAATGCTCATTTTGATAGCTGTAAAAGTTCTTGGCAGTGGACCTGATCAGTATGTGCTGTCATCATTTGGCTAGTTTCAATAGTGTTGTGACATTTTCCCCATCATTTTATTCAAAATAACCAGGCAAGCCTCACCTACAAGACACAGGCTCCTGATCCAAATGTATTACCTGTGCAAATGGGAACCAGCAAGAGAAACAGTTAACAGCCAGCCAGTTTCCTGTGTGTTAACAGTAGTTTAATCTGCTGGCCAGTAGTCATCCTTACTTTGAGGACTTTTTCTGAGTTGTCTTCCCAAGGCAGCAACTGTCAGAAAAGCAATGAGAACAGGTTTCTTGTGACTGTCTGTGTGGAACCACACTACCCTAGGGGCAGGAAAGTGGGGAACTTCTACATCTCCAAAACAAATCCAGTTAGCCAGATTAAAGCTTATAAAACCTGACAGTTCTGAGAGCAAAAATAATGTATGGACTGGAAGGAGATAGTAAACAACACTTAATTGTGCAAGCGTCTGTAGAATTTCCACCAGGTTTAACAGATATTGTAAGCAGTCCCATTGAGAAACCCCCTGTATTTGCACACACAGTGGTACAAATGTTTTCAAGTTAACTTCTAGTGCTGCCGGCTGCCCAGAGGGGCAGGTGCTTTTAATTTGTTGCTTTTACACAAAAAAGGCAAGTGATTTCCTTTAACCTGTGCTTTTAAGTCCCTCCTGTCTTCTGGTCTCCAGTTAACTAATCTCTTCCTGTTCTTTTCATCTTCTTCCCCTCCTGTTTTCTACTGATTTGGGACTAGTTTGTCACTTAACAAACAGCACATTTGGTTATGCTGATGTTAGCTCTCCACTTTTCCCTACCCCTAGTTGCTTTTTCCTACCATAACCTGTTTTGTTTCTAGGGCTGCTGTACAATTTGCAGAAAAGAAGGGTGACTGGATGCAGAGGGGGTGAGGGGGGAAGAGTAACTTGAAAGAATGGTAATTCAAAGGGTAGGTGCCTGCACTTATCCAAGCCCCCCTCTGTCATTGATTTGCTGTGTGGCCTTGGAATAATTATTTAGGTTCTTGACCTGAGTCCAGAGCCATGTCCCTCTTTACCTCAACTCTCAGCAGGTGTAAGGGCACTTAAGCACCTAGCTCCTGGACAAAAGTCCCTAATCTCAAGGATAAAATCTACCCAAGTACCTGAAACAGCATCCAGTCCTTCCCATGCACTTTTCTGCCATCTAACTTTGTAGACCCTGATTTCTTCTGGTGCTCAGTGGAGATACTTCTAAACTGGCTGTCACTCCCATCCATCTTCATTTCGTAGGAGAATGAATTGTTTTAAATTCTCATGTAAGTTCACTTTTCACTCAATTATGAAATATGTTTTAATTTGACAGCAATGTTATTTTTAGTAATACTTTTTGTAGCCTTTAGTATTAACATCTAGTTGGGGGAAAAAACTGCTAAATATTTATACTTCTCTTCTTTGATCTTTCACTCAGAAGAACTGAAAAGGTATCACACTTAACATTTTTACTATTAATATTTTAGATAGCATTTGAAAGAGTCCAAATTCATCTCTCGTGTTGGATTTGTTCAGATTATTGAGATAGGTTGTCACTCTTAAGTGCTTCCAGATGGCATTTCAGTTGCCAATGGTTGGAAACTTTTGAGTGATACTGCTGTTTCTAATGACCAGTGATGGAATCATTAATATTGCTGTCTGACAGAAGTAGGACCAGTGCCTCTTCCATCCTCTTACTTTCATGCAGTGGCTTAGGGGGAGGTAAATATAATGTCTTTGCACAAGAAGCCAAACAACTCTGCAGTGCATCTTCCAGAGTTACTCTTTGCAAACAGGTTGTGTCCCTGACCGCTCCAGTACTGGCCAGTCACCCTGGAAAGGCACAAGACATTGTGAAAGAGGTATCTAAGTCATGAAATTATGCCAGAGCCACAAAGCCTGTTGCTGGTGAGGCTTCCTCATTCTCCCGTTAAGTTACAAGGGATTTTGGAGGCCAAGAGAAATGTGGAAAACGTGGGAGAGCCAGCAATGACAGAAACTATGTTGATTTGTTGTGGTTTTACTCACTCAAAATGTAAATTTTTCTGTAAGAATTTTCTGGCTAGCAGCCAAAGCACTTCAGCAGCCAGGACTTCCAGGTATCATGTGCTTCTGTTCTCCTTAATATGCTCTGATTCATCATCAGCTATGTCAGCCAAATTTCTTTTCCAGAAAGGGGAGGGATTTTTTGGCCTTGGACTCTCATGGGTCCTGCCATGGGTTCTGAACTACACAGGGAAGGAGAAAGTCAAGGAGCTTAGATGGCAGTCCCCATGAGGCACAATATCCAAATCGAGTTATTTTATTCTTTTGTTTGCTGGGTTGATGAATGTTTAAGCCTCTAGTGGTCAATTTTTAAACAACAAATAACAAAAAGTAGTATCCCTTGCATTTTGTTTTGGTGAAAACATGATTAGATATTGAAAAGCATTTGGCACTGAACATTTTCAAGCAAACCTAGGGAAAGTGAAGATAAATAAAACTCTGTGCTGTACACAGAACAGGTATTCTGACCTGTCTGATGCTGAGACTATTGCCTTTTCCCTCTTACTTGCAGCATCCAATTGTTTTTCTATGTTTACTATATAAAATTAAGTCTCTCAATTATTTTACCAAACAACCTTCTCTCATTTGCCACCGCACCTGCAATGGGTAGAATTTATTTCACTGGATTTTGTATGTGTGCTTTTGTATCAGAAAGTTTGCCTTTTCTTATCTTTATTCCACCTGTGCAGTCCTTGTGTCTGTCATAGTGATAACCCTGAAGAAAAAGTAGGTTTTTATACTCTATTCTGAGCCTCACGGGCTTGCACACATTCTGATCTTTGTGTGCATGCCAACTGCATGGCTTGCTTTTATTTCTGAAAACCTCGGCTTCAGTAAGTTGAGAGACTCATTCCCTTAAAAGTGCATAGCATTGCATCTATCTGGCATGGTGAGTGCTCCTGGGTTACTGTGCTGACGGCAAGGCACGTCTTTAAGATAGTCAGCCTCTAGCCCACTCTTGAACCTTCCTGGGTTTAGAGCAGGATTTTGAACTCTCTCACTAGATGGAGTGGTGAGCCCCTAAAAACTAGGAGGCCCAGTGTGAACTGAGAGCACAGTTTGTCTTACAAGAGGGACAACTCTCAGTCACATCCAAGTTTAAATCCATGTGGACTGGCTTCCTCAGCATTGGCATAGATTAGATGTGATGGGAATTCTGTCGCCTGTGCTTGATAGATGATTTTCCCAAAGAGAGGGGGATTCGAGGACGAGCAGTCATCACTAATGCTGGGATCCATCCCTTTGAGAACTGGTCTCATACCAGCTTTACAACCATTGATCACTGCCTTCTTCAAGGAATCAATGAGTCATTGTGTTAAAAGTGAAAACAAAAACCCACAATCCCAAACCCCAAGGCTTTGCAGTTTTTTTCTGGCCTCCCATGGCAGCAAAAGTTTGTGTCACAGTTGGCTTATGATCCTGTGGAGGAATATACCAAATTTTCTTTTGATATAATGGAGAATTATAATTTTTCTCCTTATTCTTCACCCTAGTGGTATTTCATTGTTGCCTGCATGCAATATTTTCCATTACTTTTGGTGCTGTGAGGCTTAAGAGCTTTTTAATGGGAAGTGCTTGGATCTGAGATGGGTTGACTGTATCATTGGCTGGTTACTGAGGCAGCTGTAACAGTGCACAAGGGAAATACTCTTTCCATTTCTTGTGTAACTTGGTCTGTTTACCAGAGTTCCCTCTGCTTGGGAGTTGGTGGAAAAGAGCCCCACTCCGCTCACGGTAGTTCTTCTTTTGCAGGCATGTAGCAACAAACCACAGTGGTCTGTTGAAATGAGAAAAAGTGAAGAGCCAAAGTGCTGGGCCAAAGAACAAGTAATTGCTTGAGTTGTTTCACTAAACTTTTAGTGAGAACATCGCACAGCCAGGAGACTTTCTCTTTCAGGTGATGCTTATGAATTATTTTTTCAGTATATATCTGTTTGTCTCTTTTCCTGCGTGTGAGAAGTTAGATTTAGATAGAAAAGGAAAATCATGATCAAAACTTTCTAACCAGTCCAGTGTTTTTGGATACTTGACAATGGCTTATATCCTATTTATAGCTATTTAACAGTGTCTCAGTGACTGAGAAGCTGAAAAGTTTTCAAGTGTTTTCATTTTTCATCTGCCTTTCATTATCTTAACTAGCAGGTATTATTTATGTCGTTTGCCACTGCATCCCATACCGTGCTCTTTATCTTTCTCAGTAAACTGGCTATTAACAGAATTTTTACTTTTTTTCCTACATTAAGAGAAAAGCTTAAAATGGAATGAATATTAAAGAAAGAATGAAAAGGCCAAGCAGGTTCAGGGTTTGGTATTCAGATACAGATTTCACCAAGTCCAATTAGAAAAGAGCAAAAAGTCCATTACTGTCTCAGTTTTGTGAAATAGAAGAGCAATATTTCGGTCCAACTGTCTGTCAGTGAACATGCATCTCTTTTAAAGTGACCACCAAAAAAATCCAGTGGTCAAATAATGTAGACAGTTTCAACATGGTTTTGTTGACCTGAACTATCTTTGAAGCTGAACCGTCCTTCTGCCAGGTGTCAGCTGCAAAAGATGTGCAACAGAAATGACCAAACAATTCTTTCTTCTGAAGGTGATCTAGTGTCTTTCACTAGCACCTTAAACAAAAACATGTTCATTTTTTAAAATATGCCGTTGTATACAATATGCTCTTCCAGAGAAATGGAGTATTAGCATTTGAAAGAGCTGATGAGAATGCATCTTGGGGAAAGGCCTTTGTTCAGAGAATTACTGCTATATTCTACGTTTATATCACCATGGTAATTGAATTATTTGCCATTGACAGTAAGGTATATAGCACAAGCCTTTTGCCATTTTCCATGATGTGGTTCCTAGCAAAGAGTGCTATTTGTCAATTTAAAATTTATAGTATGACATTTAGCAGTTGTGCCTACTATCGTAGTGATAGATGTGGTTTGAAGGCATGAAACAAAAAGGAAAAGATAATTACATCTTCTTCTTGCAGTTTAATATTCCTCCCTGTTTCCACTTACAACATGAACCATTCTGGAACTGTTGGAACCACAAAGCAAAACCAAAGCTGTACACTCCGCATGGCTTTGACAACTACAATGCTAGTAACATGAGATAGTATTTTCATTTCTTCCCATCACCATCCCTTTCAGGACATTACTGCAAATAAAATAAGCCTTTCTCTTCCCTGAGGTCATTCCATGCATACTCAGAGTATGATGTGATCTCTGTGAAGCGTGTAGTGGTCGTTGAGCACTGTGTGAAGGTTTACATAAGGTAATTGCATGATTAATCTTTTGGTGGGATATAGGATACAAACTGCTATGGCAGGAATTGGGAGACCCCCAAAGAACCTCATTAAGATGACTTACTTAACACAGGGAAAATAGTTTCAAATACTTGCATTACCATGTGTGTAGATCTTTCATTTTAAATAATATTCTGTAGGAAAAGGTACAATATAGATATGGTGGTGAATAGTACTGCTTAGTGCACTGCTCAGAGTACAAAAGAGATAGTATTCTTTTTCACTCCTTGATGCTGTGGGGGACATAGTCTTCCCTACTTTCCTGTTCCTCAAAGTAAATCCAGCTTTCTAGAAAAATGTCTGATTCTGTGTTGTCCTCACCACATAAGAGCAGGGATAACTTCCCTATAGAAGTCTCTGTGCTTCCGTGCTTTATTTAAGACAGATGGAAGGCAGTTTAAAAGTGGCTTTCCCTCCACTAACTGCTGCCCCTTTTATCTCCCTCTTCAGAGAATGGAGAAATTTTCATTCTTGTTACGGTATTGCACGTGGATGAGACAAATGCCCATACCGGGCATTTATACTTTAGGCAACATTTTGATTACCAAATGACCCTGTGTCTTAGTCTTATTTAACCACTGAGACAAGTCCCCAGTATGTTTAAGCATTTTGCTGTTGGTAGCATGCAGGATCAGCTTTCTAGCCCAGCTGTATTTAAAATGTCCTTCAGTGCACTTCCATATAGGGAAAGCTAACGCACAGGTATTAGTTTTTGTTGCCTAACCCTTTCATTCTAGCCTTGGTCCCAGTGTCAGGTTGCTTTCATGTTTGTTTTATTAGACTAGTGGCCAACTAAGGACCCTTAATTTCTTGCTGTGCGCAGATACCAGGCTGAAATACCAAAACACATACGCTGACCTTGAGGTTGTGCCCATGCAGTGAGTCTGACCTGGCAGCGAGCAGCTCCCTGGCACGTGGAGGCGGCTGCGTGCCAGTTCCCAAGAATCACGAGGTTAAAGCTGTTTCCTCCAAAAGAAAAGTATGAAAGAGCATTAGACATAGTTTCACTCCAGTGTTTGTTCACGAACCGTGTGCTTGTTTCCTCCTGTGGCATCAGAATAAACCCCTATTTTCCTTTGCCCTTTGAGCACCGCTTCACTGTATTCACTGCGTTTCATTACCTGAAAGCCGCAGGCTGGTGCAGAGGAGACTTGTGACACTAAGATCAGCTGAAGCCTAATGGGAGAGGAGTCCGCGTGACTGCGAACTGCGTGGCCTCATCTGGTGGTGCAGTTTAGGTAAATAAAGCCCAATGTGCTCACTGTTAAGCTTCTACTTTTTTTTTTGTTGGGTTGTTGTTTTTTTTTTAACCTGGCGAAGCTGCTGTTCTAGGTTTTGGCCTCAAATTTTCTGTTGCTCAGGATAGAGAGCTACTGCTTCTGTATCATCGGGCTGCAGCATGACATGCAGGAGAGAGTTCATTATGCATTAGCAGAGCCATCTTTAAGGTAGGCAAACACTCTGTGACTCTGCAGAACAAAAGGAAAGCAAGAAAGGGAATCAGCAAACATGTATTATTTGCTGATAATAATTGTTTCCAGTTGCAGCTGACGGCATGGATTAATCACATTGTCTTAGTATTTGGGGGGAATATTAGAAGTACTCTTCCCCGTCTCCCTTGAAAAGTTAGCTAATTCTACTCCCAAAACAATGCTTAAGGTTTTGAAACATGCGTGTGCCTTTATTGAAATAGCGTTTAACTATTATACTCCACTTTTCTAACTAGAAACAAAGATGCAAATAAACCTAGTTAAAAGGTGGGAGAAAAATGTACCACACCAGCCACAAGAGTGATCCATAGCCTGCCGTGTGCATTAGTAGTTACATCATTTTTTGTCTATAATTAAAATTAGATACATTACAGTTAATGCAATCCCTGTTTTATTTTTCTTGCACCAATGCTTAACTTCAGCTGCAGCTAAAAGAACTCTAGTCCAGGGGTGCTCTGCAAGACCTCTACCCTTTCCTAATTTAAATGCCTCCTAAAGATGCAGGTTTTCCACAACACCCACAAGAAACTATTGCATCCTATTCTGCCCCATTTAATTTGCCTAGTGAATGAACTGCTGACCAGAAAGGAGGGAGGGGGATACCTAAACACATGAATCAAGAGCAATCATTACCTTTAACCATGACCATTACCTTTAACACATAAGTCAAGAGAAATCATTACCTTTAATTTTAAGCAGTGCTGCAGCTATCCCTACCACAGCTTAAATACACTAAGCAAACTTTTGTTTACATCACATTAAATAGTGGCAGTGAGTTTTCCATCATGGGATATACTCCCAATGTGTACAAGACTTTAGGATCAGGGCTGTGACTGTACATCTCCTAAACAGATCTTCAGCCAAAGCAATTTGCAAATGTTTTTGTTCAGGTGGGTAGCTGAAGCACCGTTAAAAACTGAAATACTACCAGCTGTAATGGTATTTGCCAGCCTCGTTTTGAAAATTATTTCTGTTGAGCCCCAATTCATTATCCCTCTCTTACTCAAATTTCTCTCTTCCAGTGTAGCATCTGGACAAATCCTTGTTATTGCAGTTACTTGCTTGTCCCAGGTCTGTCCTCTCCACTGCTTTGCAGAGCTGGAACAGAGCAGAGCAACATCTTCTCCACAGTTACACTTCCCCCTCTTTTCTCGAAGATCACTTTTCTACGGCATTTAACCTGCACCTGCTCTTGGCTGGTTTTTAGCAGTTAACTGCAGTCAGCTTAACGCTGTATGAAATGCAGTTTGCCCTTTCCTATGCTAGGCAGATTTAACTTGCTTTATCTTGAGAGCACACAAAAAAAGGAGGAATGCTTTAATTTGAAATAACCTTTTTGTTGTAAACTGCCAGTGGGAGCAAGGCAAGCTTCCCATCCACGTTGTGTGGGTCAAAGTTGGTATCAAATAGCTATTATGAGATGAAAACTACCTGTGCCTGTTTCTAGTAGGATTTGAGGTTGAAATGAGTATCTTGAGAGAGCTACCTTTGTGTATGAGCACAGATAACCCTAGTTTTAATCAAATAGGCATAATAAACATGGTTTCTAATATGAAACAATCATCAGGAGAGAGGTGACCCGAAGCTTTCTGGATGCCTTTGTGTGCCATTAAATGCTAGTCGGGGAGACCCTTCTACATAGTACATAGTACATAGATGTTTGATTTCCCATTGGTTTTCCCCTCAGATTTTCTTTCTTTCACTGGAGTGTTTACTTTTGAAAGAAGAAGCTGTGTGGGTTCCATTTGAAACTAAAAATAAAAAGGATGCCGCAACTGCCATTTAAATGCAGTAATACAAGCTCAGCAATTGTAGAGATGCCTCTTGGAAGAGCTGTGTAATCCAGCCTGTTTTCTATGGAGAGCAAGAAGGTTTTTTGCTCTCTTATTCAACTTACCGTTTTGCTCTTGGTTTTCCATTACCTTGTTCTTGCAGAACTCAGCAACTCTTAAATACTTTCTTTTTTCCCCATCATTCCTTCTTCCTTATTCCTTCTCCCTGTTCTCTTTTGCATTTTCCTTTCCATAGTAGCAGGGAGGAAGAAATTTTGCCATATGTGCCTGCTGTCCATCTCGCCCTATTTCTCCCCGAGTTTGCTGGGCTGGCCTGGCACCTTGGCTCTGCTTCGGGAGAGATGGCCACCCTCATCCTGCGTCTCTGTCCTTCCTCCCACAAACAGAGACTTCTGATGCATTTTGTCCTTGTTTCTCATTTCCAGCAAAGGCAAAATAGTCACGTGAATTGAAAAATAAATGTTTTGCTCTGTTTTTCAGCTGTGAGTTTGGTCTCATCCCCCAGGCAAGAGCCTGGATGGCGAGGCTTGTGAGACGCCCCATGTTAGCTAGCAACATTGCTCTCCAGCGTACAGAGGATGTGCGGTGTTTTCCTTATGCCCATCACCTCTGGATGATGGTCTGAGGAGGTTATACATGTAGAGTGCTCCCTCGAGGGAGCCTCATTAGCACCAAAATGAGAGAGCTGTGGTGTCAGCAGCAGTTCAGTGATGTTAGCATAGCCCTCCTCCTGGGCTTGTTTGCTCTGGTAAGAAGCTACCATACCAGTTGAGGTCTTAGGTGGACTTCAGCAAAGTTCTCTGCCAATATTAAAATTCAGCTCAGTTCCACCTCTCCAGACTGTGTATTTTAGCATTAAGGTGATTTTCAAGCAACAGGAACAAAATTAGACTGCAAATAAAAAATGGTCCAGAGGGTAAGTGTTTTACCTCATGTATTTGCATTTGTAGGCACGTGTATTTATGAGTCCTCTTTTGGTTTATATTTTGTAGGACAAAGAAGGTCAGCCATTGCTACCGTATCGTTTACCGCCACCCAGAGAGGACTTTAACGCAGGAGGAGGTGCATCGCATCCATCAAGCTATTGAAGAATCAGCAGTTCGAGAACTTGGGGTTGAGGGCAGATTCTAACATAGCTGGTCTGAAGCCCTAATGACAGTTGCTTTTTCTTATTTTTCTCTTTTTACTCTTTTTGTCTTTTTGGGATGGGGGGTGCAAGTAAAGAAAGGGGGTTTGTGACTGAACCTAGCACGTAGAAAACGGCTGATAAATGGGCAATGGTAAAACTACCAGATAATAAACATTACTACTGAGAAATCATTGACAAAGAGCTGGCGCTTTATTTTAAGAAATGGGGGAACAACAGTAATGTAAGATTTCCCTCCTGTTACAACAAGAAATACACTGCCGGGTGGTTTTCTGTGTTGTTAATTGGTCCCTGGGTTCCATTAAACTGTAAATACTTGGCATTATTTCTGTGTTGACAGAATCTTCTGTCCATATAACGAGTGAAGCAAATCAGAGACACAGATTAGTTCAGGGAAGAAAAACTACTTTATCCTTCCATCCCCCCTCTCATTTTTGAGAGGCAGGATTTGCTTCAAGAAACCTTCCAAGAAGGTTTCTTGCGAAGTTTGGCTCTCTTAGAGCCCAGGGGTATTGCTTTCACCTGCTTCAGAGAAGGCTGCCTCTGGGGTCGGTCCTTGTTCTCTTCAAATGCTGGGTGTTCGGTGAGTCTTTCCTGTTGGATCCCCCTGCTCCCACAGAGCTGAGCAGAGCCGCTTAGTGAGGTGCTCTGAGCTGTGCCACCTTCCCTTGTCTCAGTTCTCCTCACATAGGCACCAGCACAAGGTAAGTCTGTTCCCCTGTCACTATCAAAGGATTGATACCACATGGGGCAGGATGGTAGAAAAGAGAAACTCTTCCTTACAATGCCCTGAAATGCAGCTGCCTTTATCTCTCACAGTATCTTACTTGCCAGCAGCAGTATCTGCTCAGAAATTTGACCTTTAAGGCAGGAAACCAAACTAAAATGGGATCTCCTACTATTTCAGATACCAGTCGCTTTACAGGATGCTTGGCTTTTTCATTGCAGGTTATAATAAGTAAATTCTGGCAGAGGTATGATTCTAGGACCTGTAGAAGTGTTCAAATGGTCTGATAAATACTTGATGAGCTATTGCAGATGCTGATATGGAATATGGGACCTGGTTTTGCTTGTAATGGCATTTCATACAGTCTTGCAGGTCACATCTGGTTGCTGTGCAGGCAACATTCCCTCCTTCAGGGAAGAAGGCAGTAAAAGCGCTGCAATAAACAGCATCTAACACTGATTTATACCTTATCAAGAAACATCTGTGCAGCAGGCTTGTACTCAGCCATAAGAAGCCAGTTACTATTGCAGATGTGACAGAAGCAGAGAGCTCATTTTAATTTCATTACTCAACATATTTAGCTGTGTAAACAAATCCTAATCTAAATCACTGTTGTGTTATCCAAATAACTTGATTATGAAAACAATATGCTAGACTTTCTACTAGGTGAAAAGAATGGATGCCATTTAGGCAACAGAAAAACCTACTTGGTTATTTTTAAACAATGGTGTCCTATGATCCATAAATACAACCTAGCCAATTTGGTGTTTCTCTGTCTCCTTCATCCTTTGCCTTTTCAGGATTCTCAGTGAGGACCACTGAAGAGGAGGAGCACTCCCCTGAACTGCACTGAGCAGTAATTGTTCCTGATAGATGCTACCACACAGGGCAGCAAATTATGTGAATGTTAATTGATAGGATTGCATATGGAAAAAGTACTAAAACCTGCCTGCTGTATGAAAGTACTAAGTCTCTTGAGAAAACAGGAGACTATCTGGGGTGGAGTAGATTGCAAGATTCCCCTTTTAATTTATTGATAGTGAAGTTTCCATTCTCTGCTCCCCAAATCTTTCAGTTCTTCTCTCATTCTGATCAGCCAGTTTTGGGGGCACAGAAATTTGGGGAAAGGAGGAGAAAATGGGACAATGAGCCTTCATCACTGCAGCCACAGACTGACATGTCCAGTTCTTCAAGGAAACTTGGATGTTCTTGAATCAGCCGGTCTCCAGCCACTAACATCAGTTGTGTTTGACAAGTCTGGCTCAGAGCTGTCTGCGGTCTGGTGAGGAGGGGCTCCCGGCAGCAGCCAGGTCTTGGTGGAGCAACGTTGTTCTTTGAAACATAAAAAATTAACCTCAGGGGCTAATAGCATAAGGGGGAAATGCAAAGCTTTCCCTGAAGTTGGCCTGACACCATGGGATCATCTTCTGGAGTAGGTGTTCCAATAGCGGCAACTTTCAACAAAAATGCAAATCATTAAGTTTAAAAAAAAAAAAAAAAGAAAAAAAAGAGAACAGCTTCTTCAGGAGCAAGCATGATTCAATTACGTGAAGGATTTTAAGGCCTGTAAAATCAGATGGGCTGGCTGTGAGCATAATATGAATACTTGGGTATGTTTATATTAGGTAAGCCTTTGTCATATATATTCTAGGATTAATCTACTCTAAAGACCTATTTTTCTGGCAAAGATTCACCACTACTAGCAAAGCAGACTTCAGATCAAAAGACATCAGAGTTGCATTTTTATGCTGCTGTCCTTTGGAAAATATGACTTTGCCTTCAAAGCCTGACCTTAATTTTACTGGAGAAATTTGCTATGGGCAGCAGTAGACTCTCAAACTATATGGTCCCCTGTGGATACCAGCAGAGACCCCATGGGAATCTAAGGGCATAATAGATTTATTTTACCACTGGTCAGAGACACATGATGGTAACAGTATCTCAGAGGCTGGGCTGATCCTTGGTGGGAGCATAGAAAACCTGTCTGAGAAAGGCCCTTGGTACAGTCACTGACCAACTGTGTCAACAAAAGGGCTACCCTCAGCTGTCACTTGGCTTTTCTTAAGACATATTTAGCACAAAGGTAAGTAAACTAGCTTGAAGACCAAGAACAACATAGCTGCCAAGGTAAGTTCACTTGCTCATCTCTCTGCTACCCTACTGTCTGTCTCATGTACATCTCTCGGTCTTGGATGAGCTACAAGTCTAGTAAAGGTGGATGAGTTCCTAAATACCAAAGTGATGCTGTGCCGTGTGGATATACAAAGGGGAGTGGCATTTGAGTAATTATTGTGCAATGCTGACTGACTAGTGCAGTAGCAGGCACAAGGCCCTGCTTCTCGTTTTTATCAACTGACTGTGTTTATTTTTGTGTGCCGCTGGGTTTTCTATCAGCATCCTTTAATAAAAGAGAAAAAAAATCAATTGTAGCAAAAGAAGATACACATCCCCAGGAGAACTGACTGGGGATTTCTATGACTGAACAATGTGTACTGTTTTAATGTTCTGGGTGCTGGTTTTGTTCCTAGTTGCCACTGGTTTTCAAGCTAGCTGTGTGATTCCTGGAAGACTAAAGATTTTGCTTTAACACCCAGTTTGGGATCTTCCTAGTAAACTGGCAGCAAATTTACAGTGCACTGAGACTTACCTGGTTTTGATGTTCTCGTTAAAGGCGCTGCAATGGAAAAGTGTTGTGCACTAGATAAGCAGTAAATTACTCTGTGTTTTTACCCTTCAGACTTCAGTGACCTCTGCCGTAGTATTGCCAGGCACGATCAAACAGTTGTGCCAGTCTGAAGGCAGCTTTGTACTGAGAATCCAAATCAGATCAGTAAACCACTGGTGGTGGTCGTTTTCCTTCCATTGAGTGTTACTCCTGTCCTTTCTGTAGGTTGGTGGCCATAATTCAGTGCTGAATTTACTGTCGTCTTACTCTGTGCAGCTGTACTGATTTTCAGAAGTATTGAAAAATTGGTTAAGTCCTTGAATAATTTAATTTCAATGGGGGGAAAAAAAGTTGTGGGTTTTTTGTTTGATGGTTTTTATCTGCAGTGACTAATGTGTTTCAGCTGTCCCAGGTAAAACTCTTGGCCAAGACAAGACTCCTTGGTGGTCCATTGAAGTAAACATGGGGAGTCTCACCCCAAAAATCAGAATTATATCAATCTTATTGAGTTCATATTTCGGTAGAACTAAATAACCTTGTCTTTGCAGTGGGTTGACTGAAGGTTGGCTGGTGCTCATTAGTTAAACCAAGGTCAGAAAGCACTCTGTGTCTTGCCACCACCACCCCAAACACACGCAGGAGTAGTTTTAAGCACAAGGAAGTTCTGTCAAATTCCATGCAAGCATATAAAATGGTTGTACTGGATATTTGAGGCCTGCTACTTGATGTCGCTGAATTATCTCCATCAGAATTGTTACCGTCAGGGAGAGAAAGCGGGTTTGTACTTCAGCTCTGAAACAAGTAGCCGTATTTTTAAAGCTCAGAGCTCTCTTCAGATATTGTCTGCTGTGCTTCTTTGCTAAGAGGAGACTGTTCATGTAAAACAGATTTGCTTTCTGCGTAGACCAGGCCATATTGACTAATTACGCTTATCCTGATCAAATTTTAAGATTTGTGACTGTTGCCTTTAAGGGCCACCAGAACTGAAGCAATCTTATGAGGACCTTGAACAAATTTGTGGGACACATAAGGAACCAGCCACTGACACTTATTACCTGCTTTTAAACATGACTGCAATTACATCCTGATTTTAAGCTGTGTCTCAGAGGAGATGGTTGCAGTTCAACACGGAGCACGGGCATATGCTGGGTGAAGGCACTGACTTCTCCAGAATCTGTTGTATAAGGTTTGATCATCATTAACATCTGATGCACTTGCATGTTTGGCAGTTTTTGTGCTTTTGTGCTTCTGTCAGATGGCCTCTGTTGTTCTCTTTATGCTCACTGTTAACTAAGTAGAGTCTGCTTTAGTCTGCCTTTTATACTTGGAAAACTGTGTCTAAAATCACTTCTGCCATGACCTAGCTTTCTTGTTTCAGTTTTGCTTACCTTCCCTTACGGTTCTTGCTATTCAAGTTCAGTATAACTTTGGTGAAGAAACGGTGTCAGGCTGTAGGCAGGGAGATTTATTGTACCACAGCCTAAAGCCCGTGCTCCCACGGCGCATTACTGCAGGGTCTCTCTGTGCTCACCCTCTGGATGCAGGTGATTAACACGCAGTCCAGGGAATTGTGCCTCTGCCTGCTCAGTAATTTGCTGGGCAGCGCCGCAGTCATCCAGAGCAGCTGCCACTTAAATGGGCGGTAGATTGCTCTCTTTTTATTTTAGTGTCTTGCAGCTTCGCTTGTATCACAGTGTGATACAGCCAGAAGCGCTGTGTTGGTATTTGCTGCAGCAAAGCATCAGTTAGATGCATCTCGTGATGTGGTGCCTGGGCAGCCATTTTTCAGTAGAATCGCTGCGTGCTCATGAATGGCTATAGACCATCTTCATCTACAGATCTGAGGCACGTTGAGACGAAGGGTCAGGATTAAAAAATTATTAGACCCCAACAGGTACAGACAACTGCTTGCGGGGTTTCGTCCGTGTCTGCACGGGTTTGAAAGGCCCACCAGGCATCTGTCCAGATGTTTAGTCACTGAAACATTTTGAAACCTGGCATGTGGTGACCGTGGTGACACTGGAGTCATTTTGGGAGAGGGGAGCAGGTTTAGTGAGAGATCACATGGTAGCTGTGCGGGAGGAGTTGTCTTCTGATGTCCTGGTCTCAAAGCGGTGCGTTACCTTCCCTCCCACAACGCTGCTGGGAGGCACGGATGTGAGTTTGGCTGCCTGCCTTTGCACAGGCACATAGTAAATAATTAGCATGCAAGGCCATGCTTTTTTGTCATCAGTTATTGTTGTAGCTGATGATTAATTTAAGGGGTTATTGATTCTCATGCCAGATCTTTACTCACTACTGGTAGAGAAACTAATAGTCATTCACAGGGTCTTTATTGACAGATTTCAGCATAGGAATTCAATAAAACAGTGTGGAAATGGAAGTGTCGGTCTGTAGGTTGGTTTGTGTCTTCCTGATCGTGAGGAGATTGACAGAGGTTTAACTCAGTCGAAGGTCTAACTTCATGTACCCACTCTGAGACCCTTTTTGTTGGGTGTTCAGCAGCTTGGCAGGTGCTTTCAAGAGGGATGGGGCCATCTGAGATCACCAAGCAGCTCTCCAGAGCTGTCTCCCTGGTGTCCATCAGAAAGCCCTTTCAGGGGCACTGAGGGCTTCGAGCCCACACTGTGCCTTGCACAGCAACGCTGGTGGAGCCTGATTGCCTTCAAATTTCTGTTCTGTGCTCATAATACATGTAAGCCTACCTCTTCGGGGCTTCCCCCTGAAACCTTTCCTTGCTTCTACAATCACCTAAGAGATATTTAGGCTCCCTCCTGTGACCCTAAACCTCAATTCTTCATGCCTTTCTACCATAGTGCCCCACTCAGTGCCTGGTGCCTTGCCAGAAGCTTGCTTAGAGGGCTTTCATGCTGGTTGATGAACACTGTGCACATGCATTAATGTTTGGGTTTCTCCTCTCAGCACAGCTGCTGTTTTTCACAATTTGCCAGCACATCATGCCTTGGAGACCCTCACCTCGAAGTCCAGCATGGATGGGATTATTCCAGGGGGTTCAAAAGTCAGTGAAGGTCACTGACGGTGGAAGGGTGGACACCATCACTATTGCAGACATGCTTGCTTCCTTAGGAAGATGAGACAGAGAAATAACAAGGCTGTGATGAAGGTTGCCATCATAAATAAGCATATCCTGACTGAAAGTTCAGACAGGAGAGACAGCATATTAGTAAGAACCCAGCATGGTCCCCTGCATGTACTTCCAGAAAATTATTACAAATGTATTTTTGATAAATAATAACAGCAGCCTTCTGCGTGTGTTTACAAGCTTCTATGTTATTGTGCTGTATAGTCTGTGTCCCTTTTCATTCCTTTCTGCTTGCCAGAAACTGAAAAATGAGAATTTGGTTAAGAATGAAATTATTGTTCCTGGCCTTGCAGCATTACCACTTAGTTTTGAACAAGGGGGGCAGCCCAGCATTGCTGAAGAGATCTTCAGCACCTTGCCAAATTATGTTATTTGTGTGCTGTACACACACATACATATGAAATTGGTTGGACTGGGTGGTGTGAGCCTTATTTCTGTGCTGCAGATACAAAAGCAGAGTTGTTGTTCCCCATACTCTGTGTGATTAGAGACTTTTCTCTCCTGCTGCTTTGCTCCGATACACAGAAAATCACCTTTTTCCAAGAAAAATTCAATACTTTCTGATGCCTCCTGCTGTCAGAGAGCCAACAGTCTTCTGAGCACTCTCCCTTCAAAGAGCAATCGAATTTTGGGCAGAGAACTCCCTTTCCCACTTGAGACGTTTTCCTTTCAGCCTGAAAGACTTTCTGGCACCTGTTTTAGGCTCCTGTGCAACACCTGCTGCTGGTGACAATGCAGGGGTTTTTCCACCTTGTGGGAAGAAAGGTGACTTAATAGAAAGGCCAGCTTTATAAAATAAATTTGAACTACTTAAATGTCCTGCACTAATTTTAAAAAAAATTTAAAAATCTCAACCTCTTAAAAGTTATTAATAAAAGTCTGGTTTTGGTCTTTACTAGAGGGCAGGCTTGTGCAGTGGTAACATTTCCACATCACTGCTGTCTGTGAGGCTCCGACAGAGGACAGCTTTGCCACTGAAGGCTCGCTCTTTCATGTTTGGAAAATTGCTTCATAGTTTTCTGGCTTCCTTTCTGTTTGGTCACACATCTGGCGTTGTTGGCTGCCCCTTCTCTGCTTATTCCCTGACACCTTCTGCAGTACTTTACAGATTGAATTCCTTGACTATTCACAGTGTTGGAGCTGTTAAGCATCCTTACGGCTACTGTGAAATATATCACTGGGAGAGTGAAGACTTAGAAAGCACCCAGCTCCTGGGGTGCCCTCCGCGTTACTCACTTGGTCCTGTGCAGCCAGGACAGCCACCAGCCCAGCCACCTTGCCGAGGCTGCCCAGCCTGCAGCTTGGACCTTGTTCTGCAGGAGCAGCAGAGACTTCTGGAGGGCTCTTGTGCACAGGTATGGGTTTGCCAAGCTGAGCAAGAACCAGTGCATCTGTGAGCACCTTTCTGCCCAGACAGTTTGGTGGGCTGCCCGTGACACCTGGAAGGACATCCATTTTAAGGCCAAGGATGACAACATATCATGTTGGGGGCAGGAGAAATTCCTACCTTGGGTTCAGTGTGGTTCAGGAGAGTCACCTTAAGGTGTATCAGTTACATCCTTGAAAGAAACCTTGTTACTTGCCAAGAGGAAAAGGCTCTGCAGAGGACAGATGGGAAAGTGGCTGTTAACTTGCAAGGCCTGTCGATTGCTACGGCTTCCTCTGGGCTGTGAAGGAGGTCAGCTGCAGGAGAGGTTGTCCAGGCACAGTGGTGCCTCTCCTAGCACTGGTGTTCCAATGGAGACATGATAAACAGAAAGAAAAGTACTGAAATTTCCCAGAGATGATGAGATGTGAGATGATCCACATGAGACAGCAGGTCTGCATTCAAATAGCAACTGTTACATGCTGCTAGGGAAGAGGTGATTTGTCTGATGTAGATGCAGATGGCATCATGCGTGGCCATCCCTACCTGGAATCCACCTCTGCAGTTCAGACTGATGTTGAGCCAAACCAAGAGCTTCCTTGCAGTCTTCCTGATTTGAAAAAAACTCAAGTTAAAGGGCTCTGTGCAATCCTTATATAGATCACGAGGTCCACAGTATGCCGTGGTGATCCTAGTGGCCTTTCCCACATGGTCATTGAGTTATTTTGTAAGTAAAACCAGAACACCATCCAGAAAGCTCTCTGGAAAAGCACGCCCTGTAAATGGGCTACAGTAGGCTTATTATGAAACCCCCTCTCTTAGTGGCAGACCTAAAAAGGAGGGGCAAATTTGACAACAAATGTGAGACTTTTTCTTAGTAGTGACAGTAACTGTGAGCTTTTCCACAAGATCTTAAGGATCTTGAAATGTTTTTCAAATGAAGATCAAGCCATACACATTTATCAGACACATGAACTGACGTCTGGAGAGGCTGAGGAATTTGTCTAGTGTCACAGATTAAGTCCTGAATCCAGGTTTCCCAGAGTCCCCTCTGATCCAGTACCAGAGTCCTGTTCTGTAGATGGTGTGTCCCCTCAGCAATGAAGGGGGGATACCTGATCCTTGCAGTTCTGGGCAAGATAATGTCCCACTTCACTACTACACTTCTCTGTATTGCAGTGACATTTAAAAAATTACACTGGATGCTTTCTCCACCTAAATTTGCAAAATCAAACCAGAAGTGCAACTGAGAGATGAAGGATGAAGGAAGGAAAGTGGGAGGCGAGGAGGGTCACCAGGCATTTACTTTTCCCCATTCCTTCTCAACCCTCTCTCCTTTTCAAAGCACATGTTGGGTGAGGCTAAAGGTGCAACTGGCAGCACTTTCGCAGGACCTTGGTTCTCTGTGGATGTGTCTTCTGCAAGGAACTCAATCTGGTGCATGTACTGAAACTATGTCAGGAGCTACACGGTTGCTGCTTGGGGCCTTAGTGTGCCTGGTCTGCCAGATTTAATGTTCCCAGTCAGGAGCTCTTGGGCACCTTGGAACTGCTGTAAGGAGGGAGAAAAAATGCTTAGTGATAAGGCATAGCCCTGCAGGGACATCACTCCAGACGTGACGGTGCAGAGAACCATACTGCTTCCTCTTCCTCTGGTCCTTCCCTGCCCCAAGGCCGGTGCGCATCGCTAATGCTTGTTGCATCGGGGCAGCTTAACTCAAATGCATCTTTATAGGGTCCCATGAGAGCTAAGACCCGTGGTGGTGACTGAGACACATTTCCTCTAGTGAAAGCCTGGTAAGCATACCTGAAAGCATTTAATCAAGTTGCTGAACAGCATTTTGTTCTTGTCTCCATATGATGAGCATAGCTTGGCAGTCCAGACACTTAAATACAAGATCATGTACGTAGAAGCTCTCAATGCATTATTTTTCTTCCATTAACTTATCCTGTTTCCCTCTGTACCCATGCAAACTTCTGCCATTCGTGTCCTGTGGCACGAGCTCAGTTTAACTAAGCTGTGTTAGAAAGAAAACATGCTTTGGACTGGTTTGAACCTGACGTCTAGCTTTGCCTGGTGTCCCAAATCCCAAAATAACTGGTACAGTCAACACCAGACCCTTGATAACCAGAGAGGTACTGACAAATCTGGAAAGTTTTTGGAGGAGAGTGACAAAGCTGATCAGGAGAGGTGAAAGTACAGGTAGATGAGTTCAAATTAAAAATGATGCAGGGCTTAGCTCAAGAATGACTAACGAATGTGTGGTTTGTGAGACATGTAGCGCTCTGATGAGTACAAACACCCTCCCACTCTCCTGAGCGTGAGAGAGCAATTTTTAGTGTGACACGCAGGGATATAACAAGGTCTAATAGTGTGGCAGTCAGGCTGAATGTAAGGTAAAATTTCCTGACAGTGAGATATATTTTGCTGTGGAACAGTGTCCCAAGGGAAAGGGCAGGAACCCAACTGTTTGGTCCTTTTTAAAGCCAGACCGGACAAAGCATTAGGAAAGGTGCTCCAGAGTGCAAGCGTTAATTGGCAGGAGAGTGAACCAGTGATCTAATAGGTCCTTTCCATTTCTAGCTCCTGTGATATGATACGATATTCTTTGTAATAAGTTTTGACTGATTTTAAGCTCAGAGGGTAACAAGGAGATAAAACTGAACAAAAAGATTAACAATAGGCACTAAGAAAAAACTGTAGGTTTATTTAATAGGCATAGAATGTGCCAGATTGAGAGTTCCTTAGGCCGATGGTGCGATTCAAAAATAGCATTGCAAATGGGAAAGTGAAAATTGTTACATTGGTAATGATTATGGTAATGACTTATTTTTATAGAGCCCCGGTAGTCCAGAAGGATCCAAGAGCACGTTTTAGATTGCGTACGTGCACGTGTGCATCCATGTAATGGGAGAATTGCTGCAGCTGACGCCAAAATGTAGCAACCACTGGACTGAAACAACCTGTTTTAATAGCAAACAACAACGCAGGGCAGCAGTTTAAGATGGGATATAAAGAATAACTTCTGTAATTGAAGCTGTAAGAGAATTGTTTTGGTTTGGCAGAGTTTCATTAACTGATGAATTATCTAGGCTGGAGTTTCTTTTGCAATTTCCTTTCCCCATGTCTTTGCTTTGAAGGCAGCAGAGTCTGGCAATATTAACCTGGCTTCCCTGGTTGGTTTTGGGTGGGCAGGGAGAAATCTGCTGAACTAGCATGACCATGAGCACAGCCATGTTGCACTGGCTTCAAGGATGGGCATGAGGTCACTCTCGCTGGCCATGGACTACTGAACTGGTTATCTTGGCCCCTGGCCCCCTCACACTCTTACCTCTCAGAGGGTTTTCAAGAAAGGTTTCTTGCAGATGTATTTTCCAGGCTGCTTGCCCTAGACGTTTGGTTCATGTTGTAATATCTTGCTCTGGGCCTGATGCCTGAATGTGGCTGCTATAGGCAAAGGCTGCCTCACTTTGTGTAGTTTTTATCTCCTTCTTGCAAGTCCTGATTTCCAGGCTGTGAATTCCTGGAGGACAAGGGGATTCTCCTTTAGTTTATCAAAGACAACAAGCAAGCCCTATTGGAAAAGCAAAGTCTGGAAATGTGAAATAGTGAAGTCTGTGTATGGAACCAGGAAAGGGAATTTGGAAAAGCTGAAATACATTATTAACTGTTTTTAATATTGTCGTTTTAAAGAGAAGTATGTTGGTTTTCATTCATGTGGAGAACAACTCTATTTTTCTTTTTTTTTTTTTAAATAGTCACAAATCTAAGAAAAAGAGTTAAAAAGTGGCCAGAATACAGATGTTCTGCATTGTTTATCCCCCATGGAATTAGACTTTCTTAGATGACAGCCCTGAGGAGTCATCTCAGTTGAAAAAGGAAGGAAATGAGCTAGGTGATAAGTTGCGTGTTGAACATGTCATCCCTTTGGAGCCACATGCTCACCATGGAGCTGACTCACATAACATTAAAAATTACTCGTTCTCATTTACACTATCTGCAACACTATGTTTAACATAATATTTGTTAGTTTTACAATTATCCAACACTATCTGTTTGTTAATGAAGGTGGCAAATGTTCCTGTATGAAGTGCCGTTGACCACTGAATAGCTGAAGTACTGTATAGTTTGACTACCTTTATTTTTTAGACAGATTTATCCAATATTCAAGATTTGTGTTCAATAGTCAGTACAGATTTAGTTCTTTTGGCTGTCGGCTAGTCATACATAAATCAGTCAAAATTTTCCTTTGAATGTTTTTATTATTCATAAGGGTTGGTTGGAGTTAGAGTTCTTACTTTATCCATGAGAAATTTTAGCATTTCAACAAAACAAAATACCCATTTAGGCCTGAGACAAAATGTTGCCACTCTTATGCTTCCAAAATATCAGAGCCCAAAAAAATATTTATTTAAAAACAACTGATGTGACAGTCCTTTTTCCTCCCCTCCCCGAGATTGATGAGGTATTCAGAGACATTAGAAGACCTGCTACTTCCTTATGTGCTGGTGAGAAGTCAGCTTGAAAGCCACTGTAAACCTTCATGATCTGGGGTTCCCAGGGCTTGCAGGTTCTTGGTGTTACGGCAGCTGACAAATAGATGCACCACCAACTTCCACCACATGACTGCCAAAATTGGGAGGTTCCCATTTATGGAAAATTTCTCTGTCTAAAAACTTTCAACTACTTCCAGGGCTTAGACTGCAGATTAGTATTTGAGTAGGACACATGGTTCTAAACTTCTTTTTTTGTCAACAGGACTTTTATTCCTTTTTCATTTAGACAGCAATCCTACCTTTCTTAATAATATGGTAGAAAATCTCTCGAAGTGTGGGTTGTTCATCAGCTGCTGTTACCTGTTACTATTAGTCTGGGCATACTGCTTTGTTTTGGGAGAATGATGACTTCTGGCAAAAGGCTGTAGATCCCTTCCCTCTGTTTGCTTGGTGGCCGCTGGTATGAGGAGGTCAAAAAAGAATGGGAAGGGGATCTCATCTGGAATCTAGCAGCAAAACCATGACATTAGTGAGTCAGAGATCATTGTTTCTATTTAAATGCTAAATTCATATTAGGGAAAAGGAGGGATGTGATTCTGAAATCCACGCACAGGGCAGATCCTGACTGGTCAAGGAGGTCTAGAGTACCACAATAAATGATGTTATTGACTGAAAAGTGAGTGGGGGGCTCAGCTTTTTAGTTCCTGCAGTGGCACTGACCAGTCAGACCACAAAGAAGTCACCTCACCTCAGTTTACAAGTCTGTAAAATGGGAATGATGATGCCAGTTTTCCTTTATGTTTTGAGAACTCCAGAGGTAACACACTGTGTAAGCCCCTTTTATTGGCGTGGGTATTTAACGAGGTGATGTTTGCATTTACATCACAGCACATCCCACTTGTATAGGGACCATTTACAGTACCTGGTGCAGTACAGTGAGAAGGGCTACTCAGAAACAGTCCCTGAACTTCAGCTGGTCACCATGGCGACAGAACAGCTTAGCGTGGCGAGAAAAGCGATATATTCTGTTAAGGATAATGTATGGCATCAAGGCTGCACTTTGAAATATCTCTAGCTTTCTGGGTCTGAGTTTACAGGACACACTGCTGAGCTCTGGGGTTTCCTCTCCCTGATTCCTCTTCTCCAGCTGACCTACAATGAACAAATATGGGCCAAAAAATGGACAGTCGTGATTGTGAGAGAACTGCTTTCCCTTGGCTTTTTTGTTGATAGGGTGGGTGGGAAAGGATTCTGCATCTCTGAAGCCCTTCTGCAAGGACTTGTTGTCGGGAGCGGATGAATACCATCTGCTGGCCTACTTCCTACCCACCATTTCATGCATGCAGCTGCCACGTACTCCATTAGCCCCTAGGTCAGCTACATTTCTAGTGCAAGGACTTTTCCTCTAGCCATCCCCAGGGCTACCAGTCACCCCCAGAGCCTCGAGCAGAGAGCGGGGAGGAATTCCACCATGGTTCAGGCTCCTCAGACTGAAGAGAAGCTTGTAGTCTGCACCCCAGTCTGCTCTGGCATTGCCATGCCCCTTTGGTGACCTGGTCCCAAACCCTCACAGTGGGTTTTGCAGCAAGCACCTGGAGCAATGGCAGGAAATCCTTTGGGAGATGACTAGCAAAACCTGATGCCACCCTATAGGGGCTCATTCACATTGTCTATGTTTCTCTGAGGAAGCTTTGCAAGGGCCTTAAAGGGGGCCTGACATCTGCAGCATGGTGTGCATTAAAAGGCTCATCGTCTTTAGCCAGGGCCTTACAAACAGGCACGGGGGAGCCAACTTGGCTGCACAGAGCCAAAATCAGGTGCCTCCACACTGAGGAAGGACTAGGAACAGTGGTGCCTCCGCTGCCAAAGGCCTCTTGAAACAGGCAACAGTAACCAAGGAAACTTCATGCTGGAACCAGCTCAACATGATGAATTGCTGCCTAATAACTGGCTGCTAAAGGGTCCAGGTAATTCGGCTGCTCCTCTCGGGGTGGATGCCGTGTGAGTAGCTTTTAGTGGCTGCCCTTTCATGCTAAATGTTCCTAGCATGAACATTGCCATCGTGGTGAAGTGGGAAACCCACCGCCTGAAGCCCACGTGCCCAGCACAGCACACGCTTGCGGCTGGAGGGGCTCTGAGAAGCCTCACATCACAGCAGCTCGCTGCAGCTTTGTGTCTCCACTGTGCCATCAAGTGTGGCTTCCCTGGCTTCCGCTGTTAGCATCTTACACGTGGGCCCCATTCTTGGGTGATTTCTGCGGTTGTCAGGATCATCTGCAGTTGGTTCTCCAGGCCGCCAGCAGCGGTTGGAGGGATGCGGTGGTCATTTGGTGCTGCATCTTGATGGGCACAAGGCCTTTTCCTTGGTGGACTGGGGCTGCGTGCACTGGGATCTTGCCTGCAAGAATGCACTGAATGGTCTGCTGGTGGCAGGTCATGGTGAGAGAGAGATGCTAAAAATTGTTTCAAGGGAAGCTGGTAGGTGCAAGAAAGGCCGCTTTGGACATGGGGAGAGGGACAAGTGGTTGACAGTTGGAGGTTGCCATGTTAAAGACATGAACTTCCTGGCTCTCTGATGCTTTTATTGTATAGTTTGGAGGAAAAACTAGCAGGAACTTTCCTGATGATGAAGCATCACATTACGGGACATGGTTGCAGGGTGGAGGCCATAGCTTTTGTAAAGAAAATTATGAAACTTGTCTGGTTGGCCTTTCGCTTGCTGGTGAAAGTATGACTGAGCTTCTGAAGATGGAGGAAGAAGACAGGGGTCTAAGAAGTCTCTTTAAAAACTAGGGAAAGCATAGGGAAACTTAAAAGAAAAACAAGATAAAATGGCAATTGCATATAAGCCCACGCATGCACTCTCTTGCTTTCTGTCTTACACCCACGCACTCAAGCACATCTTTCTGTCCGAAATAGTAGGGAAAAGACATCATAGCCTTTATTGTCAAGAGTAATTTCTCTTCACATGTCACTACCAACAAATTCTCAGAGCAGGTGGAGATATTGCACAAAACTCATCTGCTTGCTTTTTTCCTTTTCTAAACCTGAACGAAACAAAGGAAAAAGCCCCTGTGAACTGTTGAGTTGAAGAGCTACATGCTGACAACTCTTGGATGGATGAAGGCTGAACACAACTATTTGTATGCCAGTAATGCGACGTGAGGTAGCAGGATGATTGTGTGGGGAACCAGGGCTCGCCTTTCTTCACAGGAATGGCTTTTAGTCCATGCCTCTTTTCATTTGGGGATGTCAGGGAACCTGGTTGCAGCTCCTCTGCTCATATCATTCCTGAAATGCGTTGGAAGCCAGGGGATTTCCCAACCCCCATGTTCAGCCTGCAAGGAGCATTGTTGAAAATAACTTGCTGGTTGCTGTTGCCCAGGGGTAGCATGGCCCACAAGACTAATGCCTTTTGGTTTTACAGGCTGCATGGCAATTTTACACAGCAGGATGAAGAGTGGTGGCTGCCAGCTGGGTTTAAACTTGTGCCGTCCCTCCATACTGCTGGCCATGGCACTAATGCTCTGCTCAGAGGGACCAAATTTTGGGTGTCTCTGGGGAGACAGGGCCATCATATGCTTGGGTAAGGTCGGCGTAGTCTGCCTGGATTTCATGAGCAAAAGCTTGAGCCCATGCTAAACGTGCTTGGACTTCCCTTTCGAGAGATGATCTCTTAACATACACTTGAAGATTTATACAGCAAACTACAGGCAAATTGGGTCTTTGTCCTGTGTTTAACTGATACTGTAAACTTCCCTGCTGGGTGTTGGCCCAGGCCCTATTGACTTTGACTGATGTTTGTTTTGCTCCGTGAGACTTTCCATCCCAACACGCTTGGGTGAAAGACTACACCAGCTCATTTAAAAATCAAGTGTTGTTCATCAGAATCATGTCCCACGCAGAGAGTAAAAAAAATCCCTGGACTGTTGTGCATGCCTCTGTTCTATATATTCACTCCTGGCTGATGGTCGGGAACTTATAGTATGCAAGAGAAGATCATTACTGTTCCTGGCAAGGAATGGAATTTGTATTAGAATATTTTGTTTTGTTTTGTTTTGTTTTGCTTTGTTTTCTTTTGCAAACAGCTAAATAAAGCCCAAGATTCCTTCAATCCCCTTCCAGTGTTCCCTTCTTGCTACATGAAACTACTGAGTCTGTATTGAAAATAAGTGAAAAAAATGTAGGATTTTTTTTATGACACTTGAAGAAAATGGATTTGCAGATCTTCTCTCTTTAAATGTGTCAACATAAATGACATCCTAGCAGGTCTTGCAGATTGCCAGGCATAGGCAAATAACTGCTATTTATTGCATGGGCTGCACAATTTTTTACCTAGCTATTTCTGCTACATGCAGAATAGATGAAACAAATTTTCCTTGTACATTTATATAGCGCCTGTCAAGAGATGCATGCAGTGGTCTCCATTAATGCTCATTTGCACCATGATTCCTTATCCAGAATTTAACCCCTCCCAGAGGAAAAGCACATCGCATCTGTGATACCTGTTACGAACCAAGCTAGATTCTGTGCAGCATTCTCTTTAACAGGTTACACGTGGTATTTCCCTTCCCTTTGGCCTCCCTAGTCTCCTCCTCTGTAAAGGCAGTCTAAGGCAAGTCTGTCACAGAGTCACAGGAGAGAGACCTTGCACTTGGCATTAGAGGGGTCAGCGCTAACTCTTTAAGGTCTCTCTGTCTTTAGATAATAGCTTGTGTCAAAGGGATAGCAAAATAAAAAAAAAGTATTAAAAACAAAAAAGAAGAAAAATAAGTTAAGCAAGGCTCAACAAGGAAATTCAAGTGCTCTGTGTGTGGATATTGGAAGAAATGATGTATGTAAGCACAATGGAGTTAATTTGATTCATAGTTTTGACACCAAGGAAAAAAATTAAACTATTTCTCTATTTCTTCCCTCCTTGCCATCTGTATTACCACAGCTGTTTGCCACACTGGCTTTGGGTATTCTCTACTAGAACGTTATTTACAAAACACATTATGCCCCAACTGATCTTCTGGATGAGAGTATCACTTCTGTTGCTTGCAGCTGCCATCAGAGGGACAAGGTGCGTGTCTAAAGGTACCCCTATATTTTGCTGAATCAGATTTTGAGATTCCTTCTACAGTACCATATTGCAGTTCTCCTCTCCGTCTCTGATCTAAATATCTCTGTTTAGCGATATATACAAGTTATATCAGTGATACAGGCATTGTGAGTGTGTGCGTGTCTGTATCTCATTTGCTTGAGCAGAGCTTTTAACATTCACGTTTATTTTTTTGAGTAAGGAAAATAAAGGTCTGTGTAGTTAGCCTAGGATGACAGTTTTGCAGCAGGAGAACACTGAACGAGAAAAATGAAGACTGCAGAAGTGGAAGGAGGAAATGAAAGTTGCTCTACCGACAGAGCTACATGAATTCAGCAATGGGTGGATTAGGCAGAGTGTTATCAGTGATGATGAAACACAGCAGACTGTGGTAATGAAATATTTATGAATGGGGAAATGATACTGCATTCTGCAGTGCAGCACAGGGGAAAGTGAAATTTCAAGAATACTGTAATAGCAAAGCCCTCCATTAATTATCGAAAGCAAGCTGTAATGCCAGTTACTATGACAACAGGGTCCCCTATGTATTTTGCACCATTTGGGGGGGTGGGAGGGGGGTGCTTCTATTTACTGGAGTGTATTGTATTTCTTTTTCTGTTGTTGTTAATTATCACTGTCCCAGCCTGTGACTATGCGGTTAATTTCAATGATAAAATTATTAAGTGATTATTGGCTAAAATATGGGGAAAGCCTTTAATAAGTAGTACTTGTCTTTTTATTCTGGAAAGAGTTAAAGATGCCCTTTCCCATATTAAGGGACAGACTATTGTTGCAATTAATGATCTTTTATAATAATAATATGTGGTATTGTAATAATAAAAAGTGAAATGCTACTAAAAGTATTATTATTAATAATAATTTTGACTGTGCTAGGCTTTCACCCACAAAGCATTTTAGAAGCAGTGATTAATTAAAACGTCAATATTGGCATCCTAAATCCACCACTACATTTCCAGATGGGGCAAAGGAATGTACAACCTCTGCCCGCTTATTTTTAATTACTACTTATTTGGTTTCTTAAATCCATGACCCTCTTTGAGATTTCCATTTATCCTCAGCACAGCCAAGGGTTTTTCCTGCCCGCATCTCTGCGCAGTGCAATATATGTGAGGAAAGCAAGGAAGCAATGTATAGACCATGATGAAGGAGGAGGACATCAGCTGAAATATGTCTCAGCTCTGCCAACTCTCTGCATGGCACAAGTTTGTGGACAACAGGTCTATAAATAGTTACTAAATGGAATAGAAAGAGATGTACACTCCAGCTCCTTCACTCAAATGACTATAGATGCTGGGGATGGATGGTGGTAATGGGCCAGAGATGGTGGCCAGGCTGACCAGATCTCACTAGATAACATTTTCTACTGCCACTTTAAGAGGGAGAGCACTCTTCTGCATGAATCATTGCTAGGAGCCAGTAAGACATTTCTTATAATTTTTATATTCTTATTTTTTAGACTTAATAGTGATTTCATCAATCATTATCAAAGACCTCTACAGATGTTCTTACTGTAGCTCCTTTCCAGGTGGGCAAAGTGCACTGCAGGTCCACTAAATGGCTTCCCTAAGGTGATATAGGAAACCAGTAACAGAGAGAAGAACACAAGCCAAATCTCCTATTTTCAGCTTCAGGATATTCCATGGTGTGCAACAAACTCCTGGTACTCAGCTCTTCTAGGAGGGCAGGTGTTGCAAAGGTAAGAAGGGAAAACACTTGGGAACTTGCAGTGTGAGTGCTCTTTTGCAAGTAACTTGATGCAATAATTTCTGTTAAACACTTCCTAATCTTACGTGATGAAACAAACAAGAAGTAGGAGTCAGCCCTGTGCATCTGACTGGTGCAAACCTGGCTGTCTGAAGAGCAAGTCAAACATGGTGGTAGCAACAAGATTTCTGTACCACCACTCAATAGAAAATGCCATGAAGGACATAATTTCTTATGCAAGGGTGTTTGTACATGCATATACATGCACACGTGCATATATAAACATATGTTTTATATGCATGGAATACAGTGGACTGCGCACCATGATAGACATTGGCTTAGAGGGGAAGGATTTTGCCTGATTTTGTTCTTGATGAACTTACTGAATGGATACGGAGGACAAATCCATCTATTAGTTTCTTATTACTGCAGCCCTCCCCATCTTCCCCTCCTTGCAGTTCAGAGTCCTTGGCTCCTCTTTGCTCTTATTGCCTAAGGCAATATCCTAAGGCAGAAATCACCTGCCTTGACATAGGTCAAGACTGGAGCTAGCAGTCCTCCGTGCCCTTTCGTAGCCTGTACTTCCTTTTTTTTTTTTTAAAAAAAAAAACAACAACCACAAACCAAAACACAGTACTGTGAGAATGATGTGAACCCTGTGAGCAATAAACAATGGAGTAACGTAATCCGGCCTGCCACCGCCTGATGAATGGCTGTGGGAAGTCGGCAGGGAAGGCAAGGGCTCCGTTTTCACTGTGATGAGAGCTGCCCCAAAGGACCGACACGGATGTGAGCTTTCCTCTCCTTGGCTCCAAGGCTAGAGGCAGCCAATAAATAGCTCAGACTACAACTCACTTGCTTAGAAACAACAGGGGGAAGGACAAGCCTGGTAGGTATGGGAAAGAAGAGCAGGTCATATTGGTTTAACAGTTTTGGAAACTTGGCAGAGAAGAATAGAATCATAGAATCATTTAGGTTGGAAAAGATGTTCTGGTAACTGTTTAGTGCGGAAAAGGGAAGAAGTAGCCATGGGCAGGAGAAATGTAATAATATTCCTCAAACACAGTGGATGAAGGTCTGCCAGAGTCAAGTGAGATATATTAATCCTGCCACAGCACATGGGAATGGCTGGACATCCCCTGTTGCTTTCACCCATGTTGGGAGCTCTCCGACCGTATGCGTCTTGTTGGGAGAGGATGTCTGTCGGTAAGGGGCATGGTTGGGCTTCAGAGAAGCCCAGCTCCAGCATTCAGTGCCATGTCATCTGGGACGGAGGATGTTGAGGGCCTTGTGTGCTTCAGAAAAGGCATTAGTCCCAGGGCTAATTGTAGTGTAAAAGAAATCACAGCACAAATAGTTCCCTTTGCTACCTAGAGGGCACTCCCTACACCCCTATGTATTTATGGGGTGATATCTGTGGGCCCATACTGGAAAGAAACTGAGCTGGGGATGTCCCCTTTTCCTCTTCTAAATGCACTTTGGTTGGTGGTCTTCTTGGGGTGAATCTTGATTGTGCATGTGCATATGTGTGTGTGTGTGCATGTGTGTGTAAACTTTAATTCATTAATTGTCACATACTTAATGTCATCAGAGTGATTGCAGGAGACAGGTAAACTTTATCTTCTCTGGGATGGAAGACATTGTTAACAGATTCGTACACCTTTGTGTGGAAAAGGCAAACCATGTCCCTAAGATGCATCAGGCAGCTGAGGTAAGCCTTGCTGGCCCTCTGGGTTTGCTTTATCCATCCGCTGCCAGCTACAGTATAAATTACCCCATCTACACAAGGATTAACCCATGAGTCAACCGGTGTCAAAAGTCATCCTTGTTGTTTCAAGGAGGACAGAGCTGCAAGCTACCATGCTACAAAGATTTGTACCAAACCCTGAGGTCGATCTAAAATAAATGTCAAATATCTATATCACAAACATCTAGAAAGAGCACAGACCGGTGTTTACTGACATTTTAACCTGTTGGAGTGAGAGCCCGGTCACCGAGCTTGAGAAGGCAACCTCTGAATGGCACTAGGAAGAGCAGCATAGGAGCCTCGGCAAGTGAAGGTCTGTGTCTGCGCCTGCCCAGTGTATAGGAGGAGGGAGCGAAATCAGAAGGGGAGTTAGTTTCTGTTGCTTCTGATTCTGACAGCCCCTAAGGTTCTAGGAAAAAAAAAAGAAATAATCCTTGCATTAGACGTATTTGCATCATTCCATAAATAATGAATAAGAACAGTCAGACTGAGCAGAGGCTTCCCTCAGAGGCACGAAAGCCATGAGGAAGGAAATCTAGAGCAGGAGGCCATACATTGCATAAGTGGAATTTCTCCCCAAATTCCATGTCCTTGTTGCAATTCAGAACGAGCAGCTGCCCAGCCCTGGCTGAGCCTGCAGTAGGAGCCCTGTTTGTACTAAATCAGTGAACAGAGATGCCCCCTTCATTAATTAAGGGATTTTATGTCCGTGCTTTGGCTGTTTATTCTTTCTAGTGCTATTCTGCTCAGTTGCTGCAGGGACTGCTAAAGGACACAGGGGAGCGGGGAACACTTAGTCAAGGGCAGAAATATTTGGATGCAGTCAGCAATAAAAGGAATCCCTGAAAATTATAGACATTTTCCAGAGAAGCTATTTTCTCTGCCTGCAATGTTTCATATGCTCCATGCTGAATTACCCTGAAGTGCAATTAAAATACTTTAATGTTTGAAATCTGGAAATCCTTGGTCCCACAGTCTTAATATCATTCCTGGCTGTGAAAAAGGAGAGGAGGGGGGATGGATTTATTCTCACCAGGCTGCAAGGGGATTTACACCAGCAATTTTCGTCCACTTCACTGCAAATCCTTTCCGATCAATATGCAGGCGGTGCTAGTAGGCAGGAGGAAGGCAGAGGGGCTGGTGATGCCGGCATCTCCCCTGCTTCCTTCCATACGAGCTGTGCAGCTGTAACACCTTCCCTCCCTCCCTCCCTCCACAGCCCCAGGCCAAGCAGCCGCTCTGTGCCCTGCTTTCGGCAAACCTGGAATAATTTTATATCGACTCCTGTGGGAGGAGATATAAAGCTAAATCTGCAGTTCTGCCTCTCAAAGTTCACTTTTTTCCTTCTTCCAGAAGCAAGTAGGCCCTGACCTTTGAATGCAGGGCAAGGATGGAACCAAGGCACAGGGTTTAGTCTGGCTCTAGAGGTGACAACCAGAGATGAGCTACCAAAGGATGCCGAAAAATCCTGGAAAGCTGAAGTACATAAGGTAACTGTGACGATCAGGGAAGGAGGAAAAGCCATTTTGTTCTTCTCTTGGCTCATCCTTGACCCTCTTGTGCTTTTGCTGTTCCCCACATCTTTTTACAGCTGCCAGGGGGTGTGGGTGCATGAGTGTCTGGGTGCATGCTATAAAGAGAGAAGCACTCAGTAAGCCAGGAGGACTCTGCATTGTTAAGCAAACATTTAAATGTGGGATATCAGGCTTTTCTTAAAGAGTGTGAGCTTAATTTAAGACTCAGCAGCCAGGCTGAGGCAATTCGCATGTGCTGGCAGAAGGCTGCCCGGGTGAGTGATGGGAGCCCCCGATACCTGGAGCGTAGCCTGCTAAGTGAGAGAGGCTACAAGTCATCATCTGGGAACTTAGGAGCAGTGTCCTTTATGATCCTCTGATTCATGGGCAAGGAGCATCACATAACTCAGGGACACTTACAAAGCCCTCTGGTGCCATCCTTCAAAGTTTCGCTACAGCGACTTCAGGATTGACTCCAGGCAACTCTTTAACACTGGGCCCAGCTGAACAGGGGGCTCAGCTCAGCTCTTTGCACTTATAATTAGTTAACACACTTATTGCTACAAGACAAAATGAAGCTTTGGAGGAGTTTTCCTGCTTAGGAAAATTAATGGTGATGGAAGCATAATTAACACTGAGCAGCAGAGAGAAGAAAAAGCAGATCCCTATGGTTGACGGTGTTGTCCCTATACCTGCTCACAGCTCTCTACTGCTGCTGCTGGTTTTTACTCTGGCTGAGGGTCTGCCAAAAGAGCAAAAGCTTTACCTACCTGGCGCTCCCAACACTCAGAGGTGAAAGGGAGAATGAGTGAGGATGGCCTGTTCAGTGTCCTGGGGCTAGAGGAGTATCAGGCAAGACAGCCCTAGTTACGGTCAAATCACCTGGAAAAGCCCAGACATTTTGGCTATTACCTTGCAGACATGAGTGTACCAGTGACAGTGCCTGGGGGCCGTAGCCCCCCGTAACAGCAGCTGCTTGTAGCCAGCTAGACCATACTGAGCCCAGCAGCTATGGTCTATTAGCAAACCGTGTGAGCACTCATAACACACTAGCACAAAGACAGGTAAGACGTGTCTGATGATGACTTAAATAACCTGGAAGACTTAGCACAAAAGTGGATAAAAAATGATATCACGATTCATTGACAGCTGAGCTGCAGGGACAGTGAGCTGCAGCACAAGGAGGGTTAAAAAATGGTAGGGACTTTAATGCCTTTATTTGTGGGCACCTTGTTGGTTGAGAAAGTTTTGGAATTTCAATCCTTTCTCCCCTCTCTATGCCCTAGTAAAAGTCCCTCCTGCTTAATGGTGCATCTATTAGGGAAAGATTGGCCAGACAAACTGTATTTGGGGGGCAGCAGATTTTGGTGCTTCTAGTACATTATCGCCTCATTCCACTGCTAAAAGAGTCTTTACCCAGAGTATGTGCTGAGATGTTAAGCATTTTCTGTAAAGAGCTATTTATTAAGCAGAAAGAGCCTTGAGATAGAAGTTAGTGTCTAGATTTTCTGGGAGGAAAAATAAAAATCTTTGTAGGTTAAAATTAGCTTTCAGATTGCAGGGGTGAAACCACCTGAGGTTAGAGCCTTGCTGCTTTTTAATAGGCAAATGAGATATTTCATGAGGAATTGCCTTTATGTGACTACTGAAATGAGTGCCGTCTTCCAGCAGCACCTTCTGCAGCGTGAGATGCCTCTCTCCGCGGGAGGAACAAAGCGGGGAGCCAGGTGAGATTGCTGGGGAGACAATGGATTCCCTCCGTGCCGCAGGACGCTTCGCAGTGAAGTGGGTATTGCCATTTATTGTAAGTGCCCTGTCATTAACGATTCATTGTAATGTATTACACGGAGGGATCTCACAAGGCTCTCATGCACTTCCTCAGAAGTGAGCCCTGGCTTCCCTGAAGCATTGTTTGAGCTGAGCATGACAGCACTTGTCAATGGAGCACTTGTGGTGACATGTTCGAGAGTCCTAATGCACTTTTTAATTCTTCTCCATCAGTCCCCCGCACTTCCTTTCAGATTCAGATGTGGATTTTTCCACCATGACCATCCCAGAGGATGAAGGCTGTGTTTGCTACAGTCTTTGTTCTACTCTTTGCCTTCAACGTGAGCTGGTCCCAGACTGTCTGTGCACCAGCCCTTTACCAGAGTCTATCCTAGCTCATTTTCCTCTCCATTTTCCTTCCCAGAGGATGCATCCTGCAAAAAGATGCTGAGGACTGTACACTACAGCAGGGACAAATGACAAAGATGATCAGAGACATGAAGCAGCTTCCTCAACAGGAGCAAATCAATAGACTAGGAGTCTTCAGCCTCCAAGACTGAAAGGAGGTATGGTGGAGCTTGCTGGAGCCTGAATGGTGTGGAGGACAGAGTAGCAAATTTTCAGACAGTTCCTTAATCCTTCCTTCATGCTACGGGCCATACACATAAGCTAGCATGTGGCAGGCTCAAATTCCACAAAAGGAGATAGTTTTTCACACCAGGCAGAGTCAGGCTGTGGGAACTCCTTGCCACAGGAGGGTACAGGTGTAGGAAGTTTCTGTGAGCTCAAGGGATTGTGAAGCATGTTTATGGAAGAGAAATCCATTGAAAGTTATTACATACAAAGGCTTTGCCTCAAGTTCAAGAAGTCCCTGAGCTGAAAGTGATAGAAGGCTTAGAAAATACTTGAGGTAGTATCACTCTGTGCTTGACTTGATTTTATGCTCCTTCCCAGGCGTTTGGTTTCAGTCACTGGGGGACACTAGGGTAGATGGGTGTCTCATCTAACATGGGGTGGCTCCTCTTGTGTTCACCCTGTAATTACCACAGTGCAGTCCCCTTTAGTGGCAAGATCAAGGCCAAGCTACCTCATGACCTTCAGTAGGAACCAGGCTAGTGAACGTTGCTGCCAACAGCTACAAACCTGTGCCTCCTCCAAGGTTTGTCCCATTCCATTTGGACTTATGGTCAGCATTTTACTGACAGAAATTATTCCCAGCACCCACTAAATATCGGATGCTTTATGTGCCTGAAGTATGATTACTTCTGGAGTACAGGAGGCCTTCCCTTTTCACTGGCCGTTCTGCTTAGCAGGCACCACTCGCTGCAGACAGAGGACCACTGAGCAGTCTCTATTATACTATTATCATTGTTTTGTTATATGTACTTACTGTGACTACCACACTAGTAGTAATAGTAGTAGTATATAATTGCTATTAAGCTTTAGGTATAATAATGTTTATATAATAAGTTCTTGTTTAACCCTTAGTTTTCTGTGATGCTTGGCAATTTTTCTGTGCTGATGCTGACTTACATCCGTTGGCAAAGGTACAGCACAGTTCAGTACCTCAAAACCTTGTAGAACAAGCTGCCTTCCCAGGCTGGAAGGAAAGAAATGAATACCAGGGTATCAGGGATATTGGGGTGTGTACTGGGGCCTGTCCAAACTCCCAGGGTGACTTGGTCCTTCTGGGATCTCAATGATCCCTGAAGGACTTGAAATGCAATAGGTGCAAGAGAGGCAGCTAATAAGGGAACATCTCTGTGGCACCAGCTTCATTGTCATGAACACTATCTCTAAAAGGGCTGATTTATTTTCAGTGCTGCCTATGATGCATGAAGCAGGGTGCTGAAAATCTATTTTAATGCCAGTGAGTAGTGTCAGGTGAATATGAGCTGACATAGGAATCCAGACAATTAGAGCAGCTTCCCTTGACCCAATATTAGCAGAAGGCTTTCTGCAAGCTGTGATAGATGTAGATCCTCAACCATTGATTTTTTTGGTACCTGTCCACGAATATTATGATAAAGTGTTGTTTTTGTGAGGGTATTTTTTTTAAAGAGAGTTGACTTGCTACAGCTTTGTGAAATATTGGTGATGTAGTTATCTATGAGCTATCTAAGCACCGTGACACACAGAACATTAGAATTCATCATGCTTGTTATTGTCCTTTTACAAATGACTTTATGCCAACCAGTCAAAGCTTGGGACTAAAAATGCAGCTACACATGGGTAGCCACACACCATCTTCTGTGCAAAGGGTCTGATTTCATCATAGAAGAGGTACTTCCAGGAACCACGGAAATTAAGTTTTTCATGAAGCAGATAGGGGACATGGACTAAACACTGAAGTCAGGAGATGACTACAAATACAAATGTGATAGGAGGTTAGGAGAAAATATTTGTCAGTGAAATGTAATAAATGTGTGTCCAGAAACACATGGAAGCAGGGAAGGCAGAGAGATGCATTTTGGCTTAAGAAGACTCTCTGATGGCTTCATGAAACCCCTTTTAAGCTTGACTGAGCTTTAGGACTCATGGATTCTTTGCAAATAGATTCACCTGCACATGAAGTCTTCTGTTTTCCTCTGAGAGCAACACTTTTTCAAAAGACTCAATTGGCCGATTTACAAAATATTTTTTCCATTACTTCAGCCCTGATTACCAAATCTGTTCCCCGGGGCAAATGACCCTGAATGTACCCTTTTCTCCTGTCATCCGTCTCTTGTGTCTGTCGAGGAATTCTTTCAAGTTTTGGCTTAATATTCCTCTCTCATACCTGGATGACTTAATCATTGAAACATCTAGCCATAGATACATGGCAGACCTAGAATTGCCAGGGACCGCTTGTACAGCCAACAAAGCCTCTGGAGACAGCAGAGTGAGGGGAAAACCCCTTAAGGTATCTCAGGAACTGAAAATGGCATGCTTGTAGCAGCCAAGACTGAAGTAGCTCATCTGAGAGGCAAGTCTTATTAATTGAGGCTTGGGGCTGCGACTGGCTCCAAAAGACACTGGTGTGAAGGAGTCTCTGGACTCCACCATACTGCATAAACGAGGGGGTAAAGGTACTCAAATTTGCTGCCTTAAAGTAAACAGGGTGAAAGACTTTGGTTCAGATCTTCCTCCAGTGTAATCAGAATTCAGTCATCCCTGTTCAAAGGGTTAATCCAGTGTAAAACTAGCCTCAGTGCAGCCAGCATGTGCCTGCTTTCATTGTGGGGAAGTTTGTCTTTTATATACATGGGGGAGTTAAAACAAGGGGAAGACTGTACACTTTAAGTGGAGAGGCTATTATAGCTGGTGAGTGATTGCTGGACAGTTTTGTTGAGTCCTTATCCCAGCACTACTGGCCTGAGGAAGAAGAAATTTTATTGGAGAAAAAAATCTGAGTCTCACAGGAGTGAAGTAGGATAACACCTAAACCCATCAGTTGAATTACCTTTTATTTTTTGAAAATTGAAGGTAAACCAGAGAGCATTTTAAGGCACAGACTTTAGAAAATCTGAAAAATTGACACTTAAGCCACAGAAGTGAAGGGTAAAGACCTTGCCATTATACTTGTACCAAGTGTCTGGTAGGACCAAAAGAAGGATACCTCTTGTCTGCAGCTATGGGAGGATGGTATTGCTGGGGTGATGTGTGCTGCCAGGGAGAAATCTTACCCAAGCCTGCTCCTGCTTCCCTAGGGCAGTTACAGTGAGTTCTCCTGCCTGAGAAGATGCAAAACCAGGACAAAAATGTCAGCGTTTTCAAGCCATTTTCTTTTGGCAAGATTCACGTGGCTGATGGCCAGACACCCATTCCACAAAGGTCCCCAGAGAGAAGGGTAAGAAACAGTACTGTTGCTAATGAAAGCCCCATTTCTTCTGTCATCCACCAATGGCCAAGCAACTCAGTTTGCAGCTGAATGGGAATCTACAGGTTGGAGAGGCAAACTTGCAGGACTTGCAGAGGTAAGCATTGATGGAGGGCTGGCAAGGAGGTCGTGGGTCACGATCTGAGTCACAGCCAAAGCATCAGAACCTCTGGCACTTGTCGTGCCCCTGATAAATTGTCAAAAAGTGAACCAGGTCATATACATATGTCTCAGCAAGACTCTGTTTAGCACAGGTTGCTCTAGGCTTTTGATAGAATTGGTGGAGTTATCACTAATTATCTTACCCCAATTGTCCTACTCTGCCCTGGTTAAATTAACTTTTTCAATCACTCCTGCTCTGTCAGATTTCTTTCTTATTAGATGTCCTTCAGTGTTTCACTTAAGACATTATTATGCTTTTCAGGGCACAATACTTTTCTGCCTTTGGTACAGCAGTGAGAGCACCTCTCCCTCCTTATTCCCTGATCTAGCCTTGCTGGTACTTTCTCATTTCATCATACAGTCAGTGGGGAATATTAATCAGGGCTTGGTGGGGGCTTTTTCATTTGGCTTACATGCAGTGAAACGCACTATTTTTAAGTCATAAAAAGTATGTCCATAAGCAGCAGAAACAAGGATATGTAGTTTCCTAAGGATCTGTGTAGAGACTGAACTCTGCTGTCTACTAAGGGCTGAACTGACACTACGCTTTTCCCCTCAATGAGGTGATTGAACATGTTTGTTTTCACCACTCAGTGACTTTTATTTGTTAATTATGTAGGAACTTGAGATTTTTAAAAATATTTCTCATTCTGTCAATTTTGGTTGAAACTGGACAATGGCTTCCAAAGTGATTGTGGAAGGGACTGGTTGTGACAGAAACACGAATATATGATCAGAGAGCTTAATAGTGGACATAGTTTCCTCAGGAAGTAAGTCTACAAATTTGAAGTAAGAGCATACTTTTTGGCTTGCTCAAACAGGGTAGGTGGTAGGGTACACAAAGACTTAAATTATTAGTGTGCTGGATAACAGTACATACTCTTGTCTCATCCTGGCTAGAGAAATAAGCCTTCAGCTTTCAGTGGTGATAAAGCTACTGAAGAAGAGTGAGGTAGACTAGATCTTGGTGTCCTCCATCCGAGCTTGGCCTGCCAAAAAAAAAAAAAAAATGTGCAGCCAGAGGTTTTGCAGAGTCCTTGTGAACTATGCAAAATATCATTGTCAAAATACTTTTGATGACTGAAGTCACTGTGCCCAAACAGCTCTCTGGCAGGTTGCTAAGTGGTGTTTCAATCCCAAGAGGATTTCTGGGAAAAGTTTGGGCCAGTTGCGTTGCACAGGTTTCTGGGAGAGATTTTGTATTTCCACAGGTATTATTTTTACAGAGCAGAATTGCAAAGCAAACTCTTCTTAGAGCTGAGGAAATCAGTCCCTGGTGATGGACATAATCACATCGCTGGCAGTGTGATCTGCCAAGAGTCCAGCAAGCAGCGTCAGAGCCAGCCCCAGCAACTGTACTTTGTTTCTTACTGGCTATAGTTTTTAAGAAGAAAGGCATATTGAATCGTATCACCATTGTAAGCGCCATAGATTTAGATGAGCTAGGAGGGATTAATTAATTTAATTTAATTAATTTAATAATTTTTTTTTTTTAGTGATCACTGCATTTATCCACATTAAGAAAAAAACTGTTGCCATGGAGTGTTAAAAGAAAGGTGCATCTATTCTGGTATCCCATTCCTGATAGTGGCCAACAGAGGATAATGTGGAAATAGTGGACAAACAGAGGAAACACAGGGATGTAACACTGGGCTCCAGCAAATTGCAGATCAGATGTATTGTCTTTGTATTTAACAGTCCTCAACAGATTTTTCTTCCAAGCAGCCACTCAGTCCTTTTTGAACCATGGAAAAATTAACATCCATAGCATCCCATGTCAAGGAATTCCCCAACCTCATGTTTGTTTTGAACCTACCAGTTTTGCTCAACGTCCTCTGCTTCATATCCTGGGAGGGACAATGAGTAATCAATCCCTACCCCTTACAAAGGCATCCATTTCTTCTGTTGCTGGTTTTCTGAGTTCTTCTGTTTTCCCACCAACCTCCTTGTACTCAGCGTTGCTGATTTTGGAATCGAAGGCATCAAGTCATCACAGAATAACTTGCCTTTTGTCATGGATTCCCAACCAGGAGAGGAGGATCCTCGAAATCCAAAAGTGTGCCCAGCAATGATGCATCAACAGCACTTCCATGTTTCTTCTTAGCAAAAGGAGCTCTGGCAAATGGGAGCTGCTAAGCCTTTGGAGGAAAACAATCCTTGTTAAAACATTGCTGTGGCACTTTGCAGAGGTGGTTCTAAATGCATCACTCTCTGCCTCATGCAATGTTTGTGTGATTTCCAGGGATATAAGGGAAAGCAATTTGTACTGAGACTCTTCGATCAACAGTAAAAAGCTATTATACAGCTGGAATACTTGGCCAGTGTTCTTGGTGCAGATGACAAGTTATGAACAGCTGTGTTGCAATATGAGAAATATAATCAGACTGTCTGGTGAAGATGGTTGAGGGGCAATCCTTTGCAGAAAGTAGGGCAGCTTCGCTTTTGCACAGGAGGCTGCTCGCTGCTTTGCATACGTCGTGATGCCAAGGAAAAGTCTCTGCTTCACAGGGATGCTGAACCTGGGAGCAGCATCACTAGACCCTCTAAAAGGGCACCAGACTCATGATGGTGTGACTTTGATTTAGTGAATTCCTAATTGTGCAGAAGAGCAGATTTGTTTTTACACAGAAGCTTTTAAGCTGTGATGCTGTTTTCAATTGCTTGTCTGCTGCAAGGAAGAAAAAAATAGAGAAGACCAGCAAGTGGGTGTAACAGCTGGGTACCTGGACTTTGGAAGTATTGGAAAAAGCTGCCTGCTGCTTCATTTGCAGCCTGTTGCCGCACAGATTGAATCTGAAGTTAGGATTTAAACAGTGAAATCCCTAGCTGGTGTCAAGTCTGACAGTCTGCTGCATACTGTCTTGCTCTGATACATCTGAACTCCCCTCTCCTCACTACCAGTTTCAGAGTCAGAAGAACTGCCCTTGGGATGCCTTTTTTTTTGTAATTAAGGGTGCAGCCTGATAGCAGGAACGCTACTTGCCCTCTGTGTTTATCAGGGTGCGGGCGCTGGAGCGACATTAGTAGGTGGTGGAGCAGAGCCCCTGCTCGGAAGCTCCCCGTGTGATTGCAGCACAGACTGGCAGGAGCTGAAGGATAGTTGGAAGCTATTTCTGTTATATCTCCTCAGAATGAGATATATTTTTAACAGCCTTTCAGCAGTCAGAGCTCACATCCAGAACTGTAGCAGGGATGTAGGATGGACAGCAATTTTCCCCACTAGCATTTTTCGGTCTCTGCCTGGAGAGGTCCGGTTTTTGGTCCCCATGTTCAATACCAGTTGTGCCAACTGAACGTTCCCTTTAGGGCAGCCACCTGGAGAGGCAGATTTTGTGATCAAATGCCAGGTGTGCATTTCTCAGAGAAGATTCATCAGAGGTTGAACATTTGTAGTTGCTCCCTGGCTTTGAGGTGTGAACATGTCATCTAGATGTAAAAAGTGCACGTTAGCCACCCTGGAAACCTCTGGTCCCCCAGTCCTATACAGATTGCTGTTTTTTCCATTTGTTTTGGTCAAGCTACTGTGTAAATGAAGCTACATATTGTTGGTTGTACAAATAAGAAGAAAGGATTGGAAATTCCTTGGGGCAGAGACTGTCTTCGTTGGTGTCTGTTATAGCTTACATACATCCCTGAGAGGCAGTGCCTCATAACTAATTGCTAAATAATTAATAATAATATGAAGCAGATATTACTCAGGAAGTAATTAACCTCCTTATGCTTCCAGAGTAGTCCAATGGAATGAAGAGTAATTAAAGGCTCTTTAAATGACACAGAAATACTCCCACTGATTTTGGTGAGGGCAGGTTTAGGAATTGAGTCCCGTAGGATTTCCTCAGACATAAAATAAAAATAGATTTGTTCTCATAGGTAAAATTTCCAAATCTGATATTTTTGTTAGTCTCTACAAATGCTCAGCCTGACTAATGACTAATTTTAATTTTATTTCATTTCATTTCATTTTATTTTATTTTATTTCATTTAGGATAGGATAGTGTGAAGCAGTTAGTGATAAGCTACGCTGGAATTTTCCTTGGGAAGCAAGCAGGTGGATAATTCACGTTGGAATAGGGAGTTCTCACAATTTTATTCAGGCAGTATTGTACAATGGACAAAAGCAAGACCTGGATGGCAAAATTAGTTTGCAAGAAATATCTTTAGGTAATGTGATCCACATTCTACCCATAAAGGCACAGAGAGAGAGAGAGTTTAGCATCTTTTTTGTTCATGCTTGAATGGGACTTTTGCAGTCATTTCAATGTTTCTTCAGATGAATTCACACAGTCAAGCAGAGGAGATGTGAATTTTCTGGGACTTTGGAGCTCTCATGGCTGAGAGAACTGAAAATATCAGCTGAGAATATCAGGCCATAAAACCACTCGATGTTACTTAATTGAGGTAAGCCTTGCAACTCTTGATTCATAACTTCATTGGTCTCTTGCAAATCAAAACAAAAAGAAAGACACAACCTCCTCAAACTTTTGTAAGGTATTTTTAAATTGGGATGACGTAGAGCTCTGAATTTCATTGTTCCCAACAGCATTCGTAATGTTCCCCCTCCAAGGATGTGTGTCTCAAGAGTGTCTTGATGCACTGATAATGAACACTGTCTGGTTTTCAGGATTCACCAATGTCCTTTTTAAGTCCTTCAATTTTTCTTTATCTTCTTATTATACAGGCTATTCCTTCTCTCCTGATACCAGGTAAAGGTGATTACATTATGCTGCTTTTGTCAAATGCATGACAGAGAGTATGAGAAAATGTCAGTCATTTTGGTCCAGTCTTTGGGGCTCTGAGGAACTTCTGGATCTCAAGAAACTTCTCATTTTGTCACCTGAGGTGTACATGGCAAACTTAGAGGTTGACATTCTCTAGTAGTGCAATGGAAAAAGAAACTGCTTATATGAAGCTACTTTTGATGGGCTCTTCTCCATGGCATACTGTACTATTTCAGATAAGCCACCTGTCCTGTATTCCTGTCCCGGCCCTTGGTCCCAGATAAATCGTACCAGCCTTCCTTTAGCCATCCTAGCCCAAGGCTGTGCTGTATCCCTGGCACAAGTCTGGGAAAGCTCGCTTGGTCCCTGCATTCCCTATCACCTTTCACCAGTGCAGCTCAATCAGCAGCTCCATGCTTAGCCCTGCTGGAGCCCCTGGTCCCATCCCAGTGCGTACAACCCCCAACCCATCAGAGGAAATCTCAGCAATATTGTTCCTTCACATTTGGGAGGCCAAGAGGTCTCCCCAGCCTTGGCTCTGCTGCTTCCACAGGCCAGCTGTCCCTTCTCCTTTGAAGACCAAGTACATGGAATTTCAAGGGCTGTGAAGGAATAGCAGAGAGCAATTTGTGGTGGAGGACACTGGCAGGCACCCTGTTCAAATCTAACCTAAGCCCTGATGATCACTGGATCACCCTGTAGTGAGCGTCAGGGAGTTCTCCAAACGTCTTTTTGCCTGCTGCTTGTGCCCGATCTGTTTCCTGTAACCTCTGAGGCAAAAAGTGTGCACCACTTCTCTGAAATCTAGAAGGTGGATGATTTTAAATGTCTCTGAGGGTGCAGCTTGTCAATGTGGGGCCGATATGGTCACTGGAAACTTCCCCATCTTTAAGTCACTACTCAAAATGAATCTATCTCCTTTGACCTCTCTCTCTCTCTCTAAGGCTTCGCTGTGAGAGGCTGTGTTTTCATGGCATGATGTCACACAGGTCATGGAGAGGGCTGGAAGCCAGCAGCCCTGGGACATCCTGCAGTGAAACCTGCTCCTTCCCACCAGCTTGGCTCTGCCACCCTGTTCAGTGACTGGTCAGTGCGGTAACTGAGCAAAGTGAATTCATACTATTTATTTTAACACTTGGTGCTGCTCTAATAACAAGGTTTAATTTTAAATCTTTTTCTTCCTACTGCGGTATGAACTCGTTGTTTAAAAAAAACCAACCAAACAAGCAAGCAAACAAACAAACAAAAAAAAAACAAACAAAAAACCCCCAAAGAAGTCTTCCTCTGCAGGGTTTATAATTCCAGCTGAGAAATGGTTCTCCTGGGAAATGTATTATTATGCATGAGCCCAGGCACAGGTAATTGAGAAAGGTTTGGAGAAGTCATACAGGCACCACCCTGCAGCAGAGCTCCTTATGACAGCCCAACTCAGAGCTCAGGGTCTTGTTTAACAGCCTTTAGTGATGGTGTAGCAGAGGTATTTAATAAGTGTGCTAATGAACATATTTCCATTTGGAAGATGAACAACAACACTCAATAGAAGTTAATTAAAATAATGTAAAAGCTGATCTTAAAAAGATTAATTGACATCAGTGACAGCTTGACTTTCCCTCATGTTTCTTGAAACACATCCTCCAAGTCCAGTTCCATAAAAACCTGCTGTGGGGTTTCAAGGCAACGTTTTACTTACCCTTCTTGGAATCGGCATTTGACTGTTCTGAGTAGGAATTTGACCTGAAAAAAAATGAGTAATCAGTTAAATATTTAAAAGAGAGTGGTTAGGATTTTCAGAAACTTTTAGGTGAATTGGGGTCTGCTGGTTTTTGGCATACTTAATCTGACCAAGTTTCTAACTGCTGTGGAAAAGACAGTTGTCTCCTTCTTCCCCCTTGGCCCACAGCTACTTTTCTGCCAACTCCCTTGCATTAACTGACCCATGATGCAACCACTAACAAGATGAAGTGATTGAAAACACACACACCCCCATGCCCCTGAGAAGATTCATTTTCCAGTGGTGTCATCTCAGTGCAATTCCAGAGTCTCTGGATCCAACACGAGGGAGCTGGAAGAAACACAGAAGGGAGAGGATGGGACTCTGAAACAGCCCATGAAGAGGTGCTGGTCCTATCGAACGCTACTCAGACATTTGCTCTCCTGAGATTTACGCACTTAGGAAAATCCTAATCCAGTTTTCACCAAGGTCTTCACAGATAGGAAGGAGCTCCCCAGCCGAGTTTTGCTAGGTTTTGCTAGCTGAGCTAGGAGATGCAGGCCACTGTTGTGGCTGGGAGCAGGGATAGTTAAAGGCAGCTGCTCTGCAGCACTGGGGGAGCACTGAAATCTGTATGATCTCCCACAGGAATTCAGCTCTCTGCTCAGCCATCACTCTGTTTCCATCCCAAACACAATAGGCTAGTTAGTGAGTGAGGTACATCTACCTAATGATACATTATAGCTCACAGTCAGTGCGGCACGTATTGAGCTAATCTGTACTACTTATTAATACTACATGTGGATTTGCCTCATCCGGGTGGCTTAGGAGTCATTACGATTAGATTCCAGAGGAAGTCACTGTAATGTCCCTGGTCTCTGGATGGCATCCAAACAGCTTGAACAAGAAGCAGAAGAGGGTAAGTTAAGGAAAGAGAACTCCCAGGGGAAGAGACAAGGGCTCAGCTGGTGGTAACATAATAGATTTCCCTGGAGGGAAAAGCAGTTTGGGATATTTCCTTCCTGCTGGCACCTGTGCTGCAGTTCCTAGCGCCCTGGCACTTCTCTCCAGCCAGGCTGAAAAGCTGGTCACTGAAATGATCCGAGTAACAAGAAAACAATCTGACCTCCAACCTCCCATGCCACAGCCACCGCTGCACAGCAGCAGAGAGCCCTTGGAGCACTAACAAACATCTGAGGACCACTAACATCTGTTGTCACCACATCCCTGCTGCAAGGGAGTGGGTCATCTGGTCCCAGACCCCTGAGGGCATTTCTGCTGAGTTTGGTGAGCCCGCTCTCAAAGCTCACAAAGTAGCTCTCAAAGCTACTCTTGTGTTCAAGCACTTGCAGGATCTAACATCCGATTTGAATTCAGGTGCTCAGAGGGATCCACACTGTAAAATGTTGGCCTATAACTCTATAAAACCTCTTAAAATTATCTTTTGCCTCCAGGGCACTGACGTTTCAGTCCCCTGTTGCTGAGGCCTCTCTGTTTCAGCGTGCCAGGGGCCCGTGTTCCCCCAGGCATGCGGCTGGTGACAGCAGCAGCCACTGTATGTGCCAGGAGAGAAGTATGGTTTGAGCCTCCAGTTCCCACCCCTAATATTTATTTTAATGTTTTGTTTTGACTTAAGACATTACTGTATAAATGCTCTACAACTGCCCTAAGGGGATGTTTTAAAGTGTTTTGATTCCTTTATGTTGTTTTCTTTTTATTCCATATGTCAAACAGGTCATCTGGGACCCTAAAGCAGAGACTAGGAAGATGGGAAGGTCCCAGCATCACCAGGACTCAACACTCCCTGCTGCAGCAGGTGCCTGAGAAGGTGAGTTTTGCCTGGAGAGATGAAGCAAGAGTATTAGATTTTCAGTAAGAAATCTCAAGCGAGGTTGCATTGAATAGGGCCTCATGCATACAGCAAAAATGTCAGTGGTAAATCATGAAGTAAATTAAATGAGAATGGGCATCTAGCATCAGCTGCCTGTTTCACTTGGGGCATAATTTTTCAGCCCCATGCAAAGTAAATATTTCCCTTCTCTGAACCCTAAGACTAATGCTAACCCTATTCTGGGCCTCAGAGTAGGCACCCCATCCTCTCAACAACTAAAAGCTCCTCAGGGGTGATTATTTTTGCCACCTTCATGTTCCTGTGGCAACCTCTGCTCAGCCCCCCACCAAATGTAGCTCTGAGCTTTCTCTCTCTCTCTCAACCCCAACCACTGACTTACCTGTAAGTCAGGGTCCCTACTGTCCAGATACTCAGTGTTTCTCAGAGATGGATTGTTGTATCAGCCCTCAATTTCCTTGGGCAACTTTCAGCCCCACTGTGACATGTCCAGTGTGGGCTGGAGGCTTTCACTTTTCCTTCACATTGGCCCTCACCATAGTTTGAGCCCTAAAAACAACATCCCAGCCCTCCCAGAAACTAAACATTCCTCAGCAGAGGGTGCTTTGTCCAGCTTTCATTCTGCTCTTGTGTCCTCCTGCCAGCTTCCACATAACCATAGCTCCGGGCTTTCACTTCTCCTGTCCCTGAGGGAGCAGCCTTACTCTTGCTGCTCCGTGACATAGGCTGCAAGCTCTGCTCCACCCAGAGCCTCAGTTTGCCTCAGAGGAGAATTCATAAAATCACAAGAAGGCTGAGGTGGGAAGGGATGCCTGCAGGTCATCTGGTGCAACCCCCTGCTCATGCAGGGCCAAGTAGAGCAGATTGCCCTGGACTGTGTCCAGACAGCTTTTGAGTATCTCCAAGGAGGGAGACTCCACCACCTCTCTGGGCAACCTGTGCCAGCGATCAGGCACCCTCACAGTGAAAAAGCGTTTCCTGATGTTAAGAGAGAACCTCCTGTGTTTCAGTTTGTGCCTTGCCTCTGGCATCACTGAAAAGAGCCTGGCTTCACTGTTTTTTCACCCTCCCTTCAGGCATTTGTACATACTCATGAGACCCCCCTGAACCTTCTCTTCTCCAGGCTGAACAATCCTAGCAATCCCAGCCTTTCCTCATATAAGAAATGCTCCAGTCCTCTTTGTGGCCCTTTGGTGGACAGATTTCTAGCACTCAATGCCTGTAGGGAATGATTGTAACTGACCCATAATCTGAGTCTTCAAAATTTTCTTCATACAGCTTTTCAGACTTAGAACAGGTGTCCAAATTTATGCCTAGCCTCTCCTGTGCAGTTTAAAGAAAGGGAGGAAGATGACTTAAACCCTTTAGAAAATCACTGGCATGGTAATGGCAAGGGTAAGGAATTTCCATGCTAGGGATGAAAGCTGGGAAAGTCCCAAATAACCCAGTTGCTGCTGCCCCTTTCCCTGAGTGATGCAAGAGCCCTTCATCGCTTCCTGTCTCACCCATAAGCAAACTAAAACCTCCTCAACATTGTCCGTTTTTACTGGAGGCACTGGATAGATGCTTCCTCATGCCGTTTCACTGCCTGCAAGTGACCTAACGTCCCCACTGACATTTCACACAAGTGACTCCAGAGTCCCCCAGCACTTGGTGGTTTTATTCCTCTTTTTCTCCCCTTCCTTCTTCCTCCTCTCCCCTGCCTAAACACCTGTTGGAAAGAAAAAGAGGCATTAAAAACATAGGTACTTGCTGCTGGAGCAGGGGGGAGCAGCATTAGATTAGGGCAGACGGGCCTTGGGTTCAGTATATCATGGTGTGCTCCAACAGCTCACTCGGATATTTCCCCAGAGGGGAAAGCCTTTGCTTTCCCTCTGAAGTCATACATCACCTGGCAGAGCACACTCATCAAAAATGTGGAATCTGGCTTCGCTGCAGGATCATTACAAGGGTTTAAAAGAGAACATTTCACTGCCTTATATATCTTGTCAGACAACACCCGGCAGGTCTACTGTGGAAGTGAATACTCTTCCCAGCTGAAGCGTTGGCTTGAGGACTGTAATCTACAGGCACAGGTCAGCTCAAACCAATTCCCTCCAGGCTGGAAAACCCAGAAATGCAGAGCCAACATAAGGTTTGCAGCATCTATCTGACTCTCTGTGTTCTGTGTGTGTCTCTCTCACGACAAAGAGACAAGCAAACACCATCATGGAATACTGTATACACGACGTCTCATCCAGGAGTGATTCAGCCCAAGGCTGAATCCATCAGCCAGCAGAGGATGGTCTTTTCCCCTGCTCCTTGTGCCTGGAGCCACTCATAGACCCATTTTCCTGTGAGTTTGTCTAGTCCCTGTCTGAACCCTGCTTACCCTGCTGGCCTGTGTCAATGAGATCCCATGTGAAAAGTTATTTTCTTTTCTTTGTTTTCTAAAACCCAGTCTGGTCTTTTCATCAGCTATGCCTAAATTATCTGGTGGAAAGAAACGTAATTTCTCCCATTTTGGGTCATGACCTAATCATGGCAAATTATTGTTGGCTCCAGTATCTCCCAGTTAGCTGGTGGGGAAACATGCAGGCTTTTAAAAGGTAACCTTTTGCTGGGTATTAAATGCACTATCATTGCTGTTCTCTTCCCTGGCAGAGCACAAAGCATGCGTGGCAGCACTCACAGACATCCTCAAAAAACCAGACCTTCTCAAGAAGGCACTGCACAGGCTGACACTGCAGTCTGTCCCAGAGTTTCTCTTTGCCCGTTGTGTGCTGATGAGTGGAGTCCCAGGCAAGGAGAAAGGCAGATGCTCCAGGAAGCTAATTTACTTATTTCTTTTCCTGCTCGGGGAATGCAGGCAAACACAATTAGCATGGATTTTATATACTCCCTACAGGGGAGGGGGACTGTGATACATATAATGTCTCCTTTATGATTAATAAATGTTAAAAAATGTATCCACAGCTGATCAAGGTACTGAAATGGAGATGCTTACTTAAGGCAAGGAAAATTCCTTGGTACTCCCACATTGGTTTTGCCAAGTCAAAAACCAGTGTGCTGAAATACAAATGATACAAAATAAGGATGTCTCCTTTTCAGCAGGAAAGCCCCAGAGAGCTAATTTCATCTGAGAAACTGGACGTAAAACCAAACCCCACATTACTTATGATTTGCTGTTTCTGTCAATATGCAGCTGAGCGTAATTCAGGAGAGTCTGTTTTCAGTATAGACTGTATCAGTGCTTATTTAGGGTACCAGGCTGAAGCTACAAAATCAGATTGTAGGCTGTTTTGGCTGTTTTAGTCACGTGCCTGTTGAAGCTTATTTATCAAAGGGAAAAAATGGTTATGAGGGGTTGCTGAGGCTTCACTCGCCTTTCTCTTCTTTCTTTTTATTGTCTTCAAAATGAAGACCAAGTGACCATAGCAATTGCTATTTGTCATTAGGCCCAAAAAAATCCTTTTTTCTATGACATTAAGCAAACACTTTCACCACCCTGGCAAATAAATGCCTTGAAGGTGAGAGAGGGTGGGAACGAAAAAGAAGAAGAAAAACAACCTCTGGGAAAGATTTTACAGGGTAAGCGACACCACGAAGACAAAACTGTGATGTGAAGGATGGTGAGAAAGGCTGCTCCCAAGGCAGCATCCCAGCCCCAGGTTCAACACCAGTGCCATTGCTATTGTTTGCATGGACTTGAACACCTGCCCACACAATTTGCACCATGGCTACCCTTAGCCGTGTGTGATTTCACTCTCCTTTGCCTTGAGAAAAACAGAGGGTCGTGGTATTATGCTGTTTATCACGAATTTAATTTCTAACAGCATCAAGAATATTCATACACACAAATGTGGAGCCAAAATGGTCATCTAAACTGGTTTCTCCCTTGAGCTTTCAATGTGGAGGCAGGAAGCAGACAACAGAGGAACATTCTTTTTTCCTTCATGTTTCTAAATGTAAGAAGGAATGGTCTTGTCAAGATTTTTATTATAGGATATATGGTAGAGAAGGGGAGAGACGAGGAGATAGGAATTTGGGAGCAAGCAAGGGAAGAATATGCAAAGATTTTAGTAGCTCACTGTCCAAAACAGGTTTAGAGCTCCTATTCCATCACTTTGTAAATTAGCAATATCAGGCATGATGCCTCTTCTGGAAGCAATTATCATCGGGGTACCCCAGAGTGCAGATAACAAGTGCACATTAGGACTGCAGTTCTCTATGTATTTCTCTACAAGTGCCTAGCATTGCATGATGCCACAGAAACAAATTATATTTGGTAGTCATAAAATGCTGAGGACTGGTAAAAGCATAATTACCAGTTTTCCAACATGACTGCTGTACTGCAGTAAGTACAGCAGAGGTGACATCTTAGTGGAGGGTAACGATTAAAATATCTTTTTATTTCACCAGTACATTCTTCTAACCCCTACTAGTGTTTGAAATCCCGATGCTCCCAGTAGAAGTGATGGCCTGGAAACTTTTTCTTCTGCCTCATTTTTCCCTTAATCATCTGCAGGCAATGAATAGCCACCTATTAGCATCCCAGCACTTGTTAAAATAGGCACTTGTTGGTTTCTTTTACCTGAGTTATAAAAAAAAAATTGTTCCAGCTCAGTGCAGTGGACTTGTCATAAACATTTAAGATGTACTGTAGTGTCATATTTTCTAGGCAGTATAATAGCATTCTATTTATTGTTTCCCAAGGACTAAACTCAGAAATGAATGGCTTTATGAAGAGGCTAGTCTTCTATTAAAGTTGATTGATTCCATTCATCCTCCAACAGGCTCCTTAGCAAAACAATTTCCCCTTAATTATGCAATATGATGTAAATTACATGGTAATTGATTTAATAAAAATATATGATGCAAACTAACATGGGAAAAAACATCTTAAGGAACAACAGAATGATCCTCTGAACAGAGCAGGTAATGGGAAGACTACTGGAAATTAGGTTAGAAAAACAATAAAAACAAAGCTTTTCTAGATATTTTTTTTTCATCATTTTTGTTTCCTTAACAGTTAGATGCATGAATCCCCTGTTATCTCCCTCATTTTCTAATGTAAAAGATGTTCAAGAAGCTGTCCCTTTTTTTCCCCTTTTACTCAGTTATTAATCTATTTTGAAAAACAATAACATGGTCTGTTCTGATGTTAATGCTTTCTGGGGCCAATAAGTATACTTTTCTGATCTAAGTACTCTTTTGAGTTTCAAGTAAGAGATGTTTTCCCCTTCATGTCCAAAACCCTGTGCTAATACTCCTGTGCACTATTGCATAAGTGCTATTACTTATATATTTTTTGTAGAAAACCTATGGGACAATGTTAAGGCAAAATATCCTCTGCCTGCGCTCCTCACTTCAAGCGCAGTTTGTTTAATTTGTGGAGGTGGTAGGGACTACCCAATGGTGAAGATTCATAACACAGTATGTGGTATTTTGGGGACATCCTTATGAAAATGTAGCTCTTTGTAGCATATCTTTTCTCTGTGGCACAGTCTTCTCTAGAGCCATATAAAGGCAGCTTCCTATCTGTCACTTGCTATCGTCCATCCCTTTGTTGTGTGGATGAACCCTAGAAGGTAATGTTGCAGAAAGCAGAATTTTTCCATGCTGATTTCTGCCCTGGGATGTTCATAGGAGGGAAAGTGGTTTGCTAGTGCATATGGGTAAGCTGGACATAGGGAATGCAGTCAGAGCAACCTGATAAACTCCTGGAACAGAGATGTACTGAAAGGCTGCAAGAACATGAGCAAAGACTTCAGGGACAGGGGAAGGTGCCCAGAGAGTGCTGTGAAAGGGTTGAGTGGAGCAAACCCTGGAAGCAAACTCCTACAACTCAGGTCCAGAAAGACGTGTGATTTTCACATAGGTGCTTTACTCTTTTTGAAAACATTGCTAGTCGGGTAAGTGCCTTCCCTATGGTTTCAAGGCCTCAACATGTGTCTGAGGTAGCAATGGATTCACACCAGACAGTCTGGTTTTGGTGTGATTAGTTGCATCTCTCATGTCTGCAAAATTAGCCCAACAGGCTCATAAGCAAAATTGTTTTGGAGAGAGCTAGTATTTTTTTTCTAACTGTCCCTTAAGACAAGAATCTCCCACTGTCATTTTGTGGGTGTCATGTGTGCTTATCTCAGCCAGAATCAGATAAATATTAGTACAAATACAAAAAGTTTTCTTTTGGCTTTAGGATTAAATTAAGTTTCTTTAGGAGTCCTTTAAAAACACAAACACATCTCAATTCAGACTGTGGCCAGAGCTTCAGATTCAGATCTTATTTTAGTTTAATTTCCTTTACTGAAGCAAACCATCAGTCTTTGCTGGCAGGCCGTCCACCCCAACTAGAATATTTTCCATAGTGAGTTTCAGATAGTCAACATTTTAATGTATGCCTTTAAAGAAAGAAGAAATATCCAGAGTCCTGGTGCCTTCAATCAAAATAGTAAATAGTGATTTCTGACCAGCCCTTTCCTCAACAGAGTTAACCAAGGGAAAAGCAATCATTGCTTTCTGAAATCAACAATGTCAATCCTTGACATAGAGGAGGTTGGTGAAGAAAGTTTAGCTTTGGTGTCATCATGACATTAGGCCTGAACAGCTCTGAGAGATCACTAGTGCAATCTGCCATTCACAGACCCCCAAGGACTTCTTGTTTAAATGAAAGGTTGCAAAAATCTCATTCCCTATTCCAGCAGTGCACACACAACATGTTCCCCTTCCCCCCATCAATCAGAAGAAGCTAATGGGAATCAAGTCCTTAATGGAGAGCAATGGCAATTCTGAGCAGGTGGAAAGGCATAAAACATTTGCCAGCCAACCTGTTTTGACTGGTGGTCAATGAAATATTAATACATGACCTTTGCCATTTTCACTTTCCATTAAAAACCTCAGGACACTGGAAGCAATGTATTTAAAAACACTTCCGTTTCCTGGTAATCAGTGTTTAAAAGAGAAATAAAAATATATCTATGCTTTTTGCATTTGTGACCAGAAAGCTTCCTCCAGACTGGCTCTGGTCTAAGATGCCAATGTCCTTTTTAAAGGATTTTGAATGCAACTGAATGTGAGAGGCATGCAACTCCTTTGCATATCCAAGCGGCATTTGCCTAGGGACATGAAGAGAAAAATGGTTCTTGCTTCAGCTGCACCCAGTGCTGAATTGTTGCAATGACCTCTCCTGCCCAGCAGAATTCAAGAAATCTGTGTAAGGTCTAAAAGACTGGAAGTACCTTTTACACAAAGGTTGGTTGAATGTAAAGCTTAGTAAATGTTGTGTCTTTTCCTGAATATGTTGATTTATGTTGTAGGGTGGCAAGACAGCTGGTTTAAGCAAGAATGAACTAGTAAGGTTTTACTCTTTTCTTTTTCAACCGATGCTCATAATCAAGAATATTTCCATGCACAAAGCTACCTTAGTGTTCAAAGACAACTTCTCTTCACCAGTGTCACCAACACCACAGGCGACTGAACTCTTTTACAACCAGAATAAACCTTAACTCATCTATTCTTTGCCATGTAGATGAAGACAGCTGTCTAGGAGTGATAGAAAAGATGGCTTGGGGGCTGGAAGCATGAAATGTAAATGTCGGAGGTGCATCACACCTGTTCAGGTCATGCCACAAGCTTCCTTCATAAGCTTTGGTAAGTAACCTCATTTCTTGGTCTTAACAGATCCTAAACTCCCTTGTAACTGTTGGACTCATTGTTTATTGCATCATGGCTTTATGTCTGTGGTATGAGGTGAAATCCTGAAGCTGCTACACTTCATAGGAGATTCTGATTTATGGCTGATATTTCATCCCAAAGCATCTTTATGATCTTCTTCATGAGTGAATGTTCCTAATGAATTAAAAGGTTTTGCTCATCTGAGGAAAATTATACAAATGCCTGATATTAGTTGTTCTGGGTCATGCAGTGTTACAGATGAGGTGGTGTGAAGAGTTAATATTTGTTTAACGCTTGATAACCATGCAGAAGACTTGGGGCAGAAATTACAGTAAAAAATAAGACTTTTTTTTTAGTGCACAGAAATGTTTTGAGTTGTTTTAACTTGAAAATTATTGTAAATATCAGGTCACAATTTTAATAACTTTCTTTTCCTTCTTTTTTGGGGGAGACAGTAATATTATTTCTTTTTTTTTCTATTGAGGGAGTTATCCTGCCATTAAACAGACTAACACAGACATCTATAACATCTGACTGAGCATCAAAAGTAGGCTCGGTGGTTGGTGCAGGAAGAAAGTCCTCTGAAGCTCCTTTTCCCTAAACAGTTCAAATTCCTTTCTCACTGCTGTCTCTGCACATTGTGATGGAGAGAAGTGTTATTGTTTGGGGTGACATGACTCATGTCCACGGTTCTCAGGGCTGCACCTCTGGTGTGGAGTGGCCAGGATGCTCCTTGACCAAAGTCTTCTCGAACCCACTGTGCAACCCTTGTGACTGTGAGACATGGAGATCACTATTATGTGTGTGTGTGGTTTTTTAATCCAAAGTGCTTTAAGTGCCAGGGATAGTTATGTCACAGACTCCCCAGTTGGTGCCTGTGATACGGGCATGTGATCTGTCCCCTGGGACAAAGTGGGAGGCTGCAGGGCTTGCTAGGACACTGCTGGAGCTTGTCCTGGGAGAGAAGAGCTGGATACGATGGCATCTGTGGCCACAATGTCTGTCTGCACTGTTCTTCCATCACTTGTGCTCAGATTTCCTCTGGGAGGGAGATGATTGATTTACTCCAGAAGGAATGAACTGCAACACAGGCTCTGCAGAAGGCAGCGGAAACAAGCTGGGGAGAGAGAAAAGATAATCCCAGCTCAAATCTTACCTTAATTGTACCCTGGGCAGCAATCCCCACAGTAAAAGAGAGAATTGGTCTCTACTTTTACTGTGACTGTGGGCCACACAACACTCAAAGGGCCCTTAAAAAATATAAATTGTCTCACGTGATTGCTACCCCAAGTGATCAGTCCCTGCAGGAGAAGAGAGCAAAGTCTAATGGCTCCTGCCCCTGCCCAGTCATGCCAATACCAGTGTTTCTTTTCCTCAGCTCATCTTGCCCCATGCAGGAACAGGCTTGCCCATTGGTGCTTTAGGCTTTACACTTTTTTCTCCACTGAAAGAGTATGGATTATTGCTGAAACCAGCTGCTTTCTGCCTCCGGGCAGTGGAGAGTGTGGTAATATGGTGCACTTGCGGCTGACATTTGCAGACCCTGTCCCCACCCCAACTCTGATGTCAGAGGAGCAATCCCTGCAGTAAAAGAGCACGTACAGGAGAAAGGACCTTTGCCAACCTTTGTCTTCTTTGCAGCTACATAAATGCTGTAGCATTCAGCAATATCCTGTGCTCATGAAAATTGCTAAACTCTTCAAACCCTCGCAGTTATAAGTCAAGGAACCAATATGTGTTGTAAAAGGGCTTGAAGAGAATTTCACTTTCTCAACACAAATCCTCTCACTATGTCTGTAGGCCTTGCATATTGCAAGAAGTAGTTATGCTTCTGACATTTTATATTCTCCAAGCTGTAACTATAATCCCAACACAAACCCTAATGTTATTCACAGACGGGAGGTGAGGCCCCCCACAAAGGAGCACATAGTTTTACCTCTGTTAATACCAGCTGTCCTTACACTGTTGAAGGCCTCACATGTTGTATGCTTCATTAAAGTGAACTACAGGAGCCAAGTACACCCCATCCCCTATGCCCGCCAATAGCCAAGGGATCATTCCCTATGGGAAAAGAGAACCTATGGTCTTGGTCACAGCACCACCAGTCCTAGTGTATTACACTAGAGCAGAGTGGCCTCTAGAAAGTATTGCTGTCCTCACTTTAATTCCAATCCCAAGTGTATCCTTAACTGTGGCAAGAGGACCACAATAAAATCAAAAAGAATTAATTAGTCCCTGATACCATCTTTCTGCCTAATTTTGGAGGCTCTGTAGAATCCAGAAGGAAACTGACCATTAGAATATATCTTTACCATAAATCCAAATCCTACCACCAGCCCTCCTTGTACCCCAGGAGCTAGTAACCAGTGGAAGAGAATATGACACCTACAGACATCATTCTCCTTCCTAAAGCTGTGGGTCCTGATGTACTCTGTAGTGAACAGGCCTCTTAAAGCTGTTGCTAGGTTGTTGTCTTTGTGGATGGCATCAGGTAGAGACCCTGGGGCCAATAGGTACGGAGGGGCTAATTCCTGACCACTCAAGCCTAGCAAGGTCTGGACTGACTGCAGCCTACCTGCGTAGCAGCTGCAACATTAAAAACACACCTGCTCGCACATGTGTACACTCACAGACGTATACATGGCATTTTCTCTGTTCAAAATGCATCTATTAATGACATGGATTTTCTTCCAGCCTTCAGAGAAGGGCTTTTTATAACAGGAAGGGTATGCCCCTGTTGCTAAGAAGAAAAGTTTAGAGAGCAAAGTGTGCTGAGATTCAGTTGAAGGAGTGTCTCCGGTGGAGGCAGCCAAAGTTCTTGCTTTCCAAGTGCCCTCTCTTTGCAGACCCTGGGAGACGCTGTCCTCTCTAGGTGCCTGAGTTTCCTCTTGGATGTTCACTCCCAAAGGGAGCTAACATGCATACAGGATGTGTAATCAGTGGAGCTGGGCAAAACAGGGAATGACCGGATTTGGCAGTGCAGACACATTAGGCAGCTACTACCTTAATTACCTACTGGATGTCTCAGTTTAGGTGGTGTGACAATTTCCCAGTGATAGCAATTATCTTTCTGGGCTGTGATTCACTTTTTGGTGGGTTTATCAAGGCCTCCTAGATAAAATATGCATGAGCACATCTTGCCCATCCTCCACAACCAGGCTTCTCCTACCGACTGGTTAGCAGGAGTCCTGGTGTAGTTGGCAGAGTTTTTCATCCTCGTTGCAGCAATGCGATGGTGGAGAGCTCACTTGCAAGAGTCCTTTAGACTTGTTCTTCATATGGTTGTCTTGATCTGATTTCATCCATATTTTACTGGAAAACAGTGCAGAACAAACATAGGACTAAGACATAGCCTTTGAAAAAAACAAGAGATGCAGACAGACAAGATTATGAACAGTATATTATTTTTTTTTCCACTTTGTCTCATTCCTGAAACTGCCTTCAGCAATTTCTCTAAGAAAATACTGTTATTAGTTTTAGTAGTATTACAGTAGCATTCAACTAATGATTTTTAGAAAATGGTTACAGAGATATCTATTTGTCTCTCTGTGTGTGTATGTGAAAGAGAAATATGCCACTTATATAAAACATCCTGTCCATAGCTGTATCCAGTTAGTATTGGAAGACTGTTTATAGACTCAGTTGTACTCTGTTGGTGCTAAAATTGATTTCTTGGCTGAATTATTTTGCAATA
>JAOXNO010000013.1:70256913-70268807 GCA_028565335.1 Limnodromus scolopaceus | reverse complement strand
AACCTGGTCTAGTGGGAGGTGTCCCTGCCCATGGCAGGGGGTTGGAACTCGATGATCTTTAAGGTCCCTTCCAACTCCAACCATTCTATGATTCTATGATAAATTTCCATTAAAGCTTGAACCAGAAGTAAATGTCGATAAATCTGTTACCGTATCAAAGAATAGGGTTGACACAACTGATGGTCTGCTTTGCAGGACAAGCCTCAAGAGGTCTCTCTACCAGCACCTCAGATCCCCAGCAGTGAGTGCTGCCAACCCTCCACCCCTTGAAGTGCTGTCACTGTCATCAGCCAAGCAGGTGAGAAGCTAAGAGCTCTTCTAATGAAAGATCAGCAGATGCCTTCTTGCTCACTAATAGGCCTGCCAAATCAGGGAGGGGGAAAAAAGCTTTAAAATTGAATTCTTCATTTAATCCTCAGGACAAGAAGACAGGGTCTAAATTCTGATTTTGTTATTGTGCTTTACTCAAAATAATGACAATTTTTTTCTTGATTCCTGTATCCACATTGTGTTTAGATATCCTGTTCTTGTATCATACAAGTACACATTGGTATTACACCCAGCTCTTTAAATTCAAAATAAATACAAAAAGAAAGACTGCAGCTAAAGCCAGCCATGAAACATATATACAATATCTGAGTATACATATCAGACTTCGGTTAAGATTTCCCCCATTCCCAATTTTGCTATGTGGTTTCTAAACAGTGAGATATCTGGTTTTGTCCCTGCTCTAGTAATGGCCTCTTTGGTTTGAGAGGATATTGCCCAAGCAGTCTAGAAGGTTTGAAAACCTTCTCTGAGTTAAATAGAGCGGTGGATCTTTGGACTGTATGAAAATGGCACAGGTTTATTCACAGGTAAATACTTCAGGGTGTTTGGGAGTCACTGGTTACTGCCATCTTCTGCCGGTAGCATCCTCTCTTGCTTTCTCCCAGTTTATTACTCCATTTTGAGTTCTGTCTGCCTGATGCTTTTTGTGCCGTTCGTTCCTTTAGTAATACAGCAGGCAGAAACCATAAAGCAGCTCAAAACAACCTCCTTAGGCTTTCAGAATAAAGCTATTAGCCAAGGAAAAGCACAACTTCTTCCCTCCCTTACCCATCTGGTGCCTGCTCTGCAGGGGTGAAAACTGTCAGTGCATAATAGGCTGACAGGGTACTAGGAGGGTGGCCTTCGTTAGGAGGGAGGAATTCACATTTATGTGACTTAAAGAATTTTTTCTTCCCTTAGTTTCTATTGTATTTTGAAATGGGTTACATACCTGCGTTTGGCAACAGAGACGTGGGAGAAGGAAACAGGGGTGAGGAATGAAACCATAAACAAGCCAGCCCAAGACAGCCCCTTGTTGTGAGCCTTCCTACTTTGACACATGCTCATATTTTTTAGAGTACAGCGCATTGAAGTTGATTGTTTTGGCTGCTCTTGCTCCTGGTTCTTGGCTCCCGTCCTGGCTTCTGGAGTACTGGAAAGAATTCACTCCCTGCCAAGCTCTCAGGCACAGGGCAGGGGAGCTCACCAGCATCATCTGCCCTCTGAAAAGCTAGTCCTCTGTTGGGCACATGGGGAGAATCAGGTCTCAGGGGACATGGCAGGGTTGCCAGCTCCCACTGGGGGTTTCAAGGGAGCCAATGGCACAAAATGGGTATGGAAAGCCAAGGCTGATGCTCAATCCCTTGTTTTAAAAGATGAACAATTAAAGAACTTAATATAAAAGAAGGAGGGGGGGGAGCGTATATTATTATTTAGTATATATACCAAACAGGTATAATATAAAGTTCTAGAAAATTTCTGAAAATATCTCAGCTATAATATCTAGAACAGAAATTTCTTGTTGACCTTTTCTTCTCTCTCTTCAGATCTATCTGCTCACCTGATTCTCTCTGTGGCCTGTTAACTCTGAAACTTACTGTTGTCATTCAGGTCCAGCTCAAGTGCTGTGTCCAGTGTGGGCCACTGCATTTTGAGAAGTGACTGAAGAATGTATAGAAGGCTGCAGTGAGATATTTCATCTCAAGAAAGATTCAACTAACTGGAATTGAGGGGCGATATATGGTAATTACCTTCAAGAATGTACAAGGCTACAAGGAGGGGAAGGAAATGCAATTATAGAACCACGGAACTGCTGAGATTGGCAGAGTCCTCTGGAGATCTAGTCCAAGCCCATGTTATGAGCATGGTCAGCTAGAGCAGGTTGCTCAGGGCCGTGTCGTGTTGGGTTTTGAATATCTCCAAGTTTGGAGATACCAATATATCTGTGAGCAACCTGTGCCAGTGGTCAATCACACTTAGAAGGAGTTTGTTCTTATATTTAAATGGAATTTCCTGCATTTCAGTTTGTGTCCATTTTCTCTTGTTCTATCACTGAGCACCACTGAGAAGAGTCTGACTTGGTCTTCTTTACTGCCTCCCATCAGGTATTTATACATATGGAGAACATCCCTCTGAGCCTTCTCTTCTCCAGGTTGAACAGCCCATCTCTCTCAGCGTCCATCCAGCCAACCATCTATCTCTTCATGCCTTAATCATCTTTGTGGCCTGTCACTGGACTTGCTCCAATATGTTCACATCTCTCTTTTACTGAGAAGCCCAGACCTGGACGCAGCACTCCAAATATGTCTCACCAGTGCTGAGCAGAGGAGAAGAATCACTTGCTTCGACTCACTGGCAACACTTTTTCTAATGCAGACCACAAAGCTTTCAGCTTTCTTTGCTGCAAAGGCACATTGCTGGCTTAAGGTTAACTTGGTGTCCACCAGGACACCCAGGTCCTTTTCTGATAAACTGCCTTCAGTTCAGTCAGCCCCAGCTTGTACTCAGGCATGGGCTTATTCTTTCCCAGGAGTAGGATTTGGATTTTCCCTTTGCTGAACTTCATGAGATTCCTGTTAGCCTATTTCTCCAGCCTGTTGAGGTCCCTCTGGGTGGCAGCATGACCCTCTGGTGTATCAGCCACTCCTTGCAGTTTTGTGCAATCTGCAGACTTGCTAAGGGTAGACTCTGTCCCAGCATGGAGGTAATTAATGAAGACGTTAAACAGTCCAGGCCCTTGCATCAGGCCCTGGTGCTCACCACTGGTGACTGGCCTCCAGTTGTACTTCATGCTGCTGATTGCAATTCTTTGAGCCTGGCAGTTCAGCCAGTTTTCAGTTTATCTCACTGTCCAGTTCTCTACCATGCACTTTATCAGTTCTTCATCATATAATCTGTTCATCAGCTCTTTAGTGGATGCGACAAGAAGGCAAGCTATAAATTGCAGCGAGATTAATATTAGGCAAAAAAAAAAAAAGGCTTTCCAAAGTTGGTGACAGCGAAGGTTTTGTGAGGAGGTGGTAGCTGGAATAGGTGACCTATTAAGGTCATTTCCAGGCTTATTTTCTTTGATCCTTAGTAAGATTTTCAGAAATATCAACTATGTCTGTTTATCCCTGAGAATGAGCTAAAGTTGGACTTGATTAGCTGAATGATCCTGGTGACTGCTCTGGAAAGGGGCAAGGGGTAAAAAAGTGAAAAGATGGATCCAGTTTAGTGCAAACGTACACCCTGAGGTGGGAATGACCTCAGCCCATGCTAACACCCCTCAGGTGTCTGGAGTGCGGGTTGAGACCCTTTGCTCTACAGGAGAATTTTATTTCTTTTATTCAGACATGAAATATTCCCATATGCTTCAAGCATCTTGATTAGCTATTAGTGCATTTCAGCATATCAACCCTTGCTGTTTATTTGCTAGATTAAGTATAATCACATGAGTTTAAAAAAGATGAAAACAGAAATAAGCATTATGGCTTATCCTCCTGCAGAGAGAGATAGAGACTGGGGCTGGAGATCAAAATCTCCTTCTTTTTTCCTAGGGTGGAGGCAGGAGTACCTGTGTCTCTGGCCCAGATGGAGAAGCAATTGTCAGTGGCAGGAGAAACTGGAGGATGCAGATTGCTCTGCAGTCCTGGAGGTGAGGGATGTGCTGCTGGTGCCTATAAAGAGAAAACCTCTCTCCCTAGGAACACCACTGCAGTTGATAAGGTGGATATAAACAAAAGTGGAGCACAGGGGCACAGCTGAATGTGATGAAGGCAAACACGTCTTTACTCAAGTGGAAGTCCAGCTGGCTTCAGTCTACACCTCCATGCCTGTCATTTACCTCCTTCCCATACTTGCAAGACGGGGGTCCCTTCTTCAAAGTGAATGGGATTCCCAGACTGTGAATATGGCATGGTTTCTGCACCAGCGTACTGGAATATGGCTCCACACAGCCGGTATCTCTGCTTACTTTGCAATAGCTTCCCTTCAGCTGCTAGGAGAAAATGAAGCATGTTTCACACAACTCTGCTGGGCTTGCCACCTTCTTCCTGTAAACCTTTGTTCAGGTCCAGAAATGAGGTAAGCAGAGAAAGTGCAGAACTGCCTTCTCTCTCTGATTCCTGTCTGAGGTAAATGGGCATGTGGGCAGTCTCTGATGGGACAAATAGGTTGTAAAGAGAGGCAGAAAGAGACACTGCGCTATTAAAAAGCCCAGGCAAACACATTGTTCAGTTTGTCATGCTATTTCTTCTTAGAAGGGGAAACAGAGAGTTTGATGTGCTGATTTGGAGGCACACTGGCGGGGTGGTGGTGCAGGAGCAGATGGCACAGACTAAGGTTTTTTTCTGAGCTCCGACCCAGAGTTTTGGTGCAAGTTGGGACTTGCATGTTCAGCTCTTTGGTTGTGCATGTGAGAGAAAGGGATGGCAGACTCCGTTAAGGGAATCTAGCTCAGAGGTGATTCATAGCTTGTGAGGTACTCAGATGTTTCATGTGAGTACCATAAAACAACTTGAAAAGAAACAAAAGTGAAACATGAGACTGGATGAAAGGGAAAGGACAATGTAGTGATCCACCCACTTTTAAGGCCAGAAGAGACCATTGTGGCAATTCAGTCAGACTTCTCACATAGCATAGATGTCAGGACTTCACTGAACTAATTCCTACTTCAGAGCAAGAGCTGTGATAGAACTAGAGCATGTATGTCAAGAGAAACTGCCCAGCTTGGTCTCAGAGGGAGAATGTAATGGGAGAATCCACCACTGCCCTTGGTAAGTTGTTGCTTCTCTATTAAATATACATTGCTTGTTCTTATTTGTGCTGGTTTGCCTCCTGACAGTCTTACTTGTTTCATGCTGGTATGCTAGCTAGAGGGACACACTGTTATCCTAACTCTGTTCCCTGGGCATAGGACTCAGCATCACTAAAGGTACTGCATAGATTTTTCATTTATTAAGCTAACTAACTCCATTAAGCCCTAAAGCCTTGGGTGAATTGGAAGACCCAGGTGTGCACTCCAACTCCTGATTCTGGGTGAGTGCCTGGGCTGTGACCTGATTTCCCTGGGAGGCGTGCACAGCCTGCCCCTGCCACCGCTCTCTGTGCTCTGCTTCTGCACCAGAAAAGCCCAGGTGAACTGACTGGGCAGAAAACCCTTCCATCTGTCTCCCCAGGGGGGATGGGAAGAGGCTCAGGACCCTACAATGTACTGCAGAATGTATGCCCGAGGTGACCTAGGTGGATGCACAGAATTTCCCATCCTAACATACACTCAGCAACCTGTGAACAATTTTTCAGGCTCATCATTGAGCCCTCTCTAGGGTTTCAGCCTTGCCCTGTGTACCCTATCTCCAGATGCACTATCCCAAGGCCCATCATGCTGGTGTTGAGCACAGCAGTAATGAAACTTCCTGAGGTAAAATGACAAGCAAATGTTCTGCAGTTTTCTCTCCAGATTTGATTTTGATTTCATTTGAATGGTTCTGTGCCTAATTGCTTGCCTATAGTGAAAACTTAATGTGTTGATTTTCCAAGGGCTACAGAGCAGCACTTGGAGAACAATCAGTCAGATGTTTTGTCACATCCCAGGCAGCCCTAGCAGCATTTGCCTGAAATGAAATGTAACATCTCTACACTGCAGGCAATATTTTTGCTGATAACGCTTCTGTATATCTTGCTAAATAAAAATAGATCCCTCCTTTTTGGTTTAGACATCAGTTAAAAGCAAAACCAAAACCCCATTTACATTAAGATGACACAGTACCAAGCTGGAAGCTGAAGTTGTCCTATGCATTTGACTGCGGTCACATCAGGTCCCAGACTTGATCCTGAGCCATCTGCTAATTGCTGCGGGTTTGCAATCATATATCCCAAAGCTAATTTAGCTTGGAAGAAGCTGTTGGAACATGGATTCATCCTTGGAAATCACATAGCATCTCTGTTAATGGGCACTGCAGATTGCTAAACTGCTCCAGCCTGCTTTGCCACAGGATAAACTCAGATAGTATCCTGTCTTTTAAAGACTTCTTACATCCTGGGATGTTGCTTTGGAGAATGCTGCAAGCTAAAGGACGCCCTGAGGCCATCTGTCCTTAGTACTGGACTCAAGGACCATAGAGACATGGAACCTGTGGGCATGATGGGCAAGCACCCCAGAGCATCCAGGAACCCCATATCAGAACATGCCAGCAATTTGGCTTCCAGCATGTGGGAACTGCTTTGTCAGGCAGTTAAGGGCCACGCGGTGCATGGGATGCAGGGTAGGCCGTGCTCCAGGATGCTCTGGAGGTTCCTCTGTCCTGTAGCTGCCAAAGCTCAAGCTTCAGCACTGCTCTGCACCCCAAAGGCACACTAGGAAAAGGCAGAAGCTAAACACAGAGTGCGTTCAGATCAAAGTGGGGTATTGAGATTATTGAAAGCCTGCATGTAGGTCTTTGAATGGAGTGGCAGCAACTGCACAAAACATTCCTGGTGCTGCTGTACTGGCCTCCTCGGGAGCCTTTCTCCTAGACACAGGTCTGTCACGGGTGTTAGAAACATCAGACTAAATAAAACATGATGGAAACATAGGCACTGATGTGTCATCATCTTCTGCTGTTATAACCAGTGCTTTTATGATCTCCATCACTCTGATGCCCCATTTGACTCAGTCTTTTAAGGTACTTGTCCTCACAACACCCCAGTGAGGTAAGGGAAGTGCTGCAGATGGGCACAGACACCATGTCTGTGTTAATAATAGTAACAAGCATTCCCAGAGCTGTCTGGTGCCCCCGAGGCCAGAAGCACCAAGTGGGCTGTGACGACTAACAGGGTGAGGGTCACCCCTGAATGCAACCACAAGTTAGTAGGCACAGGCTGCAGCATCAGCTGTGTCCCATGAGGCAAGCCACATGTTTCTTGCACATCCCCCAGTCCCCTTTCCCCTGCCCCATATATGAGGCACCATAATGTGCTTGGGCTCTTAAAAAAAAAAAACAAACTGGGCTCTGCAGGCTTCACTTCTGGGTTAGCAGTTAAGTGGGTGCTGCATCTGCCTTTGCAATCTCCCCAGGTCCCGGGGAAATGGGACAGACAACTCCTTTGGGTTGGAGCCAGCAGAGGCATGGCTGGCCACATCAGATCAATCCCATGCCAACAGAGAAGAGATGCCACCTCTGTAGACTAGCAATCTCTGACTCCTGATCAGGTGCAAGCAGTGTGGGGTCAGCAAGTAGGTTGGAATGGGGTGGAGGAGTCAGAGGCTGTTGGACAAACTGCCTGCTCACAACTGCTCTGTGGGGCATCCTCACAGAACGTTCCTTGTACAAGGCTCTGGGTTTTCTTTCTTTTCCTCCAGCACCACATAACTGGTCTCAGGTTGAGTTGGGGGTGGAGTCAGGCTGTCTTTCCTGGAACAGGTCACTCTGCTCTTGCTGTTTGCAGCCTGTGCTGTACAGGAAGGGCATGTAGTGTTTATTGCTGCTATCAGTGCCCAACCAGCAAGATGAGGATGCTTCCAGAGGAGCACAGGTTGTTCTGTGAAAGGCTTCTGCTTGACCATGCCAAAGAGTGCTGGGCTGCTCTGCTCTTTACTGGCTATCCAGGGTGGTATGTTATAGCCTGAAGGATAAAGTATGTTGTCTCCTTTGGATGGCCTTAAACATCATGCACTAGTAAAAGCCCAATGTCCTGGGCACATTCACATGTACAAAGATGTATAAACTGGGTTCATAGCTGATGGGATACATGAGTTCTTATTGTGAAAGTTGCTTTTTGGGGAAAATAATGAGGGAAAAAAGAAAAGGAGAAGAGGAAGAGAAGGGGAAAGGAAAGGGGAAGGGAAATGGTAAACTCTTCCCGATGTCCAGCCAGGAAAAGACATCCCGTTTACCTCATGTATATGCTGGGCACATGGATCCCAGCTTGGTGACACAGGGGGGTTGTTAGGCAGATGTGGTCACAGGTTACTGCTGTTTTGTCTGATGTAGATGCTGTAGAAGACCATCAGTTGAGGAAATGGTGGGCTGGAACCTTCTGCATCATGGATGGGATGTATCCTCTGCATCCACACCCGGGATGTAGAGGGCTCCAGTTCCTCACAAAGGTTATGAAGAGGGTTGAATGAACCTGCATGGGCAGGGTCTCTGATCTTGGGCCAGGCTTGCTAATGGGCATGGTGGTAGTCCCTCTCTCACAGATCTGGTACAGTTTGGTGTCACATGCATTCCTGGTGAACAGGTGGTTCTGACTGGACATGTGCATGTAAGCCATGTTTAGCTGGGTTATTTTGTCTGTACTCTGGGAAATGGGCTTGTGGAAGCCCTACTTCCATTTCCCTCAGTCTAAAAGCAGATAGTGAGAGACTCCGCCATTCTTGCTTTACTTGGTCCCTCTTAGGTTGCGATAAGAATAGCCTTGTTGATTGCTCCCATGACCCTGCCATGACCAAGTGCAGTTGTCTCATCTAATTAAAAAAATGACAAAAAGCAGCTCCTACTAATAAGTTTTTTTAACAGAACGATCCTGAGTTCAGAGTGGTTTGAGGACTGGTGTGAGAGCAAGAGGGCTGTGTGAGGACAAATTCTGCTGGAGGGCAGTGCAGGAGGACATACCAAAATGGCACACTCTGTATTGCTTTCTACATTACCTGGCCCAAGCCATGCTCAGACAGTGCTTAGGAATTGTTTAATTGCTACTTGGCACAAACCAAACGTATGATGGACGTAATTAAATAATAGAAGCAAATGTTTTCTGGATCCTAGGCCCTCGTCTCATTTAGGCTTTTTGGGCGAAGGTATAACCAGAGAAGCTACATCTCATTTTCCTATTAATATTGCCCTCCCTCCCACTGATCTCAGATTCAGCCAGACACTCTAGGTAAGCACACAAATATTTTATAGACCTTGCCCCAACCATGTGGCCCACTGTTGTGTGGGAAGTCTATGACAGGAAGAAACTTGGCCCGCGTCAGTCTGGCTGCTCTACTCTGCCTGCTCACGTGGGTAAAGCGAGGTACCAGAAACAGGCAAGGTGGGGCCTGTGCTCATCGTGCAGCCTCCTCAGGGCAGAGGTCTCTCTTTTCTTCATTTGTCTGCAAAGCACATAGCTGTGGCCTTGTGTAAATAATGCATAACATGCACAGTCATATTTTCTACACGTCCCTGCCCGCACAGATGGCTTCAATGGGAAAATGTCATTGCTGATCATTAAAAGACAACAAACTCTTCAATTACCAAAATAAATAAATGGTATATTGTTGGCTCTTACAGGGAGTAGTATCCTACATGGTGTTTTTTTTCCCCATGTATGCACCTTCAGCAAATTGATTTGATAAAACCCAGTTCCAGACATCACCTTATTTCAAGTTCAGTTACCTAGGAAACCGCAGTGTACTGCTGGGACGAGCTGCCCGCTCCTGCTCCAGTTGGAGCTATTAAACACATCAGCTCTTCCTTCAGGAAGAGCAGAACACTGCCGATGCCGACGTGTAGCCTTTTTATGCAGATACAGGCTGTTCATGCATGCGAAGAGAGGCACACAGTTACAAATGCCCGTGGGAGGGAGGCACACATACCATCCACACCTACGTCTGCGTATTAAAAATTGCTCATTTAACTATGAGACTACATGGAGATGTTGTACCTATCTATAGCATATGAATGTATAGACGTACGCATATGTACGTGTGTGCATATGTACGTGTACACATATGCCTACGCAGAGTGGCTGGTGTCTATGTGTGTGCTTATACATGTAGGCGCTGCTTCTCATGTAATGACTGAAGTTATCAGGGCTTCCACAAAATGGTAATTTTATTTGAGCATCTGAAATAACATGGTTTCTTTTTTTTTCTTTTTTTTTTTTAGAGGACTCATTTGTGGAAGGTGAGTTCATCTACTTTGGGACAACAGGGCATTTGCACTCTCTGCTCTGCATTTTCTGCAAAATTAGGCTCTTGAAGAGCAGCTCTTGCACATCGCAGTGGTACTTGCAAAATTGGTGGATGGCAAAAAGCCCAAGAACCACAGCTATTTTGTGAAATGCTTGATTTTTACCAGGTTGCCATAATATGTCCACATATTATGTGGCACATGACTCAGGTGTGAGATATTCAGTTGCACAGTGTCCAAGGGACAGGGGAGGCTCAGGTGCTGAGCTGAAGGTGGAAAAATATGTGAACATCTGGATAGGGGAATCCCATTTCCTTCCTTGTACCAGGGTCCAGGAGCTTCACCCTGCCATGGGGATGTAAACACGTACATAGTCAACTTGTCTACTCTTGTTTAGCCCAGGTAACATTGACTGTAGCTAGTTTTTATTTAGTAGACAGCCCTGTCAACAAGAAACCCCCATTTCCCCATGCTGTCATTCAGCAATTTTCCAGAGATAGTGGATGGTTTTAATGTTTTCTTTTACAGGAATGTGGAGCCCAATGTGCATCTCACAGATGGGAAAATAAAATCTGCTGTGCATATCTCTCTGATTAGTTTGCTCTGTGCCATAACTCATGTAGCCATCTGCAGGTATCAGCAGCCCTTTAACCTGTCTTTCACCGACTACAAATATTGTGACTGCTCTGGTAGACAGGAAAAATATCTTGAGGAGGTGGAAATGGTCAGAGAGGGCTGCCCTGAGATGCCATGATCAGAGATCTATTGTCTGGCACAAAGTCTGTCCTGATGGATTTTGAGGCATAATATACATCTGCATTCTTTGCAGGAGAAGCTCACCACTAACCTGTTCCTTTTGCTATCCTGTATGGGAACCCAGTGAATAACAGGGATAACAAACTCATAAGAAGAACAGGGGGTGAACTCCTTCCACTCCTCTTCCCCATCGCCATAACCTGCACCTCTGGGGCAAGAAGCAGCAGAATAACTTCAGTGTGCGGGCTAGAGCAGTGGCCACAAACACCCTCCCACGGGGAGCAGGGCTGTGCCACCTGCCTAAGCATAGCTGCGTTGGCCAACCTGTATCCCAACTCTTTGGGAGCACATTCCTGCAGGTAACTTGGTGGTACCGATGGCTCCACTGCTGCCACCTTGCCAGTGCCCCATCAGGTACCCAAAGTGGCAACACTTGCCTCACCGGGTCCGTTCCATCTGGATGAATTTCAAGCTGAGAAAAGAACCAAAGGAACAAGAGGTTGGACTGCTGATTTGCTATGTCTCCTCTCTCCGGCTGTCCTTCAGATTCGAGCCACTTGAAAGTCCACAAGAAGGGAGCCACAGAAACCTGACCACGCTGCATCCATGCGCTCACAGCCTGCAAAGCTGCGTGCATGGTGCTGCAAAGGCCACGTGCCGGCTCTGCTGCCTCCGCAAGAGACATCCCATCTGGGGAAACTCAGAGGCATCCCTCCCCATCCAGACAGATTCCCAGGCCTGTCCCAGGGGGCACCAGGTGGACAGCTCCTTTTTCAATTGAATTTAGGGTAAGTTGGGTGCTGGGTGCGGCTATGAACTGCTGGATAGAGAGTGTGTGGCTGCTGGTTAGTCTTGGGTTCAGTGTATTCACACACACACACAATGAGTGATCTAATGACGGGAAGGGAAGGGAAGGGAAGGGAAGGGAAGGGAAGGGAAGGGAAGGGAAGGGAAGCGAAGGGAAGGGAAGGGAAG
>JAOXNO010000013.1:70229060-70241404 GCA_028565335.1 Limnodromus scolopaceus | reverse complement strand
TCCCTGGAAGTGTTCAAGGCCAGGCTAGATGGGGCTTTGAGCAACCTGCTCTAGTGGGAGGTGTCCCTGCCCATGGCCAGGTGGTTGGAACTACATGATCTTGAAGCTCACTTCCAACCTAAACCGTTCTATAATTCCACGATTCTGTGGCCCAGATAATTTTTTGATTTTGTGCTTTAACACAAAGAAAGTTGAGACAGGTTGATAGGCACAAACTACATGCTTTATTCACCATTTTTGTAGCTGATGGCATATATCAAGTTCAAGGTTAAAGGGGAAATTGTCTTCAGTGGCCAGTCAAGAAGAGTTGCAGCTGGGATCCTCAGGTGAAGGTCCTCTCCTAGGTGTCCACTTCAGCACAGCAGAGAATGACAATCATGTCAAAACCTGCTCCCTATAATTCTCCCTCAGTAAAATTACACCCTTCATTAAAGCCTGCTCAAGCTGCCTTTCAGTGATCTTTGTCTGATGACAACACTGGCACTGACTGGATTATGCTTAATTAGGTACAAATGTTGCACACTAATTGGCTGTTAAGCCTTGTACACATCTGTAATTAGGTAATACTTATCATATATTAAAATGACTATTATTTACTCATTATCTATTGTATTTGTTCTAATATGGAGTCATCAGTCTAGAAGACACCAGGTGGACAGAGTAGGGGAACCTCAGTGCAGGCTGTAAATTATAACTCGACCACAACACGATGAGAAGGTGGAGGAGAAGAGGACAGACAGGTGGCTGAGGCATAGGAAAGCAAGCCCTTTCTCTGGGAACACACCAGTGCAAGGCCGTGAGGAGAAGAGCATTGAGATATCAGGCCAAGGAGCTGCCATAGCAGTCACAGGGTATGTTAAGTGAAAGGCTACAAGCGAAAAAGACCTCTAAAAACTGCAAATGGAAGGCCTTTAGCAATAGGCGAGTACAAGCACTTAAGCACTGTGCAGCATCTGGGTAACACAACCCTCCCTAAGCCTCATAAAAATGACACAGTAGTAGGCAGTGGGGTTTTGAGCATATCCTGCACCCTGGGTACAGCCAAAGTTTCAAACTAGCTCCTGCATTTGACACACAGCAGTTTATGGGAAGATCTGAGCTTTTATTTCCTAGTTTCACTGCGTATACAATCTGCAGTAGGTGGGTAAGATTAAAGAATAAGGAACACCTAAATCTAGAATGAAAAAAGCGGAGCTCATGAGCTGAATGTCAGTAATTGCATCAGGTGGAAAAAATACGATTAGTGACATTATAATTACTGAAATTAAATATCAATTTATATGAGTATGCACTATAATACTTTTGACAGCCTCAAATATCATGTGATGTCAAATAAAAACAGGATGACAGCTCTCTAGTTTGCAAAGAAGTAGTACTAGAATCATTAAAGCTCACTTAAAGGATTTTATTCTGTAAAATACAAAGACGGGAAAATTTTTAGTGCACAGAGGGTAAGTGCTTATAAATGCCCAGTAAAACCATGCATACATCTGCAGCTATTAAAACAGCTTTTCTAAAATACAAATATGGTACATGGAGTAACAAACCCTGCAGCAGCACCATGGAAAGCTTTGGTCTGAAGGAGAAAGCGTTAAGCGGATCATTCCCTCCGGGATAGGACCCACCTCACTTCAGATACTGCACAGGCAGACACACAGGTCGCACACTAGTTGTGTCTGTGTCTTCCTCTAGTCAGTAGAGAGAAACAGGTACCACCAGTGACAATCCTTACCATGTAAATATCCGTTTAGGATGCCTGGTGGTGAGATGAATCTGGGTGATTTCCCTCCTCCACAGATTTTCACAAGAGATCTTGCCATCTCCTGGAGGATATTTTCTCCAGCATGCCTCTCCAAGATTGGCCCTTTAAATGTGAGAGAGTTCTGCAACCAAGAGGCAGTGATTTTTTTTTTTCCCTTCAAAACAGCTTCACTTTCCTCTCCCACCTTCCCTCTTTCCTCCCTGTGTTTAGGTCCTTTTTGCTAGCAGGATGGCATTTTTTTCCCCCGTTGCTAGGTTGGTAGCCTAGTTTCCCAAGGAAAGGAAGCTTATGAGATCACACTGTCTGTGCAAGTGCCAGTCAGTCCCTCCTAAATAATTTTTGAGCCTGTGAGCTGAGTTTGATCAAACTTGACAGGGAATGGAAGTCTCAAAGGTTTGAGCTGCCTACAAGTGCTGTGGAGGTAGGCAGGCAGAGGAAAAAAACCCTGGGAGTGCATCCACTGCAGAAACACAACTCTATTACTAGACACCAGAGAGTCCACAAAGGAGACAGTCATTACCACTGAACACCACAGGAGATACAATTTCACAGATTCAGCAGCTCACAAGACGACTTGATTAATATGAGCATGGGCAAAATGTTCTTCTCCCCTTCTTCTAGACCACAGGGCTTCCAGTTACAGAGCAGCAGGGGGGGAGCTCAGAAATGACAGGCCGGCAGAGTGAATTTAGAGCTAATTGCTTCTCCTTCTCAGGCCAGTACTCATGCGAAATCTGCTCGACTTCCTTGTGACTCTGATACCCCCATTTGCATGATCTAGTTCACACAAAGGATGAGATCAGAAACTTCAGACCACAGACTAACACGAGCAAAGTCCTAAATTGCCGTGAGCTGGCACAGCGCCGCTGTAGTCAGTGAAAATGCCTTATAATGGGCCATCATTTCTAAGCACAGCTCCATGACTAAGCGTCCAGCTCATTTTTCTTTGCATTTGTCTATATTACAGTTGCTAATGGCAATTCGTTTCACATGAGCCTGAGTTGGAGCATAAGTTAAAGACCAGCAAAAGTTGTGGCTGGTGCATAGGCTGGCTCTCGCTTACTCCTGCTGTGGCTTTTCCTAGAAAGTCAGACACCGCAGGGCTGCCTGACTGGTGAGCCTGAGCAAACTCCTCACAGTTCCTTGTTAATGCTAGCAATGGGGAAAAACAAGATGCTCACACAGGTGGGATTCAAAGAGAAGCTGAAATCACTCCGTTTACAGAAAAAGAACCCGAAGTAACCACAGCTGACATTAAAATGGAGATGGGGGAGTTGTGCAACTTTGTGTGTTCAGTGAAATATTGATGTTTTCTTCTTCTCCTAAGCCTTCTAAGTATTGATGTGCCAGGTCTCTGATTTAGGTGGAGAGAGTACAAATCACCAACACCTGAAAAAAAAAGGGAGGGAAGGAAATGAAATGAACCTTTGATGCACAGCAAAACCAGGGAGCTTGCCAGCAGAGAGTGACATGACTGAAGACAGACTGGGATCTCTGCAATAAGGACAGGTATTGCAACTTGTCCTCAACAGCCTAGCCAAGGACACGGGCTGAAATTCACAGCCTGAAAAGCCTATAGCACAGCATCTGCATTAGGTAGGTATGCTACAGCATTCTTTAAAATGAGGCTTCTTCCACAGGAGACATGAACCACAACTCCTGCACTCCCAGGGCTGAATGTTTTCTGTTACACAGCAGATCTATGAAGCCTCAGGGAAGCATCCTTTACCTATTATTTGTTGTTGTCTTTTCAATCCAGATGTTTTTCTTCTGATGAAAGCTAAAAGATAAAATAAGATCGTTCTAATTAATAATGCCTACCTCCTCGTGTAGCACTTTTTACCCATCAAATACCTCAGTGTTACTCCCCTTTAATAGACAGTAGAAGTAAGGGTGAGAGAGATCAAATGGAACTTCTTGGCAACAGAACAAAACTGAGTCTTGCATGCAGGTCTAGTAAAAGGGACAAAGGCGCCTATTAAGGCTCAATAAAAAGCAAAGCTTAGGAGAATTTTCTGACATATTGGATCCTTAAATGAAGCATTGCGAAACTAATGTGACCAATGCTCCATGCTAACAAAATATGTTCTGGATTTTTCATCTGACAACATAATTTAGGGTTTCTCAGAATATGGGAAATTAAATGGGCCTATGACTTTACAGGAATCATTCCCTTGCGAAGGGCAGCTTGTGCCAGAGGACTGGAAAATTGAAAGTGCCTCAAAGGAGCACAGGAACAGGTAAGACCTCTTTCACTGCCCAGTCAAAGTGAAATGCAGAAAGGGACATAAATACTAAACTATCAATTTACTGTAAAACTTCTCATACTCAAGATACTACTAATAGAAGTTCTGACAAAGAGATGCTTGTTTTGACTCTTGAAGAGGAGCATTTGGCAGAATTAGACCATGTACCTAGCATGTCCTGAAGAAAACTTACTGATAATGTCTGTAGCAAAGAGACAGCTTAAGGAGGGATAAATCTGATTAAAACAATTTCCATCAATATCAGTGATGATTTTTTTATGTTTTCTTCCTTTCTTCCTTCTTCTGTTGTTTTTATTGTTGGTTGGTTGATTTTTTTGGCTGGCTGGGGTGTGCTTTTTTGTTCCCTGCCTTAGGAAGCATCAGTTTGAATATGCAATAGTATCCAAAGGGTTATGAAAGTATTAAACTGGTATTAAAGGATGCCCTGCCCATCCATTCTTGTGTCTGCTGCTTCACAGCAAAAAAAAAAAAAAAAAAAAAAAAAAGGTGAAAAGTGTCCTGCAGGTTTGATCTTTTATGCTTGAGAGATCTAGTAAGTTTTTCACACTTCTTAATAAATTGATACAATAGGCAAGAAACCTGGTGGTGCAAAGTCAGATGAACACACAAACACTTCATATTTTGGTGGCATGAACCTGGAGTTCATATTTAGATAGCATCCCTGTCAGAGGCAAAACTGAGCTTTCAAAATCCTTACCTAGGAAGAACACTTATTGACTTCAGAGGATACTTTTTCCCAGAGAAACTGTGTCAAGAAGTTCAGAGCTAGTTGTTTGTCTCCTGTAGCAGGTGCTGTTTCTCTTGCTGAAGAGACTTCCAGCACCTGTGGGCATGGATTTCTGCTGGTGGGTAACGGCACTTGGGTGAACTAATGACTACTCTCACCTTCAGCAGCATGTTTGCATCTTTTCTTAATATCAGCTTAGGAGATAAACAAGCAAACAAACAAAAAATAAAGCAAACAATAAAAACAAAAAGCTAGGGTAGAGGCCACAGTCAGGGCTTCTGACCATTTGAATAATTTACACCTGTTTCTGCAGTAGTCTCCTGAAAGGCAAAGCCTATGACAGCACAGCCTGCCCACCTATTAGCAAATTCTTAGCTCAGGAGTATGGGGCTTTGAGTATTATCTTCTCACACAGACCCACCGTGGCAATTAGAGGAGAAAGGAACAACCAGTAACTCACCAATGACAGTGCTGTGTCTCTCTCTCCCACATCACCTCCATCTTTTCTTCTCAGTGGGCAGCAGAAGGTCCTTAAGCCCAGAGCAAATGAAAGCCCCTTGCTGTACCACCACTGCAATGGGCCTTGTGTTGAAACGGTCCCTCAGGAGAGACAGCAGCCAGCTGGAAGCGTATTTGCCAACAGGACCGTTGATCATCAGCTGCTGGTAGCCTAAGGCAACTCGTTTGGACAACTAAAATTGCATCTGGTTTTGTGACAAAGACCCCTCTGCTGTCCCCATCATCCCCTCACCCCAGAAAAAAAAACAAACACACCCACCCACCCCCCCCCCCCTCACTCTTGTGCCCTGTGATGAAGAATGAAATGGCTCTGAAAAATAACCTGGTTTTCCACCTCCTCCTGCTAGTCCTGCTAGCCGCCTCCTGCATTGGCTTCACTCTGCAGCAGCCTGTGAGCAAAATCTGCAGTTCAGGCAGAAGGGGAGAGAAGAGCTGGAGGAGGAGGAGGAGGAGGAGGAGGGATGGGGAAGGCAGAGAGGCTACATACCTAGAAAGCCAGGGCTATTCCTGCCGCCCACCCTGGAGACAACACCTCCACATCAGGCAGGAGTAATGGAGGGAGAATCTGGCGCTCTAGATTTAACAAGCTCACTTTCCTGTAATTGGGGCCCTCAGGCACTGTTGTAGTGCACCTAATAGCACTAATTATTAATGAATCAGCCCTGATGAATAGGAAGGCTGAACTGGCCTCTGTCTCCTTGGGTTGTCAGCCTTTCACAGGGCCTACTGGATTTCACTGGGCAGGAAAGCAACTGCACAGATTTAAACAGGGCCCTGGAGAGGAAGGGGAGTGGAAGAGTCACCTGTACATTTGTCCCTAGCCTGTGCAAACCAGTCAGGGACCAGAAGTGCCTTGCTGCTTCTTCTGAGGTGTAAGTGTAGCCATCAGAAAGTTCTGCAAGAAATGGGTACTGCACCTTACTTTTACACCTCCCTGCTGCACCTGTAAGGACCAACCTGTTTGCCCTCGCTACCATTCAGGCAGCTTTTCTCCTTTTGTGTGTCCTGGCTCAAGCTTTTGCTCCCCGCGCAGGCCCACTCCAGCTCCCTGTTACAGCCTTTGAACGAGAACAAATGAGAAAGGGACCTTTTTTTACCCTTTAAAGCAAAAAAAATCGACCGCCACCTCAGCCTGGCCAGGTCGGAGGGCAGCCCGGGGAAGGGGAGCAAGGCGCAGCCCGCCCCCCAGAGCCGAGCCAGGCTGCTAAAAGGTGGAGGCTGGCAGAGAGCAGTCGATTGCCAAGGACGGGTTCCTCCAGCGCTGAGGGGGAAGGAGGGAGCCAGCTTTCCGCCGCCCTCCGGGGACTGCGGGGCTGCAGTTGCTCAGTCGGAGCTGGGGACGGGAATTAGGGCAGGCAGAGCCGCAGTGGCTGCAACCCTCCCCGATTAGCCAGCCAGCTAGAAAGGCACTGGTTTGTCTTTTGTTTCAGCTTCCTTTCCCTGTTGATCTGGGTTTCGGCTTTTTTTTTTTTCTTTTCCTTGTGTGTGTGTATATTTTTTAAGTGAGAGATAATTTTGCTGTGATAACTGTCAACGTTTAAAATCTTTTCTGCTGCCATTTTCCCCCCACCTCTCTAGATCACCAGCTCACATTTGCCCAGGAGTTAAGGGGTATTCGGAGGCTCGAACCTCTCCAGCTTTTGCTCCAGCAGCCGCTGCCTGGGGCAGCGGGACCAGCCCGGCCGGCGACCCCGCAGCCTCCCGCCGCAGCCCTCCCCTGCCAGCCCTTGCAAACCCTACAGGTGCAAGGCGACAGAAGGCAAACCGGGTACGCTCAGTCCCTGCCCGGGGACTTGGGGGAGAGCTCATCTTTCCTTGGCCACAAAACAAGGGAAGGCAAAGCAACCGTCCCCGGGTTAAAACAAAAATCCACTCAGCCTTCAGAAACGGCACCTGAAAGGGGCAGAAGGGGGAACAACCAATGCCTTGCACATTGAGGGGCTCTTACAAAATGAACAGGGGGGAACGTAGGGGATGGGTTGGGTGCTCACGTTGCCCGAAAAAAATACCGAGATGCCGGCGGGGAGAGCACCCCTTGCCAGTTGCCCGGGGGCAGCTCAGCCGGAGGGATCGGGATGTGCTGCCGTCCCTGCCGCCTCTGCTGGAAAACCCGGGGGTGCAATACAGGTTTTGGAAAAGCATATGCCTCCTGGCGTCCCGGCTCGCCCGGGATGCCCCGTAGCCGGCCCGCGCCCCGGGGATGGACGGTAACTGTTTTTAGAAGCCCGAAACAGGACCCTCCCCAGGAGGTGTCCGGGGGGCGGCAGGGAGGGAGGGCAGTGAAGGGGCTGGGGCACGGCCACCACCGGGCGTCCTCCTGCTGCTGCTGCTGCCGCCGCCAGCCCCTTCCCGACTCTCTTGGCTGTTTCTCCCCGTTTTGCCACCGTTTTATCATTCGCCTCAACGCAGGGCTAATTGAGGGTTGTGCTAATTACGGAGAGATTATCCATTAGTAATTCAACCTCACGCACAGACAACTCGAGTCCACTAATGAGCTGGAAATCGCCCCCTTATTACGGAGTCTTAGCTTTCTTCCGAGGGGTGAGGAAAAGCCGGGAGGCTTCTCTCTCACCGTCCTCCGACGGACAAGCACCGTCCAGCAGCCGGGAAGATGGGGGTCTCGGCGGGAGCACGACCGGCTACATCCCGGCGCCGAGCCGGGGGATGCCGGCAGCGGACAGGACCGGCGGCCGGGCAGCCCGGGGCGAAGCAGGCTGCCTGCCGCCGGTGAAATGTCCCCGGGGCCCAGCCATAGGAGGCAATACAGCCCCTGGCACCCCAGCAAGGGCTCTCTCTCCCCTCTCCTCGGCAGCTGGCATTTCGTGCTACAGGAAATCGTAACAGCAGCGCCTGGCCTCATGAATACAGAGATGTGCACAGAAAAAATCAATTTAGGTCTAGATCCTCTGTGGGGAGGGAAAATAACCCAAACCATTTAAACAAAGCTCTGGTCTCCAGGGTTTTCCTTTTTCTTTGGTGGTGGTGGGGATTGAGTCTAGAGGGAGGGCAAAGGCAAACGAAATGCAAGCAGACCTGCGCCTGCCGAAGCGAGGCTGAGCCCTGCAAAGCCCCCCCCCCAACACACACATAATGTATTTTATCATTAAAAAATCAACATTGCTTCCAGTGGTAAAGGCGCCTGGCTCCAGTTCCTGAGCGCATTCGTTGCTGGGATTCAATCCGTTTGGGAAATGCAGATTGGCTTGCGACCCACTGTTTGATTTATGAACTGTTACATTTGCTATTGCTTACACATTACATTGCGGACCTTGGGAAGGAAGGGGAGCAGGGAGAGAGGGCGAAGGAGAGAGAGACCCTGCCACCTTACACATTGGCAAAGGAGAGCTATTGCACAGGCAACGGCTTTCCACCGGAATAGATCCCCTCAAACCAATTCGCGGCCCCTACCTCTCCATCACCCCCTCTCCCACCCACCCCCGGTCGCCAGCTCGGCTCTCGCCTTATAAGTAAAAAGGACGTGTTTACTCTTTGATGTGTATTTCTTTATAAAGGCATGAGGCGCCTATAAATAGCCGAGGTTAGAGCAGCTTCTGCTGCGAAATCAATATCCCGTTCCTCCCCCCCCCCACCTTCCCCTTGCTCCTTCGGCTGATCTGCCTTATTAATTATGAAAGGGCTCCTCTGCGCCCCGGCTCCAGCTCCGCAGCCTCCTCCTTAATGGTGGTTGCTGCCCTCCCTCCGCCGGGGCTCCGCGCTGCTCCGCACCCGCGGGACCGCCGCGCCGCCCACCCCCCGCCGCTGCCCCCGAGGGGGGTCCTGCGCCGGCCCCCGGGCAGCTGGGAAACGGGGGTGCTGCTGTTTTGGGTTTTGGGAGGAGGAGGGTGGGAGGATTTATAGCATATTTTTAAGAAAGAAATGGAAAAAAAAAAAAAAAAGAAAAAAGAAAGGGAGGGAGGGCTGAGACTAACCAATTCAGCCGCCCTGTCCTTGTCTGAACTGGAATCGCCATGTTCATCACGGGATCGGTTCAGGATTTAGCCCTCCCTTGCCTTCAAAACCCTGTTCTTTTCAAGATAGTCTAGGCGTATTTTATAAAAAGGACGACACCCTCATTTCAAACAATAATTTTTATTTTATACTTCTGTCTATACTTTGTAGCAAATCTTTTTTTTTTGTTATTTTTTTGCTGAATTGACTTTATAATAAACTTTTGTTTAAATTACATTTTTCTTCTCTTTTAAAATCAAGGCTCTTTTTTTCAAAATCATGTTGCTGTTGTTGGTGGTTTTTTGTTTTTATTTTTTTTTCCTTTAGGTTTACATTTAAGCCCCCTTTTTGTGATCTCTACGGTTGGATATTCAGGTATTTTACTGGTATGTGTAACATCTAAAACAAAGAGGAGGAAAAAATTAAAGGCAGTGAATTCGGAAAGATGCCTTCGAACAGCAAGTAAAGGTAAACTCTCAGAGATCTGTTAGCAGCATTCCTTCACTCTTCCGGGCATTTGGACACATCGCGTTCTTTTGCTCGTCCCTCCCTCCCTCCCGTCCTTCCCTCCTTCTTTCCTTTCTTTCTTCCTTCCTTCCTTCACTGTTCGTTTCCCTCTCCCTCTCACTCTCTCGCTCTCTTTTCCCCTCGAGGAAAAGTGTTCTCTTTTATTTTTATTATTATTTTTTGCAGTGGAATGACCAAAAAACAAGCGACTGTGGAGGAAAGATGAGAGATTGTGAATTATTCACCATATGCTTCACACGTGGACATCTACCTTGGATTCATCGCCAGTGCCTTTCTTTTGTCTGAGATTTTGTTCTCACCTCGCACACTGCCACATTTTTAGAGGAGCCCGTGGCCCGGCGGGAGGTATCCCGTATCCCGGCCGATCACAACCTTAACATTAGGTGGCCCAGAGCCGTTCCTGAGATTGCTTTTGCACAACGAGGGCTCGAGTTTGTATTTTTATTTATGGTTTTTTGTTTTCTAGTTTTGATTCGAAGCGATAGTAAAGCTGAGGTCCGATTTGGGCTGCGCCCCGCTGCCTGTTTGTTAACATTTGGAAAAAAAAAAAAAAAAAAAAAAAAAAAAAAAAAGAAAAAAAGGGAGAACGCTTCCACAGTCCTACATGGGTGTTTCACCATCAGCCACCACCACCACCATCATCATCATCACCATCAACCACAGAAAAGCACAACGTCCCCAAAGCAACGGATGGACACTTCCTCGATAGATCCAGCACATGGAGAGGGTGTGGGTGTGAGTGTGCTCGCCCCCCCTAGAAAGGCAGCCAGGTCACTAGGGCGGCCCACAGAGCCGCCAGCAGCAGGGGCAAGGCCGGCGGGAGGAGGGACGGTGCCGCGCCGCTGCCGCCTCCGCACAGTTCAAATAAGCTGCCTTGGAAATCGAGGTTTTTGGATTCCCGTCTCAATTTCTCCCAGAGGTCTGTCGCTCCTTCCTGGCAATCGGTAAGCGCTGTGAGGGTGCAGGCGTGGAAATCATCCCAGTACCTGCAGGAGGGGAGAGCAGCCGGGCATCAAAACAGGCACGCACCCACCTTCCCCCGGGGAGGGCAGCCGCCTCCTCGGGTACCCCGACCCCCAGCCGGCGGAGCCGAGCGGGGGTATGCCTTAAAGGGGGCTGGCGCCCGGCGGGGAGGAGCCACCGCCTCCCCCGCCCTAAAACCCGGCTCCTGCCCCCACTCCCCCCTCCCACCCGAGACACCGGTTTCTGGGAGGAATCCTCGGCCCCTTGCCTTGCCCGGGCTGCCCCATAGCCCGCCCCGTACCTAGGCTTTGCGCTGGACACCGGCTCTCCTCCCAGCTCCCGGGGGGGCTGCCGCTGGCTGCGGTTTCGGGGGTCCCCATCCTTCCCAACCCCGCCGTGGGCACCAGCCCGGACTGGGTGGGATTGGCCAAAAATTGCTTTGGTGGGTCCCTGTCGGAGGGGGTCTTTTCCTGCCGGGGGGAAGGGGCATGCACCCCTCGGCTGGCCATGCACCCCGGTAGCCTGGCAGCCCACGGGCTCGTCCCGAGGGTTTTTCGTCACCGGTGGGAGAGAGCAGGTGGGGGTGGGAAAGGCATCGCTTTTCCCAGGCAGAGACGACATCCTGGAGGGTCCCGATGCGGTTCGGGAGGGATCCCCCGGAGCGGGAGCGGGCCTTGACTGCGGGGTTAGAAAGGGAGGAGGAGGAGGGGAAAAGGAGGAGGAAGAGGAGGAGGAGGAAGGAGCGTCTTCCCCTCCCTGGGCGCGGGAGACTCCCCATCCATTGCGCCAGGGGTCTATGTGCAGCAAAGGGCTTCTTCTTTCCCAGGATAATTTGCATTTGTTCCCACACGTTTTTCCTTTTAATTCCCCTCTTCGCGGGGTCTGGATCGGGGTTTCCCAACGGGGCAGGACCCGTCTCACTGCCCCACCGGAGGGGCACGGGCGGACCTTTCCTCTCTGCGTCTGGGTTATCGAAAGTCACCCCGAATCTGCCTTTCTCTCTCCTTATTTTCCCTCAAGGCAGCGCCTGCAAATTTGGATCTTGATTTTCCCTTTTTTTTTTTTTTTTTAGAGTAGTCCTACAGCCTCTAATTTATGAGTACTCTAAGCGGGTTGTAGACTCCCAATGTTTGCTACATTTGTAATAAATAATGAGATACTGAGAAGCCAGAGTCTGAGAGTGTGCCTCTCCTGCAGTATTTCTGCTGTAATTGCATCTCCCAAAGGAAAATTAAATCTTTCCCCATCCTCTTTCAATACGCATCCCGGCACAGGGCGAAGGCAATCGGGTGGTGGGAGATGGTCGGGGAAGGGGTCTTGCTTGGAAAAGAGGTACTTTTTACAGGTCGGAACCACCTCTAGTCTGGCGCTCCAGGGCCAAAGGACATCATGTCAGGACGCTGCTGCCCCGCGGTATTTATTTCTCAGGCAGGACACAAAATAAACCACAACCTAGCATTTACAGCGAGGTGCCAGCCTTAGTAGGTGCAGCAAAGTCATGTTTGGCTCAGAAATCTCTAGGCAGGAAGAGAAGAGAGGAGAGTTACAGAGTCTTTCTTCTTTTTCTTTTTCTTTTTCTTTTTCTTTTTCTTTTTCTTTTTCTTTTTCTTTTTCTTTTTCTTTTTCTTTT
>JAOXNO010000013.1:70192594-70222310 GCA_028565335.1 Limnodromus scolopaceus | reverse complement strand
CCTCCCACTCCGCCCCGCCCGGGGACCGTTAACGGTCCCGAGGCCGTTAACGGCCGCGGCTCCCGCAGCCCGCGTGCCCCCCACGCCCCCCTGCCCGCCCCTCCCCCACCATGACGTCACCCCTAGCCTCAGGTTTGCGGGGGGGGAAGAAGCGGGGGGGAGCTGGTCTCTCCCGGCCCTGCTGCCTGTGCTCAATCCCGGTGGCAATACCCCGGTGGCGGGATTGCAGAAGGTGGCGAGGGGAAAGGGGCCACGCGTGGGGTAGCCCTGGTGAGCCACAGTGGGGCCACCGCCCCCGTCCTCTGGGGACTGGCCACAGGGCTGGGTGGCGGGGATGGTGCCGGCTGAGGGTATGTGGAGCACTGCCCAGGACAGGTCTTGGTCTGGGGTGCTCCTGCAGCCTGACGCCCTCCTGGGACCCTCCTGAAGGCCATCCCCACCTGGAGAGCAGCATGGGAGGACCCTAAAGGTGCCGGCATGGGCTTCTCCCGGTGCAAAGTGACGGATCAAAACCCCATCCTACACCTTCCCCCAGGCTCTTCCACTGCAAAGTTATTCCCTTCACCTTCAGCATTCATCTGTAGCATCTCCAGGAGCCAAAGGGGACTGTTTGGAGGGAGAACTACTGTTGACCTTTGCTCCTCTTGGTTCCAGGTCCCCCACTCTTTACAATCCCACTGTACTGGCAGTGCTGTGATGCCCTGGACAAGCTGGGCTACTAGTTGGTCCCTCTCTTTTACAGACTGCCCGTGACAATCCTCAGATCTCAATGACAGAAGGACAGCAGCTTCCAGGTTGGGTCCCCATGACCCCCACAGGCTGCAAATAACTGAAGTCTACCAGGGATTGCAGAGAGTGAAACGAACCTTTATCTGCTTTCCAGTGCAACTGGAGGTAAGCAAACTGGAGGGCAAGATGAAAAGCTTCCTTGCTACCATTCACAAAATAGTGCTGGTAAATGCCATTGCCTCTTTAGATTTACTTAATGTGCACAGAGGCAGCCTTTACACATTAGAGCGCATCTTCTTAAAGCTGTCACAAAACCCCAACCTGTGTTTCTTCAGCCTGAAAGCAGGAATAATGTTGTGTGACTACGCTAGCAGTCAGCTGGGGCCTGCAGATGAAAAACACTGGCTTGTCTCCTCTGCACCTTCCCCCTATTCCTTTTTTGCTCCACCTTTTCTTCCTATTTGTAGATTAGGTGGTAAACGGGATTAGAGGACAGACCTGGCTGAAAACTAACCTGAGGAGTTAAAAAAGAAAAGGTTAATTTTCAGCCAGCTCCCAGAGCCAGCTCAGCGCGTGGCCACATGGTAGTGAACTCGGTGCAAAGCACAGGCCGTGGGTGCCATGTCCCCTGGCAGCTTGCCCTTCCATTCACTCAGCCATGAACCTGCAGCCGGGAGTAGAGTTGTCTTTTGCACACTCCTAAGGACGTTGGTGGCAGCAAGGAGGATAAGGCTAAGCTTTGGACTGTGCACCATGTTCTCTTTCAAAGGAATGCTGAATTTGAGTTTAAGCTGAAGCTAAGGCAAAGCACTTTTCCCCAGCTCTTTGCTGCTGTGGTAATGGGTGCTTTTGTAATGCAACAGAGAGACTGCAGTGGATATCAACATGTGGAGCCCTGTCCTTCTCCCAGGAGATAGGATAGGTTAGATAGCCCAAAAGATCTTTTAAGTCTCACAGTCAGTGCATTATCAGCATCAAAAAGGAAGAGGATGAAAGGATTGTGGGTTGAGGTACATGCATACAAGCATTGAATCTACCAACTTTCGGCAGGTTGGCCACTTGTGGCTGCATTTTCTGTTAAGGAGAAGGCACCCTTGCAGGAGCACCAGGTTGTGAAGGCTGCAGCGAGAGGAATGTCTCATTTCACTTCTCTGCCCTATTGATAACTGTATTGGTTTATTTATACATTCATATCTGCTACGGTTTTGTTTGCTACTTCTTTTTCTGAGGACAGACAAACTGGAGCTTCAGGTTAAAGGTTGGGCTGGCTCCAAGACACTTGCATTGAACCTGATTTTGACATTACACTGCATAAATATGCTTTGGAATGAACTTCAGGGCAGTTTCCAATGCACAATCAGGAAGAGTTTAATATCTGGCTTTTGGCATGTCCATCATCACTGAAATGACTGGAGCCTCTGGCAATTTGGCCACAAATCTCATAAGAACAGGCATTTCTGGGGGATTTCTGGCCAAACAACAACAACAACAAATCTAACAGCTAGAGGCATCAATTACGGAAGCAAAAAGGGCCTGGCCAAATTCCTCTAAATGTTCTTGACTGTTGGGGCAGTCCAGTTCCGTCTGAAATTCAAGCCCGGCTCCAGCCTTACCACCTTCCCTGCCCCAGGAAGGGGCCCGACGCACTATAGATTCTGAACAAAAGCCAGCGGTCTCAGCCCATCTCAGATAGCAGCACTCTCAGCTCTGCTGGGAGCCGGGGGGGGCAGGATGAAGTGGGGACAGTTGTTTGTCAAACTATCCTTTTTTATTTTTTATTTTTTTTTCCTTTTCTTTTCTTTCTTTTCAGCATGGTATTAGAAGGTGCTTGAATATCAGCCCGTCTCTAAGAGACTTCTGCATGTGTTTTAGAAGAGGCGCTTCTGACAGTGCCGTGCTAGGACAATTTGCTCATCAGCACGATTCTGCCCTTGCTTTTAAGAAAAAGGACTCCGTCCTCAACGGCAGCCCCGTGCTCCGCTTGTGAGGGTTGGCGGCGGTGTCATCCTGTGGGCGCGTGTGATCGCTGCTGCCGTGGGGGAGGCAGACGGACAGAGCCCACGACTGCCGGCCAGATATAGCTCTGCCAGAGGCAGCGTGGGCTGCGCCCTGTGCCGGGGAGGCAGGGTCGGCCTTCGGGTGGGCATCCCTGCGCTGTCGCTGCCGGGCGGAGGGCAGCGTGCTGGGCAGCTGATCTAAAGCCAGCTCAGCTCCATCTAAACCATCTACCACAAGGGGACCCACCGCGTTTAGCGATGTGCTTCTCTTTTAGCTTTCGGCGGCTGACTGTCATGGCTGAACCTTAAAAGAGGCAGCCGGCTCAAGGTAACAGGGAGAGCTGCTTTCCCGGGCAAAGCCGGCTGCATCTCTGCATTTCTTTTTCCCTTCATCTTTTTTTTTTAAATGCAAAATATCTCTTCGAACAGCTCACACCGTGGGCTCCTCAGTTCACGGTTGCAGGCTAGTAATAGGGATAAAAACTGAATCTTTGGTGCTGTCAGCCAGACTGATTTATTCTAAGCATCGGCTTAGGTTGGAGGGGAGGGTCCAGTGATCACGGTGATATTTAAAAGTCCCTCCTATGGGTGTGTGAGAAACGTATTCGCTCTTAGCTCATCCTGCAGTAACATCGCCTCTACCAGGAGGTGACTGTTTGCTTTTGCTCTCCCTCATGATTAGCCTGAGATCTGGCTCTAGTGAAGCTGAGATGAAACAGGAGCCAGTGACTTGTGCTTCCATACCCTCCCGTCTTGCAAGTACCCCGAGAAGTGGGGACAGACTGACAGTTTACCGTCCTGCAGGGGTGCCTTTCCTTGCTTGTGCTGTGCTTCCTAGCCCTTGGCTGCTACTTTTCCTAGAGGAAGGTGGCCAGCCAGAAAAATACATGCAAATATCAAACCCAGCTGATAAATGAATAGCTGTTCACAGTATGATCCTCCAAGATTTTATTTAAGTAGAAAAATAATGCGAACACACTGAAAATGTGACAGGTAGGATTAAAGAAATACCTTTCGCTAGCGGCCAGACTTATAAAGCTTTTTTGGGTGGCCTTGTTCATTAGACGTCTGCCTTCATTACTGGCTGAATGTGTCTGACTTTAGCTAAGAAGAAAAAATTGAAGTTATGCACCTGAGACCAGAATTTGCCCCACATCTGCCTAGAAATTAGTACTAAAATAGTGCTTGTTGTTCACCATGAAAATAATTGTCAATTGATGTCTATGCAAATACATTTCTGAAAGTATAAACTGTTGCCGTGGTTCCAAGTATAAAACCGGGAAAGAAAAAGTATATGGCTGAGTGGATGTAAAAGGGATGTGATTTCTAGATATGGAATCTTTAAAAAATGGAAAATGCTGGGTAAGGTATTTGTCTATTTGACACAGAAACCAGTGATCTGATATAAACTTAGAAAGTGATTAGAAAAATGCAATCTTCAGTCTCAGCTTCTGGGAGTCTCAAAGGGGAAAACTAGAATGCCTTCACTAGGTTCATTTGAAAAGCTCAGCCTCTATGTTTGTTCTTCAGTAATTTTCTCTTTTAAAAAGCAAGTCTTAAAAAAGCAGGATGTCACTTGACCATGATCAGTTTGTGCCAGCCAATCCAGTAAGGAAAACACTATCTATGACAGGACCAGTAGTGTTTGCATTTAACTGCACTCCTCAGAGACACACTTTTAGGAAGGTACCTGTGTGTGCACTCGAAATCCTGCATCTTGTTAGCATGGCCCCTTTATATCGCGGATTGTGGCTCTGGCGTTGCTGCTGAGCCCAGGCAAGCTGAGGGGAGGTACGTGAGCCTGCTCAGCTCTAGCCAGATGGAGTTCACACCCACTACAATTATGTTTGCAACACGTGGTTTGCTCAAGGTGCCTGTGGATGTTTCAAAGAGTAGGACGGTTTCAGTAAAGCAGTCTCAGAAGAAAGCAGTATCAATCCTTAGCATCTTTGCCATCGTATTTTTCTTTCAAGAGACGTAAACCTAAGGCCAGTCTGTACCCCTCTCATTGTAGGCTGGAGGGAAGTATATAGACCTGGAAAATGGCTGTGAAAAGGCTGATATCGGTAGTTTTCCTGGCATCCTTCCTTACTATTGTCATAGAACAGAGGACCATAGAACAGCTCAGGTTGGAAGGGACCTCCAAAGATCACCTAGTCACACCCTTTGTGGAAAAGGGAGCCCAGACAAGATTATCTAGCACCCTTTCCAGTCATGTCTTGAAAACCTCCAGTGTTGGGGAATCCACCACATCCCTGGGGAGGTTGTTCCAGTGATTGCTTCATTATGGTGAAATCCACACCGTGTAAGGAATTGGAAGGTTTGTGATGAGCTGTATGTATCTTGCCAGAGCTGTTAATCACTCTCTGGCATCCTTAATAGACACCTTGGTCCAGATACCAGTCATCCTGAGCATGTGAGAATAGCCTTGAATGCATACCCATGGTATTAAGATAATTTCAGTTTCACTGGTTGCAAATGCCAGTAACCAAGTTCCAGATGTTGGTTCAGAACGAAGCTCCAGGTGTGGAATAACAACGCCATTGTCAGAACACAAACTGGCTGCACAAGACCTTTATCCTCAGTATGTATCAATAGCTAGTCCTGAATGTTGCTGGAATGTGAACATTTTCTGCTTCCGTGGATGTTGACACCACAACTTCTATTTGCCACAGTGAGATGGGATGTCCCTCAGTGGTGTGATATTCTGATTCACATGTTTCTTCCATCGATTTATAGAGTATATACTGCCACAGCAGCTATTAACCTTCAGTTACAGTAGGACTTCAATAACTGAAATGCCACTCTGAGTTTCCTTTGTAACTGTCAATATGATTTGTTCTAGAAAAAAACCATAAATATGTATCTAAAGAACCAGCCATATCAGATTTCCAGCTGTCGTGGAAAGCTGCTTCTACATTTTAAATTTTTCTTCATCGATCCTTAATCATGAAAACCAAAGTTTCAGGGGAACTTAGGGATTTAGGGAGCAGGAAAATGATGTGTTAATTAATTGTGGGCTGATGAGAACATTGCCAGGACAGATGTTCTGCCAGTCACACGTGCATTGCAAGAACTTCAAGTGAGATCTCACTTTACTAGGAAGGATGAAATCTGAGAGGAAGAATGTACACAAAGGTGAAAAGGGCTCTGTGACAAAGAAAAGCAGGATGGATCTCTACATGCACCTGCAATCTGATTTGCAGAGATGCTGAGGACATGCAACTTCTTCATCCCCCTCCTTCTCCACTATTAGCTTCAGGAACATATTTATGGCACTGGAAACTGAGAAGGGTCAGATGTAAGTCCCATGAATCATAGAATAAATCTGAGTAGAAAGCTGCTTCTTGATGTGAACTGGGCATATCACAAAGGCATGACTTGAGCAGAAGTATACATTCATTAAAAACTGCCCTTCTTTGGAAATCTGATTTTAGGCCATATTTGTCTTGTGTGTGCCACAATTGGCATAATTAACCCAAATATCATTGTCACTTGTCAGCAGCCATGCAGGTGACTGCAGCTGGAAAAGTCAAGAGCAGTTCCATGGCTGCTGTTTATACGTGCATGGAGCAACTAAGCAGCTGGCAGCCTCCTTGAGGACTTGTCTTGCTCCTCACCATGATCTAGCAGTGCAATGGAGAAGCTGGGAAGTGATGTGGATAGCTGTGGACTAAGATGTAACATACAGCCGGGGTCTAAACCCACCTTTGTGAGCATCAAAGGCCTTTGCCTTGTAACATTAAGCAGTTACATTTCTTTCTCATGTTGTTCTTTGCCTGTGCCACCCCTGATCATTCTTGCCTTCATGTTTTGTAATGAACTATTTGCTCTGCTAGACCCTGGTAATTTGGGACTGAACCCCAAGAGCCTTGGACAAGCCCCCTCCACCAGGGGAGCAGGCAGCAGCCATTAAAGGCAGACTGGAAAGTGGCAGGCTGTTGTAGTTTGTCTGTCCTGTCACTAGAGTGAGACATGCTCACAAGCATCCTGGGCTCCTCTTTTGGGAGGTGCTGAGCAGGCCTGTGGGGTGCTGGTGCTGGCACTGAGGAGAAACCGTGCACCGTCGTAGATCTTGGCATTCTCAGCAGGCTGAGCCTCAGAAACTCTCCAGGTTACCTTATTCTACTGCAAACACATCTATTTTTTTGTTTGTTTTACAATTGCCATAGAATCACTAAAGTGGACAAAGGGGTGGGAGGGACGCTAGAAATCCTTCATCTTGACCTCTTGATAGCCGTGACTACTAACCCCTGATTCCTGGGCGTAAGGGTGTCTGATCTGATCTGTAGTCCAGCAGAGTCTGCCAGCATCTATTGACTTCCAAAAGACTTTGAGTCACACCATCACACTGCTTAGCCTGAGCGAGACCAAGCAGGAAGATATGTATTGCAGATATTTCTCGACAAGGCAGCAAGGAGAGCAAACTTTTTACTGAAGGGTAAAAAGACAGCGGTAGTTCTGACATCTAAATAAAATCACTCATTGAGGAAACTGCCCTCTATCCCCCTCCACGACATGCCCGCCTGAAGACCTATGATTTATGACAATGTATTTCAGAGGGTCCCATAAGGACGGGGTGATTTTTTTCCCCATTTTTTCTTTTTCTCAGGGCAAAGTGTGATGCCCTGCCAGTGAGTGGCTTGTGCAGGTCCAGATGGAGAAAGCAAACTGCTAAAAGGTAGTGATTGCAGCACTGATCTCTTGCAGGCTCTGCAGTGTGAGGAGGTGGTTCTGAATCACAATGAACTTAATTGAACAAGAAATGGCATTGATTTTTCCTTTTCAGCCCTCCCCATTGCTCACAGCAACAGTGCACTGAACCCTCTGCCCATGCCAAGTAGCAGAATTGCACAGTGCAGTAGAATGGAGATTTTTTATTTTTGTCCTATAATTAGCATGTATTTATTTTTAAATAGGCTAAAAAATAAAGCTCTCTAGGCTTTGAATTGTCTTCAGGGAAAAACATTGCCTGTGCAGTATGAGTTTCAGGAGCACAGGGAAGCAGGTTATGTGAGAAACCATAGCTTACTTTATACTCCCCTGGCCAGGAAATAACATTGTTCTTGAGTTTATCTGATTGTTGAAAGAACTAGAAGGACACAATTGCCAAGCTGCTCAAGGGCTTCTAAAAGGTCATTTTATTATTTATTTTTTTAAACTTAGGCAGATGAAGGTGTATAAGCTGCCTCCAGTCTGAAGGGAAACAAGGAAGAAAAGCATTCCATAGTCCAATTATTGAATCATTGCTGGTTTTCACCCTGTTAGGCAGGCATGTTAACACATAATTACATGTTTGAACAGCTAGCGATTTCCTATACAACTTGTTAAATATATCAGTGAATACACCCGGGTGTTTACTCTTACTTAGAACTGATGTATATTTTCCAGTGTCTCTCCCTCTACTTCCCCCCAAATATTGAAAGAATAAATTATGAAGGTAACTGGGAAATTCTCTCGCAAATTCATGCTAGCAGTCTTAGAGCCCAGATCCCGGCTCCAGTATCGTAATTGGCTTCCCTGCAATGCACAGCTTGTTTTGTTCTTGACGGAAAGTCTTCAGCTGAGATTGCCAGGCTGAGAAGGGAAGGTGAGGATGGCTACAGGAAATTTAGGTGCAGGGCACTAGCTAAAGCACTGCATGCCATATATCATGGGGAGATCAGCTTCTACCCTTAATAAACATGTCTCCCTGGTAGCCGGTACTGGACACCAGATCAATTTGATCTTATGTTGGAAATGGGAGGGAAAGGATGGAGTTAGCCCCTACGTCTCAGCTGGCTGGCAGGGACTTCTTAACTGCACCCTGGTGGTGTGGAAAGAGTGATGACCCCTTGCAGGGAGCTGCCAGGGGTCCCCGGGGGAAGGGAGCCCAGCCACCACACCCCCACCACGCTGTTGATCCTGGCTACCGAAACAGAGTTTTGGGGCTGTGGATCAGCCTTAACGCCGGTGCTGAGCTCAAGAACTGACCTGCTGCAGAGTCAGCGCGACGCGGTCCTCTCGCCTGCCTCCTGCCACTTGATACTTTCATGGCTTTCTGAGGAGCGATTAAATGGATAGTGAGCATGTATCGGGTTTCACGGAAGTCCTGTCATTGACTTCAATAAGAGCAGGATCAGACTCTTCTAGAATCGATATAATTCATGAAAGCGCTGAACGTTGTGCAGGAACCAAAGCAGTGTATTGTGTTGCAATATGATACATATAACGAAGTTACCGGCAGCCAAGCACTCCGTCTAATGGGGAAAAATGCATCCAAGAATTGCTATTACCGAAAGCAGGGGCTGGGCTGGGTGACCTAAGAAGCAGAACTCAAGGAAATGGCAATATTTTGGGTTAGCATGCCTTTGACCTGCTTGGGCAAACCTTCAGCACACCTCTCTTGCTAATCATCCACAGTCTGCAAACCCACCTCCTCAATGAGGCAGGGAAGGTCCTGAATTTCAGCTCCATCAAGCCAGCAGGGGAGTAACGAGCAGCTGATTTTAACATTGGAAGGGAACAGGTGATATTTCTGCCTTTCTGATAAAGGGAAGCCTCTAACCAGTGGAGTGGGTTGAAGAAGCCAGCCAAGACCAGAACCATCAGGGCAAAAATCACAATCCGTTGGGAAGAACTGGGTGGGGCTGGGTTTTTCTCTGTGAAAACAAAAGCATTTGCCACAGCTCATAGCATTGACTGTGGCTTGGTGTATCTTTTGCCAGCAAGACCTTCAGGCCAGCAGGTGAAGGCTATTTGCAGACCCTCCAGCCCGGTCCCACATCTAATGCACTTGGTCCCCAGTGATGAAGCTGCCGAGAGATTGGAGGTTGGATATGAACACCTGGGAACATCCCGCTTCGATCAGCACTGAGCACATTAGAGGACAGAGCCACACCGTGCGTTTCAAAAGTGAGACAGCTGCTCACCTACTACAGCCGTAATAGCTTTGGATTCTGCCCTTTGCCAAAAGAAGGTCTTGAAACAGGAAAAAAACATATCAGAAAAAACCCAATAGGAAGTCTAGCAGTCTGATAGTCTATAAATACAATACAGTGAGACTATGAGGTATAGAGCTTAAAACCAAAAATATTTCATATATTAAGAAGCCTCCAGTGATTCCACTGTGAAGATTATTCCTGGCTTTACATGCTAAGCCTAATTTTTCTGACTTTCTGCACAAAAGCTACTTTCTTCTTGCAATTTTTCAATTATTTTCTCCAGCCAGAGAAGGATTTTTGTGTGCATGAAGTCTGAGGTTAATCTGACAAGGAATCTTAGAGATATGAGCCTGAAAATTGAGGCCAGGGTTTCTTGTTGCTGTGGGATTTTAATATTTTTTTTAATTTTATTTAAAAAAAATAATTCTATATCAAAGCTATTTAGATGTGAAAGCCTTTAATGTGATTATTTAGCTTTCTTCCCTGAAAAATTATTGTCCTATAAATATTTTAACAAGGGCATTGTTTAATTCGAAGAATTCTGCAGTGTAGTCTTTTTAACATATCCCTCTGCTTTTAATCTGCTACATGTCAGCAACAACCTATACTCTTATTTAAACAAAAAATCTACCTACCTGCTAACGTGCTGTGCCTTTACAAGTGAAGCAGGTTGGGAAACCCTCTTCTGCCTATACTAGCATTTTGTGAATGAAAAGAAAACCTTAGGCAAATTAGGGAAAGCTGGAAAAACAGCTTAAAACCTTGTAGAAGATTCATATGTGTTTCTTTCTCTTACTGCTTTCTGTAGTTTATTGCTAGTTAAACAGGTTGCTAGATGTGCTGTATGACTGGTGTTGCTAGATGTGGTAGTACAGGTAGCCACCGATGGCTGGGAGCCTCAGTGGTGTGTGGCCGGTTAGGGGATGTCCCCCCTGCCAGGACTGTGTCACGTTAGAGGCACAGGGGAGACGCTTGTGTTCAGTGTTGCTGATGATAGGACGGTGACAGCCAACGAGGGATGCTTGGGCTGTTATCATCAGATTTTCATGAGGTCCTGTGTCAGATGCAGCCAGGCTCCCCCCTGAAGAGACCACAGTGGAAATGTCATTGTCTCTTCTCTGGGGATGACTAAGGAAACTCTTCCATCAAATCTGTGAGGAATGAGATGATGGTTCTGGGACATGGTTGAGAAGGGGAGTTGACCTCTCTACTCCTTTGGACAGTCAAATGCATGTGCACACTGGAGTTCCTAGTTCACAAATAAAATTTAATTATACAACTTACATAATAAATTATTTAGTTTACCTATTACTTATATTATCAAAATAATTTAGTCATAAATTTTATTGATCGCCATACCTGTTGCCAGGAGCCTTTGACGCCGGCACAGTGCTGGGCTGGGGACAGCTTGGCACTATGGGCACCAGCATCACCCTTATGGCACTGCATCAGCATTACCTTATGGCTTGTTTCATCTCGGTGCCTGCCCAGGTGACCACACGTAACAGCTGTGCTGTGACCCAGGTCTGGCATTGCAAGTGTATTCGGGCTCAAGAGCTCAAATAGTAAGTGATGGGAGGTTTGCAGACGCTATCCAAGCAGAGAAGTCCCAGATAAAATTAAAAGCTGGTTGGCCTTTCCTTCTTGGTGTTCAGCTATTGCCTAACTGGCAGCTTCCGAAAGCTACCGACAGATTATTTCAGACTGGTTTTGGGGATTGGATTCTTTCTTCTTTTTTATTTTTAAGGAACTTGGGAAAAGAGAGTTTCTTTAGGTTTGTCACTTATGTGATAACTCATCACCCACACCAGTAGCACCGGAGTGCTAAATTACTTTACTTCTCATTGCTTACTTTGATAGGTAGCAAAGAGCTCTATTTCACATTGGTGGGACTAAAACAGTGAAGTGGAAGATAAATCTGAAGCTCTATCAGATTTCTCAAATCCTAGCCCATGCTCTGCTCACTGGAGACTCCTCCGGCTCTGCAGCTGGCCTACATTTAACCTTGTATTTCTTGCCCTTTTAAAGCTCCTGAGCTTTAAAAAACAGACCTCCTAGGGTACCACCCTGGTTCTTTCTGTACCACCTTCATCCCGGATTTCAGCCTGTTAGAAGAGTGGTTGATGTAGATGATTGTTTCTCTCATGTGATCCAATGGATATCCATGGTGGGAATACATCTTGTTTTTTCTTGAACATAAGAATCCACCAACAGGAAATAATGTTTCTGTTTTTCTGCTGTGTGTTGTGTTTTTTCCCCCCACTCAGAAATTAACTTTAAAATAATGGTTTTTGCTTACTTATGCCCCTTTCTTTTCCCTTCTCTTCAAACACTTAATGATATTTTCTTCTTTTCCTCTTCCTATATGCTCACTACTTCTGTTCTTCATCAAAATGCACTTTATAAAGCATTCCCACCACACCATGTGGCTTTTCACTGGCCACAAAGTGCAGTGTCTGTTTTGGGTGGTGGTCCAGGTTGTTTCAGCCATCTGTCTCCAAGATGGAGCTGAAACTCTGCTCTGCTAAATCCAGTGTGACTTTCAGGCCAAGAGGCTCCAATTTCACATCAGTCATAGTAGAATTTTTGAAATTAGTAGGGTTGAAAATTGTGACTGTCTTTATGATTTATTCATTGCTTTTTCACACAGGTTTTCAAGGAACCATCTTCAGCTTCACTCAGAAGTCCCTCATGTCCTTTCACATGTGGGCTGACAAGACCAGAGCAGGGCATTTGCTACCATTCACAGGGATCCATGTGGGATCTCTCTCCACCCTGCACTGCATTTGATTAAAAGTACCCCGATAGCTCTTCCATCAGGATCTGCTTTCCCACCATAGATCTGAAAGCATCACACAGAAAGGTCAGTAATGTGAGCAGCAGAACGTTCACTTCATTATAGGAAAGGTCAAACAATTAATGTAATGAGCACTGCAAAGAATTTAAGGGTGAAGACACCATAGATGCACAGACTTAGAAAACAGCAGGGCAACAAACGCCAGAAACAGTTTCACAAACTTACAGAAATTCTGAGGCTATGATGGTATTTGCCACACGAAGCAAAAAAACCACCCAACAAACCCCAAACAAACGTCTCTCCTGTGTCTCCTGTTCCAGGTCCTTGACTGTAGAGGACTGCTAGGCACAGAACTATTAGTATTATTAGCTTGAAATTGCATCCAGAGAAAGTGACTGAACTTGGAATGCTGGAGAGAAGAATTCCACTGAGGAGTCTAAGAGCTGGTGGGGGACATAAAACTGTTCATTATTCTTCATGTCTGGGGAAAATTAGGCAGAAGTAAGGAATTTATTTTGAAATACATTCTGGATACTTCAGACACTAAGTGAAATTTGCACCAGTTGAATTGCTAACATACTGATTTTCCTTAAAGGGAAGAAAATTGTGTAAAGTCATGGCACACGGGGGGTGCATTTTTATATTTTTTTAAGCGAGATCTAAATTAGCACGATCTAAATTAGTCTGCTAAATCTAGAAGAAAACTAGTCTGGACTTTTGTAATTGGGAGCTGTATCACTATACAACACAGTAGACAACACAAATGCCATCTCTCAGGAGTTGTGATTAAGGGCTTGGGTATTGGCTCATTCCTGCCCCAGAGCTGAGCCCACCAGGAGCTCAGAGAGTTAGGAAGGAAATGCTCTTCCTTGATCCTGGGTTTCCAACAAGCTGTTTTAATCCCTCAAGCTGAGAATTGCTCTAACTTTGTCTCTAATTTCTTCAGGATATCTGGATGGCCTCAGGGGATAGAAAAGTAATATTTGCTGGGAAGATCATAAAAGAAGAGCTACTCCAAGCTAAATTTTGCCTTTTGATGCATATGCACTGATGATAAAGTCTTGGGCTAAAGAAAGAATCAGGTTTACATCTTGTGTAAAGGGTTGAGTTTACTGCTGCAAGACTAAAAAATCAACTTTGATTCAAGTTTTTATGGCAAGTGATTGTTGGCTTGCTTTTATAGTGACAGCCACCATTAAAGAACTTTCCAGCTTCTTATTAAAGACAAAAAAAGAGAGGGCCAAGTGGTTAAAGTGGGGAAATATAAGGCAGTAAATTTTATTGTATGAACATGATTTTTCCTGCTCCCTCATCAACTAGAGAAAAAAAAAATAATTTTATTATATTGTTAATGATTTTAGGGGTGGTCTTGTGCTGTCCTGTTTTGGGGGAGGGGAAGAGGAAGAGTTGGGAATCCTTCCTGGCCTATGGAAGTGGCTCATCATTCTGATTACTCCTTTAAAGACATGACATGCAAACCACATACAAAGTCAGAAACAAACCCAGAGTGAATCCCATCATGGAGGATACTGTCTTCAGCACTGATTTTTTTCTAACAACCTGTCTGGAGAAACACAGATTGATAACAGCTGCTCCAGGGCCTGGCAAGCTGCTAACTATGTTTCACTGCTCTGGGCATCACTTTTAGGATGTTTTTTGGATCACATAAAAGATAACTTTGTCTTAGCTGATTATTAGCTAACAAGCACAAAGAGCAGTATATAAAATAAGAGGAATAAGTCAGTGAATGAAAATGACGTAGAAGGGAGAGAGTGGCTGCAAGAATCATTGAGCCATATTCTAGCTGCTGCTGCAGCTGGTGCTGCCAACCTGATGTAGTCATGTCTTGCTGGCTGTGGGAAGGTGCAGCCAGGGTGGTGATGTTTGCTTCTTGGAGAAGGCCACACTGTACCTTTTAGTGGCCTTGAAATGAATTCTTCCTGGCCTTCTCCAGGAAGTGTTGCAGCTTCATCCCACTAATGTAACCAATCCATATGTTCAGAGTCTCTGACTCATGTCAACCACTGATGTTGGCAGGTCCAGGAAGGTGTTGTCTGATCTGTGGTATCTTTAAAAGTCCACTTTACACTGGTGAATTTTATCTCCACTGATTTTTTAAAAACACAATCATGTGTCAGACTCAATTTAACTTTCTATACTTTGAGAACTGGCGTCTCATAAGCATGTACCCAGACACCGAGAGCTCCACTGAGGACAGCATTAGACACAGGCATACATTAAGGCCCAGACTAAAACCAAAGGCACAGCATTTTAAGTTGAGATATGCCTCCGCAGCCTGAACTCTTCGATGACAGAATTCTTCTTTCCTGCAGATAATCCTGATGTCTGCAGGTAATGTCAGTCCTCCGTGACCTGAGGATCCATCCAATCTGCTCTTTCTGGAAGCTGGGGTCTCATCCATCTCCCTTGTGGTTTATGGCAATAGGGAGGTTAGTGAGTTTACCCTTGAACACAGCAATATGATGAGTAACCCAGAGAGAGACCATGGCAAGCTTTCCAATATAAGCTTTGCCACAAAAAAAGCTTTGCACAACTTCCATGCAAAAGTAGTTGCTGCATCTGTAAGTATTTCTGCCTTGAGTCTGTGTGGGAGCTCATGCAGCTGGACCAACAGGACGCCATCAGTCTGAATTTGCAGCTAAAAGGTTAGCTGGTTCACCTCTCATTGGCAAGACCAATTGGTGGCTATTCCAGCCATGGGTCCAGTAGGTGTCATGGTGGTGCTTTGCAACTGCAGCTTGGCTAATATCTAGTCCTTAGTTCCCTCAGGGGCTACAAAACAGCCTTCTTAACATCTTTCAGTCCCTGTTTCACTTGGTGTGAACACAGGGCAGGAAGACCTAGGGGAGCTGTAAGTCCTTTCACCCAACTCAGGGCGTTTCTGAAGGAATAATAAAACTTACAATTCCCTCATAATTTTATAATAGAATTTAAAGTTTTGAAGGAAACATTCTCTTAAGCAGCTCTCTGAAGTCTGTTTCCATGAAGATTCCCTTTTGAGAACTAACCTCCTTGTTTATCCTACAGAAAATAATTTTCCAGCGTTTCAAATTTTCAAGGGGTCTTGAGAAGATGAGGAGAAATTTTGCTGGTACACAAGCTGTGGGAGGTCATTTGGCACATCTCTTCACACCAGCGTGTTTCTGTCTCCAGTTGGGACCCATCAGAGTCCCTCCACTTGGCTGCTGCCCTGCTGTCCTCTGCGCACAAGTGGCAAGACATCCATTTTCACTCTTTTCTCCAGTACAAATGATCTTGTAATCTGATAAAAAAGGCCATTATGGGGACTGAAAAAGCATAAAAAGTGGCAAGTCTTGTCCCCTCCTGACTTTCCTGACATTACCTTTCACTCAAGCTGCCAGAAAGTAGCATCTGCTTCCCTGGTTCCCCTGCCGTTTCCTCTGTGAGCTGAAGGAGAATCCTCTTCCTCATTACCAGCCACACTTTGCCTCCTGCTTTGCACCTGCATCTTGTTTCCCCCAATTATTTTCTTCACTTTAGTTTACAAGTCTTAATTTAGAAAGGAGACAGCATATGTAATTCTTCCCAGACACAGTTATTCCCCTCCCTACTGATCCACTGAAATGCCATAATAACTGTCTCACATCCTTCCTTATTCCTTCCCTTCCTCTTCTCTTTCTCTCTCTGTGGATTCATGCCTTTTCTCAGCATTTGCTGGTTCACCTCTTCTCCCTCCTCTCCTTAAGGCTTGGTGTGTCTGCTTTGGGGGCAGTGGTGGGATGATTAGCCCTGTTGCGTGGTGCAAGCAGGGCTTACTAGTAGCTCTGCTCTACACTGGGAGCTCAGGGTGCTGCAGGTGGCAGCAGTGATTGGCATCGCAGCTGGCTTCTTTCTATCCCAGAATACAACTGGTGACAGTATAGAAGCTTGGTGGTGGTGGGGGGGCAGACCCCAGCATAAATCACCTGCTCTAATTTTAATTCCCAAAACCTGGCGGAAAGGAGCATCACAGAGATTGCCTTTGGATCGCCTGGAGAATGCTGTAAACTCTGGGTGAGTCCCAAGCAATCTCGAATGTGTCCAGCCCCTCACTCCTTGTAGCTCTCCATAACAACCTGTGACACACAGCTGTTGTGTGACAGTGGTCCAGGCCCTAATAATAACAGCTCAAACTGGCTCAGAGCCCAAGACAAATGTTTTCTTCAACATACACCAGTGCACCTTCATACAGATAAGCTCCCTGTGAAACACATAATCTTGCCATTTTAAACTCAAAATTTCCCTTCAGTTGATGAGAATATCTAGTGCCAGGTAGGGCCTATTGCGATTAACAGTGTTGTCTGAGGAACGGGCACCAGGGTTCAACATGAGTGTAGGTGGTGGGGCTTGACCTGAGGCTTCTATCGAGTGCTTGGATGCATCTCCTCAGCTGTGGACCTCTAAGTAGACAACGGTATGATGCAGCTGTAATTTAGTCCTGGTGAGCAGTGAATGCAAATGTGCCTTCCTATCAATTAAGCAGGAAGAAACATTCATTTGGCTGCAAATCTCCTGACTTAAAGAAAGCAGCTTAATTACTGAACCTTGGTGAAATTCAGCTTCATTGAGAAATTAAGTCTACTTCTCTTCCCATGGGGGTGACTGCACTTCTGTTCCCTCAAGTAGTGTGGTAATTTCTTTTTGTGGTCCTCATGGTTGGTTAAAAATCAATTTTCTTTATCCTAATTCTATCTACATAAAATCCTGCTTTGCGCTAACTGCAGCCACCCCTTTGAGCACAAATGGCTACCTGTGTTGACTCTTCTTAGGTGAACTTCACCTCATAAGCATTATGCCATTAGTTGATGTGGTCAAAAGCTATTATAATGGGTCTGTATAATTAATTAATTAAACTAATCCCCTTTTCCTCATAAGGAAAACAACTATACATAATAAAGTTCTGGTCTTGTCTTAGTCTTTCATCTAATTTCTATACAAATTCAGCATCCCACATGTGGACCTTTTTTTCATTTAGTAAAAATAGAATAAAGCAATTTAACAGGATCCTGAAATTCTCCAGGACAGGCAATTAAGGGCTCAGTCTATTTGTCTGTCTAGCTTTCATAATCTGCCAAATCCACTTATATTACTGCTTCTGGTCTAAAAGCTGAGGGATATAGTCTACTAGAAGGTCTGTGCTAGTTTTGTTCCTTTCAGATTAGCACACACCAAAATGTTTCATATGCAAATATTTGGGATTTTGACACAACATAAAAGAATAACAGAGGTGGTACTGGTTACTAAGGAACAATATTCACTTGGTTTTTGATATTCACCCCACCTGCTACCCCAACCAGCTCCAAGTGTTTTGACACCAAAATCCTGATATCAGCCTGTGATTGTAGAGTTAGTGTATTTTTTAGCTGTTGAGGAACATTATGTTGCCAGTTCCTCACATGCTGTAAATTGGCACATCTTTATTGAAGCCAGTTGTGCTCTGTTGACTTCACGCTAAATTAATAGCTGGTCCATTGTATTCTGAGTCTTTATCCAATTCTCATTAAAATCAAAGAATACTCTTGCCAGCTTCCTAGAGAGTTAGATCAGACTCTGGGAAACAATGGGTAAAACTGTAATTTGTATGATTTTTTAATATCATACCCAAGAAAGATATTTATGCAAATGTCCTTGGCTAAAATCCAACAAGCAGAGCTGATGACTTCAAATAACCTTCATTTCCCCACTTTGATGGTCCCAGAACCAATGCAAAGAACTCTGGAAAAGATTTAAATTTCAGGTCTGGGGCTACTAATACTAAATAGCATTCCTCACCTCCAAATGCCACCCAGCTGGCCAGAGGGAAAAATTTAGTGACGTTGCTGATGGCTAAGAAAAATCTTTAAGTTTAAAATTTGTCCTTTCATCTTATCAACCAGACACAATGGATGAAAGTAACGTGCTACACGATTCTAGTTCAGTGAGAAGAGGGAAAAGAAGTGTGACAATGAGTCATCTGGTACAAAGCACCAGAATTCAATAAACAAAACAATTTTTCTTCTTTTTTTTTTCTTTTCTTTTTTCCCCAGCAAACTGCCTTTTATCTGATAAGGTCTGTATGACAGCAGTCGTGTATTTCCAAGAGTGCCACTGTCTAGAGGAAGAGAGCATAAGAATACCAGTTACTCGTGGGCAACCTACTTTTCTTGTCTATTAGCTTGCACGCTCTTTTTATCGGAGCTTCTATCTCAGTAAACCAGGGGAATCACGGGAAGTGCACATACTTATAAAGCTGCTCTCCTCCGAGACTGACCCCTGGACTCTCACCCAAGTCCTTGGACTGCTCACTTACAGATCTACAGTGCCCTCAATCAGTCCTACAAATAAAAACAAGGAACAGGGAATGTTGTTAATAAGAGCCTCTGAATTAGAAACCTTGTGATTTGCTGCTGGCACAGATAGACCGGCACAACCTTGTCAGCCCTGCTAATAAACTTCAGTCACAGCGCTGACCTGCTGACGGGCTCCACAAGCTGATGATATCTTGCAGCTTTTGAGCAAAGATTGTTTCGCATGTCAATGTGGAAGGCTTCTGTATTAGATTATGTTTAGAATATTGTTCTTCTTAAGGAGCTAGAGTGAAAACGGAACTTGAGGAAAAGGGGAGGGCTGTGATGTCAGTATTTTCAAATGCTTCTCCCTCTTCCCCCCAGCCCCTTAATCTATGCTGAGTCAACATTCAGTGGTGGAACCTTGCCACTGACTCCCCAGCAAGAAGTCAAGGACCACAACATGGCAGTGCTGATTATTGAACAAAACACAATTCATGAAGGGGGTCCCAACCCCAGGAACCTGCTGGCTCCATAGAGGATGAGAGATAATGCGTGGTTGTCAGCAGGCAGGGAACAGTGAACTAAATGGCTACAGGGGTCAGCGTAACTGTCTCGGCACTGCCCTGCACAGGGCTGTCCACTGACACCACTCTGCCTCTGTCCTTACCTCTCTTGAGCCATCACAAGATACACCTGCTGAGAAGATCCCTGCCCTATGCTGCACCACCTCTGGAAAGTTCCCTATAATACTGGGCCTGGATGCTGCCCCTCAGCACGCCCACTGCGACCACTGCATTAACATGTGGCATCTGGATGATATCTGCTTGGCATTAGGTGACTGATACCCACCATGCCTTGACAGCTTTGTGCACGCATCATGCAGACTCCACCTGAGAGATGTGAGGAGGCACCATTGAAGCAGATGGGAATCAGAGTCAAAACAAACACCAGCAGCAGTTATTCATGCAGCAATGACCAGACCCAAGGGACTCTTTGCCATAGGAAGCTGAAGCTCTTTATGGTTTACTTGAGTTCATGAAAGATTGGGGTAACCATTTAATAACTGTTGGAGGTTACTAAATATACATAGAAATCTCCAGCTCAGAAAGGCCATGAACAAAAAATAGTTGAAGCAGTGGGGTGGTGTCGATAGAAAATATCATATACGTTTGCCCTGATCATATACATTCCTTAGGCATCTCTACATCACTGCTGGAGATAGGATGTGGGGGCATCTAGACCTTTGTTACCACCTGATACACCGTCCCAATGTTCAGTAATGAGCACCTTATATCTGCAGGAGCATGTGTCCTAGCAGTGGCCGACTGATGTCTGGATGTGAAAGGTTGCCTTCAGAGGTTCTTGTAGTCCCCACTTTGGGAAGTAAAGTATGTGTATTCACGTACTCTTCTAGGTCCAGGTGAACTCTGCAGACATCTGCAAAGCCATGTACTGGCTGGCCAAGCCACAAGTTGTGGCTGTTAAAGATATCTAGAATGACACTATAGTATGCAGGAGGTATGACACACCCCATTGTGCTGGGACCACCAGTGGGGCATATTATCCTCTCCAGTGGTGAATGCCACTCCATTGTCTAGGGGGATACCACTGATGGGTGCAGGAAATTTATGCACACACCTTGGCCATACTGGCCATGCACACGGTACCCCTGGTGTATCCCAGCGCTGCCTGCCTTGATGATGGGCTTGATGCTAGGTTGGAGGAAGCCAACCTCCTGAGGTCGTTCAGGTCCTTCACTCAATCTGTGCCAAGATAGCAGGGAGCCTGACAACCCAAACAGCAGAAGACAGCAGACCCTTGCTCTTGGTGAAAGTGATTCCCACAAGGGACAAGCAGCACATGACACTACATTCATCATCAGTCAGAGTCCTCTGTCCACATAACCTTCTCTATCACTCTGCACCATGCTACTGCTTACTCCCGAGATGCCTCTCTCTCTCTCCATCACTTCCAACTCCATCCCTTCCAATAATATTCCCCTCTCTGCCCCCTCACTTTTCAAGTGGCAGACTCTCTTGTTCCTGCCCCAGCAACCTGGCTGGATTTGCTGGACTCCTTCACTGAAATCCCATCCCTTTGAGAAGAAATGTTAATTCTTTTTCAGAGACTTTATTGTCTGAAGCAGGAGTAGCTCCACACTGTGAGGACTAGCTGCCCTCCCTCCCCTCTCCCTTAGAAAAGGGTCCATGTTCCCCATCCTGGAGGACGCACATGACAGTTTGCCATGATCTGGGTGTGTTTCCATGCCACATAAAGGTCCATGTCAAGAGGGTCCAAACCTGCTTGAATCATCCAAACATAATCAAATGTGATCTTACCTTCTACCTCAAGCTAGTATAATCAGGTCACCACTGAGCTTTTGGCTCGGTCAAGCCTGAATGTGGTGAGGCGAGGGACTAGCCCATCACCAGTACAACAGAACATGAATTCTTGCCTCATGTACCTGCCAGATTTGAAGGCCTGCTCACCAGCCCTAGTTAATGTGCTTTTCTACTTTCTGCTGTCTTCTGCGCATCATCTGGCGACAGGTGTGGGTTGTAGCAGAGTCTTCACAGCTTAACTCAAGTAGCAGCCTTGTAAATTCTATGTTCCCCTGTCAGCCACAGCCTGACTGGTGTGAAGTGCCTCAGGGTCCCTTGATTGTGCCACAGTCCAACGACACTCAGAGAATAGGCCTTTATGCTACACAATGTTGGCTGTGCCCAGCACATAGATGATGTTCAATGGATTGTTTGTTGAGCTGGACATTCACACAACTATGCACAATGTTTTGGAGAATACAGTGGTACTGGGACTCATGCAAAGGACGTGACAAAATCTTTTCCCTTGATTTATCACAGAACTCCAAAATAATGAAGCTTTTTTGTTACCAAGGTCTGCATGAATGCCATGATGAGGGAAGAGGTATGGGAGGAAGGTTCCCCCTGGCTGCTACAGGCCACAAAAGAAATGTTAGCTGCAGATTTCTTGTCAGCACTTTTATTGTGCCAAGTTTAGGGGATCAAACATCACCGCATCTTTAGAAAGTTCTTACTGGTGATGTGGTATGGCTGTCCAGTGTGGCTGGACCAGGGCCTGACCAAGAGCAACAGGGAGGCTCTCCTGTCTGTTTAAAATAGTGGAAGAGGGAATGGTGGCTTGGGGTGCTCCGCTGGCATTTGCCAGCTAAGGATCTAGCTCTGCAGATTTTTATAGGTATAGCAAGACAAGCTGTTGTGCTGGTAATAGAATGCGGAAGGCTGGAAAGAAACATTTACCTGGCAGCATCCTTTTAAACTCATGACTCATCATCACAAGGACATTTCTGATGCTCTTTCCATTCATGGACCAATATCTCAGTTCATGAAAATTTTAGGGAGTTGTTTTTCTGCCTGGTGTTACAAACTCTGTCTAATGGATGTGGGCAGTACGGGTGACTTTGTTATGAATGAACAGTGCTCTGTTGAGGAAGTCCATGCACTTTCTCCAGCTCCTCACCATAACATGTGAGGCTGCTTGTGGGTCTAACAGGGGAACAGACTTCAACATCTGAAATAGAGCAGTGATGGAGGAACTTCTGCTTCACATGCTTATTAGCCAGAAAGCAAACCAAGATGGATTTCAGGGCTCTCTGCTTTGGAGAGAAAATCCTTTGAATCAAGGTGCAGCTCTAGTTATAATACATGGTCTCATCACACACTATTGCATTGATTATTGTAATTATGCCCTTTCAGGAGTTTTTCAGGCTACACTATATCCAATTATAGCTGCTTTAAAAACCTTTGTACTGTACATCACGTGGTGCTGGAGAGAGGAGGTAGTAGATGTTTTTTATTTAGCTTCCTCTTCTTACAGTAAGGCATTTATGGATAACAGAGTTGGCATTCTTAATATTCTTTACTTCACTGATGGCTATATCTGAAGCTATCTTTCTGAGAACCACTCCAAAAACATACTTATCTATGTTTTTGCAGTACAGAGTATCCAGTTCTAAAGAGGGGTGGGGAATAGGCCTTCCATACTCTTGGCCCATTCTTTTGTGGTAGGATTTATACACCGGATTTTCATGCACTTCATTTGCACCAGAACACATAAAATTGTGGCATCATTGAAGTCCTAAGCAGCAGCGAAGTTGACTTCGGTCTAGAACTGGATTTCTCCTTGAGTATCTCCTTACGTTGATCAACACTGCTTAGAGGAGCTAGACCTTCTGGGCTGCCTATACAAAGGAGCAGATTTCCTAGGACATTGATTCAGTGATTCTAGACTTCTCTCCTCCTTCCTTCTTTTCCACCTCTACAGCTTTATGATATGGGATTTTTTTGTTTAATTGTTTTGGGTTATTTGCTAGCCTAAACTTGAAGACAAACTATACCTAGGCTTGAATTTTCCAGGGTATGCATTCCTCCCTTCTTCTGTGCAGAGTGCAAGTGCAATACTGATGCATGGCTTACTTCTACTACCTTTAATGGATTTAAATGATGTGTTGGTGGCCTTTTGGTTCCTCCATGGGAAATGATCTCAGACTTTTTTTCTTTCTTTCCTTTCTTCTTTTTCTTCCCATCCAGTAGGAAAATAGCAGAGTCATTATTGGAGATGACAAGTTTTCCTCCTAGAAGGGCTTGCTTTTTCAATATACACTTGGCATGATGAACAAGCTTCACGCTGTTGGCATCCACATGATTACCTCATGTGTAGACATCATCAAGTGCTCTCATTGCCTTTGCTGAATCAGAACCAGATGCAGTTTTACAACTGAAGCATCAAGTATCCCTGTGAGATATAGCTTTTCCTCCTGATTCTGGGTGCTGCAAATTTCTCTGCTCTTCTTTGATCCGCCGTCCCTCCTTCCTAGATTGAGACCCTCTGCCCTTTCTGCCCTGATCCTGCCAGTCTCTGACAGTTCTTCCAGCCTCCCTGAATCCTTTTGTTTGCAGATGCCTGCAACTTCCCAGCTGCTGAGCAGCTGACTTGCCAGACAGGGCTCCCACCATGGCACAGTTTGAAGTATTGATGGTTCCTGCTGGGGCAGAGAGAGAAGAGGAAAAGCAGGCCTGTACTGTTTAGCAGCCTGCTAGGTCAAGCCTGTTGATTTAAAAAGGAAAAGAAAGGGAACGGGATTATTATCCTTGGTTTTTTTTCCTCTTCTCCCTCTGTGCTTTTAAACAGTGAAGGTCAAAACTGAATGCTGGCATTTCCTATGTGCGTTATCAAGTGCCACCAGGGAAAGGAACACCAGGTGAGAGTCTGCAGATGTCCCATGCACCCTGCTGGTCCCACTGCTCCACTCTCAGCAGTGCTGGCCTGTCATGGCTAGTTTATGTAATTAATTCCCCCAGCCACCCCAGGCTTCAAATTGCAGTTGGGAACATCAGCCTCATGGTTTGCGTTGTTATGAGTTAACGTCTTCTCGTCTCTGAGTCACTGCTGATGAATATCCGGATGTTTGGAGCCTCATCCCCTTGCAGACACAAACATTTTCCAGCAATGTTAATGAGCTTCACAACCAGTTGTTGTGAAGAGCAACCCAGAGCCAAGCAGTACAAACCAAGCAGGAGCAGAGTAGCACGCTGCTATAATCCAAACACCCTGATAGCCAAATTCTCACCTGTTGACCATAACAATTCTAGAGTCAAATACTTCAAAAATTACCTGTACCTTTGCTTTATCCTGTATCAAAATACTAACTTCTAGTTGAAACCAGAAACTTTAAAAGCCCAAAAACTACCACTATAATATGGCTGAAAAATACTGACTTGAGATAGGACTTCCTACATAGCAAGAATATAAAGTTTCAGTAATTCAAGAGGGGATATGTGATGCTAAAATGTTCCAAATCCCCTGAATATGTATTAAAAAAAAAAAAAAAGCTGGCCAGAATCATGATAGATTTTTATGTCTGTGCTCATGCAGACCTACTAGTCTCTATAGTTGCTCTTCTTATAGTAGCAGACACTTAGATCCTGTATGTAAATCATGTTGCAGACTCATTAGTGTTACTGCTGCTTGGTTGCTAGCTGAGACACCAGTTCTGATTTAGGGTATTTTGACACTTAGCAATAAACTAAGCTCTAGTGAGCAGGTGGCTGAGCCAAAATAGTAGCAGAGTTCGCAGTTAGCTGAAATAATAACAAGGAATTGCTGGTCAGAATATGCTTTCTTTCTTGATTTATTAAAACAGGCTAGGAAAAAATCGTTTGTGAAGGATCCACTCCCACGAGACACCTGCTTCAAAACCACAGGTACAGGTATGTTGCTTTGCATGCATGGGAACAGTTCCCACACTAGGAATGTCCAACCAGGAGACTCACTCACCTGTGGTCACCAAAGCAATCAACAGTGCGTGTCTTGCCTGTTCAGGAAATCTTTAACAGGTCAGTTCTAGGGTCTCCCAGCAGCCTATGGCTGCTTCTTGCGCTTTTAACTCTAAATCCACTCTCCCTTCCAGACCTGCATCACTGTGCTCTCTACTTGAAGAAATAGGAGATGTCTCAGTCTGCAGGATGGTCTCTCCTAGCTCTGGTGAGGCATTGCCCCTTCTCTCAACCTGCTGAGGCTGCACAGAGAGGCTAAGGACATTCACCTTTCTTTTGAGAATCTCAGTGATGCCTTGGGTTGAGGACCTCCTCTCACTGTTTTTTGACCTGGCTGTTAGAGTTGACCATCACCTGCCCAACTCCACACACATAACAACTTTCCAACCAATGAAGACAGCGTGAAGCTGTCACTCTGTTGTGCCATGCCCACAACCTTTCCCTTTCTGAGATGGAAGGAGACCACTACTGCTGACAGCAAGACCCTCTTGATGTGTCAGTGCCAGATTAAGACCAAAGAAAAGCCTGAAAACCTGAGGAGAGCCCAGCTCTCCAGAAAACACATACTCAGTTGTACGATTCAGTCACTCTATTCCTGAGTATGTTTGTGCTCTAATACAGGGATATGAAACCCAGGGCTGAAGGTCAGACAGCCTGAAAATTCATCTCTCATGGTCTGAGGCCACTCAATTTTTTAAGGCATGACCACTTGCTTGCCCAAAGCCCTGTGCTCCTAGGGTGGCTGGCAAGCAGTGGTTGAAAGAACAGCAGGGCTTTTCGGCAAGAAGACAGGTCCCACACAGGCCTTGAGACTGGAGGAAGGTGTTCAGGAGGTCCAAGCATCCGGCTGCTCATTGCAGCTCTGTGATTTCATTGTGAGGCCGTGAGCAAGCCTCTTCCAGAGCTCTTGTGTTCTGCAAAATGGGGCTAGAAATAGAAATTTTTCTCATGTGCGAGACTTGCCATCTGTTTGGGAACCTTGCTGGCAGGTTCATCAGCTGAAAGTTAAGTGTTAAAGACTTTGCATGAGAAGGTGTGTGTGTGTGTGGGAGGGCAGGTTGGGGTGGCAGCCTTGCAAGGACTCATGCAGCAATCATGCCTGCAGTAGAAGGGACTGGGGGCACAGTCTTTGTAGATACTGCTGTGGATATTTCCAGCATGCTGAGTTGGATACGAAGCTCCGTGCTCAGGCCTGTAGGCCAGGGAGCGGTAGTTACTTGGTAGCAGACATCCATTTTCTTGGTCACTCATTATGGGTATTCAACCTGAACCACTTTAGAGGGGCAAAACTTGTTTTCAGAAGGCAGAGGAACATTCTCTGGAAAAACAACTTTTCTTGCAGTGTCTCAGTTTGAACTGGAAAAAAATTGCTAGTCAATTTCAAAAATCCTGACAATTTACATTTACAGATCACTATGCATAAAGAACTAAGTTTTATTAACATTTCCAGAAGAAATCAATGAAGATATTGCAGAGAATTATGATCCCAATGAGGAAATAGGCTGCAAGAGAAGAAGAATGGTTAATAAGCAAGAAGCTTTTTCCAGAAGAATACCATTGCCATTATTAGGAAAGCATGAGGAAAAATGATATATATAACTCAGGACATGAGTGAATTGTCTGGCTTAGGGGAGAAGGTAAAGGAGAATTGTTTTCCAAAAAGTTATTTTTAAGATGTAAGCAGGTCTTTAAAACACAGGCAAGCATTCTGCATATTACATTCACTAGCAGAGGGAATCCAGCAAATGAGCCCTAAACCCAAAGGGGTCCATCCCAGATGATAGTTCTCATGCAAGGGGTATTTAAGTGTACCGCTGGGGCTGCATGGAGAGATTGGATAGGGACCTCCGCGACAATTACACTGCAGAGAAAGAGGAAGAATGATCAGCAAAGCCCATGGTATATGCTGGAGTTAATAGAATAATTTTAACCCTGCAGTAAGTGGTCAGATCCTGGTACTGCTTCTATAAGCACCTAGCCTAACAATTGCCATGTGTTAAATTAGATTATTTCTTAGCAGTAGCTCTTGAATAGCCCTTTATACATTCAATAAGAGACATAAAAAAACCCCATAAGATGATTTCTTACAAGCTTGAGACATCCTAAAGGGCCAGGGCTCAACTCCATTGACATCTGAGTGCTTTGGAGATGTCTGAAGGTGAGCATGCATGTATGTGTGCATAATGCATGTGTGTGGAGACCCTGAGGGCATTTTGGTAGATGGCGTCTAAACGTTTAACCAGAATGAATGCAGGGAAACAGTTTTGGCAATGGACAGATGACAGGTAAGAAGCACTGACCCTTGGACTTCTGATGCTCTTGCCCTCACATCTCAGTGCCTGATTTCTGAGCTGTCTGGGAACTCAAAGTACTCGAGGCTACTGAGTCAAAAAGAGCCAGGCTCAGAACTCAAAGGTATTACAAATCTTCCTGTCAAACCTCCAGGGTACTAGGCTAACATTCAAGCTACAGGATATATAATGTACTTTACCACAAAGTTGATTAATTTTCATGTCAACAGTCTGTATATGTGTTAATATTTCAAAAATCAGTAGGTCAGTTTAAAGGGAAAACAATTGGTAATGCTTTAGAATCAATATCAGATGAAGTGACTGACTCAAAGACAGTAGAAAACCATCAAGGCTGTAGCAATAGAATGAAAGAAGCTTTTATGGAAATACAGCTGTGGCTAATTTTGAATGAAAGACATCAAAACATCACCGAATGTTCTTCTAGGTACCAAAAAAATTGCATCCCTGTGTTGCTCCATATCACTCTGAGCCCCTCTGGACCAGCCTTCAGTACAGCGAGACACTTAAGATGACTTACAAATGCATTGAAAAAGGAAACACAGGTAAAGAGCGTTTCCAAGGCTGATGAAGTAGTAAAAATTTTGATCTTTGATGAAAAAAGATAACCTGTTTGGATTATGGAGATGTTATTTCACTGTGTTTGTCACAAAGCAATGCTCAATTGATGCACTTCTCAGGAGAAATTTCTGAGTCAAAGATGACACAGCCATGTCAAGTTTGGTGCTTGCACCAGTATCAAATTAAATTTATCAAAGACTCAGAATACAAGCATCCAACCCAGGCTAATTAAAAGTAGAACACTCTTTTGCAATTGAATACTACCTCTTAGTCAATAAAGAGCACAAAGCCAAACCAAGACCTGATGTAAGCTAGTCCAACTCTGACACAACAGCTGCTTTTGGTATTACTTCTACCTGTCTTTACAAAGCAACGAAACATAGTTAATATTGATTCTTTTAAAAGCTGGCACATTATCAATGCTCTTGTACGCATTCTGGTAAGACGCATCTCTTCCTGAGAGGAGCCATGTGCTTTCACTGAAGGCAGTTGGAACCAAGCGCTTTTGACTCGTTACCTTTCAAAAACAGTCTAGTACCTCTCTGCAAATCAACACTCACCAAACGCAACCATCTGGGGCATTTGTTGCCGCAGATGTTAGGTACAGGATAACTTTAACTCCTCTATATACCTTTACATTATATACAGAATTTATAATAATCTAGTGTAATAATACCACATTTCTATTTTTTTTTTTAAATCTACCGCCCACATAAGTCTTTGAGGAAAAAATACAGTTTTTCATTTGAAGTCAAGTAAGAATTAGCCCATGTTTTGAACGTTTTTATATTCCCATCATTTCTACCGATTTATTGTTTCCCTGCAAGTGTCAAGTTTTTTGTAAAAGAACAGCAGTGATTTTTCTGAGGATCACTTTCTGGAGTCCGTGGCTCAGCACTGGTCCTTGTCTCTAGGCAGTGCTTGCAGGCAGTATGACCCTTTCCCAGATGCAAAACCAGGATACAAAATAGAGAACTGACTTCCACAAAGATGTCAAAAAAATCAGCTGCAGACCTAATTTATCCTGAATCATCTTCCAGCTCAGTCGGCTTGGCCTCATTGCCTCCCTTGGCAAATGACTTATCAGCAGAAAGGTTTCCCCCTTTCCCTGCCTTCAGCAATGGGTTCCGTTCTTTCCTACAATACAGAGCTATGGTCCCAGTTCGGATTCTCTGATTTTATTCCCATTAACCCCCTTGATTTTCCTGTAAATTTTTGGAACTCCCCTAAAATCAGTATATGTGACAACAAGAGAAGCAACAGCTACACTTTAAAAGAAAGTAATTTACCACTTTTTCTTTGTGTTATTGTTTAATTGTTTTATCTTTTTTAATTGTTTAGCTTTTTTTGGTGTGCACAAGGAAGACTAGTCCTGCTCCTGGAGCTGACTTCATTGCCCCATATTTTTTTTGCTAGGAGCCTAGTAAGCTGGATTGCAAGAGTGAATTGGGCATCAACAATACGCCTCAGAATTCATGAAGCAGAAGAAATAAAAACAGGAAAGGAAAACCACTGTTGTCTTTTAATTATTTGGTGTTCTCACATATTTCTTATTTTATTTTCAAGAGGGAAGTGCAAAGTCAAATCTCTCTCTCTTGCCTCACCGATCACTGTGATGAGGCCAAGTAACAGGGATATGAATGGATTTCTGATCTCTGCTGCTACAGGCACTTGCCAGACTAATCTCAGTTACTTCCCAGCCACATCAACCATTATGGCCAGACTTCAACTCTATCACCCTGGGTTTGTGTTTTGCAGCCCAGCCCCACGCTGGTAGGCTCACTGTGGGGCCAAAG
>JAOXNO010000013.1:70093256-70192494 GCA_028565335.1 Limnodromus scolopaceus | reverse complement strand
TACTTTTTTAATTGTTTTACTTTTTTAATTGTTTTACTTTTTTAATTGTTTTACTTTTTTAATTGTTTTACTTTTTTTGGTGTGCACAAGGAAGACTAGTGCTGCTCCTGGAGCTGACTTCATTGCCCCACGTTTTTTGTGCCAGGAGCCTAGTAAGCTGGATTGCAAGAGCGAATTGGGCATCAACAATACGCCTCAGAATTCATGAAGCAGAAGAAATAAAAACAGGAAAGGAAAACCACTGTTGCCTTTTAATTATTTGGTGTTCTCACATATTTCTTATTTTATTTTCAAGGGACAGAGAGGGAAGTGCAAAGTCAAATCTCTCTCTCTTGCCTCACCGATCACTGTGATGAGTCTTAATGGCCAAGTAACAGGGATATGAATGGATTTCTGATCTCTGCTGCTACAGGCACTTGCCAGACTAATCTCAGTTACTTACCAGCCACATCAACCATTAGGGTCAGACTTCAACTCTATCACCCTGGGTTTGTGTTTTGCAGCCCAGCCCCACGCTGGTAGGCTCACTGTGGGGCCAAAGGACTGACAGCCTCTGGACTGTCACAGATGCTCATTCAGACTGTCTAAGTTCAGCAGCCTTGGTGGTGGTGACTTTCCCTAGGGAAGATTGCCAGGCTGGGGTTTGCCTGAAAGCCCTGATCCTACTGGAAGATAAAAATGTTTAACCAGCCGGATACTTAACATCATTTAATATAATAAATCATTAAAATAAAAAGTGATAAGAACTGGACAATGAAGTCCTTGTAAAGTTATTTATTGCAGAGGCCCATCGTTTCAGCCACTATTGTCCTTCTGAAAGCAGCATGGGATACTCCCACTCTCAAGCTGCTAGTGCAGCCGATCTACTGCAAACATGCATCACCACAGATGTTAAGGGCTAAAAAGGGGGATCCCACCGCCCATACAACGTCCACAGATACCCTGCACCTCAGCCAGGAATTTTGCTTTCTGTCCTTCAGCTCTATGACAGCCCCTCCTTTAGGTTTTTGTGGGTACTGCAACATGTCTGAAGCTTCTGTCCTAAATTCCTTAAGGCCAAGGAAAGAAGTGCTGGGGGAAGGGGTCAAGGAGCACCACAAGCCCCAGCTTGGCCTGCTTTTCCTCCCCATCATTCAAGTGCTTCTCAGAAAGCAGTTACTCTTTCTTCACTGGCTTTCTGTTGTACATCATAACTGCATTTCCCCAATAAACCCTGTAACACTGAGTGATGAGAAGCCAAAAAGCTAACTGGAAAATCAGGATGCTCAATTAACAGCTGATTTTTGAGAGGAGTTAGACTTCCTGATGCATTTTATGGATTCAGTGTGTGACCCTCATTAACTTCTCTTGCAGCAATGAATACACTACGTCTGCACACAGGAGCCACGTGCCTGCAATCCATCATCCAGAGCTGCAAACACCTAATCACTCATCCCAGACAGACCCACCAGCCCACCACCAGAAGAGCACTGTGCCATTGAAGGCACAGACAGCCTAAGCAGTCACGACCCTCATCTCATTCTTCTGCTAATCCCTTCCCTTATCCCCAACATTTCCTGCCACTCCTGCAGGAGATGAGACTGGGATCCAGCAGGCAAAGGTTGCACTCATGTCACAGTCCTCCTTCCTGGCTCAGAACCACTCATCCTGGCCAAGGAAGGGACTATTCCTGCAGAAAACAACGTGTGTAATTTATATGTACAATGGTGATGACTGCCCTGCAAAGGGGCTGACTTAGGATCAGTTGTGCACTCCTGTGTCCAAGTCCTTGACTTTGTGACCTGTTAATGTTTTCTACGTAGACCCAGTGAGAGAAGGGGAAGGCAAGTACCTAGGGTGGGCAAATTCCCCAGACTCTCTTTACATGCTTGGACCTGTCAGGTCAGAGCTGCCAATCATGTACAAAGCAGACAGAATCACGGGGAGCACAGCTGCTAAAATCTTGGCAAGATTGCAGCTTTAGCCTGCAGCTGAATGGGCATCATGCAGCTCACCAGCACTATTATTTTAGCCCATGGTTTCTTCCTAAGTGCCTTTTTTATAGGGACAAGTTTTGTGCAAGAGACCGATAGGCTGAACAAACTGTAGTGTCTGAAAGCCTCTTTAAATATCACCTTTTTCAAGGACTTTCAGTTCTGTCACTAAACTCATGTGAAGTACTTATGAGGCAGTGGAGAGGACACAAAGCTTTTGGGTGATGTAGGAAGGAGAGGGGCCACCTGGTACCAGCCCTCCTCTGGCACTGCAAGATGTGTCACCTTCCCAGTTTGGCCACCACTGCTCTAAATTGCTATGAGCATATTCAGGGAGAATACTTTTCCCATGACTTGCAGTCCAGCTTGGAAATATACTGTTGACTGTGCTTCTGCTAAGTGTTCATATCATCAGGCCCTTTGGGACAGCAGGAGATACACAGATTTGAGCAATGTTGTAGAGAGAAGTGCCACCAAAGCAGACAAGAGAAATGCAACATTTTTTCCTCCCCATGCTAATTTTTTTTTTCTATGAGGTCTTAGCTCATTCTTTCTTCAAATAGCATTAAATGCCGTTTTTCATAATCGCACAATTGTTCAAGATCGGATCAAGCAGCACTCTATTTGACAAACCAACCCACTGAGTAAATTGCAGTGGCGTCCCAATCAGCAGGTACAAGTTGAGCTCTCATCAGTTTCTTTGACACAGTGGCAAAACCAGATCAGAGGCAGAAAACCCAGGAAAAAAAAAAAAACAGAAATTATACAGTCTGTTACGGGAGTTCCTAACCACAGGCCTGCTTAGAATCATGAAAAGTAGCTAAAGAAAAGTTATGTAAAATTATCGTTGTCAAGAAAAGGCATTCACATAAACAAAAGAACTAAAATTAATCCCACTTTCTTTTCAATCCAGATTGTCCTGGATACTGTAGATACTGCTATATGTGCTTCTCATTAACTGTATAGTGTTGCATTTGCCCTAAAAAGCCAGAGCAGCTTCTCTTGGTAGTTTTTGCTTAGAGGCCACATAATACCCATTCTGTGTTCAATACAGAAGGTGTGATAGAACAAATTCACACTGCTTTAACATGCCAAAATACTTGAGCTATTGGTAATGGTATCTGGCCAAAAGCTTGCAGCTGATCTGCTTGAAAGCAAAGCAAGCCCATTCCATGGCTTTTGCTACTCTGCTGTAATATTGTCACTGTTATGACATTGGTTCTGCACAAAGTATGAGAAACCGGAAATAAAATAAAAGAGCATTCACTTTAATACAATTTCTCCCCATGCAAGTCACTTAGAGAAAATTGTTCTAGAAGGATTTGCGTTTAATTTAGGGTGGCCAGAAGCTGCATATTCTGAAATGGGTGAAATAGGATTTCTACATTTGTCCCAGACTTTGCACAGCTGGCAACTTAGGTGCCTGAGTTGGGACTTCCCAAAGCATAGCTGACTTCTGGCTGCAATGAACCCAAATCAGCCCGTCCCAGGAGAGAAAAATATCTCTGTAGAGGAGTCTGGGCAACTCCAATGACTGTGGAATCATTGAAGCTAATTCCCGCACAGATCTCCAGAAATATGAATCCAATAAATTCCTAATATCAGAGCTTTTGTCCTTGCAGCTGCCTAGTACCTCTCCTTAGAGGGGAGTTGCAGCTCTGACCAAGAAGAAGAATGATAATGCCAAGGTGGATAACTTCCTAGGCATTTCCAGTATACCTGAGGGAAAGACAGAATTTCTCATTCCAAATTTCCAGTCCAAACCCATAATGTCATCTGTATAAAGCACTTATTACAATGCTTTGAAGAAAGGAGGGAATGAATTGGGCAGAAGGCAATAGAGATGTTCTTGCTACACAAAAAAGGGTGTGAGCCATGAAGTCCCTTTCCTGCTCCAGGAAGAGAGGTATTTCCTGCTCCAGGAAGAAGTGACATAAGGGAACCAAGACTCACTTGGTGACAGGAATTACAGACGGCAGAAAGAAAACTGTATAACCACTTTGCCTGCTTATAACATGCTTTCTGTGTTATTCTTGATACAGCCCCTTCTGCCCCTCTCCCCCATTGTTGTCCCTAGTTGTCTTATTTTTTTCTTGGGAAATCAATATCTAATTGTTAAAAATCACATGCAGGGATTTTCAGCATTCTGTGCCCTATGGGCTGTAACAGCCAAACTGCTGAACATAGGAAACTTACATGTCAACAACAAGCCTACAACATAAAGTATTTTCTTAGGACTTTAAAAAATGACCAGTCACAGAGGAATCTGGTTAGGACTACAGGTTAGCATATGGTGACAACCAGAAATTTATTACCGACAAAAAGGCGATGAGAAAGATCTTTGCCTTCTACAAAGCATTGAGATCATGCTTCTTTAAGATTTGTAATGTATTTCAAGTAGTGTGAGGCTGTGTAGATAGGTGCACTATCACTCAGGTCACCCCCTGGACGTACAGCCCACCCAGTACAGGGTGTGTAATACTGGAGTGGCCTCACAGTCACACTGAAGAGGCAAACTGGGGATGGAGTGAGCTGTGAAAAACATGATGACAGAGAGCAGAGGATGGGGTATCTTTGTCTGCACCAGTAAGGAGCTGAAGTATAGCAAAGATGAGTGCAGTGTCTTTGCCTGGTCCATTAGCTCAGTGGGGTTTTAGAAGTCCAGCTAACAAAAAGCTGAACAAACCAAATGCTTTTTCCTAGAAAAACAGATGTCTTTCAAGAACAACCTCATGTTACACAGCTTCACTAGAAATACAGCAATAAGACACTTAATATTTATTCTACTTTCTTATATTCCTGACCCCCCACAGTCTGAAGTCTGCTTATTTTTCCATTTCCTCTAAGTGATGGCTTTTCCCATTTGCCTAACCTCACACCTTCAGTTGTAACCACAGTTGGATGCAAGTTAATTTGCAGTTTGATAATGGCGCTTCCCCAATGCTAAGTGTCTCTGAACACAAAGGCATTTTTTTCTTGGGCACCAGCAACACTGATGAGGCCAACAGAGTTTTGGGAATAGGTTTTATTAGTTAAAAGCTCTTCCAGAGCTAGCTGATTGGAGCACAAAGTATAGTTTTATAATGCAAAAACTGTGGCTACCTTACTTAACCAGTTGAAAGGCAGAAAATAATTCACTGACATGTTGCAGTGGGGTTTGTAATGGCTGCGTGCAAAGCTTAGCTTAGTACATGAAAATGTGTTCCTATAAACTAAACTGTTTAGGCAGCAGAGGCTTTGGAACATCAACTTTATAACGGTCCCTAAATTAGCTTGAGTTGTTTGCCTTATAAAGGACAACAAACCCAACAAACTTTTAAGCAAACATCAGGGTAAACTTTTACAGCTGCAGAGGGGGTTTGGAGCCAGTGTACATCAATAATGATGCACATTGCATTTGCTTAAAAGGAGGCAAGTTCCCAAAATACGCATCTTGGTACAATCACAAGCACAGATACAGCTAGATTAGTGTAAAGATACTTTCAATGATCAAATCTGATCAGAGTGTGCTGCTCTGTAGAGGGCACGAGGAATTTCTGCTGGAAAAAACCTGCAGGAAACTAGAAATTCTTTTCATTGAAGTTGATCTATTAAGAGTTCATACCATTACTTCTGAAGGCGTGTTTTAACTATTGCTTACAGTGTATTTGTGCCTTCTATAGGAGTGAGCAGTAGCAGCGTGAGTACTTTTGTACCAGTGCACCTATACAGGGAAATATAAAATACTTTGATGCCCAGGTAGGTTTTTACCATGCAGCTGTCACAGATGCTGAGCTCTTGACTGTCTCTCACATCTTCTGACCAGGAACATGTTTTTGAAACAACAGCTTACAGTGCTTTGGTTTGCATCAGGGTGATCTTGGAGCACACATTTTTTTCAGCTCAGTTTTGTCTGTGATTGAAGAGTGCACCCAAAGACTCTTCAGGTGCTTGCAGCCATTCAGACCAGAGAAGGGCAAGTCCAACATGAAGTCTCCAAAATATAGTGTAGCTGTTGGATACTTGACACCTGCTGCTTCACTCTACAGATCTGCTCTTATTCAACTTACTAATGCAAATATAGCTGAAAAATGCTAAAATTGAGTTACAGCTCACTAATTTTATCCCTTACTCCATGAGTTTGTAGCTGTTTAGTTGTCTGAAGTTCACAGCAGTATTGCACTATTATTCTGCAGGCTATTTCCAAACAGAAGATTTTTGTAATTTGATAAAACAGTCTGAAGGGCACCTCATAAATACTGTGATAGAGAGACATCTTTACTTTGAAGAACAGAATGTAGATAACATTTAAGTGCATCTTGGGACCCTATAAATCTATGTAGTGATGAAAAATCAGCTGGTTTTCAAATGTTAATGTCGTAGTCATTAGTACATTGTTATAGAAAGCTGATCCATGGTCTTTTGAAGGGCAGTCACACTAGTGGTTGCATGAGATGGCAGGGCATTTCATGAAACACTCCACACAAAAGAATATAATGTGTTCAACCTGGATCTGCAATGCACTGCTACTACAGTTTTCATGAGACATCTCCAATTTCTCATGATCAAGAGTGTTATGATCCATTTGGATCACTCAAATTTACAGGACCACGTACTCTGTAAGTTAAACTTTATTTTATGAACACACTAGGAAAGAAAACAAACACTTCAAACAAAGGTGAAATCCTTGTAAATTCACTGATTCATCCCTTAATTCGTGACGTTTCTGACTCACAAATTCTCCAATTCATAACTCGCAACTCAAGCGTCTATGTGCAAAATAGTTACCTAGTCGACAGCAAAAGCACTCATTCTTCCTCCTCCATCACCTTGTGGGTGTCCCTTATATCACACCTGGAAGCACAAAAGACTCAGCTCTCTGGATGCTGTTCTATCTGCTTCCAGTGGGGCTGCTCACAGCACACATCAGGCCCTTGCGTGAGCTGTGTATGAGCCAAAACATGGTCACTTTGAGTGAACAAGGGGTCACTTATTTCCAGACTGATACCAGGGAGGCCAGATAAACACAATCACGTTTGGGCTGGGCTGCAGGTGACTTAGGGAAAACGCTGAGCCCAGCCTGGGTCTCCTCACAGAGCACACTCAGCCATGCAGTTGGTTTAGAGCTGCTGACTGCCCCACAGTGCCCGGGTTTCCAGCACTCAACCCACCTTCTCACTTTCCCTTCCCCAAGATTTGCCAGCCTTGCAGACAAAGCTTGCTCCTGAGCCTAGTTACAGCCCTCAGCATAGGCTCACAGACTCACGTGCAGAAGGGGTGAATCCCTCTGCTGCCAGCCCACATCCAGCTCCAGTGACAGACAGATCTGCCTTCTGATGGCACTGCCACCAGTATCTCCTGTTGACTCTGTGCATTTGGCAACACAGCCTTGAGACCTTCATCTCTTACAGGTTTCTCTTCCCTCTCCCACAACTTCTCCCCACCAGGACTCTTCGCTTTGCATCATTTTGGCCATATTTTCACAGAATCACAGACGACTGGTAGGGGTTGAAGGCAACCTTTGGAGATCATCTAGTCCAACTGCCCTGACCAAGCAGGTTCACTCAGAGCAGGTTGGACATTTTCCCCTCTTTTTCATACAGTCCTTGTTTTCTTTTTTTAATATTCTACTCAGCCTTTTCAACTTTGCTTTCAAGCCCTGAGTAAATCCCTCTCACCTACACATCAAAACCTCGTAGCTTCTCTCAGGCACTGTCTTCTATTACAAGTGCTACTCCAATGGTTTGAACAAGCTCAGACACTTTTTCCACCCCCTCTTACCTGGTCATCTTCCTCCATTGCACCATCACTCAAGTTCAAAAGGTAGTACCAGCAACCTCTATCTCCTCTTCAGGGAAAACAAGGACAAACATGAAAGCAACATACTGAAGAAAGGGCAGTATATAAGCTCCCAGCAGGAGAAAAGGGCGGGGTCCAGGGGTGTCACCCATTTGGCAGGGCATTTATTGATTAGTTTCAGCTCCAACGAATTATCATTAGCAGCACAAGACAGTAGAAAAAGCCAGTGTTTAGTCACATTCTCTGATTCCAGTCCACAAATAAGATGTTGCCGTTGCTTGTGAAAGGTCGCAGCTTGGTGATAAGCTAGCAGCACAGGCATCAGGACTTGTCAAGCTTTTTCTGTGCTTTGTTTAGGTATAAAGGCAATTATCTAATGACCTGGTGTCTACAACTGGCTTTGTTTTAGCTTTTGCTTTGCTTTAGCCAATTGCAAGGTGAAATGTTTACACTTGTATGTAGTTTTTATAACTAGTAGTAACAGCAGGCAGTTATTCTGTGTAGAATGAACTATTTATGACCCCAAAATAAAATGCAGCATAAAGAATCAGGAGCATGGGATGACAGGGGTCCTGGCAGTACAGGTGCAGGATGATGTTGAAGGCCTCAGGCTACAAATAGCTCATCAATGGTTAATTACTGGCATCAAAGGGTGCAACCTTAGCAGGTGGGCAAGACAGATTTTAGATGTTAAAAAGGAGAACAAACAACAAGTACACAACCTATGTAAAATGGATCACATATAGCAAATTTGGATCTACTGTGGAGTTGTGAACCAGTGAAGAAAGAACAAGATGTGGAGTGTATTAGTAAGCACGTAAAAATGACCTCTGGTGAATCATATGGTATGAAAGAAGAACTTTTCGGTTTTTCTTATCACAGCAATGAGGAAGAGAAACTCTCCCCACTGAGTCATGTCATTCTGCTTGCTGGAGGACACTGATGACTTGCTGTTACCCATGCCCTCACCCCAGACTGAAGACATAATAGGGGCAGTGTAGTGGTGTATATAAAAGCAGAGAAAGGAGAATATGCTAGAAAGTTTAAGTGTATCAGTTTTCCCTGATATAATTTGGAGTGTGTCAGTATCATTGTAAGAAAAATACAAGAATATAATTTCACCACCTAATTATCTCAACTAATAATAATAATTCTATTAGACTATTTTAATAAGATTAAAAATAGATAGTCTTATATCCCATAAAGATACAAGGTTTGCATGTAAGGTGTGTTTCCTTTTACCCATAACAAGATTTTGAATCTGACAAATTGATGGGAATTGAAGCAACCTGCTCCGTAGCTTGGATGTAATACCTTGGTAACAAATGAGGTGTGCTGTTAGGAGTGCACAGACTTTTGTTTGTACTTGTCTTCTCTGAGCTGCTGGAGTGTGGGATCTGTAGAGGCAGGGGTTTGGTTTTGGACTTTTTTCTCCCCGGGCCATATTCGAGATGTGATGGCTGGGTTGAGGACACAACTTCACCCAACTCAAAAGAGACTTCAGCTGAAGAGTTTGACTGCCAACCTTTTTCAGGTTCAAAGACTCTCCAGATCTGGGGTTGCCAATCTGACCTTATTATTGATTGATTGTTTCCTACGCATACATATAGTGCTATCACAGCACTCGCTGTTTCTTAGATCGGATTTTACCCATGATTCATGCAACAGCCCATCCACAGGGTGGTGAGTGGCTGAAATCCTAGAGGCCATCCTCATTTTGTCCTTAGATTTTTGTGAGCAACTCTGTACGGAGTGAACGGGCTGGTGATGCCAAGGGCTGTTGACTTCCCTGGCCTCTATTCCCAGCCATCACTTCCCTTATATATATAAGGATTATATAAGGAGTAAATATACTCCTTTATAAACTATCAATAAAAATACTTCCTGTCTCCTGGTGAACATCATTCAGCTTAACGACTGTTTGTAAAATACCTTGAAATATTTAGCTGAGAGAAACACACTTTAGACGTGGGTTTCATGAGGAATATACCAGCCGCTTAATGGGCTCTGACATGTTAAAACAATTTCCAGGGGAATCTGGGGATTCTCTTTGCTGGCACTGTGATGTGCTCTGGAAATTGTCACCTTCTCCAATGCATTGGGTAGTCAGTTGTTAGAAAGAAAAACAAAGGCAAGTAGTTAAACTCAACCGGTAAATGTTTGTTCGTGTTTTTTAAAAATAAAGATAAGGTTTTCTCCTTAGCACCAAAAAAGGCACCTTTATTAGCATGGCCCAGAAGCAAATTTTTTTAACTTTTACAATTAAGATGCAGCAAGTGGTTATAATGCTGCTACACAGAAGTGATTAGTCAAAATACAGAACACAAGACACAAGTGCAATCACATGTGCTTTATTTCAAATTCTTATTACACTGTGGTTATAAAAATGGAAAGCAGGTTTATATGCAAGAGCAAAAAATGGATAATTTCATTAGATGATGTATGCTCCGGTGGGACGTATTAATTACTTAACAGAGATTGTCACCTTGCATTTACAACACACTGTTCAGCCCCTTGTACCCCAGAAGACCTATTTGGGAAACTTTGACATTGCAGAATTTCTAATGTGGTCACATAAGCTGTACAAAACGAGCATGTGCCCATGCCTGAAGTGAAAGCCCCCAAAAGTCTGGAGTTTCTGGAGCACTGAGGTGGTGTGAATCTTTGAGTTCTACACCAGCAAAAGAGTAGCCTGCATTTTTCCTTTCCCCTCCCTGGACTTGCTTGTTTTTAACAGCTGGTTACAAGTTTTGCAGAAGGCAATATGTAGCAAGAAGAGGATCAGAAGGTAAGTCATTTCCATTGCTCTCTCACTAATGAGACTACAAAATTACACAGCCATACACAGCACAATAAAAGCCCCAGTGTCTAATGAGCATGAGGCTTCTTTTAACTTCTTTGGAAGCTCAGATAGCTCACCTGTGCTGTTAGTATGGGATATGCTCTTACCCTGGCCAGTGGAGAGGAGTTGCCGCAGATTGTGGCACGTGCATCTTTGCCTCATGGAAAAAGATCCCAAGAACAATTTCAGGGGAGATGAGAAATGAACACAAACACCCCCCTCTTCCTGCTGCTCTGGCACGATGAGGTACATGGCTTAGGATGGAGTGGTACCCTGCATGGAAGACTAATGGAAACCACAGATTCAGAGCAGCTTCTGGGCCAGAAGGTCCTCAGGGGAAGAGTGATGCTTTGGGAAGCCCCACTGCACCTTGCAGAGGAATATGCTGCAAGAAAGGCAGGAACCAGATCCAGCCTGGGGCGTTTCTGACTCTCAGCATGCATCTTTATTCCTTTTGCAGCTGAATTTCTGTCCCTGTATCTTCCTGGGGTCACTCATGTAAAAGGACATCATTCACTTTACCTGTCATTCCCAGGAAACTTCCAGGCATGGTTTAGTCTAGACTCATCCTCTGCAGGTAGCAGCTCCAGTGCAAGATATTTGCTAGGCTTGTGAGGCTGGCAGGAGAAGACCCTCGTGGTGCCCCCTCCACTCCTCCTCACTCCTCTCCTTCACCCTGTTTATCAGCTGGCAGAGCCTGGACTGCTCTGGAGCAGGGAACACCCCGACACACACACACAGAGGAAATAGGGCTACAGGGTGGGTTTAGGATAGAAGAAAAGGCAGAAAAGGATGAAGAGAGACCACACCATACAAAAGAGATGTGACCAGGAAATGCAAGTTTGGAATGACGAACTCTGAGCAGGGACATGAAAAACTCTGAATTTTCATCAAGCAGTGGAGAGAAACAGGGTATCAATAGGGCAAGAAGGGCAAGAAATAAAGGAGCGAGTACGTGTGGGTGCCTGCACACATGGAAGAATATATGAAAAAGCACAGGGAAGCAGAAAGAGGAAACAAGGAGCTGGGAAGATTCTGAAGACAACACAACCTGAGAGATACTTCCAGGAAAGCGAGTTCTCCATGAACTGGAAAATTCTAATATCATAAGATCATGCAGTCCCTTTAGCTAGAAATACCTGTTTTTATCGTAGCCTGAATGATGTACTGTAAGGTTGTGTAATTCAGTCTAAGAATTTATAACAGTGAGTTCTTTTTTTCTCATTTTCAGTGAAATATCAGGCCTTAATTAAAAATAAAGTTCAGGCTACTTTGGTGAACGGAGCTTTCCAGATTCCCTTGCAGCAGTAATGCAAAAGATCATAAATACAAGTGAACTATAGGAATAATATGGCCTAGATGTATCTAATTTTAAATCATTCACTATCCAGGTACTTTTTCAAGTTCTCCCCAGTGTTATCAATTACTTTTTCATAACAAATTTTGTTCAGGACAAGGATGACCAAATTAACAATAAATAGATTTCTACCTCTATTTTTCCCCCCTCTAATGTAGTATTTTGAAGTATAGCTAAATGAGAGATGAAGGCAACACTTTTGTTCATGGTTTCTGAATCTGGACGTTCAGCTCACCATACACGTGCCTCAAAGCATCACAATTCAGGCTTGCAATCAGCTTTCGTAACCCTGGTCGGCTTGGGATGCATTTTACTTCCCAGATCAAGGTAGAGTTTGCTGGGATTTGTCTGTAGGGAAAAGGAAAGTAACAATATTGTGATTAGTCAGCCCGTACTCTCAACGTGACCCACACCTAGAAAAACCGAAAGTGGACAATATAATAGGTCTCAATTTTTTGGTTTCACTCATTCTCATAAGTGTCCTATAAATTATTCCCTCCATCTTCTATTCCTCGCAGAACTGACTCTGTCAAAGCCTTTTCTAGCCTTTCCTCCAGGCTAATTTTAAATTTCAAAAATGAATCGATTTTTCTCTGCCTCCTGTCACTTCCTCTCACAATCACTTTCAGAATGATCTTCTTTATAACTAAGATTTTTTTCTACTTTGTAATTCCATTTTATCTTTTTATTATACCCTATAACCCCTTGGTGATTCCTTAAATGGTTAAATAAGTCCTTGTTACAAAGTGTCCAGGGCATTCTTACTCAAACCCAATGCTGTACTGTTGAGACGCTGAGCCCGTTGCCAGCTCCTACTCTGTAGCACCTGCCATGGTGGTAACATCAGCGGATCTCCTCACTGGGCACTTCAGATGTCTTTTTCATATCTATATAAATAAGTCAAAGTGTTAGGAGTGCTGTGGTTAGCAGTTACTCTTTTATGTTATGTATAACTCTTGATAACTCATACTATAAGGAAGCTATATTCTGTGCTGCTCTTGATTTTCAATTTTTGCATCAATTAAGATGCATGGAGAGCCTTGAGTATTGGGTTTTTCTGTTTTCTCAGTGCTTTCACTGTGTTCTGCGTGCATATTTTGACAGCTAATATTGTTTGACTGCTTGATTGATTAATTGGGGGATGTCAGATTACAGCTGCTCCAAAGGAATCATGGAGAAGGTGGTGTGGTGGGTAGCTATTTACAAAAATGAATGTTCTTTTCCTCAGCATTAAGTGAGAGAACTATGAGTTTAGCCAGTGTTCTCATCTCACATGGCTGTGCTGCAAACAACTGAATAAAGTGAGAGTAAAGCAAGGCTAAACTTTACTGGTTCAAATTCTTGTCTGATAGGATTTGGCTCTCAGATACCATATCCTATGCCAGGATCAGGTCAGAAATGACTGCCTAGGCTTAGCACAAGTTGCCAGAAGACAAGAAACCTTAATTATCTCTAAATGAACTAGCCTGGGATCCTCACACCTGAATCTTTTTTCAGAGCAAGTCTGCCCCTGCTAAAATGAGAGGTATTCTAGCTCCTTAGAGGTTAGCCTTAGGTATCCTTAGGTATCTTCACATGGCATTGCATTGCATTTTGCATATACAGTCATAGGTACCCTGGGGCATGTACCCGGTTTTAGAAAAGAAAAAGCAGAGGAAGATCATATCTTTGGTGTGAGCATGTGCAGACTGCTACCAGCAAGTGTTTTCCCTCTTTTTATCATTGTTCTTAATGAGAGATATTCTGTTGCCCTCCACCAGCCTGCCTGCTCCACTAGATGCCCACTAAAATGGTAGCATGATAAAGCAACGACTTCAGTTGCTGCACAAGGTTAAATATTGTTTTAAATTTAGAGTTTATGGGAATGATCTGCAAGGGATTGTCTGTGTGGAAAGTGAAGTAGATATTATACAAGTCTGCTGTGTAGCCAAATTCTGTTTACTTTCTTGAGAACTTGGGGGCCAGATTATCTGAGGATGGAGGTTTCCAGACCACATCTTCATGGTGCCCCAGTGAGAGAGGGTAGCACTATCATCTCTGATTTATAGTGCTATTATCTCTGCATATATACGTGTGTGTGTGCAGAAAGACAACAGCTATACTAAGAAACTAAACCCACCTTTTCTTGTTTCTCTACTGTCTTACTTCTAAAACAACTTGCTTCTCTCTACAAATTCTAATGCTAACTGAGCTTTGATGTGTAGAAACACCTGAAGTGACATACCTGCTAGTGTGAATGCATGCTAGGCTAAAATCCTCTTAATGCTATCCATCACTGCCTGGTTAATTCTCATTTGTCATCCAAAGACTATGGCCATGTAGGAACTGCTGCTGCCAAAGGCTTTTCCATAAGTCATGATCCTCATCTGTCTGAGGCTAATAGCTACATATCATTACATATATATATAGTCTTCATGAACGGTCAAGACTGAAGCCCTCAAGCCACTTCATTCCCAGAATAATGCTGAATCAGCTGGATCACACATACCTGTTTTGTGGAATCACCCAAATGACACAGAAAAGCTACTTTAAAAATATGGGAAGGTCAAAAATCTCACCCCCACAAAAAACTGCAAAAGCCACATCCCATATGTGACAGTCCTTGACGGACAGGGAAGCAATGGAAGGGTGGGGAAAGCCTAGAATAGGTTTAATTCTCTTTTCAAATGGAGTAAAGCCATCCTAATCTCATTTTCTTGGGAGAGAATTCAGTGATGAATGGTTCTGTGTAATATGCTGAGCCATCACCACACTGGTGCCATTTATCACTTTGAATGCACAGAGGCAAATATGATTATTATTTAAATAAACTACAACTGCCCCCTGCTCTGTCCTCTGTGTGTATAACCTGCAGCCTTCATTCATCTCAGAGAAGTCAAATCTTAAAATGACTAAGCTGATCCATTTCCATTTTAAATGATGCCAAGGGCACTACTGAAAAGGGGAAAACATGGTGACTTGAAGGAAAATTACATCTGTTCCATGAGTCATTTGTCTCCCTAACTTCTGTGCCTTTGATGCACCTGACAACTTCTGCATCCTTGAAGGTGAGAACAGCCCATGGCAGCTTTTGGATGGAGAAGGATGCAGAACAACAGGGGAGGCTGACATGGCTGGGCAGCAGCGAGGGCTACTGCTGCAACTTGTGTAACTCGTGTGGACCACGCTGAGCCATGTTCAGCGGTGCCTGCGACATACCACGTGCACAAAGCAAGCACAGCATGATGCCCTTTCACAGTCATTTTTCTATCCAGCTCCACTCTGGAGGCTGGTTTTGATCTTTTTATCCCTGGCCCAGGTGCAATCAGGCTCCGACCTCCCCTACTGGCTGCAGATAATGCTGACAATTTATGCAGCTGCTGAAGCACAGGCAATTTTTCAAACTCCTTTTGCACACACCTGGGGACCGTCAGCTCAGGTAATGATAGATAACATTGCTTTGGCTGCCCAAGACTAAGCAGTGGCTGCAAAATTTTCCAAGGATCCCAGTTATATATCCTGGAACCAGCTAATGCTGAGCTTATAACACTGAACCACAATGGAATGAGGGTTTAGGAAACAACTTGCTTAGCGTACGGGTACCACCATGTCAGCATGAGGTACAACTGTGGGTAAAAACAAGGTGGCTGAAGGACTTTCCTTTTCCTCAGGCTTGAGAGCACCCTGCTCCGCACACGCCTCCGTGCCAGGGCAGCCCTGTGCAGTGGGGCTACCGGGGGAGCTGTGTGCTCCCACACCCGCTGCAGCCCTCCCGGCAGGCTCTGCTCAATCTGACACACATTTCGGGTCTCGACACAAGCTTGCAAAGATCATCTGAGGTACCTGAACCTCTTGTATAACCATGATTAACATGTGTGGAGAAAAGCCCCTTTTGAAAAACAGCACAGGACTTGATTTGCATGTACTTGAGCGAGTGGCAGTAAACACTTCATGTGTAGGATAAATCTGTCTTTCTTTCTGTGATGGTGGCTCATAGGTGCTATTGTGAAGCACTAAAAATAATGTAATACAGTGAAAAAGTAAACCTAGGCTGCATTAGCAACCACCCACAACTACTACCTCTGCCTACATTGATAGTGAACAGATGAAATGTTTGCACAGTCTCTCTGGACAGCCTGACTTCTGACTATTGAGACCTACAGCTCCCCTGTGTATCAAATTTTAAAGTAAGGAGAGAATCGTCTGAATTGAATTACTCAGAGCTGCATTAGATAAGTGTCTCTTGTGAGCTTCCTCCTGTGAGACAGCAGGGGATGAACTCCCAGCTAGTTGTGCTTTCTTCCCTACCTGAACTCCTTTTTCATCGTTCTCAGCACGCCGGGTCCCTCGAGGCGGAGCGTGACGTTTTCCAGGGTTTGTTTCAGAGGATTGGTGAATTCCACAGTCACAGCCATTTCTTTACCAGCTACCATCGCACCTTGAGTCTGCAAGACAAGGAAAGGGCAACACTCCACAAGCTGATAATAATAAAATGCCCCACGGTGAAATCTGTAGGGTTAAATACACAGTACTTGCAAAGAAGGAGAGGAGGGGGAATGGAGCACACAGCAAAACACCATAAGGCAGAATAAGCCTAGTCAGAAGAAAATCAGAAGAAAAGCCTCCTCAGGAGATGTAAGTTCTGGAAGAGAAGGGCAGGTCTTACTACACTAAAGTAGAAACACTGAGTCACGTTGTTTGCACGCCCCAAAAGTGTTGTGCCTGCCTTCCCCCTGCCTTGCAACTGTCTCCCGTGCTCTGAAGGGTTTCTAGCCCTGATCTCTATGTAGACCTGAGAGCCAGTTGTTTTCCAAAACACTTACATGGCAAAAAACCGATACATTTTGCACTGGCAAGTATTAAACTACGAGACTAATGACCAGTGATTGCATTGACTTCCACATGTATTACAGTACACAGCCAAAGGGATCCATCTGTCTCTTCAGATCAGTGCTGGTAGTACAGCTGCCTGCAAAACACCTCCAAACGAATGTGTTTTTAAGCAAAGTCTATGTGCATGGGGATTTTGTTTGTTCCCACCCCAGAAACACAGTATTTCTCGCAGAATATGAAAAGCTCAGGCAAGGGGTTTCACCTTATGGCTGGCAAATCCCAGGTGGTCCATGGACCACTTTAAAGGGCCTTGATAAAGGTAATTAAGAAAAACAAGTATCTTGTCAGTAATTTTAAAGTGCTATACTGGGGTCTGCAGCCTCACAAATTTTCAAGGAGTATGACAGTTGCAAAAAGCTGGAAGGACTCTGGTCTAAGGGATCATTCTGCACCAAATGCTGATGTTTTGGCTGGAGTAAAGAATGAGATATTCACAGCTAAGGTCTCAACAACATTTGGCCACCTGAATTTGCAACAAGACATCGGTGACATTTTCGGAAGTCCTAGCCTAATTAGAGGTCTTGATGTCCTTCTTATTTCAGTTGCCCATTTAAGATCACTGTTACACCGGGGGGATTCAAAATAATCCCGAACTCCCACACATGCAACTGAGATCATGATTTGTATTTGCTGAGCCTTATTTCTGTCTGGTCTCAAGCTAAATTAGAATATGGTGTAATTTCCTACACTGTTAACTCCAACAATCTCCTTAGACCAACAGAGAAAGATCAAAGGTGTATTTGAAGACATGAGGGGAAATCTAGTTTTTCATCTTTCTCCCTTACTCTCACATTAAGAACTCCAGTGTGCCAGTCAAATTCAATGAAGAAATCTGACAAGAAATCTGTGGAGATTAGCTTCTTCAGATTTCTTTAAAAAAACCCAATAAATCAAAGTTTCCTCTGTCAATACATACGTATATACATGTGTGCACATACACACACATACTATTAAAAAAACCCAGCTATTAAAATTTCACCTTATTTTTACACATCACAAAGAAGCAGAGAAGAGACAAACTCAGTTCTCAGTTTTACTAGAAGACATGGTTATTGGGAAAAACCTCTCATATATTAAATATCCTTTCTTCATAACAGCAGGGAGGATAGACTATTTTGAAGCTTGTATTTGGGATCCTGTGTAAGATGTTCTGTTTAAGTATTGAATTGAAAGGACTCTCTCCTTTCAAAATTTGGTTATTGAAGACAGGTATTTGAAGTAGATTTTATGTGTCTTGTTTACCTCCTCTCTAAAATTCTCAGAAAACTAAAAAACTTTTATTTGAAAATACCAATAGTCTGATCAGATCATAGCGACATTTCTGCAGACCATGAAATATTTTTCAAACTTCACTGTAGTTTTGATCTACAATTTTAAAAAAGCTTTTTCTACAGAAGGCTGCTGTTTAAGATTACTACAGATATTATTAAATGGAAACACGAACATTTGTTTAAATAAATATATAGGGAGGAAAAGGTCTATAAACTTAGATTTCTTTCAAGGTTCAGAATTTTAGGGAACTGCATTCATGTTGATGTAAAGCTTCCTGAACAGGTGTTATGAATTTTTTTTAGTATTAGGAAAAAAGCAGATCCAAACTACATCATTCAAAGCAGATGAAGGCTCAGCACTTTTTAAAATGAGGCAATTTATTTGGATGCCCAGTTATGAATTGAGATCTCTAAATCTCAGCCCTGCATTTGCCAGACATAGGGCATAAGGTCCTTGTCCTACCACAAACATAACACTTCTACATTTTCATAGGTACCATGCCACTGTCTGCAGAAATGCTTGCACTTTCAGGAAACTCCATGGACAGTACATTCAGAGCAGCAGAAAAGCCCTGAAATCCTGAAAGCAGGGTGCTGCCCGTCTAAGTTCGGAGGAACTTTCCACAACACACGCAGGAGCTTTCCAAGAAAATTCACCTCAACAGCAGTGTCCTTCATTCTTCAGCAAGAGGCCTCTGTGCTGTGTTGCTTTAAATGTAACAGACTTCTGAAGTAGCTAAAGACTTCAGTAACTAATCTCTCTTACCCTTTGAGTTTCTCCAGCTTTCTCAGATCTTTTCCCCTCCTTCCTCCACTGAGATCACTTCAGCTATCTACTACCAGTGATGCTGTCAGCATCAGACTTCAGAGTAGGGATACTCAGTAGAATGTATAACATACCTATACACCCTCGTACACTCTAGCCAGCTGCTGCTTTATAAGGTCCATGTTAGACTAAAGGTCCAATGTGCACACACACACATACAAATGTGCACACACACACATACACATACAACCCCCCCCACCATCCTCAAAGTCAATGTGACAGCCTTGTAGAGAACAGCCCATGTGCAGCATTGTGGTTGCTCCCCTCCACCCTAGCCCTGAGATACCTTGATTCTCAGGGCAGGAATTTCCAGGACTGTTGCCTTCTGTATGGCCAGAATCTTCCCTGTTTCATTGATCCGCGCAGTCACAAAGAAATGAAAGGAGGCTTGGTCCAGCAGGTCACTCAGGTACTCACTCGATTTGATCACAACATCGAAATTGCTATCTGAAGAGAGACCACGGAAATAAAAAAGGCATTTGAAGCAATTAAATGGCTAATTGCTCCCCCCATCATGCCCAGTGTCACTTACACAAGTGCCTTGGAAAAAAGTTGGCCTACCACCAAAGAATGACTTCGATTTTTTTGCCCAGACTATCTTGACTTCTTTACCTCACCTTCCACTCTCTGATCTTGCCCTATTTCCTTTTAGACCTTTGCCCTACACAGAACTTGCCGCAAAATTACCAAGAAGGCCCTCCTGTCACCAGCGTGTCCTCCAGAGAACTTTCATGTGCTTCCTGAAGATAATTATTGGAAGGAACAAGTCCCCCTAAGCTAGATGGTTGAGATGCAGGGAATCATTAATTTTAACCATATTGAACTGCAATTCCCAGGCCAACAATGATGTGAGAACGTGATGCAGAGAAGCAGACCTGCTAACTAAGTGGCTGGGCAGAATATATAGTTCTGGAGCTCTTGCCTCTATAAACATTCATTATAATCCCAGTAAACATATCAAGACCTCCCATCTGTTAACTATGATTATTACTGTTATCCATTATTTGTATTGTATTTGTGACATACACTGTACCCACTGAGATAACTGAACTCAGTTGGGTAAATGACATTCACCCCTTTTCACTCTTTTGAACCGCTCACATCAAAAAAAACCAGTTCCTTGATTTGGTTTCAAAGCTATTCCCTTGGTGACCACCTGACCTGGATTTACCAGGCCAGCCTTAAATTTACTTGATGTGCTCCCCCTCCGTCCCTCCCTCTCTCTCACTCTGTATCTCTTGTAAAAGAATTTCCCATAATGCCCCAAACTGTAATTTATAAATCAGGCAAGGTATTTCTCATTTGTGTAAAGTAAGTAAATAAATAAATAAATTAGTTGCAATCAAAGATAATTTTACTGTACAGTGGAAGGAAAGATTAACTCTTCTGTTTAAATTTTATCACCACAGGGAAAAAAAGAAAGAATAATAGACTTCCATTTCCTTAGCACTGGCTGTGCTGGTAAGTTGCCACTACCACTTACTGCACCTGGGGGAAAGGCAAGGGAGACACAACATCGAGCTGCCTTACAGCCTTTCAAAAAAAAAAAAAAGAAAAGAAAAAAAATAAAACTAAATATAACTGAGTACATGCAAGAGCACCTTTGAAGGCACTGGAAGGTTTAAGCTATTCAAATCCTCAAAGATGTTTTCAACCCACACAATTCCTTTAATCATTATTCTGAAAATCATGCATTTGCTTCCTGTTTGAAAACTTAGTTTGCTTCATTTTTTCAGTAGCATGAGCTGGAAGAATGCCTCTGACACATCTTTATTATATTATAATTTTTTGTTACCTCCAGATACATATATACACTTCTTGCCATCAACAAAGCCTACAAATTCTGCCTGAGTGCCTTGAAAGGTATCCTACCATCACCTCAGAAGGTATCACCATCACCATCCTACCCGACAGAGCATTCTCACAGTTGCAAATGATGACGCTGCCTCCCTTCACACTGCCCATCTGCTCAGACACTGCTCCTGATCCCATGTGCACTCCTTTCCAAGGCAAAGGTGAAAGAATTCATGCTCAAGTTTTATGTATCACCTTCAGAGACGTAATAACTTTTGAGAGTTTTTTTGCCCTGTAGCAGGACAAAGTGCTCCACAAATCAATGACAGTAGCTCAGACATAGGCCAATTTCCACCTTGAAAGGTGGTAATACTTTAATACCTGTCTCCTTGGCCATAAGCCATGATGGGAACCTAATTTTTGGTACACATGCAAAAAGAATCCGTATTCTGTTTTCTCGGGTGTTTTTCTCTAGTCTGCGTTCACTCACTGTCAGTCAATTCAGAGTTCCAGCACGGTTTCAAGAAGCTTTTTTACAAACCATTTATTTAACTTAGAAAAATGAATTATGAGGCTCAGTGATGCTTAAACATCTATTCATTTCATTTCTTGCACAGAGGAGCTAGGTGAGCATCAAAGCACTGCAGAAACTGTGTTTTGGGTAATAATACCTTACACAGACCTTTGATGCAAGAACAGACATAAGTCCTGGAACCAAGCACAAATTACAACCAGAAAGTGTAGCAGGTATTTGCACATCTCCTCAAGATGACTGAATTTTTCCCCATCAAAGAAGTGGCGCAGAATTTAGACTGAGTAGTTGAAATCAATTGTTTTACTGTACCTAGCCGAATCTCAAAAAGTTTTGCAGTAGTTCAAATTGAATATTTAGTAACTGATGCAAGTCACTGTAAATCCCCACACTGTGTTTTGATAGGCTGTGTTGGAACAACTTCATGCCTGTTTCTAGACCCCCTGCAAATGAGTTGTGGAGTTAGAAAGAACCAGCAAGCAGCTGTCAGGGCTGTGTTATAGACCAGAGGTAGAATTTTTATTAACCTCCACCTATAGGTTACTGTAACTGGACTCCTGCTATACGGAGAATAATTGGCTCCAAAAAAAAATGTTCAGTTTTAGATCATGCTCAAAGTGAGGAAAAAACCAGAAGATTTTTTTTCATGGCACGGCAGGAGCTGTGGTACCATGGAGGCTTCTCACTGAGACAAAACCTGTCCTCTTTGAGATGAGAGGGTGCATAGTGTCTCTTGAGCTGGGATAAGATAGACAAGACAGATGAGAAAGGTCAGAGGTCAGCCAGGGTTGCCGTGATCCAGCACCAGACCCAGATCTAGAGGCCCATCCTTTGGCCTCCCAAAGTCTTACCACTCCCGCTGTGCTCAGCAGAGATTGCTTTTGCCCACTAGCAGTGTCAAGAAGGCAAAACCATTGCTCCTGACTCTCTCAGTAGAGAACTCAAGTGGAAGATCCTCTGACTTAGCCTCCATAAGAGCATGTTCTCATCACTTTTGGTAAGCTGGAGGCACTGACCCAAGAGCACACAGGCCAGGCAGGAGAAAAAGTGATTGGCAGTCACTTGTCACTGGAGAAGCCAGGGATCTACACACAGCCTGCTCCCTGGCACCTAGGAGTACAGCAAGTTCTCAACACTTGCTGACTGATTTCTGAATGGGGCTGATATGGCTGCCGTGAAGTAGATTGGTTATGTCCAAAATAAAAATGGAGAACATCCCTCTTCCCTACCTTGAGCAGTGCAAAATCCTGCCCTCAGCCGCGTGAGCTAGGCTGCCAGAACTGCTTTTCTCATAACAAGAGGAAGGCAGGATCTCCCCACCGTAGTCCAGAGGACACTAGGAAAAGCAAATGCTGCATCTCTAAAGATAACTCACCTTTGGGGCCCTTGCCCAGATGACAAATACCCCTGCTCTATAGTGACACATTCTAGTTAATACACAAACTTTTTAGACCTCTGTAAATACAAAATCCTGAACCATCCAGTCCTCCAAAGCCAGATTTGCACTTGAAACCACTCAGAGCTTGTCAGCTTCCACCAGGTAAGACAAGATATTCACGTTTTGTCCCTGTAGATGGCACCCTGGGGAACCAGAACTTTTCCTTCACTTTCTGTTACACTGCTAGGAGACTTAAGGTATGAAAAACAACACCTTGCAGCTTAATACCTGCACTCCTTTGCTTTCTTTTGAGCTAAGTAAGAAAAATTAACAGTTCCCAGACATGCAGATGAGTGTAAGAGAGCATTATGCAGGGAGCAACAGCCTGAAGAAAACAGCCCCAGCTCTAAGTTACAATGGTAGCAGGGCCAGAATTAGCAGTGGAATCTCCTGATACCTAATAGAGTATCCTATCCCTACTAGAATTGTCTCTACCCATAAGTAAGAGACATCAGACAGTTAATGACACAGAGAAAAAAATGCTAGCAGGTTTGAAAACAACCATGCAAGTCTTACTTGAATAGGGTTCCAGTTTTGCGCTGAAAGAGTGTTTCTTGAATTCATTTTTTGTGACTCCTGTATAAAACACTATGTTGCCTGAAAGGTAGGTAGTAACGGTGTAGTTGTTTTGACTTTTGTTCCTGAACGTTATAGTGACTTTAAAGTCACTGCCAAGGACTGCCTTTTGCACTTGGAATTCCATGTCAACATCTGTTTGTGGCTGATATGAGGTATCTTGGATAGTTTGCTTTTTAACACCATACATCACAGCAGTCTCGAGAGCCAGTCTTTCCTCCTCTGAACCTAGAAATGAATGAAAATCAAATTTAGAAAAGAAACAGGGGTACTGCTTAGCCCTCTCACCAGTCACAAGGGGCATCTTCCATAGTTTGTGGTAGCTGAAATGAATGGATGAGGACAGTGAACCTTCCCGTGGTAAAGCTAATGTTAGGAGAACTTCCCAGCTTCCAAGAGGAGTGTTAGATTCAAGTCATATCACATAAATTAATGTAGCTTAATTGATATTAATGGAGCTACACTGATTTACTCTGTGCAAACATCTGGCCTGAGTGAGAAGTATCTAAACAGCTGTACAGAAAGCCTTGAATTGTTTTGAATGCTTTGAATTACTCCATGACTACCTTTTGTTTTCACTGCAGCTTACTCAGTCCAAAGCATTTCTGAGTAGCAAAGTCTCTGCTCTCATCAAGGCATCTGCAGTGTTTCTGGGATGGAGTTACAAATAAAGAGTTCCAGAGGGCACCTTGGCAGCTTTTCATGAAGCTCCCTCAGCGCCAGAGTTTTGTAAATCCACCATCCAAGATCTGACTGAGGTAAATCTACATTGGTATGGTCCCACCCCATTTCAGGTTACCTTCTTGGAACTTGTACTCCTCAGTAATCTCCATCATTCCATCACGCCCAACTTCCTTGGTCACAATTAACTGCCCAACATGGGTTGTGTCAATATTTTCTATCACTTGGGTTCCATTCTTCGCCCTTCTTAAGTAAACAATATCACTATTCACCTGTAAAATTGAATTAAAAAGGATTGAGACATGTGGAAGTAGAAAGGAAAGGAACTCAGCCTAACTCCCCTCAAAACAATGATACGTTGACTGGAAGTCCCACTGATTACTTGTGTTGAAGTCCCACGTGTAAAATTAGTCATATACTATAAGAATGACTAGATGCATTTTACTATTCACAGCTCCAGAACAACAGACAGCGTAAACTTGAGTAGGCTACAGAGACACCATTCAGACTTGGGGAGCGTGATTACACATTCCCTGCACCAAAAAGTTTTAGAGTATAAAGAGGGGAATGCTTCATAGATAAAATATCTTTATTCTCTCATGTCCTAAGCAATTTGATTCCTTCTGCCTAGTACAATTCAATTAGAGAGAGACTTGCAATTCTGGGCACACCAGCTATGGTGGTGCGAGAGATTAAAACTCCAGACCAGGACCTCTTGCTCCTTATGGAGTTATTTCCCTTTCAGATCTGCCAGTCAAACCACCCATGTGAGCTCTCCTTGACCCACTGCAGCCAAAACAAACACAGTGAGCAAAGGCCTCTTTAAAATCACTGCAACCATTTTGACTTAACATAAGCAGCTTTTGCTGGCAAGCCTGAGAGGGAGGTAACAGCTAACAAGGGGTGAAGATGAGCAGCTAGAGCTAGTGACTCATTTGCCAGCACAGCTGGAATCTGGGATGGATAAATGACCACAGCCTGAAGTTTCATCTGAGCCAGGGCAGCTTTTTCTGCTTATTACACTGGTGAGCAGGGATTAGAGAAATCTCTGCCATTCATTGCAGCCATATCCCATCTACTAGCCTGCATGTCAAAATGTAATTGTGAGATTTTTCTTTGATGTGGAGCATACGCAAAGTGACTTCTAAGTCCATAAATTGCAGTGGAGCTCTATCTTCTGTCTCACCCATGGTCCCACTGATATCACTCAACACACTAAAAATTTTCAGGTATGTACCTCAGCATAAACAAAAGGAGCATCAAATTGGAAGCAAACGTGACCATGTTTGATGGCTTGAACTGAGGCTGGGCCACACCTATACATACCTGTGGGGAGAAGACAGATACAGCGAGAGATTAAATTAAGTAAATAACATGTCAAAATGTTATATTTTCTTGAAGAAAAAGAATTCTTGGCGTTTGGTGAACACTTTTAGCAGTTTAAAGGAACTCCTGATGAAGAAGTAAAAAGCTTAACTTCTGTTGCCAGCCCTCTAAACATCCCAAACTCAAGTCTGAAACAACCTAATGGTCCAGTACCTTAAGTCTTTGTTTCCATGAGTCTCAAGTGCTTGAAACACAGTTAAAGCTGGTTTTGATTAAAGCATATAGTTTTGGGAGGGCTCAGTTATACCACAGGCTGAGAAAGATCTCACTGCAAATTTGCTAAGAATGTCTCTTAAGAACTGGAAAATTAGGGACTGGGAAGCAATAGTAGAGGCTTTTCACTTTTTCTCTCCTGTCTACCACCTGCTCAGGAAGTTTGCTAAGGGCTGCAGAAACTGGCTAACATATAATGAAGGAGAATTAATTTTATCAGGCCCCTCTGTATGTTCTCTAAAATTTTAAAAGCCATCTTTTGGCAACAGGACTACATCTCTTCTGTACCAAGCAGGGCCCGTCTCATGCAGGATTTTGTGCACATGCATCACAACCAGTGTTACGATAAGGACAGATTTTATTTTAGAGCTCAAAACAAATAAGGAGAAGGTCCTGAGCACAAGTGAGTGTGGTTATCTGGTGCAAGAAGTTGTCACTGGCTATATGGTGGCACTGGCTCAGCTCATTGTTTGCCACAAAGAACCTAAACATTGGAAAGAGAGCTAAGGAGGACTTAAAGCAATATTACCATCGCTGGTTTCTTGGGGTGTTCCATCAACAACCTGCCATCCTCCAAAACCAACAGGAAGATCAGGTCTAGTCATCCAGGCTTCATTCCAGCAATGGTAGTTCCTTAGACAAGAGATGAGACCAAAATATTAAATTCTTGGAAAGAAGCATACAGAGCAAAACAAACCTGTATATTTATGTCCTGCCATCGCTTCAATAACAACATTTGCCATTTTAGGGTTAAAAAGTTGGTTCTTTTTAGAGAAAAGATTTTTAGGTCTAAAAGTTTGGTACCTATCTATTACAACCTGAAGGCCACAATCTTTCACTGTAGTTTCTCGACTGCAAGTTGAAGAAGCTTTTTGATTCATCTGCTGTGTTCTAAATGCAAATGTCTCTGAGAAAACTATCCAGTGCTTGGAGATTGTTGGGGTTGAGCTTCACAAACTACAATCCCTTTCCAGCCAGACACCTCCACTTCAGTCTGTCTGCTAAAGCAAGCTATGAATCTTCTTCAAGCCAGTGAGGTTTGGTCTTCTTTGCAACTGACTGAAGCTCTGGTGCCTCTTCTGAAGAGATTTCAGGATCAACTCCATAATGTACAGTGGGTAGCTTTGTTTTCATGGCTCAAGACAAACATGCTTAGCTGGTTTCCATATTGGTTGGAAATAAGACCCTTCATAGGCTTTATAAGACTGTCCTCATTGTGGATTCCTTATAAGGTCTTCCCGGTCCATCATGACAATGAGAGAGGTCAGATCTCCTAGAACATACAGCTTTCCATAAAACCCACTTCCAACCACTGTGGGCCAAGTCTTGCCTTTAGGGCCCAGGACAGTATGCTGAAAGGTGAATTTCTGAGAGAGGTTCATCTAGGCGCTCGGCATTGTAATGCCCTCACTTGGCTGGATGCTTAGGAAAAAAAACCACAATGACTACAGCGCCCTCAGAGTCTGCCCAGAATGTTTCAAAGATGAACAGAAAAGAAGGGCAGATCTTGTAGCTTCCTGTGGTGCTACTGGTGCTCAAGGGAGAGAACAACCAGGAAAAATAAAGACAATCTAGGAAGAGGGTCTTCCAGTAAAGCCAGTAAAGTGTTTGAATTTCATTACTGCAAAAAATAAAAGAAGAAAAGAGTAGAGAAAGGGGCAATTTTGCTTGCAAATTATACATATCCTACAGCAGATATGAATAAAATTACATCTGCATAGCTGCTCATACAGCCCCTAGTACATGCAATGATATTAGCAACCAAAATGGGGATTGTTAAACTCTGACCATTTCATTAATAATAGGTGAAAACCAGCCATGGAGCAGAGTCGGGAGGATCTGAGGCTTGTCTAACAAGACATTTCAAAGTGGAAATGAAGGCTTGGATCAGGGTAAAACTTGTCAGTTAGAAGAGTTAATGAAGCAGCACTACAGAAAAAGGAATTATTCAAGGAAAATGACGCACACTCAGAGAATTTTTGATGTTGCTGAGAGTAGTCAATGCTGAATCATGCTCACAGAGATTTGCTGAGGGCTACCAAAGATTGGAGATGTACTTTGTGGCAGCTGAGTTTTTGAAAACTGTTATGTGAACATGTGAGAGAGACAATCCCTGCCCTGAAACCTTCACTGGTTCACTATGAATCAAACTCAGCTGTGTCACTGGCTTTGTGTTCTGTGAAAGAACCTGAATAGCAGGCAAGAGGGAAGTGTCCAAGGAGGAGGATAACAGCGTGGGAAATCACAGCTCTGCTTCAATTCTGTAACTAGGTAATGCATTTTTTCTGTATTTCTTTATATATTCATTCAAGGGGACAGGACCTTTCTTATTGGTTTCTATCGGTATGGTGTTGGGCACAACAGGACAACAATTTTTTTAGGTCAGCTGCCATGCAAATATCAAATACACTTCAGGATATTGAACGTGAATGGACAGAAATACATTGCTTGTAAGCACATGAGCATTAAGAAAAGGAGGATGAGGGGAACATTTGCCTCTCCAAAATGCAGCAGAAACTTCTCTCTGGTAGAAGTGAGCACAGCTGAGGAGGAACTGGCTCTGCAGCCATAATTTGTTAAACTGAGTCTTGTTTTGTAGTTCTTGTATTCTACAGCAAGCCTGAGACATTAAAGAAAGCAAGAATGGCTACACAGATCAATGTAGTGACCATTAAATATTTACAGAGATAATTACGAATAGACTAAACAAAGCAATGGGGAAATTAATAAAAGATGACCAGGTGGGTTTTATGCCTGGAAGACAATTTAAGAAGGGTACTTCGTATTGCTTATGAGACAGGCACATGCTGGAAACAGCTGCTGCCCTTTCATTAGCTAATAAGCTCAGGCATTGGGGTTGAGAGAGGCACTGATAACCTTAGTGAGAAATTAGAGAAAAGTTAGCTAGAAGTGAATGGGAGAGCAGAGGTCTCTGAAAGGCTTCCTCCATGGGCCTGGACATGGGGCTGAGTGACTTCGAGCAAGTTCCTGCTGAGGGCCTGACGTTGGTCTGCTTGAACCTCACAGTAGGAGTGAGTCTTGATTCCCATCCAAGAGAAATATTCTTTAAGTGTCTTTATATCATCATTAAGAAAGACAAGGGGAACAAAGTAAGGGGACAGAGTCAGTACTGATGGGCCCAAATCCGGCCAGCTTTATAAAAATAACTTTTTGCAAAGTCTGTGTAATTTTGTATATGTGTTTTGTTGTTGTTGTTTCCTATCCTGAGGGAGAAGATGATCTTTAATAAAAATAAATAAATGTCAGATAACATTCAGAGGGAGCCCCACACTCAGAGATTGATTGGACAAAAAATCCTGGCTCCAAGTATCCCTGAAGTCTGAGAGTATTTAAAATCTGAAGACAGATCACCTCCAGCAGTACAAGGCAATAGAAATGATATATTAATAAAGAAAAAGAGCTTTGCTTCAATTTTTAGGACTTTATAAATAAAAGTGAGAAACACATTTAAAAAAAAATCATTATAAATGCCTCGATCTTGTTAAAAAAAAAAGAAAAAAGAAAAGAAATAAAAGAGACATTAAAAATAAAATCAAGGTTAAGACACAAGCCATTTAAAGGTGGCATGTGGGCTACCATGGAGTGTTACAGAGTAATGAAGAGAAAGGACACAAAGGAGAAATGAAGAGATGTGTAATATATTAAGTCATGCCCAAAGGGTTATGTGCACCATGTACTAATAAATGCACCAGGAGAATAAAAGGATGAACAAGGCAGTTTGAAAAGTAATCAAGCCAAATAAAAGCAAACGTAAGATGGGAGGATGAGTCTGCAGTTGCATATGGATTTCAGTGGAGCTGATGATCTGGCCCTCCTCCAAAAGAATGGGAAAAAACCCAGGACTGGATTAAGAAGTCTTGGGAAACAGCTGGGAATTGGAGAGCTAAGGAAGTAAAAGGAAATATCAAAAGTGGGTGAGAGTTGTTTCATGGATCAAGTTAAAAGAGGAAAAGAAGAAGATATGAGACAGTGACAAGTCTGAAGCATGGCAATAATCCATTACTGGGTATTTATGGACTGAGCAGTGGGGTGGCTGGTCACTGAGTCTTATTTCACATGATTTCTACGCAGAGGAGTTTCAGAAGAGTGACTGTCCCTCTGCAAGCTGTAGAAGGACCAGCGCCATAAGACTTACTGCGGTCCTGCTGCCACATAGACCAGATGCATCTTAGCAAACTGGGAAGCCCCAAGGATTCTAACAGGATTGAACAAGGAAAATAGCAGGACTACAACCCTGAACTTCAGGAGAACAGGCTTTGGCCTGTTTAGGGTCCTGCTTGGAACCTGGACACTGCCCTGGGCAACCTGCTCTAGTGGCCCTGCTTTGAGCAGGGCATTTGGATGACTTGCAGGGGTCCTGTCCAGTCTCAATCATCCTATGATGTTGTGATACAAGCTTCAGATGTAAATGAACCTAATTGTTTTCCTTAGATTCCCTCTTGGTAGCAGATTATGGAAATTGCATAAAAGAGGTCACAGCAACAGGTTCTGTCATTTCCTTCACCACAGAATGGGTTTGTTACAGTTTTAATATAAAGACTTCTAGAGATTGTGCTGTTAATGTAACATGCTGATGAGCAGCTATGCTGATGAGTTGACAATGTCATTGGCACAAATCAGGTATATTAACACTGAATAGGACAAGTATCTCCTGAATATAGGAATATAGAGGTCACTGCTTCACTCTGAGGGGGAGAATCTTGAGGCCAAATAACTGACACATAATTTCTACAGAACAAAGCATATAATCAATATATGCTACACTCTCCTGTCAGACAGGAGACAGTAAGAGTTCAATGAGTGAGTTAGAGAACTGTCTTCTCCAAAAGAATGTGCAGACTCCATTTCTGGTTCTTAGGGACTTTTCTTTTTACAAATCTGATGATAGCATTTCAGTAACTTGTTTCTTTTTCAACTGAATTGGATTTATTTTGGAAAGTACCTATTTGTGACAGTGACTGCATGTACACAATGTAAAATCAGCCTACAAATATGGAAACTCGGCAGAAGCAGAACAAGAAGGGCGTTTTTCCATAGATATTGAGGTATCCCTTTGAGCCTGGCTCCAGTCTGATGGAAGTGCCCATCCTCCCCTTTCTGTTTTGAGAAATGGCCTGGCCCTAAGAAGCACAAACCCATTCCAGCACTCCAGTGTGCTTAAATGCGCACTGTATGGTAACATTAGTAGTGGGATCCCCTAGGTTTTGTCTCCTTACATGACAAGCACTTCCTATCAGTAAGCCTGCTAGCAATCCACTCATTCTGTTTTACATAAGCTAGTGGTGTTCTTTAATGCACAGAGAAATAAATAAACCACAGGCATTGCTATCCTGTTTTTTACTACTTATGTAGTTGACACATTAAAGGCATTTGTCAGGAGAACTCACCAGACAGAGTCTTTTGTAAGTGTGGTGTCCACTTTCCCTTCGTCATCCAGAAAGAAGTCCAACTGTAAATTGGCATTGTTATCATGTGCAGAAGAATAGTTGGTAACGAGCCTTGCAGGTATCCCCAAGCACCTCAGAACTGTGGCAGAGAAAAGTGTGATCAGAAGGACAAATATGAAGAGTGTGGATGACAGGATGAATAGAGAGAAACTGTTAATAACTAGAATAAAATGGGAAAACTCAGTCAAATCAACCCAGATAATTCCTCCTATCTGTCTTTATGCATAATATGTTAAATATTTTATTGGTCCCAAAATGATGAGCATTCAAGATGTGTAATGGTACAAAAGTTATAGCCTAAGCAGCTGATTACCAGTAGGTTTAGAATAGTCTTGCTACGGTGAACACACCGTAGCTTTTCAGGGCAAATCTGGGGGCAATGCGTCAACTGCATGACCAAAGGCGGTATAAAGAAAAATAAGTTTAGGCTTACAAGAAATGCAAAATATATTAGATATCCTAGTATCAGTAACCCAGGAGAATCGTGAGTCTGTGCTAAAAAGAAAATTAATAGAAAGTATCTCCTTCTGGTTTATTTGGAGTTTTCCTGTTTGACATCTGCTGTCAAAAGGGATCTGGAGAACACAAAGAATAAAGCAGAAAATTATTGTTAACAAGGGAAAAGCTGCATTATTTGCAAGCAAAATGTCAGAATTAGAGAGTCTGAACAGAATGGATTACATAATTTGTATTGATTGCTAAGTAATAGTATTCTGGAGTCAATAGTGCCTTCCCATAAAGGATCTTCCCATAAAGGAGGATCAAAAAAAAAAACAAAAAGAAAAAAAAGCAAAAAAGCCCCTACCTCTTCTACCCCTAAATCTCAGATCATCACAATGTAGGACTGGTGGCTCTTCTTCCCATTTGACAAGTGGTAAATTTGGGAAATGTGGAAATGCTGTGGCCATGTCTGAAGTAGAGTAGTGCATCATTAGGCTTTTGTGCTTGTGGTGCACCCTGGCTGATAAATAGGCATAGAGCATGGCCCTGAGGAGAGAGTGGAGCTGAAGGGTAACGCATCATCTCAGCTTCTCCGGATGAAATAATTCGTATCTTAGGCAAAAAGTTCCTGTTTTCCAATACAGGAGCCAACATAGTTGTGCAGAAAACAGAGAGGTTTTTTTGGAAAGGGAAAGCATTTTTATTGAGAATCCTATTTAAAAATAGTTTTTATGCTGCAATTTTGAACGGCCCTTGGTTCTGCTGCTGGGTTTTGTATATTCATTAGTGTCACTACTGTGATTCCCAATAAAGTGTAATGTTAGACATTCATTTCAAATTCCTGGATGACAAATTACCTGGATGCATCCAATACCATATGTACCTATTGATTAAACTTAATTCAAGTGCCCTCCCAGGCTTCCAGCACATGAGCCATCAGGGCTCATTGGAAATAATTTGTCTGACAACTTCAAGATTAATGACCATTTTTCAGAATGTTTTAGCATTTTTAACGGATGGTTATCCAGAGCGTACAATATAGTAACCTTGGAAAGCTGGACTGGTCACAATGATAAAACGTTGTCAGCTGAGAAAGACTCAAAATCAGCTCGAAACCAACCCTTTTAACTGCACGTGGCTGTTCAGACCTTTGCTGTCCTCTCTGCGCAGTGGTTAGCATCTGGACGTGTCAGCAGCTACGTGTCAGATCAGCCACTGGACAACATTTTCATTTCATAACGCTCAACAAACTTTATACTTCAGCAATCCTTGCAGTACCAAGTGGCAGGTCTCTGACTTGACAAACTTAGTCAGCAAACCGAGTCTACTTTTGCTCCAGATAAATACGCCGCTCCGTTTGACACAGCAGGCTCCGGGCCTCTGCTGCGTCGCCCCAGCTTCACAGTGGCCCGCAGGCAAAATACTGCGAAGCAGTGATTCGGGGCTGGTGCGGGGGAAAGGTAGGAGAACTGGTGTGTGTGTCTGTGATTTAGAGAAATCTAGATGAGGCAACGGGCAGAGAAGACAAAGTGGCCCGTAGAAGCCACTCCAAGGAATTGCAACCATAGGGAGCATTCGCAAGAGCCTTTTCAAACCCATTGCATTTGTGCGGAGGTTAAGGAGCATCAAGTACAGACCACACGGCCTCAGGCAGTGAAGGAATTAGATGCCTCTCAGGTTCTTTGAATGTGGGTGATTGCTCATTATCCCACTGCTCCAGGAATAAAATGGACTGATTCACATGTCCAAGGACAGAGCACCTGCCAGCACCTCCCCAAATCAAAACAGGAACCTCTCCAGGTATATGAAAGAGAAGCAGAGAAACCTGAAACTGCATCCCTCAATGCAGCTGTGAGAAGCATGTACCAGCAGAAGGCTGGGTGTTCAGAAGATAGCTTTATTTCTGAGGTCCTTACTGTTTTAAATAGCTTGTGAACTACCTCAGGTAAACAAAATAAGTTATGAAATTCAATGGTCCAGATTGGAGGAAAATTATGTATAAAATGAAACATACATGTATGAAACAGGCGAAAATAAAGTGAAATTGCAGAAATGTCCAGGGCTGCCTGGGGATAAAGAACCAGTCTCATAACTTTTCATTAATTATTCAGTTTCCATGCTTGCCGCAGAAGGTGGGTGATTAATATCCTTCATTTTTGATAGAAGTATAATATAAAGAGAACTATTAATTCTATTCCTTGAGACAGCAACATGTGACAGCCTTGAGTCAGATGAAAAAGCAGAAGGTTTCACAGAGATTTTTCCTGTAATTTCTTTCTCACATCTTAAATACAAGGACCAAAACCCGGACCTTCAGCTCTGGCCGAAAAGTACTTGATAAAAAGTAAACTTCAGAAAGCCTTCAGAAATACCCATTATGTATCGCTGGTCCTAAGCTGATCTGGTCCCCCTCAGTTCGATACAAAAATGCATATTTTGGAAGTGCCTCTAAGGAAGATCATCTGGGTTTAAGAAAGACACCTTTAGTTTCTGTTCAGCTTCTTCTATTGGCCAGTGCCATAAGCATAGAAATTGTTTGACTGGCTCTATATTGGCACGTGACATAAGCATTGCTTCCAAATGTCTGGTCCCCATTATCTGTATAATGCACGTTTTTTACACTCACAGAATCTCCTTTGACTCCTAATACGCTGCGGTGTGTGCCAGTGTATTAGTAGTGCTCATCCGGGATGCTGCTGTTAGCAAGTGCTAGACAGTAAAAAAATGGGAACAATCCAACACTGCTTTCCCTACTGGGTTTTACAACCTGCAACACCCCACTTGCTGAAACATTGAAACTCTAGTTGAGCAAGTGTGTTGAGGCTTAACCTTGTAGAGCTACACAATTCATAAAGCAGGCCAGCATTTTCCTCATTGTTCTGGCTCACAAACTCCACAGAAAATGTTATGTCAATTTTGCTAGGAACAATCCTTGGTAGGTGAGATTTGGCCTTTCTGGAGCAGAAACACCATCACATATCCCATATTGGGTAACAGTTTCATGTTGTAGGTCTAGATAACAAGCCCCCTGTTTATCTGCATTTTCCGAACAGAAATGTGGAGTGTGCCAAAAGACTAACTTTCCCTCTCCCAAACTTATCCTTGTGAGTCACCAAACACATTTTACTGAACCAATAAATAGTTAACAGATTTGTGTGGAAGAGCAGTCAAACTGAAGGAGATGCCAAAGGTTTATTTAAAGAGCATCTATTTTAGCCATGTATTTTTAAGTATCCCAACCATTTACTTTTGAACACTGTAGAGCCAGGAAGTATTTTAGTTAGTTTAACCTGAAAGCTCTCTCTGTTATGCAAGGATTGCATACCAGGGTGGAGCTTTTCTCATGGGTACCTACACGTGTTGAAGACACCGGCAAAGACCCAGCACTGGCCATATCGCACGGGTTGCTTAGAACTGTAATACTCCAGAAGAATGTCAACACTTCCCGTCCAGGCGGAAGGTGGGACCCCATAAGTATACGTATTGTCCCAGGATCCAGCAATCACACCATTATCATCCCTGGAGTTGATCTAAAGACAGAGGAAACGAGCATTAGGGATGTCAGAGACAGAATAATAAAGAACTCTTTAACCCAGCAGACAAAGATAGGATGAGAGGGACTGAATATAGCCAAGTTTAGGCTACAAGTAAGATAGAAATGTTTAATTATGAAGGTAGAAGATGAACAGTACAATCTTGCTAAGGGCCATGGATTCTCAATCACTGAACAATTTTGAATGAAGGTCAGACACTTAAAAATAATGGTGAAATTAAATCATCACACTGAGTATCCATGTTGCCAGTCTAGTAAGTTTTATTAACACTAAATATGCTTACTTCTATGTATTTTTAATAAACATGATCAGTTATACACTGATCAGCAAGCCTCAGACATATTAAGCTAGATTCTTTCTTAACATTGCCTGTTTTTCTGTCTGTATCAGTTGAGAGATTTTAATAAAATCACTTCTGATTTACAGCGGATTGAGAGGAGAAAGAGCCCACTGTTATTTTTAGAGTAGAAACTAATTTCTTCGGTCCAGCACACATGAAAACAAGAAGGAATTTGCTGTGTAAGTTTTCCCCTGTTAAGATTATACAAAGCAAGAAATTTTGCTGACTAATGGCTATACTGATAGACATTAACGAGCAATACATCTCCTAGCTGCAATTTGAACCAAACCAGTTGAGGCTGTACAAAACACTCATTCGCTCTGTACCTTTTAATTATGCTAATGTGGAACAGCTACACACCAGCCAAATAAATCACAATTCTCATTTAAAAGCTTTTGGCTGGATTAACTACGGGTTTATAATTAGAAAATCGACTTGCTGTGGACCCTAGGACTGAATAAAGATAAGCATTCAGAGTCATAACCAAAGGGTTAAGGGGTTGTGCCCATCTCCCTGTTGCGGGAAACATGCCAAGAAAAGAGGCACTTCAAAGACAGGGCAGTGTGCTGATCTTCAGGCTCTCCTCTGGCTGCAAAGAGAGGAAAAAAGCAGCAACTCTATCTGCTCTGCAATGTCAGGAAGCCTCAGAAGGGTCCCAGCATGGGGGCACTTCCTAAGATGTGCTCAACTTTACCACATTTCAACTTTAGCAAGATTGAAGGTAAGGAACATGGGTGGGACTTCAACACTTCTTGGCTGCTTCTTACTGAGGCCCAGATTTCAGACAGCCAAAACTCCCACCCAGCTATGGCCTAATCCTGCAGATTAGACCTAAAGTCCATTGACTCCTGGATTTCCAATGGTGAACTTTTACACCTCCCTAAAATGATTGAGTGGCCCAAAACCTAAGTAATATCCAAGCCCTGTTTGGGCTCATAAGCTTTGTGCTATTCTGCCCTTAGGGCTTCGATGGTCCCTGAACGAGGGACCCTTTACATGTACTGGCCCAGTGAAGAGGGAACCACATTCAATTCTTACTTCTATCTGAAGGTCTGAAGCCATATATCTAATGTCTGGGGCAAAAGCAGTAACCAAAAGGTTAAAAGAGAAAGAAAAGTGGGGCTGTTCTCAATACTTGTTGCTAAAGCTATTCTATTTAATATGATGCTATGTGAGATTCAGCGTGTGACACTGAAACTGGAGATCCCATTCAATGTCATCTAAGACAAAGAGCTCATTCTCTTAAAGCCTGGGCAAATACTGTAACAAGTGGGTTAAAAGATCATCCATGTCCAGCAGCCATGTTTTGTGGACAGTCTATTTTAGTAGCTGACTTGGGATAATATCTAATGATGCTAGCTCAATGACTAAAGTATTATTCTGGGAAGCAGAAGGCATCAGTTCAGACCTCTATAAGGCAGAGGAGAGAACTCAGCGTCTGCCTTCCACGTCCTGGATAAATTTTCCATCTTGAATATTAGGGATGGAGCTGCTCTTGCACCCACAGCATGACTCCTGGTGCCTAGGAGCTGGAAAGAATGGAGATGTGGAAAGTCTGCTCCTTACCGTTTGCTTCTGGTTATTTTAGGTACTTCCATTTTGAGTGTGGTGAGTTTTGTGGACCCCATGTTCAAGAAGTCATTGTGTTTTCTTCTAGGGCCAAGGCAGCGCACATAAATGTTGTCAGCCTGACTATGCCATTCGGGGGGCTTAAAACTCAGACACAGTAACACCCACCATTGCAATGTCTTAAGACCCCGTTGAGTTTCGTGCTGAAGTCCGCATAAAGTCTCTCAGCTCCCCATCCCAAATTCCACCCATTATGCTGCCTTATCATCCATGGCATAAATAGCTGTCTCAATTATCTCAGCTCCCAGAAAGTGAGTGCAGTGTCACAAGAAATGTTATCATGCCTGGAATACAGTGTCTAAAAGTGGCTTTCCTACCAGGGAGGTACTATTCTCAGGAAAAGGTGATGAGCTGACATAAGTATTTCACCTTTAATGGAGCGAAATAAAATGGCAGACCCCAGAGGTCAGAATGGACAATTGATCTGGCACCTGTTAGAGTGAGCACATTGGGGCATGAGGGCCAGTTAAATGAGCCTGGCTTTGATTTACGAGTTGCTTCTGACACATATTAGACATCCATTACACACCACTGCAGAGGCAACACGGCAGATTTTGATTGGGTTTCCACGCCCAGAGAGCTCCAGTTCTGCCTTGTCCATCAGGAACAGGCAAGCATCCAGAATGTTTTCTTCAAACTAGATAAAAAAAATAAAATAAAAAGGGAAACAGAGGGAAAATTGAGTCACTTTTTATTCTCCAAAGCAAAGGAAAAGTTATTTTTCATTGTTATTATAATAACTGATCAGCGTTAAAAATAGCTAGTCAAGCCAAAGTTCTGTGTTTAAAAATGCAAGTTTTCTTCTAGAATAATCACCCATGTATAGAAAAAAAATGCGAGAGGCTGTGAGGCAAAAGAGAGTGTCATTTTAAATTCAATCTCAGTCCAGTTTCCAGAAGGTTAAAATGACAACACAACCTTTCTGACAGGACATAAAATTTTAAGTGCTAACAAGTATATAATAGGAAGATATTATAATAATAACTACAAGAATCTAGTCTGCTCGCGAAGGACTTCATGTCCTTCACAGATTCCAGACCTGTTAATTTCAGGACTTCTCTGACACAGCCACTGCAATGCTGGGAAGTTGAACAATAAATGGTTTGCCAAAGTTAATTTGAAGACACTAATATTTCAAAATTAATTTTTAAATATATTTAAAATTGACAAGCCAAAAACTGATTATATGGATTAGTCCTGGTCTATGAAACTTAGACATCAAAAATACGAAGTGACCTAAAGCAGTCTTCTTCAAAAATAGAGTGAAAAGGTACAGTTTCTTCGATCCGGCATGAACAAGCACAAGAATGAATTGAGGGCAGAGGTGCCTAAATAGACCAGAAACCATTTGTCACAGAACTTGCCCTGTGATGTATTTCATTTTCCTTAGGAGAAACTGCATAGCAAAGGAAAATACCTCTGTCCCCTGGAAAATGGCAGGAGACAGGGAAACATACACTAATAAAACAAATGTCTTTTAGATTCAGTGAAAACACAATCTTATATTAATATTCAAGGCTATGACAGAAACTCCACAGACGTTGTCCCCTACCTGTGTTAGGCTTTACGTTCTACATTTGCATCATTAAGGGTATGATTCAGGCTAACAGAATTCTTGCTCTCATGCTGCAACTAGAACTGGATTGGTTTTGCAGCTGTGTCCAGTCTGGCTTAGGGCTCCTTGACAGATGAAGGTAATCTGAGTTTTGCCTCCTGAAGGAAGTGAGCAACAGCCCAGACCAAGCTGCTGATTCAGCAGCTCAGGGAGAGGCAGAGACGAGGGAATGGTGAGACCAGAGAGCTGAAAATGAAGCCCTGAATAGCCAAGGCTGCTGCTGATGTGACAGGGAAGATGGGAGGGATGGTGGTCAAACCCCAGGGTGCCCATTTACCCTTTGACCTCTCCCTTAATGGCAGCAGCCAAGCTCTGGCATAAGCCAAGAAAGCGAAGGCACCACTGTTTCACCACCCTCAGCCATTTCCTGCCCAAGGAAAGTCCTCTTCTTTGCCCCTGCCTTGAGCCTGCCTGGTTCTCATTGCTCAGGGTACCACCGAGGTATGGATCCTTTTCAGCAAACATCCTCCAAGGTAGCACACCTCTCTCATCATCACCCACACTTGCACTGAATTACTTCTGGAGCACATGTTCACTAGTAAGTCACACCTTAGAATCTGAGCAAAACTGAATTCATGGTGCTTGGGCAAGTAAGGAAAGAGGGGACAGTGTTCCCAGGGACCTACTCCTAATATTGTATCATCCCTGGAAAGCTGAATAATTGCATGGTAGACTCTCCAATCCACTTCACCAGTATGTGATGTAAATAATCTCAGGTGAACGACCATGCTGTGGAGATCTTTTCTTTCCAAGGAGAATCCTCGCAACAGATAATGTAAACTCTGGGCCCTCAAAGCCGTCCTTCCTGTCTCAAGTTCACTTTTCTTCTGGTTGGGTTCAATGATTTATCACTTTCACCAGGTTTAAAATCTGCTTTCTGCACTTCAAGTCATCTGCAGTGCCTAAGACCTGAGTTAAATCAATAAGAAGTTTTCCCTGCAAATTAAATCTTTCTCATCTACAGTTTATGAGACACTGTCAATCTTGCCAGCATATAGACGAAGAATAAAGAGGAAAGAAATTTCTATCAGGGTTGTTGCCTTCCACCTTAGTATTTGCAAAATGACATGAATGCTTGCGAAATAACTGGATTAACAGGAGAAGAGATATAGGACAAGCTGTAAAGTCTAACTGCTGTACACTATTGCAGTAGTGTAGAATGAAGAATAGCCTTAACTCTAAAGCCAGTTGTGCCCTTCTTCAATATCCCGAGATTTAAAAACATTAAATCAAACTAAATCAGTTTCCTCCTCTCAATTTTGGCATGAAAATGCTATCTAGAGGTAAGTAGAATAGAAACGTAGTGCTTGTAAGGCTGAATAGCCTTGAAATGTCAGAGGAACCAGACCAGCAGTAGGTGGCCGCGACAGGAGAGTGAACTTGCTCCAGATGCAGTTTGACTGCTCAACACAAGCTGAAATGGAAATAAACCAAATGCAGGACCAAGAAACATTGGCAGAGCCACCTGGGAAAGACTACAGATGGAAGACAAAGCATGAGAAAACACACCAAAGGGGTGTTTTCAAAAGGATTCTGTCTACACACAGATGTGTGTTGTGCTATGGAGCAATGCATTTAGTTGGGTTGGCCTTCAGTGGGCATTCTCATTTCACACTAACCTGTTTCTAATAGATGACCTTCCAGTTAAATCAAAGTAAGAGGGTCTGTATCACCTTTTGCACTGGTTGAATGAGGGCTGTATTTCTCGTAGTCAGTTGCAGGCAGATCTGATCTCAGTGTTGCCTGATCTGACCAAATACGCATGTGCTGTAAAATTACATTTGCGCAGTGGGCAGCAAAGCTAATGCAGCTCAATGTGTGGACATGTAACAACTCACAATAGCAACAAGAACTCTATGTCCACCTGTATTATTTTATTTTTCTCACAAAAAACCCAATGTTAAATGATCAATATAGCATCCAACTTCTGACACTTCTCAGCTAGAGAATTCCTATGTGCCTAGAATTCTTCCAAAGCCAAATTTCCCCTGAATCCCCTGTGGGCTTTTCTGAGCGACTGGCTATTTACGCTTTCTTAGAATAAAGGAATCTTAGTCATGTTACAAGGAATACCTCCATCCTCATTCATAATTACAGCCATGTTTCAACTGGTCTGTTGGGTTTTTTTCTTCATTCCATTTATCTTGCCTTTCCTCCTCTCCTGTTGATGATGCTCATTAAAGACAGCAGCTATGAGAATCATCTCCCACTACTAACCCAGTTTTGAACTGTATGTTCCTTTGGAATTTACGACCTGAGTTAAAGATTTCATTGTTCAAAGCAATTTTTTAGCCTAAGAATATTACCATGCACAAGTCTATCTGTATTTTTGTGTATACTATATACCTTTCCCCTCTATGACTGTATGTGGCCTTACACTTTTCACTTACACTGCTGTAGAGGGCTATATATCATAAATACAAAATACATACTTGTATGATATATCCATAATATAGGCCTTGATGCTTGTACTTTTACTCACAGCAATGCTCTTCTTAACATCCAGGACAATGAGGGAGAAGCTTGTCTTTAATGCTTGGAAATTGTTAGGGTAAGATCAGGAACATCACATCCTCCATCTCACTGAAAGTGAGGGAACCAGGAGAATATTTCTCCATTGCTGTGTAGTTTGAGACACCTGTTACACCCGTATAAAATGATCGATTCCTTTAAAACTCTTGGCCCAGACCCCCTCGGGTGCATCTGCCAAACTCAGTTTTCACACAGGCAAGTGACAGCAAAAGGTGCACCACAGCACAGTGTGGAAATCAGGTCCCCCAATTTCAGACAACACAGGAATGAAAATACATGACAAAGGGATGTGGAAAAACCCTAACCTCCCAGCCAGAGCTACCTCCTAGAAAAACCAAATAAATAATGCAGTTTCTGAAGGAAGGCTGGTGTTTGTGTCAGGAAGGTGCCAGATTTGCGGAATATAAGCATCTCAGGACAAGCCAGCATAGGCCATAAATTTAGTATCTTAGGACATAAATCCAGCAGCTGATTTAAGCAGCACCATCCACCTCCAGCCACTCATTCCCCTCTCTCCCTCCCCCTTACATCTGTCAAGAAATAAATTCCAAATCTAGGAACAGAGCAAGCCCAAAAAACAGCCCAGTGGAAATAAAAAAAAAATTGAAAAAAAAAAAAAATCAAGGAGATGCTTATTCAGCTAGATCAGCTCTCCAGCCTGATTCACTGCACAGTTGCACAAGCGCTTGCAGGGGGAAGGAAGGGCCAGGAGGGGGCATTTTTGGTCAACTTAAATGCACACCCAGCTTTGGCCTCAGGATCTGCTTCCACATCTCTTTAATCAGAGGCGCCATCAGTTTATGGAATTCCTCCTCCCCTCTGCCTTATTTAAGGGTTATTTTTAGCTCAGTTAGGATGACAGTCAGGCCCCGCAAACAACTGCACTGACACAGCCAAAGGAATGGTGCAGAGGCAGGAACTCCCCGAGGCAGTGCTGCCGCAGGAAAAAAGATGAAATTGTACCCTTAAATAAGGAAACAAGAGAGATGCGAGTTCAAAGAGGTCTCCAGGGCAAGCACACTGGCAACCCATCTGGCTCAAGCTTTGAGATTGTCTCGAGCTGAGAGAAAGAAAGCAAAGCAAGAAGGCCTCTTCTGCAAGGCTTCACTGGGGAGGTGCCACGAAAACCAAACGGATCTGTCAGCATAGTATTAGGGGAATACTTCAATACTTTCTTAATTGTGCTGTTGTGAAAATCCGGGAGGTGAGACGACCAGAGTCCACCATGTCCAATAACTGTCCATTGGAGCCCCTCTGAGTGACAGTTTAGAGTTAGTTTTGCTCGTTTTGATTCTGCTTGTTAATGCCTTTTTCCCCATTCTCACATGATGATTTAACTCTTCCCTCCCGTAGGGATTTTCAGGCTGGTTATGCTTACAAACAGATCGAGGTAAAATAGGCAAGCAGGCAACAGGATTCTGACCTTACTGCAGACACACCACTACCACACACCTGCCTGGTGGAGGGCTTTCCCCCAGGCTGCAAGAGGCCACTGGACGCTGGTGTTGGCAAGCCCAGGCAGCAAAGGGAGAGGTTCCCTCCTTCGTCACTCTGGCAAGGAAACTTAAAACTCTGGGATTAAGTTGCAGTTTGCCATAGGAACGTTGTGGCAAGCTGACCACCCCACAGCCCTGAGCAGATGAGAATAGTTTCCACCAAGTTGCTAGAACTTAAAGGAATCAAAAAGCAATACAACCTACTGCTGAAAAATGAAAAAAAGAATCTCTCTACTCTTTCACCAAAACGGCTTGACCCTGAAGCAGCAATAATGTAGTATGAAATACTACTGCACTGTGGTAATCTCAGCTAATGATTATAACTTTCAACAGGCAGCCTCTTAGTATCTGAAATATGCTCCTAAAACAAGATCTTTAAATATAAGCTATTATAGCATTGTTTTTCTGGATTAGGCATATACCCACTTCATACAATTTTAAAATTATTCCCCTTGTCTTTCTGAAGGAGAAACCAATAATGCACTCCACAGCCCGCAGTCTCAACTACAGCCTGGTGCCAATTAAACTCATTCGCTGTCCTGCTGGGAGCAGTCAGAGAAGGTCTAAATAACTCACCTGACCATAACTCCAGCTTCTTTGTTTTATGTCGTTGATGTTTCCATGGAAAACAATACCAACATCATTCAGGACGTATTCTTCCCTTTCCCTCTCGTCATCCAGATACACGGCATCCTCTGCATCAGATTACCAAAAATAAATGTTAACATAGTCACTTAAGTTTTTATATAGGACAGATAAAAATTCTTAGCACATAATACAGTCATCTTTGATGAAAAGTACCTCTCTCCCATTAAACAAAACATTACTTTCTTCAACAGAGTACAAGAATAAGGAGGTAGTGACCCCAGGAATATGATACACAATTTAAAAGCATGCAAGATGCAAAAATGCTGACAACTCCTGTCTGTTTTCTCAGGATCTGTAAAGCATGATTAAAATGTCACATCTTATCAAGAATTTTATGATTACTGTGTACCAGTAATTTAAAAGTTGGAGCACCATGACGCAATTCTACATCCGTACAAACAGATCAAAGAACAATTTCAGACCTATTAATGTTAATGGAAAACAGCTCAAGTCAAGACATCTAAAGAAAAATCTGTAGTGCATTAAAAAAATTGGAATACAATGTTTATAGTGTTTTAACAGCAGGATTTGATCACTTTTTCTGTACATAAGTTATTGACTGTAGTGTTCCTCCCCTATGTAACTTGACTGACCAACTGATACGAGGAGAAATTCAAGCATCCAAGTGAAAACTGGAAGTAATTGGAAGAGATCTTTATCAAACCATATACAAATGGTATATCCTAGACTGGTCTCATATCGAGAGCATATGTGTGGACCCTCACTCTGCAAACATGATTCACAAATGTAAATAACCCTTCATTAATATTCATAAATAACCCTGAATTACATGAAACTATTCAGACATCCACAAGTAAGTATGAAGCAGGACATGATTCTATGATGCTAGAACAGTTGAGGATTTTTTTTTTCCTCTGCCAATGTTTGTATTTTGAGACTAAGAGGTACAGTGTAACAACTAACAATGTGGGAATTAATTAACTTGAGGAAATCAGTAATGTGGTACCAGATAGTAAATTAAAGGGAAGCAATAACCTCTGATAGCTTGATGCGGGCAACTACAAAACTACCACTCGCTACTGGCATAGTGGATTTCTTCAGCATCTCACTACAAATTACTGGAGGATCATTTCACTTTTAAAAGCCTATTGATTTGTTGTATTTTGTTGAAATGCAAATCAGATTTGTACTTCCTTGTAAACCTCATCCTCAAAAACTTCTTTGCCCATAAAACTGTAATTTGGCTCAAAATAAGCAAAATCTGAGCCCTCTGAAAAAAAACAAAACCAAAACCAATGGCAAAACTCACACTGGCTTCAGCTAGGTGAATGGTTTTGCCAGTCTACATGCTCAATCCTGCTGGAAGTTTTGTTTTCTCTGAAGAGATATTTATATCTCTATGTCTATGCATACAGAAAAGATTACACATGGATATATAACATAATGACCTCCACACCGGTGTGCAAGGAATGATAGGGCAGCAGGTGCTAAGATGTAAGAAACTGACACTGCATTTGAGGAGACCAGCGTTTGCCATTATGCTTTTGACAGAGTTGCCTGTCCAGGCTCTGCAGCCTACATCTGAATTTGAGCAAACAGAGATGTGGCAGGTTTTACAGGGTTTTCCCTAAGGTGGGCAGCTCTGAAATCCCACCACTTGCATTTGGTGGGATGATGGTGTTCACCCAGTTTCTAAGGTCATCAAGACGTCTCTTCCTAGGGTTGTTGCTACCCATGACCTAGTCAACCTGCACCCAGGCCCAAAGTGGAAGGTTATATATGTTCATTATATTCAGAGGCTGCCAGGTGAAAGAGAACGTTAAAACTTGACAGCGAATCAAAAAGCTGTAGTCATTCATGCCAGCAGGGACCCTCTCACTTATGAAACTATATTACATGACTTTTTTTGAGGTCCAGCTCCCAGCTGTAAACAAATTCTGCATAACATCCCACCAAAAATGTTGCAGATGTTACACATCATGAAGGCTCTGTTTCATTAGGCTGGGTCTGCCTGATTTGCTGAATGAACAACTATATGCATTCACTCACTGAGCTTTGGATTTTATTGAAGCACATCTGCACAAATGGTACAGAGAACGCATTTAAAGGAGAACTCACACCTCCTTCTGCACAGTTACGTATTCAGTGGAGTGTGTGCATATGCCTTCTTGACAGCTGTTGTTTTCTTTCAGGGATTAAAAATATCGATATTGATCTGGTTGGTATCAATTGAGAAGCTTATGTTATTTTGAGACTGCGTGATCTTTGCTAAATCAGATGAAAATTGATTAACTTCTCTGTCAATTATTTTAAAATATTTGTGTTTTTTTGATAAAGTAAAAAGGGATTCTGTGTTTCATAGAGAAGCCAGCTGCTTTGATTTTTGACGGCTTTCACTACCCTTGAGACTGTTTAGAAGAAAATACGAGGCATTTGCGACTACTTTGATGCTAAGCGTGCTCTACATAGTACAACTCCTAATTATTTTGTGCAAGTGGAGGCTCATGTCTGACAAACAGAAGAATTCCACGGAAATGTGCTGGGTTTGTTTGTTCTTTTTCTCTAGCAGTTGAGGGGTTCTTTTACTCACTTCTTTTATCCTGGGAAATTACGAAGACACTAGCAATGCTACAAAGAAGCAAATTAGCCTCTCTGCTTCTCTGTTTGAAGATGGATAAGGTGAAAATACACTTCTCTTGAAGACAGTACTGCAGGTGAGGAATCCCACTGAACATGGGCACCTTCTAAAAGAGATGAGGAGTGCAGAAAGACCCTTTCAATTTGGGAAGGTGAATGAGGATGAGAGGACCCTACCCAGTAGCGGGGGAAACCCGTCCCCAGAACAACAACTGGCTGGAGTCAGAAGTGCTATTTCTTCATGCAGACAGTGACTGCTGAGCACAGCAGCACCACCAGACGAGGGGAGGTGGAGGCAGGAGGCTTCCCCTGGGCACCCAGCTTTCCTTCAGTGTGCTCCCGTGGGAATCCAGGAATGTGAGGCTGGGTTTGCTGGAGTCACAAAGCTCTCAGGGCTCTTGCTGGGAAGAGAACGGTGCTGTGGCAAACACGGAGTAGCAAGAGCTAAATGTTAATTACAAAACCCATTCCACCTAGGACCAAGCTCAGTATGCTGCCCTGCGACTGTTAGTGCTTGTCTACACTAGTGTAGCAGAAGCATGAAGCTCTGTATGAACTTCACCCATGTGGAATCTATGATACAAAGATTAAATTTAAGATTTAGCTTCAAATGCCAGGAAAATATTATTGGGCCAATTTTGGATGACTGATAACACGTGAGAGGAGTCCAAAGTCAACCACTTGTTACTAAACCTCTAATTGTATTAGGACATTTAAGGCACATAAGCTGAAGAAACATGCAATTGACTCAATAAAGTTGCAATATATATAATTGCTTAAAAATAATGCACCTTGCAGAAGGCCTGGGTGAATGAAACACACATCTCAGCCCACAGAGTCTGAAAGTCACTCAGATACTCTGTGCATCTCCCCCTGTGAGAGAGACACACAAGTCAATACAAGGTCTTTTCCTGAGAAGCGCTGAATGTTCCCCAGCAGAAAGTTGCTAGGACTCAGCACCTCCTTGGAAAGAGCTCACAGTATCCAGAACAAAGGAGCCCTTCTCTGCTTTTATGTAGTCTGATACTGCTAAGAGTTAAGTTAAACTCCAAGAAGTTATCCTTAACTACTTGCCATTTTTATCTTCTGTTTCACAACTGAAGAGGGCTTTGCATGCCCAAAAGCACACCTGTTTTTCCCAGCTGTGTCAGCTGGCTGAAGAAAGGATGCTGCCTCTTCTCACAGGCTTTACTTTGCTTATTAAGTAATACAAATTCACCTGAGTAACTGAAATTTCAATCCACTAGCTTGCTGAATTCTCAGATCTTTGGGGCTGGTGTATATAATTTTGCAGGATCAGCCCCTGCATCTGCATCTTTAAAGTATAGTTGGTGATAAACCTTAAATGTAGCTAAAGGGATTAAAACATGTAAAAGCATCTGGTGATTTTGGAAGCAAAATACTCTGATTTAGCTTGACTGGTGAAGTATTCAAACTTGTTCTGAAACAGCAGAAACAACCACACATCCCTGGCTGGGAAGATATGTCAAAACAGAACTACAGTGAGAAAAGGAGTAATAAGAAAGGGCACAAATGCCTCTGTCTTAAAGAAAAGCAGATACCGACACATTGATGTTTCTCCAAAATGACGAGTCGGAAAGCTGCACTGACAGAGCCCGTACGCCGCTCCCCGTTATAACAATCCCCATTCATTCCTGGCATCAGCCTTCTCTCATTTTAATGAGGCTTTTCACTCAGACTTTTCTGCTTAGCTATTAACCCAGCGAACAAGTCTAGGAGATTTTCAAACTATTGTTTTCTCTGCACTTTAACTGCCTGAGTTTTTATACCCTTTTGTCACTCCACTGAACAATCTTTTCCAGCTAGGGGACAAAGCATGGAGAAACACTCCCTGGTTTTCTAATGCAAGGAAAGAGGGAAAAGGGAGATATAGGAGCCAATTAGCCTAAACTACCTAGGAGGAAAAGTAGGAGCAAGAAATGAGAATAAATCCAAATCCAAACAAAATATGCAGAAAATGAAAGAAAACTACAATAGTCAAAAAGGGCCAGTATCTGAAGTCGTCGAGACACACCTGAACATGTAAACTGGAGACAAAAAATGTGGTCCTCCACAGGTGACCCCAGGTTGCCTCCCCTGGGCCTGGGGGTACACAGCACATCTTTGCTGCCCAGAGACTCTCTTCTGCTTTCCTGAAGCAGAGCCTTTTCATCAGCCTTGCCGATGGCTGCTGCTGGAGGCAGCTGCTGCTGGAGGCAGCTGCTTCATGTCTTGCTCCCTATGGGTTTACTCCCATTCTGTAGTTTTAATCTTGCTGGCTTTTGGCCCCATTCAGCTCAGGTGTGAGGGAGGGAGTGCACAGGAGAGCAAAGTGCCCGTGTGCCATGATCAGATGTGGACCAGTCAGCACACAGAGCTGGTGGGGAAGGCAGTAAGAACAAGGGACTGATTTTCCCCTTCCACTCCCTGACTAGCACTTTGAATCAGCCTGTGTGGTCCCAGTGACACCACAGTGGGCCAGCCAAGCCCCTCACATAATTTTTTTTTCTCCACATTATGGCTGCATGTAGCCCTAGCTGGTTGTATGCTAGTCATGAGGCCACCTGAGGTAATTTAAGAAGCATTTTCTTTGGGGTTTGTCCCTTCCAAGAGGTGCTGAGCCACTGCATAGTCACCACGCTGGCTAACAAATTGGCTGTTATGACACTCATGACTAAAGTCAAGGGATGGTCTGCCTTGGGGTGGAGAGTTGCACCACTCTAGCTGGAGCTGTGACAGGCTGATGATGCCTTCACAAACCTTGAGCAGTTTTGTCTGCTCACAGTGGGTCTTAACTTTGGCAATGTTCCCTCTCTTTCCATTAAACGCTCTCCCTCCTCTCCCAGAATAAAATCCTAGCACGCTGCTAAGAGGTTTCTACCTCTACGCTGCTTTCAGAAGCATCTCATGGTGTCCCAGGGCCTTGGGCCCTGCCCTTCCCTCTTGTTCCCACTTAACTAACTCTGCTTTACTCAGCATTAACATATATCTTCCTAAATAATTCATAAGCTAATCATTGCTTATATTCCCTTGGACCAGGGGCAAGTAATGAATTCAGCACAAATCATTCAACGTACTGACAGTAGTGCAGCTGAATAACGGAGTCTATTAATAATGCTAAACTTACTCATCACTTGGTAGGATGGCTCTTGTTTGGTATGGGATTATTTGATGTAAATACTCTGGTAAACACATTGAAAGATAAAGGGAGGGTGGCGGGAAAAAATTAAAGTTAGCTGACGAGCTGAATATATAGCAATGTGTATGCCAGACTTGGAGCCTTGCGAGTGTTGGAGGCTGAGACACAGTGCTACAGCCTGTCAAAAGGCTGAGCCAAACCTCTGCAGTCCTCCTTGCCCTCCCTTTAAAGCCACACTTGGAATTTGTTGGGTAAAATACAATTCTGTCAGTGTAAGGGCTGATTTTGCGCGGGATCCAGGGAGATTAAAAAAAATAAATTGTTCTTCAACCCACTAGAGTATAAAAAAAGGCTCATTTGCGAAATGTTCTGCTCCTCACAGAAGACAGAGTTGCTGGTAATTAGTCACCACTAAAGGGGAAGTTATAAGGGCAAATATCATGTAGCAGCGAGAAGGCACCACCAGCGATGCTACAACAGGTTGGCTGCATCTGACCTGTGCAGGAGCAGCAGCTCCCATGGAATTCCAGTAGGCTTTCAGCTGCAGATGTTTGATCCTAAATGTGGCAATCAGCAATGTAACTCAACAGAGTATGGGACACTGCCACATCCTGCCCCACTCCAAAACCCAGAAAAAAACATGCCCCTATTGACTTACCAGTTTAAAGCAAACACAGGCAGCCGGTAAGCACAGGCTTGGCCTCATAAAACTGCAGGGTGCAGCTACAGCATTGGCACAGGTTTGCAGCATGGAGCCCCACTCACACAGGGCTATTCCCCATCCTGAAAGACTTGCCTCTTAGCAGAGCTCCTATATCATTTCCAGACCCAAATTGGCTTGTCTCCAATCACCTTGGTACTAAACTCCTCTTCCTGGACCACCTCCTACCAAAAACTGATGAGCCCAGCAACAGAAAGTGTGAAACTCTGACTCTAATAAGGTACTTACGCTGGCACCAGGGATTGAACAGGATATAAGTGTCAGTTGCCGAGTTTCTTTTTGTCCGAAGGATGCCAAAGGGAGTCCAAACGGCAACGTACAGGCGAAACTTCCCAATGATGCAGGTGGCAGAGGACATGATGGACAGGCGAATGGAGTTGTTCTCCCTGTGGGTAATCTTGGCTCCCCACTCTCCGGGTTTCAGCACATCGCGTACTAGGATCGGGATGTAGGTGCCTTTGTTTTGCTGCGGGTAGCGACCTGGAGAGAGAGGGGGGATAATTCCATGAAGAGGTTCACTTTGTTTTGACAGTCTCTTCATTTCTTGGCAGTCCTCCATCCCTTTGTCTATTTTCAACACAGGTGGCGAGTTTTAAGTGGGCGGAAACCACCTACCTCCCACATTGTTTCACACAGTGCCTGGTCACTTGGCAATACAGCCACACGAATACATGCAACACCTCCCAGCAAGGCAGCCTGTGCAGACATCCCACCCACCTCGCTCCAGCAAGCTTCAGTCTTGCTGGCTCAGAGTGTAGCCCTGGCAGCATGAACAGGGGCTGTCCCAGGTTTTCTTTGCTCACCACTGTTTATCCTAGTACAGCAAGCTGCGCTCCAGCTTACTCTGTGCCGTGGTGTCAGCTATGCTGCTGGTAAGTGTGGGTCTCCAGTTCAGATGCACCCACCGCCCTTGTTGGTAGCACACAAGTGCCCACTGGGACATAGACCTTGGCTTTGGGGCTCTTCAGCAGGGCAGAGCCTCATGTCACTACACTACTGCGCCGACAAGCAGAGACCAAGTGCTCTTTCACACAAGTCCACACAGATGGAGGAAATACAAGTCAGTCCACTAGGAGATACCCAACACTCAGTTCCTCCTGAGAGTCTACTCTTCACGGATGGAGTGGAAACCAAATCCGGACATCCAGACTATAGATGAGCACATCTGGGCAGGATAGCCAACCTTTCGCTGCAAGCAGTAAGACCCCAGAACATGACACACCTCCAAAGTAGTGATAATCTGCCTCATAGTAAGACAAATCCCACCCCAGAGAAGCCTATTTTATTCTGCCAACTATAAAAAGCGTCTACACAGACAGGCTACATGTAAACATGTATACTGCCAGAATTCGAAGTTGTGTGAGGATCTACACCCTTTGAGCTGGAGGTAGAGCCAAACTTTATCTGAAAGCCAACCAGCACCATAGACAGAAAAGACATTTGTGAGAAGGCTGAGTTCCTTATCTCATCCTCAAGTCTATTCTTCATTTCATATTTTAGGCTGAAAGTCAGACTCTCTCATTCAAAAATAGGGTAATGAATGGCAGACAGAGAGACAGACTTCTATATCTTCCATTCCTACGATTTAAGAACTTCAAAATTAAATTCACAAGGGCGTTGATTTTCCTGCTTGCTTATTTTTATACAGCTGATGTAGAGATAATCCCAGATCTGAACACTGCTACATTCTGGGAAAGGACAACTGCGGCTTTGACTCTGAAGCTTGCAAGCTGCCACAACATCAGTGTTTCTAAGAAATCTGGGGCTACTGTGCTTCATCCAAGAGATTATTTGGTTCACATGAATTTCCATTTTGTACATGTTCAGTGCACATAAATAGCCCACTTTGCCCTGTCAGCCAGGGATGCTGCAACCCACGAAACCCATTCAGATCAGTGAGGGACACAACAGAAGGAAAAGACCTACAGAAGAAAAAGGGACTAGAATAAGAGAGCAAAATCAATAGAAAACACTAGAAGATAAAGCACCGGACACTTCAAATATAAGCCATCAAAGGAAAGCCAATGTAGAGAGGAGAGCCTATAGAGGTAACAGAGATGAGAGTCTTGTGCCTGCTAACAATTGTGATCTGAGAGCTGAACATGTTCTTGTTCTTTGTAGTGAACAGGGTATGACCCAGCTTGCCTCTGCAGTTGATATTTTGCTTCTAGTTTTGACATAATTGTTTTTTTAAAAAAAACAGTCCATGCAAACAAAGCAGCAGAGCAAACCAAGTAATTGAACTGACATCCTTGAAAACTGTTAACAAGTGCTACTTTTTAAAATACCTCCCTTACTTCCTTCAGAAAGGTGGAAGTGGGGAGAGATTACTATTTTAATGTGGTTAGGAATTGACGTTATCACCTTCACTGGGAGCTGCATGTTGGTGTAGGAGGCTATTGAGGACATAAGGACCTGTGCTGTGGCAGCAGCTTTGCACCACCATGTCCATGTGCAGCTCATGCTAATGGGGAGGCTGCAGAACCACTCCCCAGTAAATCTGCCTATAGGAACCAGATAAGATCCCAAAGAGGCCATGAGGCCTTTGCAAGACATGCTTATGGAAACCCCATCACTGGCATCTCATAGCAGGTTTAGCAAAGTACCAAGCCTCTCTCACTTTTATGAAACCTCAACATGCAAAGCTCCATTTGCCCTTTGAAACAAAGGTCCCTCTTGCATGCAAAGCCACAAAACACCCTAATATACCTGTTGCTTGACAAGAGAGTGCCTGTAGCCTGTGCATGTCCTACACAGCTTCTCCCATGCACTAAGAGAGGGAGGCCACTGCACTGTATTTCTCACCCATGAGGAGAAGATGCTCTGGGGTATTGCCTGCATTGCTACTAACATAACAAAGGTGCCAGGGAAGGGATATCCTAGAAGTCAGGATAATTTGCAGATGTTATAAACTGTAAATACAAGAGGCCATTGTTTGCTTCTGACAGACAAGCAGGGTTTGGTGCTTGCTAACAGTTGTATAAATCCTGAACCCATGAGGAAACTTGGGAAGATGGGTAGAGCTCTAAAGAACACAGTGAGCATTTTCCAATGTTTTCTTCAAAGAGAGGACAGGTTCCCTCAACTTCTGAAACAGAAACCAAAATACGAATGAGAGCAAGGGAATTGTTACTTCTGACAGGAGCTTGTGTAGCTGAATTGTAATCACACATCTAGTCACCTGACAGCACTCATATACACACATCTGTTGTCTTGATACTAGAGTACTATAAAGCTGAATAACTTTGGCATTACATGCTAAGGTTGCTGGCAAAAGAATCCTTACGTAGGTTCAGAACTGTGTTTATTAACACAGTAGAGAAGTCCTCTCAAGATGGCTTGGCCATTTGACTTTACATCTTGAGCACATATTTCTGGCTACAGTGGAAAAGTGGGTCCAACTTTGGCTCATAGATGGGATATTTGTAATGTCAGCCCTTTCTCAGAAGGGCTAATATGCAACGGTGATTTCATTCTCTGGGTTAGAGTCTCTAAGGAGTAAGATTCAATGCTATCCAAAGACTCATTACCAAAAGCCTGCAAATGCCTAGTAGAGAACTCTCTGCAGGTTATCTGGTGCTAACCCAACCCACGGAGAGGCAGGAGGGTGTTTGGGTGCATGTCAGGACCAGGAGCCATGTAGAGAAGATAAACTCTTTTTATGCTGAGAGGATGGTGCTTCTGCCAGCAGCATCAGCTGGCTCAGGATCCCTCTCACTCCGATTTGCTCCAAGAGCTGGCAGCCTGAACCATGCTCCGCAGCCAGTTCTTTGTGGTTGCCTCACTCCCCGATGCTCACGTGTGCTTTGGGTGTAGGAGGCCCTGGCCCTCACTAGAGGACATTTCACAGCCAATTGCTCTGTGAAATACAAAGTCATTGCATGACATCACACTGTTGGGATGTCCCTGTCCGCTCTCTCTAACAGCACATGGACATGGGAAAATCTAGCCTGAGAATTAGGAGAGCCTGGAGGGTGCTGCCCTGTTACCACCAGGAACAGGGTGAATTTTTACGGGCTCCTTTTGCAACTCAGAAGATATCAGGTGATGAATGGGGGCTGCTGACTCTCTTGCCTTTGAGGCAGGAGAGAATTCACAGTGGCCCTCTTTCGTGGGCCTCCAACTCTTCACATTTTAATGCCAGGTACTGCGCCACGGTACTGCCAGAAGACACTATATTTACAGAAACCTCCCTTATACAGAAGGTTTAATGCCCAAAATATATTTTCCCTGCTTCACAGGCCTGCAACCCTTTGGTACTTCTTTCTTATCCCATTTTGGTTGCTGTAGCTACCCAAGCTGGGCTCCTAAAGCTCCTGCCCACTTCTGTAGCAGTTCAGTTCTGCTCTACACCTCCTGGGCTTTCCAGGCACCCAGGAAAAGAGGAGAAAAATAGTTGCTGCTGCTATTAAAGGAAATCAGCCTTCCCTCAGTGCTGCATCACAAAGTTTTGAAAGTAAGTAAACATGAGTGAAGGTCTACATGGCAAAATGCATCATGACTGAAACTCATGTGGGTGTGAGCATGTCTGGGATGCCCCCCGCCACACACACACACTTTTACAGGGACAAAAAGCAGAGTGCAGTGTTTGTTAAAGCTTGCCAAAGTCTTACTTATGCAGTAGCAAAAGGATAAGCCATCTAAAACACAGAACTGTAGCCACACACACATGCATTTGAAGTGAGTTATTTTTAACATATGCCTCAGCTCCTTACCATGTCAGTTCTGGGCCCATCAGGCACGGAGGAAAGCTGTGTTTAATTCTGGGTAAAAGTGCCACACCAGAGAGGGATTTACAGCAACAGAGGGAGAGCGAGAGATAGGTACAGCAAGTTCAGTTGGCAAAACACGAGCATTCCTCCTCCAGGTACCCAAGTTTGCTGTTTTTCCTTCCAAGTGACTAACACAGACCAGGGTTTGCTCAAACCACTGTCCTCCTCCTCCTCCACTGCCAGTCCTTGGAAGCCCTTATCTCCATGTAGTTTAATTTTTTCCTTGATCCCCAGAGGACATACATGCTGCTGTATGTATTTGCGCATTAAACAGCTCCTAAATGGCACTGTGGAGTTAGTGCAGCCAGCGGAGGGACCAACGGGTGCTCTTGGATAGGCCCTACACAAGTGAGAAGATGTTTTACCTTAAGCAGGAAGGAGGGAAAACTTTGTAACACAGAGATTAGAAATATAGTGAGCTTCAGAGGATATTTCCTCCCTGATGAAAGTAGGATACCTCAAAAGAGAGGGAGGTGAACAAAGCTATTTCTCAACAGTCTATTTAGGAACCCTCCTTAGAAGACTGTTTTTTAAAGGAGTTGAGGAATTTGTCTCCCTTTGGGACACAGATTACACACAGTAAAGTTTACAATTTTCCTGTTAGGTTCATTTGTTTTACCTAGATACACTCTTTCATACAAAGGGTAAAGAATCTATTTCAATGCCAGCCCTGGAAGTATAATAATTGTGACAGGTTGATAAATAAATTTGAGCTGGAAGCCACAAGTAGAGCAGCCGTGTAGCAGAGGTAAGCCTTATTGTAGTGAGCAGCCTGAGGACGGGTGTTAGCATACTGGAACTATGCTGGAACTTTATTAATCACTATGAATAACTATAACAAATGTCAAAAAGGGGAAAAGGGGAAAGGGAAGAGGAAAAAGGGAAAGAAAAGAAAAAAGAAGGAGAGGAGAGAAGAGGGAGAGGAGAGGAGAGGAGAATAAGTCAAAAAAGAGAGATGCTCTAATAAAAACCCAAACAATCAAAACAAGAAAGAAGGGGAAACAAATTTTTGTAAAAAACAGTAGTGTCTTTTAGCCACTGCTTTAATATTACATCTGGATTCCTCCCACCCTCAAATCCCATTGCCTTCAGAAGTGTTGCATACAAATTTGGAAATGTAGGAACCCCAAATATCTTGAAATAATTTTTGCTTATGGCTCCAGTTAGGAATGCTTAACATCTGACCACTCTGTCCCAGGAGTGAATGTTTCTGGTACTTTACAGTCATAAAACACACATCGGAGTCACGCAACCTAGCTATTAAAACCATTAAAAAATATAGCTAGATTTTATGTGCCACTTAATGCTGCAGCAGTAGTGCAAAAGGAGAGCATGATAAAGATTCCTTTGCATGAAATACTGCATTCATGGAGCACCTCAAGGGACTCCCTCCTCTCTGCTTCTCTGGGGCCTGGCTCAGAATTCCAGAGGGGAGGAAAAAAATTTCCCCAACACGTTAATTTAGAAAGTGAATTTTGTTGTTCTTTGCTAAGAGCTAGTAAACAGGTCTCTTCTCTGTCTGGAGCCAATTTCTAGGAAATAAGTTCTACTGCTAACACATTTTTCTTTCTACCCCAAAATGGGATTCCGTTTTCAGACCACCAGATGTTTCTGTATTTTTGTTCAATTTTTGTAGTTCATTGTTAAACAGGGATATAGTGATTCGATAAACTCTCAGCACTCTGTTAAGCACCAGCACCAACAGAGTTTGCTCCCAGCACCAGAGTTGCTCTTGTATAATGCTCCTAAAGCATTATAGGAGGAGAAGAAGGCTCCTAAAAAAATCAAGATCCAACTTTTTCCAATGAGCAACTTTTGCCAGAGGCAGAACTCACTTCAATATCCTATCAGAGGTGCCAAGGAACACCTCCTGCCCCAGCCACTCTATTAGCTACCACCTGCCCTGCCCTAGAGCTGCTGAGGAGGACAGGTGACAGCAGGGGTAGCAATACTTCCCACTAAGACAGGTTTACTCTCTGACAAAAGGAACAAAACCTTAACACTCCTGGAATAGCCCATGTCCTAACACTGCTGTAAAATAAGGGAAAGGCTGTTCACATTGTAGGACAATACAAAGATCTCCATTGATTCTGATGTGGGTGTCCTGAGTCAGACCCTAATTATTTAGTTGTGTTCGGATGCCCCTCTGACCATAAATGGGAATTCAGTGTCACCTGAATAAGCCATATGGGATAAGATCTAACATCTTCATGCTCTTAGCTGCTTTCATGTGTTTGTAACTATTCCTTTGGAACAGTCTTGGGAAGAGTGTAGAAAAAGGAGCAGTAAGTCTCTGCTGTCATCTCAGCCAAAAGCCATTGATTTATAGAAGCCTGAGGAGTGCATATGGGCAGGTGGATGGGTGTCCACACATGCACACATGTGGAAAGGTGGTAGTAGCCTGGAAGGTGGTAGTAGCCTGGAGGACTGGAATCTATGATCATTCTAGAGGTGTGCCAATGAATAAAATGTCCATAATAATATTTAGGGGTAGACCAATATATATGGATTTATGAAGCCATTTAAGGAAAATACAAATAGACAACAATTTATGAGGATGTGGGGAAATATATCATTAGAGTAAGGATGTACAATATAAACTCATCAACCACTCTAGAATTTACAGCTATGTACAGGAAACTACTACTAAAAGCAAGATTGAAGGCTGTATAAGCCCATCTAATCATACATCTGCTTTTCAGAGAAATCACTGCCAGTACAGCAGTGACTGTGGAAACTTTGCAGCACTCATGCCAAACTGGCTGCCCCAGCTGCAGGAACTGTGTTCGGACAGGCTGAGCCCCACACTGTGGAAAGCCAAGAGCAGCACAAAGTGTCCCTATCACCACAAAGGCAGTAGTCAGGAGAGATCAAGATGGGTGAAGGAGCCATTGGCTCCTCCAGGCTCCCTGGGGGTCCAAGCAAACTGAAACCGTTTCTGCTGTGGGGAACTGGGTGTAAGCACAGCATCTACAGTTCTGCCGTAGATCTTTCATCCCAACCCCAGACTAATAAAATGAGTATTTCCCCAAAGAGTGATGCTCACCTTTCCTCTCATTAAAGCCAGGAAGTGGGCTGTGAAGAAGGAAATCTGTGGTGATGGAGCAGCTCCCAAACCACAGGTACTGAGGCAAGGCTGCAGTCCAGCACCAGAACTGGAATAATATTCCATTACTCTTTATAAGTGAATATTTTTCCATGTGGATATTTTGGCATATTCATTGTTTTCCGTACTTTGGCAGACAAGTATGGTCCTAATTTAATGAAACATTATGTGCAAAACTGAATTATAATAATTCACATGTTAGCACTTCAGCCAGTTTCACCAATGATGACTCTATGGAAAGCAGTCTGTTAAAGCAGAAAGGACTTTAGTCATAAGGAACCATGGCAGAAAAATATCAGTAAAAGTGACTTTCAAGAGATTGAGGTAAATTATTTATATATTTACATATATATATATTTGTTTATACAATTTAGCCCATGAATTCTAGACTCAGTGTGAACGGTCTTTAAATGGATTAAAAAGGATTGTTACTAAAGATTATTCTGTGATTGTTTCAGACCTAGTTTCACATGACGCAAGAAGCATTTGTCCCAGGTACCCTTGATTCATTATCAATTAGAAGGATTAAGCAGTCTCTACTTGCTTTACTTGCTTCATTAATCATCTTTTTAATGATGTAAAAGAAGAAAAAATAGGAGCAAAAAGAGAGAAGCAAAACTAAATTTTAGGGAATAAAGGAAATAGAACCATTCTGCACACACACAGGATCAAGCCATTATCGTCACATTTTTCAGGAGCAAAATTAGTCTTTAATGGATAAAAATTCTGTGATGGATTAACGTCAATGCTGGGAAATTTCAAGTGCTGGAAACTAATGATTTCTGAATACCTTTATATGGTGCTGTTGAATAAACAGTCCTCACTCTAGGTACAGCCCTGTAAAAGAGAGGTTGAGTTTTCCCAGCTCCAGCTGAATTTCTTGGGTGTCAAGGCCAGCCATCCCTACCAAATGTTTCTTTGTACCTTAAGAGAATAACACCTTGAAACAGATAAAAGATTCTACAGTTTGTGGACAGCCTGGTCTACATTGCTTGGGATAACCTCCCCACTCTTGGAGATACTCAAAACCTGTCCATAGAGGCAAGGCCCTAATCAGCCAGGGCAAGCTGGACCCGCTTTGAGCAGGGGCTTGGACACAGGACCTGCAGAGGTCCCTCCAACCCAGGTTATTCTCCAGTTCCACTGCACCATTTGAAATCTACTGCTCAGACACACAGAGAGCTCCTTGAAAAGGTCATTTTAAAACAATCTGCCAATATTTCTGTGTGTCCATCACTTTAATCTCTCAAATTCAGCACTTTCCTAGGAGATATACCCGTTGTTTCAGTGCAAAAAGACTTTCTGAGCTCAAGCTGCCTCTGCTGTACGGCTGTTGCCTGCGACAGTCGCCAGGTGTAGCTCCTGCCTGACAGTACCGAGGGGTGGGATTCACCTCCCCTGTCTTTGGCGATCTTAAAGTCAGAGCCTGGTCTACCGGGAAGAGTCAATGGAGGAAGACAAATATGTCCAGAAGAGAGTTTATCCCATTTTAAGACAGCAGGGCTAAACTGCCACCTGGAGGTGCCTGCCTCCCTCCTCTGCTCACAGAGGCAGCCTAGGCAGCAGGTTTTGGACTGGGCTCTGGTTTTCAGGCAACTGGCATTATGAGAAGCTAATACCCGCTTTTCAGACAGACAAACAGAACAAACCTGGATATAAATGGCCACATCTCCCATCACAAAAGGTTTGAGAGCACAGCACTGGAACCTTGAGCACTCAGTGCCCTTTCCTAAGTACAAGAAATCTCCTCTTTCTCCCCTTCAGGGCATTAAATACTGGACCTGCCGCTAAAAGGAGAAGTAGCAAGAATCAAGCAGATAATTTCTGGATAATTTCCTTCTCCTTTGTGGACTATTTTTGTTTTGCTTTCTGCTAGCTTCTGAGAACAAATGTACTGTGTTTTCACCACATGTGCATAAAGAGAAACATTTGTGGAGCACTGAGTATTAACCAGTTCCTATAAGAGAAGCTTGAACATCTCTTCTCCCGGTTCAATCTCTATGAGCTAAATTCCTTGTAGGAAGAGGGCAGTGGTGTTCACAGAAGCAGACACTTAAAAAGCATGGGAGGGCAATAGCATCGTATTCTATCCTGTATATGCAGCTCATTCCTTCAGCGGTCAGCCACCACATGTGGGACATCCGCACTGCTGTTCCCATTTCACAGAAAGGACAGTAACAGTAAAGAACAGTGAGGGAAAGTCAACCACAGACTCGGGGCTGACTTCAAAGTCAACACTCAGAGCTGAGTTTGTTGCAGTCTCCCCTGGCTCAGGCTGCATTTAACCCCATTCCTACTGCATCTGAGTATGAAGGGATTTTCATCTGTGCTTAGAGATTCACGGTACAGACCATGGGTAGATGTATTAGGAAAAAGCAACAGGAAAACTAGCGAATATGTTCTCCTAAGTGGACTACACAATGTCACAAGAAGTGTTAAATTTCTTCTTCTAATATAGAATATCTGATTAAAACAAATGCAAACTGCACACAATTCAATAAAAAACAAATGTTCCATTTTCCACTTCTTCTTGCTACAGCTGTTTGTTTTAAACATATAAAGATTAAGGGAACAGTCTTGAATTTAATTAAATCCCAAAAGAACTAATGATATTTATGCATATTAAATTTTTAAAGGCACTTGTGGCTGTTCAGCCAATCATTCACTGGACTGTCATAACATGCCTCCCAACCCTAATTTAAATTAGAAAGAAGAGACCCATGAAAAAAAATGTGCAGACAGTAACCTTTTTAGTGCACATACGTTTAAGAGATAAACGCCCATCTAGGTTTAAAAGGCAACAAATCTAATAAATGGCCACATCATCATAGTTCAACGGTGGGAAAAAATCAATGTTACAAATTTCGGAACTGCATGTCTGAGGAAAGTAAATTAAAACATCAATTCAAACCTGCTTTAAAGAGTTTATAAGGGGAACATTGACATCTTAACACAGAAACTCCCAGATCACTCTAGACAAAGCTGAGGCTTTCCCAGAGCTGTGATGTAGGGAGCAGCATCCAGTGGGGCCATCTTTGGAGCATAGCGGGAAGCTCCACTCTGTCACTTGCTTTTCCCCTTCTCTAGCAAGGTCATGGCTTTCTCTAGTCCTGTGCCTTCAAAAAGCCAACGCGTACATTAAGACCTGAGTCTCTGGTGAAAGTCTCTCAGTGAGAGGAGAAATGCTTTCTTGCTCCTTTTGCAGAAAATCAAGAAAGCTTCTGATGTCGCCCTGAGCAAGTCTCTGGTCCAAAGCTACAGTCTCTGAACCTTCTCCCTGGTTACAAGTTAGCCGTAAATGCAGGCTGTGAAGTTGCAAGGCCTCCTATTCTTCCAGCCTGCATAATTTTCCCCCTCTCGCGTACTCAACATTTTGTTATCCCAGCTCACACATAGTCATCTCCCTCACCTCAAACAACAGACTCCTCCTCCCTCCTCTCCTAAACACTAATGAAAGATATTTCCTGCTCCACCTACCTTTCAGCATTGCCATACAGCATTAAGCAGAGACAACTTTGAAAGCTCAATGAAGTACAACTGATTGTTAAACAGAAAGCCCCAAATACTGCTCCTTCTGCTCTCAGAAGCAAGTCTGCTGAGTTTCTTGAGTAGGGATTCAGACCCTGTTTAGAAAAGCACTTCCTTGTCCATGGTTAAGCCTGTTTTTATGGTTTATCAATTCTAACAGGAAAAGACATAGCCATTGAGTACTACTTTGTTCCTATTTATGACAGACTCTTAAATTTTGCTGATATGACACAGCCTTTGCCAGGCACTTACCTATCAAGTACTCCAGCCAGAATTGGTCCGTCTCTGGCCTGTAGGGTCGGTTGAAGTCAATCTGGATTTGGAAAGGCTGTCCCCGACGCACTATCAGCTTGGGGTTGTAGTACTTGTCAGTGTGATGCTGCTGCTTGTTAATCTCTTGGGGATCCTTGAACATGTAAATGTCCACAACACGCAGGTAGTCTGCAAAGACACGTAATGAACGTAGAGGGAAGGAGTCACTATGTTGGCATGTCAATACTGATATCAACATCATTAGGGGCCCTGCCCTCCCCTTCCCCAGCGTTGCCTCATCAAGGAGCATCAAGGAGCACTGTGCAGTGGAGCTTGCTTGATCTATTTGAGGCTTACATCCTCCTGGCTGAGCAGGGACTTATGGACTGACACTTCCCTGTCCACCTGCCATTTTCTCAGTTTTCAAGTCTTCTAGTGAATGGCAAAATCAATTGCAGAAAGGGTAGATTGCTATGGGTGGAAAGTTGAACGTCCCCAAGGAGAGTTGGGCTCTGTATTTCCTTTGGCACTGGCTTTCTGCAACTCCAGGCCTCATTGTCACAGGTTTATCAGTGCAACCAGTGGACCTTTGACAGCTGTGGCTTCATGTCTCCCTTCTTGCAGACCTCCATTTCTCAAATGCAAAGTCACAGGGACTTTGCAGTCCCTGCGCACTTTGCAGTGACGCTTAAATACATTAATGTTTGCAGAGCACTACTGCTATTGAGTGCTGAAGAGCCTGAGAGGCAGTTAATGATCTTGCATTCAGCTGAGAGCTTGGATTGTCTGTATTAAATAAGGTTTTGGTGTACTGTATGTGTCTAGACTCAGCTTCTCAGTACACCTCCACTGCTATTAGTGTCTTCTTATGAAAACTAAATATAACATTACAGTATATAATTACAGCATAGAGTTATAGGCAAACAGCAGTAGGTATCTGTAACATGCACAGGCAAAGCTTTGCTTACTTGAAATTAGGGCTGTCTAAAGTGTTATAGCCTACCACTGCTAGAAGTTAGTCTGCTCAGCTAATGACGAGTGTGGGGTGGCATTGGGATAGCCAAAGGCACTTGCAGTCACCATGAGCTACATGACTGTACCATACTGGGAGTCTTCATAATGAGAGTCTTCTCACGCAACAAGCAACCACATGAAAACAAACTGGACATCATTCTTTTGCCTACACGCTCAGGCAGACAGTCATGAAACCTCTGCCAGCAGGATCATTACTGCTCACAACCAGGAGAGAGACAGAAGAGCAGAGCCTGATTTGCAGCTCTCAGCTTGTCTTTCCAGGTGCTGACAGTTAGAAACCAGCTAATTTCTGCATTTTTTACTGACAATGTCAGAGCCAAACTCATGCCTGGCAAAAAGAGGTACACATTTACAGCAGCTGGTGGAGCTGTGTGTACTTATGATGGTGGCTAATTTGGCCTGCTACTGGGTACACTGTGAGCAGGAATGATGCGCTCAACACGTGAGTCGGATAGTCAAATCACCGAGAGCTGAACGCGGCCCATTTCACAGAAGCTCAGACAGCAGCTTTGTACTCTGCTTTTCCTTGAAGGCAGGGAGGCACTGCCTAGAGACCGGCTCTGTCTCAGGTGTGTAGCCTCCAGGCTACAGCAGCCTGTGCATTAGCCCTGCCTCTCTGCAGGGATGTTTTCAAGACATCAGCAGAGCCCCACAGGCAGCAACTCCCCTGGATGCCAGCATGGTCCTTCTCCTGCCCCAGCCAAGCCGCCCAGCCTGGGCTCTGGGGGACAGCTAACAGAGAGGGAAATAAGGGCTGCAGGAGCAGGTCCTGCTCGTGCGTTGTCACCATCAGCTGCCTAGCGCTGCCCTGCGGGAAACAGAAGAAAAGGAAACTGCCTGAGGATACAGCAAGATGATGATCCTTTCATGGAAAAGCCCTGGAGGACTGAACCCCAAACCATCCACCTCCTGCCAGCCCTAATCTGCAAAAAGACTGGAATACCCTGTTCAATCCTGAGGCAGGCTTTAAGTCCCATGGTAATCTTATTGATATTCTCTGCTCAATTCATCGGGCTTCTGGAGTAACTTCTGTAGATCCTCTCTGGCTTTATCGCTGACTGAAGCTACAGAGATGTTTTCTGTGTGAAACATTAAATGCAGTTTGCTTAGAAATCATTTTCATTGCCCCTCTGTGGAGTGGGACATGTCTTTGGCTCCCTCCCTGCAAGTCTTACCAATTCTCACTCACAATAATGCTGAGAAAGCTCACAATTAAATTGTGTGAGGCAGGAATTTTCCAGATAAGGATCAAGCAGGGGCAGGAGAGACTCTCTCCTGTTTTGTGTCCTGTTTTCTCTCCCAGGCTGAAAGCACTGCATGTAAAAGCTGCATAACATGGGGCTCTACAAGGGGTGAAGCTATCAGTAAATTTGTCTCAGCTTTTCCCTCCTTCCAAGGAGGCACAAAAATGGAGTTCAGGGTTTGTTGTGTTTTCATCTTGTATTCTGAAATAAAAGGCAACAGTGACCCTGCCCTTCGTTCACATGTTAGCCCCTCCAAGGAGCTGCAAAGCTAAGCCACCCTGGGTCATCACTTCAGCATTTGCTTCTTTTTATCTCAGGACTTTACAAGACTCCTGTCAAAACACAGCCATACACACCTGCAGAAAACACATTTCACTCTCACATTAACTCTCAGTGTTAACATGTGCATTGAGCTTGCCAGATGAAGATGACCTGTGACTGAGCTTCTGTTAATTACAGCAGTGGTAATTGCAGAGGACAAAACATAAGCAGAGCAATGGAATGTGTGAACGCCATCATCAGAGTACGATCAGAAGGAAGGGTCCAGGCGCCATGCACGTCACTGCTCATCTGTTTGTGAGGGACAGGTGGCCATCGAGGGCTCCTTTGAAGTCAGGTCCATTTGACAGATTGCCCATAGCACGGTCTGCTGCAGGAGAGGCAGCAGTCTGATTCTTTCTTAAAGCTTTTACAATGTTAAGCTTGCATGGAAATAAACGAGCACAAGCTTGAGCTGTTTTCTGAATAACAAGAATAGCCTTCAAACATCAGGCTTTCTTGGAGGACCAGAGAGAAAGGGTTCTGGAATACAAAACGAATAGTGTGTTTCCAGAGGAGGTGGCCATCACTCCGCTAGCAAGGCAAGCACGATTCCTGGGCAAGTAGCCGAACTTTGCAGAGAAGGTGCACGGAGGGAGCTTGCAGACCATGGGGCTGCAGGGCTTTGTCCTCCCACCCAGCGGCTGTGAGCACCAGGCCCACTCGTAACACATTGCGGTGAGATGAGCTGGCGAGGAAGAGCCAGGGGGAGGATGCAGCACGGGCGTTTTCACGGAGACATAGGCTTCTCGCTGAAGAAGTGCTCAGGGGCTGATCATCCTCCACACTGAGCATCTCCTCCCGCAAGCAAGCTGGGCTCCTGCAGCAGGCATCCCACTGACCGGGCTGGGGAGGCAGCCGTCCCCAGCAGCCTCCACCGCTCGCTCCGGCTGTGATTCAGCGGCGTAGAAGTGGGTGTCAGCAGAGAGCCAGTCAAGCACAGGGCTTTACCTCATCCTAGAGTAGTAGCTAAAATAGGTCAAATGAATCACACCCTAAAAATGCCTATTTCTCTCTGTTGGCTGTCAAGGGAAACGAGGGTGACTAGCTCAGCTGTAGACACCTACACTGCAGAGATCAAGGGCAAGATTCAGTTAAATTTAAGCATCTAAATGATGTGAGCCTGGTATGAAACATCTTATTATGGCCAGTTGGTGGCTGGTTGCTGCAGCCAGTGGAGCTGAGAGGAGGATACGGGTCACCCTGGAAGTGACAACCACTGCCTCTCCGGAGAGCCTGTGCCCTCACCTCCACTCGCTGCATAGTGCTGTGTTGCCTATGATCTGACACAGGTGAAAACACTGACGTTTGGATGTTTATAGCAGATGTCCAATCCTACCCCCGAAAGCTAGAAAACTCCTCAGGAGTAACAGCAAGGATAAAAGCATTTGCGTGCTTTTTTTCAGTGTGTTATGGCAATGAAAGGTGGGAACCACTACAAAAGATTTGGACAACCCAGAAGCGCAGAGGTGTGCCCAGGGGAAGGAGGCGGCACGAGCAGCCCTCTGCAAGGATGTGCTCGTGGCCCTTAGCTGTACTCTGCCGCGCCTGCTCTGCCTGCAGACGCTCACTTTATTCCCCACGCACAACGCTGCGAGAGCTCCGGGCAGGCTCAACTCCTGAATGTAAGTCCCAGTCTGATCTGCATTGGACTATAAACATTTAACGTGGTCTGACAGGTGACGTAGGTAAGCATCCTACCCCAAACCAGTGTGTCCAGGGACCACACTTACATCGGCTGGTATCAGAGGCTTACATCACAGCTGATGTGCACTGAAACAGGGATGCTGCTGCTGTCCCTTCCCTTCAGGTTACCCCTTGAATGTTGCTGCTACAGGCATTGCAGAACTGAACTGCACAGCAGAGCTGATCCAGCTGTACAAAGAGAGTTTTGCTGTTATGCACAAATTTATTTTTCAGCCATACTAGTCCTATAGCCAGGTTTATCCTATGGCCACACAAACTCTTGTTCTGGATAAGGGCTGTTTTCCTCACCAGCAGCATCACCTTCAACACACATTGGGTTCCTGCCTCAACTCACTTGACCTGACATTCCTCAGTTTCCATTGCATTTCTGAAAAGCAAGAGGCTCCCACCCAGCAGCACCACGCTTCATTCAGAGCCTGATGTGACGCACATCAAAAAGCAATAGGAACCTTTCTCCTGGTACTGGTGGGCATTAGCTACAGGCTGCATTCCTTCTAAGGTATCCTACATCCTTACACATCTCCAGCTCCTGTGAGCATGCTGGTTTTGAAATGATATCTAATCAGGACCTGTATTGCATTACATTTGACAATTTAAACACACATACTTGCCCCAGAGCTACGGGGTGGTTTGAAAACATTCAAGCAAATTTCTACAGTCTTAACATGCCAGTTGGTTTTTTCAGGCATTTTTAAAAAGAAACACTTTTAAAGAAATGTGTGTGCATTAAAATGGGGGTGTGGGGGTGTGGTGGTTAAGGCACATGATTAGGAAGACAAAAATAAAGCTTTGCAATAAAAATTTGACCTTGTCGCTAAAATCTCTTTGCATGTTTACCAGTGTCTAAAATGCAGTAATTAATGCTTGCCCACATTTATTAAGCACTCTTTCAACCCTGGATGAAAAGTCCCATACAAGCATTAAGTATTATTACACCTGGCTACCCTGAGCTGCCACGTTCAACAAGTTTTGCTGTTCATTTCAAACAAGCCAAAAAGTCAACATCATGTGTTTGGTAACTCATTCAGGAGGCAAGCCTGATTTCTTTTAAACCAAATCTTTTTTTTTTTTCAGGTTCATTCCACAAAGTTGGCACCGAGAAAGTGGTTTGACTTGCCCATGCCCTACATAATATTGCTTTGACTCTCCAACAAAATGATCAAAATACTTTTCACAGGAGAATAATTAAAACTATGGGCATTCCTTTTAGTTTTGCAGTCATTTTTATGAGAAAGTTGAACAGCTAGCAAAAGTTATCCCTGCCAGCCAGCACTTTGCAGTAATTTTACAGTCAGTTTAAGGCCATACAAACCTGAAGGGCCATTAAGAGGGGCATGTCCTCCTGCCTCACGCACCCCAGTGCTGCCACAGCCATGCCTGAAGCCAGCAGTTTCTACAGTGACTCTGTGATTTTGATCAACATTCTTCATCAGAAAACCCATTCTTTCCTTTTTTTTTTTAACCACTCCCACAGTTCAAGCTGAAAACAGGTCACTCAACTTCTCTGCTCCTCACTTTCCCTACCCATAACCTGAGGTGACACTTCTTGCACATGGGTGTTTATAGTAAGTTTTGTCTCTAAGCAGCAATAAAAAGCTATCTGAGATCAAGACACGTGAGGAGCTCTAGAAGCTTGTGGGACATGAACTACAATACTAAGCGAAAAATGGTTTGGTTTTAATTAAGACCTGGGTGGAGGTGAGTATAGAAGAAGATGTAAAAATAGACTCATGTCTTAATTGTACGCTGTACCTTTTGGATTAAATCCTCTAGGTATCAATCCAAAAGCCTCCATCTCAGGGACCTCATTTTCTTCATCATTGGAGTTGTTTGATGGGAGGGCTCTTCTCCCATTCAGAGGAGGCTTCTTGTCCGCTGTTTCAGTCATCCTGTATTTAAAATGTTGTGACACCATGAAAGAGAGAAAGAGTGCAAGGAAAAAGCAAACATAAGCCAGCGTGGCACATGTAAGATGGGAGAAATCAAAAACAGTATGGGGTGCCAGTGAGCTACACATTTTTAGACTCACATAAATAAAAACTGAGAGGCAGAAAACATCAGTCTAATGATGGAGTACAGCTCTCTAAGGATTGGAAGGCATTTTGTGTTTGTCAAAACACATGAATAAGAGAAGAAGGGGGAGTAGGAGAAGGAGAGGGAAGCCTAACACAGAAGTATTTGCCTAGGAGAAACAGGGCACTAAAAACATTAGGGAGTTTCAGGCAAAAGAACTAGAAAATCATTCGCTCTCTCACCCTTCAAAATGGCATTATTGAATCCAAATTAGCAAATTATGTTTCCAGAAAGTGCATCACACCTATACGTCCCGCTAATAAAATGACATTCTAAGTTATACTGTAATCACCCCAAATACTACAGCCTACAACAGTCTGTGGATGATTACTGGAGAACTGTATTTTTGTCCCTATGCACACAAACACTCAATATCTAAAGGGTTAATTCCTGCATCCAGAAAATCCACTTTTGAAAAAGAGTGTGAGAGAGAGAAAGAGCAAAGGGGGAAGGGAGGGGGGGAAAAAAAGAAGAAAGAAAAAAGTACTTATCCACTTATTTCTCTCCCACTAATGACCTTAAGGTAAATCTCAGATGTAGGCTGATCAGAGACTTTGAGCTAGTCAAAACTGCTTTCACATCTATTTCAGCATAAGCATGTAGCAATGAAAGCCATGCCACCCTTCTAAGAAAATACTCATGGCTGAGAACACAACTTCTTCCCAAAGCTCCTGAAAACAGCAATTCAAAATGTAGCAATTATTTAATAGCAGTAAGCGCTTAAAGGAAATTTTTTAGTTAGCAAGGGTACCTTCTTTTGAGATAGTCTGTTTTTTTTTTTTTCTTTCCTTGCAGAATTTCTGAAGTGAAATAGAAGCCTGGAGAAAGTTGGGGGCTTTTAAGTAATCTCTGTATATCCTCCTCCCTCCTGTTGCAATAGGACAGTGCTGAAAGAGTTGCCAAGCCCTCCCCACGCCACCTCAGAAGATCTGCCACCACTGTGGGCACGTCTTCACTTACTCCCTCCCTCTCCCTTCCTGTCTGACCCCAACCCTGCTCATGGGGAGAATTTCGAGGTGCTTGGGCTAAGAAAACAACTTGGATGCTGAATTTTCAGTTCTTAGAGAGGCAGAGTAGACCTGCTCATGGCACAAGGGCATATGAATTGGGAGACTGGAGGGGATTTCTGAGAGACACAGCCCATTAAGCTGTGCTCACCACGTTGCCAGTCTTTAATGGTGTCTCTACTGCAGGGTGGCTGCCGTGCAACTTCAGGTGGTGGTTTTGAGAGTGCTTCCAGGGAGAGGCAGTGACTGTTTTGCTGCCTGGTGCCTCACAGCAGTCCTTTCAGAGGTCCGTGGGGCACACGGACACAGAGAGTTCGTTGATGTCCCAGTGGAGAGGACCTTTTTCTTAAGACCCTGTGCAGTTCAGGAAGGTGAAGGTATTTTGCACCAAACAGCTATGTTTGTGGCAAATTACCTTCAGCTCTTGTCCATGATAAAATGTGCATCACCAAACACCCAGGGTCCAGGGCAGTACGTAGGGGAAGCATTTTAGCTCCACACCAACTCTTCAGCTCCACTGACCTCAAAGATTACTGGGGACGATGTGACACCTCCTCTGCCAGATGTAACTCCACAGATCAGTAGTTACACAGAGAGTTACGTGGAAAAAAAGCAGTGTACAGGGAAGAATTCAGGCTCATTGTCCTGCCAGCCACTGCTGTTTGGCAGAGGTACAAGTCACTCCCTAGGAGCATGTCTGGGCAGCGGAGAGCCCCTCTTACACAGAGGGACAAGCCATGGGCATTTACTTGCCTCAGTCGCAGGGTAGACGAAGGAGTGAGGAGACATGGTGAAGAGGACTCCACTCTCTTTCAGCCAGCTGTGGATTTCCAGATCCATAGCATCAGTGAAGCCTCAAACCTCTTCTGGCTTAACACGATTGAAATTAAGCCAGGAGGTAGAAGAGGAGAGAATGGGGTCACATACCTGCTACAGGAAGCAGCAGGTAAATCATCTAGAAGACAGGACCCCATCCCAGTTCCCTGAGGATTTCCCAGCAGAGGCCACAGCAAGGTAGCTCCACACAAGCCAGGACACCTCCACAGCAGGGACCTGGGAACAGAATGGCTGCACCAGCACAGTGTTGTGGCCGGGCTAATGAGCCTGCTGGAGCTGATTGCCGAGGCACAGCACCAGGCTGCGGAGGTTTTGGAGGCAGCCTTGCTATTTGCACTGCTCTGTCCCACAATAAAAGGGCTCAGGCTCTCTCCTGCCTCCCCAGCAGGGTCTTAGGCACATGGCATGGAAAGCCACCATAGCCAGGGGACTTCCCTTCCCCTGCCCTGCTGCCCCAGGAGGCAGTCATCCTGCCGGGACAGATCTGGTCCTGTCGCTGGCCTCCTGAGCTGCGATTTCCATTGACTCACTTTTAGGCAGATGGGCCCTGCAGTAACCATCTGGAGGGCAAGCGGCACCCCTGGCACCCAGGAACACAACGAGCTTTCTGGGGGAGGAGGCTGGCTGCTGCTTTTCTTTTTTTTTCTTTCCTTCCTTCCTTCCACCCTGATTTCTACGTGGCATGGTGTGCCTTGTGCCTCTCTCTCCACTTCCAGCCAGCACTTCGGTTCCCAAAAATTGCAGCTGCTGCGACGACGTTACAAAAACTGATATAAATACTGCCTCGGTGCCATGCCTGCTGGAGGCCTGCAACACAAATAAGAAACGCCGTCTCCCGAGGAAGTCATGTGCTTCCCCAAGTGGCTGCGGCGCTGTCAGAGCCGGGAGGAAAACTTTCCGTCAGAGCGAGGAAGGAAGGGAGCGAGCGGATGGAGCCGAACAGATCCCGCTCCAGCCGTTGCGCTCCAACAGCCAGGGGTTGCCAGGATGTCTCCCCCGTTGCCCATGCGCATCTCTCTGGGGCTTTCGGCAGAAGCCGACCATCACGCAGAAAGAGGGAAGGCCAAAATTTTTGGCAGCGGCGGCAGCGGGAGCGGGGCTTTGCGTCCAGGGAGAGTAACGCTGCACAGGATGTAATTTATTTATTTTGTGGGGAGTGATGTAAATTCGTGCTTATGACAGCTCCAGATGGCAGGTATTTTCTCATTACCTTGACTTCTTAGCACTTGCTCTCCCTTGCCTGTTAGACTGTGCTGGCCTTAATTTAACTTCCATGGTTTGAAACGGCTGACGTCAGGGCTGATGCAGGAGGGGCACGGGGAACACGAAGCCCTGGTTTTCCTGTAGGGCCTTATATTTAATGAATGATGCGCTGGGATGACCAGTAAAAGAGCACTCTCTCTTCCTGAAGCCACTTCTGCACTGCACCCCCGTGGGTGGGGAGCTGTGAGCCCATGCCCGTTTCTCAGAGGCAGCCTTCAGATGCTCGTGGCCTTTGCCAAAGACCTTTGCGCTCACGGGCACTGTTCCCACTGACTGCAATGGGCTTTGGATGATGGACAGCCTTTCCTTCCCACCCCCGGCAGAAAAGCCCTTACATGGCTGGAAAGCTTGCACTGTAATGGGTTATCCAAAACGCAGTTTCCTGTTGTCGCCGGAGCCAGTATCGCTCTGTTCCAAGTCCTCCCATGCCAGACAAGAGTTTGTGGGGAAAAAAATAATCCTGCAAAACACAGGAGTCAGTAAAGCTTTACAGCCAGAGGAGAGGGCGTGCCAAGATCTGTCACAAGCAAACTGATCAACCAGGTGCTCGCAGAAATGGGTTGCTGTGCTGCCTGCCAACGGCTGGATGGGAGGGATATTTTGCCTACCACTGCTGTACTGTAGCTACACCAAGCACTCCTCGGCAGCAGCTGAGCATTGTAAAGCTCTGCAACAGGGCATCATTTTTTCTTCCTTTTTTAATATATTACCCTCATGCCATTTGCAGTCTAGATGGGTGTTCAGATGAACTGGGATATTTTACTATAGTATGTGCACAAGCGTACCTGCGAGGACGTTCTCCTCACTCCCCATAAACCAGACTCTTTCCACTCTAATCTTATATACGTAATAATACAACATTACCTCCCTCTTGTCTTCTCAGAGCTTCACTCGGTAACTTGCATCCTTTCTTAGACAATCAGGTCTGTCTTCTCCCTCCTTCCGCATCATTACTTGTCTCCCAGAAACCAATGTTCCCCTTCCTATGATGCCCTGCCTCACTAAGGCTGCAGGCAGAGTAAAGCAGATTCTAGCAGAAAAGATGAATTAAAAATGGTATTTTTAAACAGAAGCAAATTTCAGAAATACTCATTTGGTGGTTTTGTTTGTATATTTTGCTTTGGTTTTTTTTAAAAAACAAAACCAGCTAATATATCTCTGTGTAACAGCTCTGGCTACCACACACAGAGGAGTATATTTTGAGTTAATGCTGAAAATTCAGAGGGCCCAGCTCTGAAACATAGCATGTGTACACATGTCTGTATGCATGAAAGAAGGGCAGAGGCAGAGGGAGATAAAGTGGCAGCTCTTCAGATGGTAGAACATTTGGAGAAGGGGATATAGGGCCAGTTTTCATAAGATATTGTTGAAAATGTTTCTGAAGAAAACAACATATATATACATATATATTCATACACACATTCTGCTGGGAAAAATGTGGTTCACAAAATTTAACTCTTCTCTGAAAAATTGTTGTTCCAAACTGCAAGCCTAAATTCAAACTGTAGATTTGTATAATCATCTACATCTGAGCTGGCCATCATCGGCTCCCTTTATCCTCCGCACAGATCTAGTCTAGGCAGTGATTCATCTCCTCCTACAGCAGACATGTAAATAGGTCAGATGAATCATGGCCTAAAAGTGCCTGTTCCCTGTATTGACTGCAAAGGGAGCTTGGGGTGATGGGTCCTACCATATGTGTCTACAGTGAGGTGAGATGAATCCTAGCTTAGGTATGGAAAAAGAAAAGGATTTTATTTTGGTTTTAAGGCCTGGCTTTCAAGTGCTAAATTATCCTTTACTTTTATGGAAGATACTGCTGCAAATCATTATCAGTGCTACACTGTATACAGTTCAATACACTTTTTTGTTTCAGAATCTGTGGCTGCCACTGCCAATTACATAAAATATATTTCCTTACAACACGTCAGGTTACAGTAAAGCACATACAAGCACATGAGTTCAGGCTTGGAAAAACACACATCTTTTTGTACTTGTCTGTGAAGGCATTTTACTTCCTCAGACAGAAATATAACATGTAGTAACTGCAGCAAAATAAGAAAACAATCGTATTTTCTGTTATGAACACACAATCCAGGTTCCCACTCCTATTCCTACTGACATCTAAATCCAAAACATTAATTTGGTTGGGTAGCAGGGACTACCCTAGTTTCTTACAGAAAGTGTAAGAGAGAAGCCTAGCTAGGGGAACGGGGTCTTTCATAAGAGACAGTATTCACAGGCTCCAGCTAAGTTTACTGTTTTATGTTTTGCTGGAGTTGAGGCCTTAAAGGATGAAAGAACATCTCTCAAAATATGGGATTGGGCAACTCTGCCATGGCCAGCTGACCCAGAAGCTGATAGAAACAGTTTCTAAGGCTGTGAACCTTAGATTTTTATTTCAACCCTAAAAAAAAAGGACAGGACAACAAAGCAAAGCCATAACTACCCAGAGACTTAAGCAGGAAAAGCCATTTCAGATATAATATTTGTCTGAATAAATTTCACCATGTGCTGTATGTTTGGGCCAAAGAAAGAGACTTTTCAAAAGCAACAGCTTCAGTACCACTTTGTCCTCTTGACCCCACAAACCCAAAGAAAAGCTCTTGGCCCAGGGATCAATCTTACTTGGTCCATCAGGCAAGGAGACTGAGAAGAGGCACTGTAACTTGAAGATTAGGGGAAAGAGATGATTTCTATGATCCTCTTTCAGAGACTATTGAGAGATACCTACTCCCTTGTGAACCACCATTGTGTCTAGAGGCAGGCAAAGCAAACAGTATATTCAGACAGGTAAGGCTTTGTCTGTCATTATCGCTATATACTCACAGAGCTGCTTGAATTTTTTCCAATGCATTGGTCTCCTTATAGTGAATGCTGATTCCACAACACTGAAAAATTTTGCAAGAAAATTACAATTGATTATGGTAAAACATTAAGAAGTTACCAATACGTGGTCAGCTTTGATTTGGTCATTTTAGCTTTTAAGTTTGCAGCCAGGTTGCAGCACCCAGCTACTGGGATGTCTATGGCAGGACAGGATTGGGGAGCTCAGGGAAGGGAACCTTAAAGTTTCTGCAAAGACACAGCTCAAGTTTAAATACCTGCAGCTCAGTCCTATGCCCAGACTGGTTGCTGCAGAGCTGCGGCCCTCAGCTCCACAGGGGCTCACTTGTCACACACAGCATCAGATGCAAATGAAGGTCATCTATTTGTGCTGTGCCCAAACTACCATGTCTCCTGGGTAGTGTGGAGTCATCTTGGATACATCTGGGCCAGAACCAGTAAGCCAAGGAGGACCCAAACCAACTACAAGCACAAGCACAGGGTCTGTGCCTCGCGTCCCTAAAGCAGTCACAACAAAGACCTGGTACAAGAGACTAGAGATGTCCTTACATAAAGCCATTTGGGCTGAGCTGGGTTTAGTAGGTCCAGTTCTACATCACACACAGATGACTATCCTTGTTTTAGTGGTAGGTTGAACAGTGTTCCTGGAGCATTGCACCTCAGCCAAGAAGCTAGATCAGACCAGAACTCTTCCTGCATCCAGGGCGTGGGTAATACACAACACAGGCAATCCCAGCATGCTTAGTTGACAGTTGGTTCTAATTAATTTAGTACCATATGTGGACATGTAATGTTTCAATCTTAATGTCACAAAGCATTTCAACAGTACTGACACACAATGTTTCAAGTATGCTCAATTACAAGATTTCTGGAATTAAAGATTTCCTAAATTTCATTTCAGTGTAAAACTTCCTGTTCCAGTTCAGAACAAAAATACATTTTAAAATGCCCGCATGTCTTGTAGAACAGCTTTTCCTCTTAATACAAACACAGATGTAGTGTGTAGGCCCATACACAACAAAACACTTAAGCATATCTTAACCTCAGTCATGTAAGTAATTCCATCTTTAGGCGCATGCCTAAATCCTGTAACAGGCTCAGCTCTACCAAATCAAGGCTGTACAATATCTGTTTGTACAGAAACCCTTGAGCTGTCTGTTGACGTTGCATTGCTGCAACATGATGTTGAAGTTTAACAAGTCTCTTGTGCCACTGCTTCTTGACTCGTTTCAAAGATGGTTGCCAAAGTGGGTTGTTGATCCATCTTTCACTCCCAAGACTGACCTTATCTTTGTGCAAACGAGCTGAGTAATTGCTTATTTAAGGAAGCGTGCAACGTTTTGAGAAGTAGATTCAAATGTGGATTGTAAAACATCACAACTGGTCGGTTTGTTAGTGGCGGATGTTCTGGATGGAGAAAAGGAAATTGAAAGGATGAATCATTATACAGATGAAGTTCAAAAGCAATTTAAAAGTAATTTCATAATCACAGATGTGTGCCAAATATACCCATCCAGCACAAGCTGTAGGCTTTGATTTTTGTGAAGTCTGCAAGTTCTTCCCTTTGCTATTCCCACTATAACCTTTTGCAGTGTGGTTCGAAAAAGGAGAATGTAAGAAATTAATGCCTTCTAAATGCTCCACATACCTGTTTCTTTCTATAGTCCTCTGCTGCATCCATAAAATTACTATCAAAGTGCACAGTGGAATACAAATGCTTTTCCTTTTGTGTTTGTAGTGAGCTCATCGTTGGAGTAAAGATAAAAGTTGGATCAGCTGAGACACTGCATCAGAAGGTCAACTCCAGCATGCACCCACAGCAAAGTCCCTGGCTGCTCAGCTGATGTTGAAACCCTGCATTAGGAATAATAGCCATACGCAGTATTTCTCTCACATGTCCAGAAGCTGTTTAAATCCTGTCAAAGCCATACAAAGTCCAAGGTAATAACCATGGTTAACAGGTGCTCTCTCCATCTTAGCCATTATATCTCTTGCTTATCCATTCTCTTCCACAATTCCACCTTTGGTTTTGCGCCCCTGACAGATCAACCTCTACAAAGTTTTAGGTTGTGAGCCTGGAAGAAGGCATGTCAGGACAAAGGTCTACAGGCAGATATCTTCTCCTTGACTCCTTGATCTCTCCCTGGTGCATCTCTTTTCTCATCTGTAATCTTCACAAACTTTTGCAGCTATCATAGGAATGGTATGATCTTTCACTCTTTTCCTTTCAAACCATTTTCTTCAACAGCCTTACAGTGCTTTTGATTTCCTTTCAAAACATCAATGGTTGGTTGCTGAGGAGGCATTTACTACTTCACTAATAGATTGGAATCTCATCCGGAAAACAGCAGTGCAAACAAAACAGGAACTGATCTATCTTTTATATTAAATGATCATTTTCTCAGAAAGGCCTTTGGAATTCTTAATCTTCAGACTTGTAAAAAATTATAGTTTGTTCAACTCATACAAAAATAAGGGTCTCAATGGCTGTGGCCATTGAGCTTGACCTAAGTACCTTGTTTGCCTGGGATTCCTCCTGAAACTCTGTAGTCCTTGTAACTTACTTGGATAATTCCTTGGAGATGTGCACAGAAATGAGGTACAAGCAGCATGTTAGGAAATAATAAGAAAAGTGGTGGTAACATTAGGTTGAAGAAGTAGCTAATGTATTTTCAAGTAAGAGCACAAACATGCTTCAAAGGCATACTGGAATACACAGGTGGAAATGGGTTCATTCAAATTCCTGTCGCTTAAAATTGTACGTCACCATCTTGCAGTCTGCTTTCCCAGCTCTTGCTTGCAAGTCAGGCAGCTAATCAAAGAACAGAAACAATAGCATAACACCATAAAGAGCAGTTACTAGTTAAGGATAATGAGAAGCATTAGTAAGTATTATTCAGAATTATTATATATCAGAATTATTCAGAAGTAACCTGAATAAGTGGCTTTTGAGCAACCAACAAGCTGACTTTGTTTGCATTATACCACTAGAAATTGTAATCAAGAACATGCATTCATAAAAAGCGAAGTTGATTTGTGGACCTCTGAAAAAAAATGTTAGGGCAAGTAGGCAAATTGTAATGACCTACTTGCTTAACTTTTCCCATTGATAGGCCATTGGGTGACTAATACTTCTGTTCCATACCTGCTGACAGTCTGTGTTCAAATGTTGAATCTATAGCTCTCCAGCACCACTGTTGCCAACATTTTCTATTGCATTCAACGGTAAATATAATTTTTCATGTCTGTTACTTGAAATACTAATAGCACCTCTTTAAGAAATGTAGCTCAAAATAAAATACATGATTTGTGACATAAAAATCAGCAAACCCTTGGAATGTCTACAAAGGCCATTGTTGCAAGCCCTATCTAATCTAAGGTTGTGTTTATTCTCAGAAAAAAACACAGCCTTTCATGAAGGCAACTGAAATATACACGCAGAGCTTCAGGAATAACACAAGTTATGATCTAAATTCACTGTTGCCATGATATCTTTTAGAATGAACTCCCATCAGAAGTCTTCATCTTCTTCACAGCTCTCAAAGCTGAAAACATTACACCTTTTCAAGACTTTAACCATGCCAAAAAAAGAAGTGCTATCTCACTGTAATAATGTTGTCTTAATTATGTACAATACTTAGCACTAGTTCTACACCAGATGAGTCATAGTAGAAGCTTGTTCTTTGCTGTTTGCCTAAATCCCACAGCACTTAGAACTCCCTGCAGTGAGTGCTTACCAGCTTCTGCTCAGCTCTTCTGTCAGACCATGTCTGCTGGATCTTTTGAGGGAGGCTGGTTTGAAGGGTGCTGCAAAAGGATGAGCAGACACTGTGGTTGGAAATAAGGACTCAGAGTAAGTAAGAACATGCCAGAGGAATGGCTGAAAGCTGCTCAGGTGTTTACACTTCTCTAGTCATGTCCGTTTGAATTAATTAGGACCCTAGAAATCCTAGAGCTGAGTTTCATTCCTTTCTTTTGAAAGGCAGTTATCTTCTTAGTAGAAAGGTGGTCATTTTTTGTCATCTTGTGCTGTTTGTTGTAACAATTAAGACAGTACCAAGCAGGCAACTTAAACACTGCAGTCATTTACATAATCCCTGTTTACTTGCCTTACCCCATCTAATCTTTTACTAATAAAAATAATAACATAGAAGCAGACACCTATCATTTTATGGAGAAATTTTGTCACTGGGTTGTCCAATGAGATAGCATGGTCTGCTGGGTACCTCTTCATTTGTGCAGATTTCTTTTCCTTCCTACATTTCAGGGCTTGTTGAGCTCAGTGAAATCCCTGGGAAGCACTGGATCTTCCCCCAGGTCCTTCCGCATGCCCATCTCTCGGAGAAGGTTATTCTCAAATCACTTGTTACCTTGACAATTCAGCTCTCTTCATCTGAAACATGTGAATAACACCACTTTCAAGCCTTCATAAATGATGTTGGAAACTTCAAAGGAAAAACACTGTTAGATAGATCTTTTTAAAGGTATTTATAAAGTTCAAGAGCAGATGGACTTGCAGCAAAGTACACTGCAGTCTTCATTCACAGTCAGCAGGAAAGGTAGGCTCCAGCCTCAAGTTCTTTGAATCTCTCTCTGGAAGACCACATAGGAAATATAAAGTTAGACATTGTGAAAAATTGTTCCCATCTGCCTCCACTCCTTTGCCCAATGATAAGCAGAGTGCCTAAGTAGCTGGCTATCAGATATCACTGGGTGGCAGTTGCTGAAGACTCTGTCTATGTGAATGACAAATACTCTATTTGTTAAACATCCCCATAATTAATGTCCTGCTATGGCAACTTCCAAGAGACTCTTGATTAATTGAAAGAAGTAAAATACTTCATGTTGAAATAACAGCTGGTTATGATACTTAGCAGTATCAGCTGATAGTCTAGAGACATACACTTCACCAGGAAGCTTTCACTCCTACACATTATTTAAATATAAGTTATTTTCTGAAAACTTAGTACCTCTAAACTGAGATTTATTACATTTGGCTAGTAGGGTCTCTCTGGTTAACAGTCAGTGTTTTTCAAAGTGCAATATCTGTCTTATCAAAAGCTTTACCTGGAAGAAACCACAAGGAGTGATGTGTACAACACACTATTGTGTGGTGCAAAGAGAATGCATCCAAGTGAAGGGACAAACAAAGCATTCTGCTCACGAAATCATTTCCTTTCCATTTTAGCCAGGAATGCACTAAATAATGCATCATTCTTTGGCTACTCAAAAGGTCACTTTTTGGTCTACAAGCAGCTGCAGCAGCTGTGTTCCCCCGAGATCTTGCTGTGAGCACAGAACAAAGCATGAGAGTGGACATCAAGCTCAGGGGATGCAGATATGGGACAGATTTCTGGACACCTCCTAGCAGCTCCAGCTGAGAATCTCTGCCAAATTTCCTTTCTCTCATTTTTTATTTCAGCCCCAAATAGCCTCCTCCTTTCCCTTCCCCTTCCTAAAGTAAATTAGTCATATGTAAAATGTGAGAAAATAAACAGCCAACTCAGATTTTGACACCATGCAGAGACAAGTATCCATGGTGATTAGGGATCTCCTGTTCATCATTGATTTCCCATCACATTTGACAGTAAGGTACAACAGAGAGCCCCCCAGGAAGGCACTCTGTAAGGCCGCGTTCAGCTTAGAGGCTGCTGAGTCTCTTATTCCCAAACTGTAATGCAAGCGAGCTGATTCTGTGACAAAAATACATACACAGTAGAAGCATCTGACCCACAGCTGGTCTAGATATATCCTTGATATTTGAGACTTTCATCTAGTATACCTGGATGAAAGAAACTGGTGGTTTCTTAGATATTATCTCATTATCAGGAACCCAGACATGAGTTTTGCAGCTAGGAATCCATTCAGCTTTGTAGACCAGAGTGTTGGCTATGATATAGAGACCTTAGTTTGGATGGAGGGACTTTGAAGTGGAAACAAAACTAACCTAGATTATCATCTACTTCAGAATCTGTCCTCCTAACGGGTAGGTTGGGGCTGTACAGATGAGATGTCCTGACCAGACCTGGCTTTGATGGGATGGTGGGTGAAGTAATGTGCTGTTCTTGTAGGATTTCCTCAGTCATCTTTTCCACAGACCTAATCCTGTTCCATTTTCTGAACATCTAAATCAAAATTTCCTACAACCAGAATGGCTTTTGTTTCAAATTAAATCAAACAAGCAAGGAGAGAAATAACAACTACACAAGAGAAAAACAAGCGCGTAACTCACTGTAAGGGCCATCTTGCATTGATGCATAGCAATCCCTCCAAGACTACAGCCTGGGGAACACTTTATTTTTAAAGGTCCAGTACACAATAACAGAATCATAGTAGACATTCACCTAACCATATGCACCACTCATATCTTTCCTTACCCAGTAAAACAAGTGAACCTTAAAAAGAGACGGGGAAAAACACCCTAATGCGCAAGCACTGAATTAAATATAATGCAAAAAAATTCTAGTGCATATGTATTCCTTAGCTCATTCAGATGTGCTTTCATCTCCTCCAGTCACTCACACACCAGCAGACCTCCATGAAAACCCCCTGAGCTCTGGGATTCCCGTCCCTGTTCCAGGATAATGTAGGATTCATTAACTCCAGCTGCCGCTGTTAGCTTTTCCCCACTGCAATGGTTTGGTGTCACTGCCAGCCAGCACAAAATCCTGCCCAAAAGCACATGCCATGTGCAAGGCTCTGCAGTTCAGCAGGCTGCCAGCCTTGGAGCCACAGTGGGCACAGCAAAGTGCCAGATAGCAAAGGACAGAAAAGAGAGCAAGGAGTGAATGGGCCCAGCGGGTTCTTGAAATTATTTGGCAAGAAAATTTTAAAATTTACATTTTAAAGAATGAAAAGTAGAATATTGCAGAGTAACCAATTTTGCCATAAGCTGCTCTTTACAGCAAGCTGGAGGTAATAGCAGTGAAAGCTATAGAGGCTCTTCAGCTGCAATCAAACTTAAACCTCCTGCTTGCTCATGTTCCCCACGCCACTGGCACTGGAGGGCCCCGAACAGCATGTACCACAAGTCAGAAGAAAGCCCCTTATGCTTCTGGCAGCAGCCATCTTCACTCTTTTCCAGCCACATTACCATCAGCTGTGGGTCATTACTGGAATTCAGTCTGCATCAACATCACAGTATAGACAAGATCCATCACTTGGTAGATACTCCAAATGGGGCCACAATACAGCTGGCGTTACTTAGGTCATCTAGCTGAGCCCAGGTCTGCACTGGCCTGTGTGAAAATAAAAATACAGAAAACCAAGTCTGTTATCAGTTGTCTTATGTTGTTCAGCAGGAGCATGCACCTCCTTTGTAAAATATCTATGGGCCTGAAAGGTATAAAATGCTAAAGACACAAAACAATCATGCACTGTTTATTTAAAAAGTGTGATCCCAGAAAAACTGAGGGACATTTCTAGCTATAAATCCAAGTCAGAAAACGACAGCAGTCTGCTGGCCGTCTGACAATCTAGGGTTTAGTATGGAACCAGCAAACAGCTAAACAAGTGCTCTTCCTAATGGCAGGAGAAGCAGGAATAGAAACACACACCCTTGGCACTCCGAGCCCAACCTTGTCTTCCTGTGGTCAAAAGCCACATGTTTTTGGACTTCCTTAACATAATTTTTGGAGTCTTTGATGCGCCCTGAATTTGCCAAAGACCTTGACATCATTATGACTACTCTAAGTCACGTCCTTCCCTTGGATTGCCTCTAGAAAAACCAGCCTCTCTCCATTGACCATATGGGCAGCCTGGTAAGAGAAGGTTTCCAGTGCAGACTCCTGCACAAGGTGCTTAAAGTCAAGCAGTGACAATATTGCTTCTACCCCCAACCCTTGCATCCTTGCCCTTCCCTCCCCAGACAAAAATATTCTCTTTGGCAAAGCAAACCACTCCCAACACATAAAACCAACTGCCAGACCAGAGTTCGAGTGTGCCTGTGCTCCTAATTCTAGCTGAATAAACCAGCTATTTCCCAGCTTCATACTGAAACAAGATCAAGGGACCACTGGTGTCCCCTATCCCACCCTCCCAGCACCACAAGCAGGACAGCCCAGTCCAGCTCAGCAGCTGGACTGGAGTCCCCCAGTGCTGCTGTGAGCACCACACTGTGCGTGGTATCTGCTGGCCAATTAAGGTACAACCATAGTAATTTTTTTCTCTTGAGCATATTTTCAGAGCTGTTCCCTTTGAGATACATATTTAAGAGGCTGCAATCCAGTTAACACATGTGCACACACTCACAGGCACACACACACAGAGCTGATTACATACAGCTTTCCTTACAGTCCTGATAATCTGGATAATTTATTCAGGTTGGCAAAGTTTGAGTGTTTTTCCACTTCCTCTGCAGAAGGGGAGCAATGTGATTGTTGCTGTGGTGATCCTTCCCTTAATATTTTTAGCCATGATCTGGCTTAAAGTCATGACTGGTTCTGGAAAGTGTCATTTTGTTAAGGCATAATATTAAAACATCAGCAAATAGCCTTTTATTTTTCACACTGAATAATATATATATATTCCTTGAAATTCACATGTACAAACAAAAACATGTAGATATTCCTTTATCATAAACAGGACTGGTTTGGGCCTTTATTTTGTATCCCCTGTTCTCCTCCATCTCTTTGGGATAAATCTGCACAATCAGAACCTCTGCCTGCCCGGGTTATGTTTTCAGGAGGGTACATACTTAGAAACATCAATGCTGACATTAAGAGTCATTGCATGTATAATCCCCCAGGCATGGGGTTTTAAAAAGGTACCTCCTTCCCCATTAGAGAGGTTAATGGCTACTCTGCAGAAGGAGAGCAAGGAGATTTCATTTTTTTCCTCCATTCATGAGGTTGCAGAGCCAGCATTCCTCTCTCTGCGGAGAGGACAGCAAATGTCAGCTCCCTCCCTTCTTTTATACCTTGATCAATGAAGCTGTTGGCAGAGAAAACTGTTATGCACACAAAGAAAAGTAGTACAAAACTTCTCCTACTGATGGAAACGGCCAACAGCAAGTTATTCCCATTTGTAGCCTGAGCTGTAGAGACACCCTTGCATGGCTTTACCAAAGTAAGGGTGGTAGCAGCACCACCATCCCCCCAAACCTACAGCTCTGCCATTGCATGCCAGCAGTGCACAGCACGCAGGGAGGTGCTGATAGCAGGTGGAGGTCCAGCCCTCAAGCATTTGTGCTTATCTTCTTCCCTTCACTCTGAATAACCAACCTGAGCATCCTGAGAATGGCTGTGTTTTTAAAGTTGCAAACCTACTTTCACTAGACTGCTTTCCCATAACCTGCTTCACATGGAATTCTCTCATAGGATTAATCACAGAAAAGGATACCATGCAGCAGAGATGAAAATAAACTCAACTGGGCCAATGGAAAGCTGTCCTCTCATTTAGTCGTGATTTTCTGAAAATTATTGTTTGAGATAAAATTTCGTTTGTCTAGTTTAAAATCCAGGATTAATCATTTGGGAAAGCTGACAATTCTCTTCTGCCATTTTGTATCTCCTACGGGTGTTTTCCAGCATTTAAAACAATCTCCCGATTACTATTCTTTGAGGTAGCAATGAACAAGGGCTTGTTTATTTTGCATTCAGGCAAATAAAAAGTGACATTTCAAAAGGTTTTATAATTTCCATCATTGCAACCAAATATGTTTGGTGTATCTGAATAAACCTGATTCAGATATTTGTTCTTGAGAAGCACTAGCAGAAGCTAGCACAAAACTTTTCTTTTACAATGGGATTGCAAATATAGGTGATACGAAACTTCATATTTTCTTCATTTTAATAAGAAAAGCTCCTAGAAGAGAAAGAAACTGATCAACAGACAGGCATGTGTGTATGTATTCACACACAGACACACAAGCATTTACTATGAACTGCATTAATCAAGATGAATACCACAGCACAAATGTGCTTGCGTCTTTTATTTCTCACTGCTTCTCTAGAAATTTCAGGATTTTTAAGATTTCATCTGCAAGTTTTCAGTAAGTGCTAGAAACTCATGCCATCCAAAAAAACAACTCAATCCTCTGTGGTCTTAACACTCTCTGGATAGATGCTGGTGGATTCAGCAGCCTGTTGGTGCAGCAAGCTACGTCAGAGGTGCAAAAAACCAGCCTATGCTGCATAGATGGAATTAAGACATAGCTTCCTTCAATCCTTTCCCACCGTCAAGAGCCCCGGGAGGGCACTTGGCCTCTGCCTTCCCACTGATCCCTAAAGGCAACGCATTGGACCAGGATGACACTCGCGTGCGGCTAGATTGCACCCTGCATGACATTTTGGGGACTCTCTGGATCCTGTGCAACAGCCAAACAGGGAGGCTGTGCTCGTGCTCATCCGCATGATGCCAGCAGGCCTCCCACAGCTGCAGCCGGCCCTCCATGTCAATTCCCTCACCAGGCAGGGCACAATCCAGCCCCTGATCTTAATCACGACCTGGCCTGGGAAGGGCAGGATTTGACAGCTGGGTTTTTTTTCACCTTTACCCTTTCCATGCCCTGTCCCATCCTGTGATGCCACCACTACCAGAGTAATCTGCAGACAGGCATTTATTTATGCATCATGTGTACATGTGTATTCTTGCCCACATTCTTGCCTGAGAAATGACAGAATTCTGCAAAGAAAGGAAGTGACAACTCTGGGAGCTGGGAGCCCTTATCCGAGTCATTTTAAGAGAGTCAGATTTCACTCCACAGACCCACTGTAATTTAAACCCGGTCCCATTGTGCGAGAAACAAAACCAAAGCAAAGGTGACTCTTTGTTGGATGGAGCTCAGCTGCCTAGAGCTACTTTGCCACCTCTCATTAGCTGCAAATGCCAGGTCTCACTTCCCATGCTCAGCCAAAGGTGCTGGATTTTGGCTCACCTTCCTTTAGCGTGCACCAAGCCTGATCTAATTGCAGCTTCATGGGACCAGATTGAACCTTCAAGTCCTGCTCTGCCATGCTCAGCTCCATTTCCATGCAAACTCTCCGCATTAAGGCAACTTTCCAACACATACTCCAAGCAATTAGAAGATTTCCTACCTGCCGTAAGGCAGCCTTATTGTGAGTGTATATCATAACATAGATTATTGCGTGTTATTCCACACCCAGATTGCTGCCTTTGTTGCAGGGGGCTGAGCTACAGCCCCTGTGGGAGCTATGAACAGCGCATTTGCAAGCAGAATGTAGGTTTCTGTGCTATTTCTGAAGCTCTGCAATTCACTTCCTGCCTCGTGCATGGACTGGGGTTTTGCTTAGATGCAAAGCTCAAATTGAGCTGTCAGTCACAATATACTTCTCATTTTCCCATTTTAGAAAAGGGATTTATACCAGTAAAGGATGCACTCCGCACAAAACCCTGTAGCCTTAACTACATTGGCTCTGGAGCAAAATACCATAGCGAGATGAAGGTGTGTGACAGAATTAAGTCTGTGCTATAAAGCAAGCCCAAATCCCAGTCTTGCTGAAGAACAAACAGTGGTCTCCTTCGGCTGCACTGGACTTCAAATCAAATCCCTGCAGAGCTTGATAAGAAGTTGTCCAGGTAAAAACAAACTGAATTATTTAATAGCATATTTTCTAGCAATTTCAATGATTCCTGCTGACAGTTTAGTTTTAAGGACCAAGTTCTCAGACAATAACTCATGACCCAATTCTGAAGTCAAGACTTCAGTTCACAAATAATTTTTCCCATACATTTTTGAAGAGAAAGGATGCTAAAAGAAGGCCATAGTAAGCCCAAAAGAGACAAAAACATTTGGCCAGATATTTAAACCAGATAAACTCAAATTAGTAATAAATACAGATTTTCAGCAGCACTTTTTTGCAAACCCATAGAGGGGAGCTTAGAGGCTCCTAAGTCAAGGCAGGTAAGAAGCTGGGTAGTCTTTACTAGTTACTGCCTTACCACACACTACCTGCTTACCTCCAACCCGTGTGAAATGAAGGCAGAAGGTAATTCACTGATAATACCACACTGAATGTCTTCAATTCTGACTGCATTCCTCCCTCCTTCCCCACTACTAAAAGGTATTAAGATGTTTACACATCTTTAGTCAAATCAGTATCATAAAAACAGAGAGCTCAATTTTGAAAGGGGAAAAAAAAAAAAAAAGAAAAACAAGACCAGGATATTTACTCCTCACCTCCTCTCACCTTTCTCCAGAGCTTAATTTTGAATTAGCTTTGCGACTTGGCTAATTAGCCTACACACTGATATTTTTAAATGATGATTAATTTTTCCATCTCTTTAGAATACAGGCTTAATTGTAGTGATCACAGCTGCTCGTTGCTATAGCTTCTTAATGCTTATTTAATCTTTGAGGTCCCAATTTAAAGCCTCCATCTCTGGGTACCTTTAAGGAGGAGTTGGACACACATCTGTCAGGCATGATGTTGATATAGTCATACTTGCCTTCAGAGGGAATGATGGTTTAATGATCTCTTAAGGTCCTCTTCAGGGCTAATTTTCCATGACAGAGTCCAATCATAACACAACCTAATTGCAATATTTCAAGAGAAAGCTACCCCATCCCAGTGGCTCCTCCTCATCCCCCACTTCTATTTTGTTTGTGTTTTAGTAAATCCTTTCTCTGTAGTGTAGTTTGGTCTTAAGAAAAGCAGGAAGAGTATCTTTGAACGACTTCCCCCTAGGCCAAATAGACAACTTTCAGGTGACAGATAGGGAACCATCAGCTCTATCTTTCTATTTCACCATCTGTTGTATGTGACATAAAACTAGGAAATTCAATATTGAGAGGAGAGAAGTAAAACAGAGTCTCTTACCAGGCTTTCACAGACACAGGCTCTGGGCCTCTTCACCAGCAGAGCACTCAGGAGTACAAGTTTGATCTGGACTGGATCTGGGCAGAAGACTGAATTTCTATCAAGTTAGTCATAGTACCTGAGACACAGCTAATATCTGTTTTGGCACATAATTTGTCATTGCCATTCCAACATCAGACAGTCTTTGGAGGTTTGAACCATATCTGGAGAGACTTGAATGATACCCATGGCACCAGTGCTCCGCATTGTGTGGCCACTATGTCTATAAAACACTCCTGGGGACCTTTCTGATAGGTTTACTCTATTGTCAGAGTCTGGTCTAAAGAGGCATGAGTGCCTTGGCCTGCTGGGATTTCTGACAGACTTTTGGAGGCAGGTCCTACAACAATCATGAAGCAGTTCACAACCCACATGTGCATATTTCTGAACTGTAAAATGTTCCAGAAATTCCTGGTGTATTCTCCACAATTTCTACCTTCTGTTCTGCTTTTCTTCCTTTTTATAAATTTCCATTCTCTCATCACTTCAGTAAAGATCAAAAGCCATTGTATTGTTCTGTTTGACAGATCAAATCCCTCTAGACTAATCTCTGCAATGTCACACAGATTTGCAGACATATTTTTCTGGAAAAGTTAAAACACATTTGAATATTGTTCAATATATTATAATCCTTTGTCTGTTCATTTTTAATCGCCTCTAGAGTGAAACTTTATGTTTTTCATTTGAACACAAAGATTTCTTTCATGCCTAAGTTGTAAATTAGCAGTGGGCAAAGCAATTGCAAAAAGAGAAAAGGAGAGGGGCTGAACATTCCACCTCTCATCAGAAAATAACGAGCCCAGGGTGAGATAAGGAGCACACATGCCCACAGCTGAAGCCCTTTCCATCTTCCCACCACTCACTGCTGTGACCTGGTGCAGACCCACGACTATCCACCCCACGTAAGACTCCTGTTCGAGTGCTCTGGTCCTGGAGAGACTTTGGAAACCAGCACAGAAGCTTTAAACCTCCCACGCTCAAACCAAGTCTTCCCCTTTGCTTCTTTGCCAAAAACATCTGACAGGATTTCAGTTGCACTCTTCTACAGATGCTGTTTCCTGAGCTGGGGCTGTACAACATAGCAAGCCATAGTAGCAACAGGCAACTGAAGCCCTTTAAGTGCCTGTGTTTATCCCCAGAAAGGAGTACAGTAGGTATGAGGAGACAGAAGATGACTTCTGGCAGCACTTGGCCTGAGTGGATTTACCAGCGTTTCAGCAAGCAGGGTGAACTGGAAGGGGACACTTGATTTGTAGCCTGCCAGCCAGCACTAGGAGAAAGACTAGAAGACTAAGGAAGGAGTTCCCTGGCCACGGAGGAGAAAGAGTGCCGAGTTATCGAAACTGCGTGGACATCAGGGAACCATCTGGACCTCTTTCTGCAGTTTGCAGCTGATCTCCAAACATTTTGTGGAACGCTGCTCCCCATGGGTACAAATGTTTGCTCATCCTTACAGGGGAAACAGTAACACACAATTAAAAGTATGTTTTGTAAGACTGTATTGTTTACAAACACATTAGCTAAGAAAGGATGAAAGTCGGGGCGGGTTTCAAGTGATTTTGTTTTATATTTTAGTTCTCTAAAATTAACTGTGGTAAACTGACTGCTTTTGATGGCCAGATATAACAAATTCAAAACCTTAATGTCTTTCTCTAATATAAAACAAAAAAAAAACAATCCTTTGATTTCAGTTCTCTCCTTTAAAATTCTCTGACTGTAATTGCCTCTGGCTCCTTAGATAAAAAGAAGGGTCTGATTCCCTACTATTGCCTGTATACAGCCCAAGGGACAGAACTGAAGGCTATGGAATTTCTCCAAATGCATATGACCAGCAACAAAATCTGGTCAGGTGAATTCAGGGAGAGTTTTTCTAATGGTACATCTGTGCTCTAACCTGCAAGGGGAAACCGCAAATCTCTCTTTCGGTACAGCACACCCATTATATAGCTCCAGATAGATGCACGTGGTAACACTGTACTAAAACTATGTACTACAATGTGTCAGAGATAGGAAAAAGGTAGTGGAGAACAACAATTACCATTTTCCGATTCTCAGGTATATGTACTGTCAGCACTGAGCTTTCCTTACCCAAAGAGGGGACCCACAACCAATACATTGCTGCCCTCCCAGGAAGGTGTCCTGTGGAGCAAAGCATGGTGGAATCCAGCCCATCCCCAACTCTTCTGCCAGCATAAGGTTTTAAATGCTAAGGTCTTACTCTTAGTGTACTTTGTGCCCAGTCTCCCCTGCAAAGGCTCAATGTTGTCTACAAATATGATTTCATCAAGAATTTTTCTACCTATTCTGAGAAAACACATGGCACAGTCCCTCAAGGAGTTCAGTTTGGATCTGATGAGATATACCAATGATGCTCCACTACACACAGTCCTCATAAATCTTTCCCTTGCTGTTGCCAGAACACTGGCTGGTTTACGCTAAACCAACCATTTCTTCATTCATTTCGTAGGTACCACATCATTTTTCTTTTTTAAAATATTCTGTGATTTTTCTGGGTAGGGTTTTTATGCCAGAACATGCCCTTGCCTGTTGGCTTTGTTCCAGCCTGAGGTGTAGGTTTTTCCTAGCAGAGCATTGGTTGCACCTACAAAAAGACATCACATATCCTACCACAAAGCTGCAGAATTTCAATGCTGTTTGAAATCATTGTGTCTGTAATACCATCCCTCCAGGGATCTGATGAAGGGTGCTAGCATATACATAATTTTTTAACTGTACACCAGGAAAAAAAAAAAAAAGACACTACATAGGAAGTGTCATTGTTGTGAATTGAATTTATAACATTTAAAGAACCAACAAGTGGACTGGTAATGTGATCTACCTACAGATTCAGATGTTAACTTCTCCTGAGGCAGATTACTTTCATTGGGTGCTGAAAACTGAACCTTGTTATAGAAGAGTTCCTAATTTTATTCCAGCCTGACCAAATATAAACTTTTGTCAAACAAGGAGTTACTGGATTTGTCAAAAATGTAAAGGAAACCTGTGTTATCCTAAAAACTGCATCAGATAACCTAATGCTGAGTTTCAGCCTAACACCTAATGAAGAATCTGGCCTATACTATAAAGACAAGAGCAGTCTGGGTCAGACTGTGGATGCTACGCTGTGGGCCCATGGCAGAGACTGCCATTTAACAATGCAGTTCTGGAAACCTTGAAGTCACATTCCTCTCCTTGGGATGCCCAACTAGGTTGGCTCTTGACTCCCTCTAAGCATACAAAAAAAATCGGGGATGCCAATTACAACCCTCTATAATGGGGGAGAAAAAAAAAAAAAGTAAATCAAGTACATTTGGACTAAGATGCAATTTTTTTTGATAGGGAGCAGAGTACAGTATGGTTCGGCTGCAAATAAAACCCAACTGCTCTTAACAGCACCCTGCAAATCTGCTAAGGACCTATATACGGACAGCAGGATCAATAGAAGCTAAACTTGCATTTCATAGTTGGAATCAGAGCCACTTCATACTGACAAAATAATAAAACAGCAAAAGAACAATGAGACACTCTGGCACATGTGTACATTTTCTATAACCACACATAATGAAGGCTTTAGCAATGCAGAACTCAACCTCCCAGCTCAAAGTTTTATTGGCCATTATCTCGCTGGATTTGAAGCAATGGCTCTGGATGCAGTAAAAGACATTCATTTTTCACAATGTTTCCCCACATAACTGACAAATTTATTATTGTTATAAAAAAGGACACAATTTTTAAATCCTCAGAGTGCCTGACTTGTAATGGTGCCAAATATGTTTCTCTTTTCATTAGCATTCAGGGATCACTATGTCCAAACCACCCTCATCTACTTTTTCCACTAGATGCAGCTGATGTTGGATCACCAGCCACCTCAGTTCTGGTCCAAGGCAATAGCCTAGGACCAGAGGAATCAGATATTCTGAGAGGCTGTTTCCAGATTAGAATGGAAACTTCTAGACATCCCCAATATAACCTCCCCGTGGCCTATTGCAATATGGTATGAACTCTGCGAAAAGTTTGTGGCTACCCTACCTCCCTGGTTGAGAACTATAGACACTTCTCTCAGTATGCAGAATGGTTCTAAAAGTAGGTACATTCAGAAATGGAAAGAATTATCAAAGAACTCAAAAGTGTTACTTAAACCTCTGGAATGCATGCATTCTTCAACAGCCTTTGTGTATCTTCCACCCCCATAGCAATACAACAGGTTTTAGGTGGTAACTGTCTGAGGAGGTCACAGGAAAAAAAAGGACAGAAATTAGCAGAGCATCAAGGTACTTGGTTAGCCAAACTTTGCTTCTCCCAAGGAGAAGTACAGTCCTCCCTTCATTTGAAAACCCTGTGAAAGAGCAGGAGCTTGAAGCCAGAGACTTCCTGCTCTCTACTGGGGCTCCTCAACTCCTTGGACCTCAGCCCAATGACCCAGATCTCAACACCACATCATTCTGAAAATATCTTTGATATATTGTCTCTCTCTTTCATGAAGTAACCTTGGGGGCTTGATACAAGACATAAACATGGCTCCCCTCCACTGGACATGCCTAAACTTCCCTACTGGAAGAAGGCTTCTTCAGGAAGGCTGGACCCTGTTTCTTCTCTGACTTCACTAGACACTTCTTCACTCTACCATCTCTCATCCTATCTACCCTCCTGGTCAGCACAGACCTCTCTCTCCTCTTTGCCCACAATTCTCCTTTATCTCAGAGACCCATCCTGGAGCTCACCACAGCCAGTGACACCAGGGAATGAAATGTGGTGGCCATTTATATTATCCCCTTGAATAACTCTCACACCAGTTGTATCCCTGTCCTCTGGGATAGCCAAGCTTCAGCAGGCAATGGTATCACAGCGAGTGCCATTAATCCAGTCACATCCACACATCGTATTTTACCTTATCAAGCCTGCAGTAAGGACTTGTCTTTATTTCCACTTAGCTGCTTCTCACCTACCTTCACTGTAGCCCTCACTCCTTTTTTTATTTCTTTGTCACGTTCAGACATAGCCCCAGTGAGGGAGGGTTGGATATTTCTTCTCTCATCACAGCCAGCTAGGAATTTGGCACACAATCAGTTGTTTGTGCTGTCTCTGAAGTAAAGGGAGACAGTTTCAGAGGGCTGTTTATCCCACTATTCAGGTACACCAGAGAGGGAGGAATGCATCACCTGATAGACAGCAGGAGGTCACGCAGCAAGGTCTAAGAGGAGAAGGTGAACATTCAGATGGCTGCAATTCGGCAGGGCCACGCTTACAGCATGAATAATAAAGATCTGAAAGACAGTGACCAACTGATCAAGAGCTTCACTCCTCTGGAAGCCCATATGTCCCCTCCTTTCCATTATCACTTGCAAGTTGAGGGGTGGGATGGTGATTTCTGGTGTCCCCAGGAGGTTGTGAAGACCATAAGGGCATGTTCAGCACTGGTCTGTGGGGCTGACATCAGTTCTGTGATACACCATGCTCAGTGTTAGGTTATCATTTGGGTCAACATCCACAAATGTTTCTTTCAAACTTCTTTTCAGACTCTGCATCAAGGTTAAGCCTAGTTCTCCAGGATCCACATCAGCCTCCATTTAAGGCAAGGAAAACAAAGGGAACTGTTCCTTTGAAACTACTAACGATTGAAGCCTTTTAATTCTTTTCCTGTTTGCCATTAATTTCTGCCCCCGTGAGCCTCAGAGCTTGCTGCTTTATCTTCTAAGCTTTAGAAGCCTTGTTTTCCTCAAGGACACCTTGGATTTATGAACATTTATTTTTTTGTTCACCATGCCCTTCCAATTTTTTTCAGAATCAGGAAGTCATTACAGCACTAGTTGATTCTCTCTCCTTGCCAGGTGAACCTTGAGTTTTGAAAGTAAGTGTTTTCTGTATGCAGGGAGTTCTTTCTTGATCGTTTTCCAAGTAATACAGAATGCCTATTATAAGAAAGAAATCTCCATATATTCTTACAAAAACACAACACTAATAAAAAGAGATAAATCTATATCGATCCTCAAATTCCCCACCCCAATATTCAAAGCAATATGTTATCTTTATTCAGAGAAAAGATTGCCTCCTTTGTAAATCAACAAATTCACCTTTTTTCAAGCCTGCTTCTCCTTAATAGTCTCATCTATACTTTCTTCCTCACCTTGATGCTTCTGTCTGCTCATTGTCATTGGGAGTCCTATTTTTACCAGGCATGCAAATAGGACTCTTGAAGACTTTACTGATGTCCACATCTATAGTCTCATTTTGCCTTTACGTCCTTTCTTCTGAGTCCAACCTAAGCAATGCATAGTGAAGTCAGAGACTGCATGTCTTTATTGACAGTGAGTCCTACTTATGAACACAAAAGAATTCAATCTCTTCTCCTTATTTCACAAGTCTATCTAAAAGGATATTCTTTCACTTTAGGATATATCCTGAGAATAGAGTGGAAAGTTATTTCAGGTCTCTTAATTCCCCTTGCCAATTTGTACAGCTTTTCAGGCAGATATTGTCCAAAATACTTTCAAAATATTTTTCCCCGGTTGTTATGACAAACTCCAAACAAACCAATAAGTGCCCAGCCTGCTGAGCAAGCATGAAAAAGGGTCTGTATGACAGACAACCAAAATGTGCTGTCACACTATCCATACTGGCAGGGAAAAAGTAAGTACTGGAATAACGAACCAACACCAGGCTGAGTTACCACACGTGATTGTTAGTAAAACCGTGCTGTCACTCATAAAATGAAAAAAAAGAAAGGCCACCCTCATGCACCTCACTGATGTGTTGTGGAAGGCAACAGTAAAGCAAAGGGCAGAGCCTCCCAACATTGCCAGTGGTGGGAGCGAAAGTCTATCCATAATGAGTCTGTCAGAAGAAGGGTGGGGGAGAAAAAGAAGAGAAACTAAGAAATTGATGAATTTGCAGTTTATCCCTAGCATAAAAGCCCACCTTGCGTATTGTTCCACGTCACAAGCCCAAACCTGCTTCCAGGAAGTCAGTGACAGCCAAGGGTCAGGGTCCATTCCAGTTAAGTATCTTTACAAGCAATATTTGGAATATCAGTGAACATACAAGTTCCCATTTCCTTTTAGCACAAATAAGTGTGTTCTTTTAGAGTATAAATATTTTAAAACTGTTGATTCTTACATCTTTCTCTTACCTTTATGGTCTTCAGAAACTAAAATATTGTTACCTGCACTCACTTCATTTATTTAAAATCTCATCAGCTTGTCTACACAACATAGGTTCTCAAATGGATGAAGCCATGACTCTCTTTTGATATTTTTGGGTTGCTCCTCAGATCTCTGAGGAGAGCAAGGCACAAGATGAGTGGCAGCCTAGGTCTGAGAACCTGTCCTGGTCTTTCTGCTACATTGAGGTGCAGCAAGGCAGTGCAATCTGCATGAGAAGTACTTACAATGACAAAACCAACAAAGTGAGATAAGAATCAGGAAGAGAAGCCGAGTTCTTTGTCTCTTCTTCCAGCAGAGTTCATTTCAGAAGCACAGGCAGAAGTCCAATCTGAGATTTAGCTAGGAATGTCACAGGCAAACATTCGCCAGTTCATGACATCTGCTTGCATGCAGGTCATCCTCTGAAAACTACAAACCTGTTTTTCATGATGAAAAAACCAAAAACTGTCAAGACTTACATTCCTGAGAGATTTCCAATCCCGTCTGCCACACTGCCTGGGGTTTTAGAAAGCATCAGCCCTCAGTTTTTTTTCTCAGTGTGATTCTCTTCAGTAGTACCTTCCCAGCAAAAAGGAGCCCCATTGCATCCCTCCTTCTGCTAGTGCAATGCAGAGGGCTGTAAGGTCATCATTGCCTCAGGCCAGTAGTGGTCCCTGAGACCAAGAACCTCAGAAAAATTTTATTGGTAATAAGTTTATGATGTCTGATCCTGTTCCTCACCAGGAGTGCAACCCATTATGAAGGGCACCCCAAAAAATTGCCAGCGAAGCTTTTAAGCTGCCACCCAATTTATATGCACATTCCAGATATGTAATTGGAAGAATTCAGCTGAGCAAGTTTTTCAGACCATCACTTCTGTTATATTGGGATGATTTCTGTGACATGCTGCTTGTCTTACCAACTCCATAGATCTTAAAAGGAGAAAGAAGGAGATAGTCAAAGAAACATCACCAAAAAATGAGCTGAACTAGGTTTTCATTTCACAATCTTCTATTGTGAAACAAAAGCTGTACAGCATGTTGTAACGTTGATAATCTCTGCTTTTCAACAGTATTACATTCTCATTTCTAGCTCTTGCTCTGGATATTCAGAGACTCTTGAGGGACCTAGCAGGTTGCAGACTGAGTGGAAATTAGGTATTTAATGGTGCAGGATAAATGCACATAAATTACACAGTTCTGCATTTTAGTATATTGGTATCATTAACACCTATAGAATACAAATATTTCTGTGTCACCACATGGAATGACTTTTTAAATCTGAAATTAAAATGCATTCAAATGCACAGCAAAACAATGCTGTTGTTTGACTACGCATAATTGTAGGTCAAGAAGCGAAGAAGAATATCATGTTCAATTTATGAAAGCTGCAGAGTGGAATTTAGTCACTTAGCTGAAGGGAGCACTATTATACTTATGAATAAGAGATGGGAAATTTCCTCATTACAAATGTAGCTAATTTAAAGATGGATTTTCCATCATGCTATAAATTTCAAAATACCTACACCTAGATTTGATTAAAGAAAAAAAAAAAAAAAAGACAACTTTTAAAACAACTTTTCAAAGTCAGAACTTCCAAATATTTCATGACACAAAGTCCTTTATAAATATTTCATTTGAATGCTTTTCAGAAAGCCTAAAATGACTCTTTGGATAAAATCATTATCTTTTTGACTTTTACATAAATGAACAGAATATAACATATCTGAAATGAAAACGTCAATGGAGCCAATACATGTTTCAGCGAAACATTTCAATTCATCAGCTGACCACTGCAACTGAAAGTTTTCTACCAGGTAAATGTACAAGCAGGCATCAGGAAAAGGGATTTTCTGTAACACAATTTGGACCATTATTTCATGGAAAAAAAGTATTATGAATTTAGAAATAGCAGTCAGGCATCCACTTTTCCCCAAAAGGCAGTGAAAACCAGGTCACACATTTGTGTCCTTACTCTCCTTCCCTACTTGTGTCTCCTACTGAGTATTCTTTGAGGGGATAAGGGGGTGCAGGAAGGTTGCAGTTGTCCTGACATGCTGGAGTCAAGCCTGAGTCCACATAGTTTATGAAAGTTGAGATTCACAGGCCAAAAAGGCTGCACAACAAATAAAGGCTGGACACCTTGTCTTGCCCTCTCCTGGACCTCTTGTTCCAAGTCACAGCATCAAAATTAAGGCAAAATTTATGGCAGGCAAATTCACATCAGTTTCAAAGACCTAGAGATGGAAAGGTTGTGAGGGAAATTGCCAGCCCTGGAAAAGATGCAGCCCATATGAAATTACATTTAAAAAGGAGAGAGCACTGCATATTGATCTGACCTTTGCCGGAATAAAATATTAACCATAAGGCCCTCCCCTCACACTAACCCCAACTATTATACTGACAAACAAAGTAGATAACAAAGTCATCTCACAAAACAAGAAAGAAAATTACCCAGGGAGACTTACAATAGCATTTGCCCCAAACATGTTTTCTGAAAATATTTTGTCATAGATAAAAGAGCGTCACTTTAAGAGATTTACTTCCTTTTCTTGGGCAAATGTTTGTAAATTAGGGAGGAAAATTGCCAGTGACAGTCACTTGCAGATTTGTAGGAACCTTTCAGTTGTGTATTACATGACCCTTGTTACCATGTGAAGGTGATGTCCATCGGGTTAGCTGGGATCACAACATGATACGTAGTAGAGATTTCTAATAAATAAATCTTTCCTGCGGCTTCCCCATCCTCTGTCTAGTCATTCATCTCTCCATAATTTATAGGATAACACATCCCAATCCTATGGGTAACTCCAAATAGCAGTTTATAAATCAACCTAGGTAAGAGAAGGTAAAGCTTCTTTCCTTCTTACTTTAAATTAGCCGCCCACCTTCCGGTTCAAGAATTGGGACTTTTTCATAGTTTCCTCTTCTCCCATCCAACCAACACTGAAATAAGAGCTCTATGGCAAAGGATATGGGGAATTTTCAGTATTTCCAGGGAACAGAAATGACTTAATGGAAGCCCTGGAAAGTTCAGGGCCTTCAATTTAGTGTCATACGGTTATTTACTTTTTTCTAGGATATCATGGTCACCTTTTAACTCTAAAAATTTGAACTTCTGAATTAGCATTTGTATTTTTGAACAGATAAAACCAGTTCCAACGTATTTTCCAAATCTGTATAAATAGTTCTTGATTACTTCTACTGAGTTATGTTCTAGGAAAATCCACAGTTTATAAGCTGTACAACTGGCAAAGCTACAGCTCAAATAATACATATAATCCTACACCAACCACAGCCCCATGCAGTCCCTGAGTGACTGAGCGTGTTTCAACTACATACACTCACAGGAAAAAAGTACTTCAGCATCAATACTCCTTCCATGTAGACCACATACGTATGCATGGCTGGTGACTAACCCACAGTGGCCATGTCTTGGCTTCTCTTTCAGACCCCTCCTAAGAAATGCCTGTGTGGTGGTGCTCAGGGTGCCTCAGGAACTTAGGGCACCCTGAACAGAGCATCCAAAGAGACCTTCCTATCCTGACAAACAGCCACCTATTCCACAAGTCCTTGCTACACACATGAAAAAAGAAGCTGTTGCATATCGTCATTGTAGCCACCACAGAAAAAAATAGAGGACTTGAGGGACATGAACTCATGAAGAGACAGCACCTTCTCACACAACTCTTCAGTAGGACTGTAATTCCCAGAAAACATCTACAAATACAGCACCCAAGAAGAGGACGGAAATGTTGCCCAAAGCACCGTATTTAGTGAGACACAGGGTCAGTAACGTCAGCAGCAGTGTAATACTGAAGGGTAGTGAATGGGAGAAGTTTTAGTCTGATACTCAGCCTACAAAAGAATTCAGGGACAGGTGCAGAGTTTAAACAGCAAATATGCAAAAAAAACCCCTCAACACTAGCAATTTGGGGAAAACAGTGATTGCACAGGAATGGAACAACCAAAAGATGCAGTTTTCTAAAGCTCTTAAAGTAGACCAAATCTTTTGGCTTACATTTTTCCTAAGCCCTTGCTTATACAAGTTCTCAAACACATTTCTGTGACACTTTCCCCCAAATGAAAGCTGAGTAAGAATTTGGCCTAGCTAAATTTGCAATTAAAAGAACCATGAAACCACAATAGGAGAAACAGCTTTTGGAAGGATTGACAAGGACCATTGATACTGTTACCAAGGTAAGAAAGATCATTCAAATATACTGGATGAAAATAAAATATAATTCCAGCTGTTGCCATTTCAGTGTGATGTGGTCCAGTACTCCCAGAAGAGAAAAGTCCATGTGAATTCAATCCAGATGTGATTAACATGCCCCAAGGGTGAGACTTGGGACAAATATGTCTCATAAGCAACACACCTCTGCCAACTATCTCCACACTGGAAATATAAATTGCTTTATATTTAAAATAAGTTTAATAAAATAAATATGAAGCTACCTTTAACCCTTAAACTAGAAGTCAATGATTTGTCAGACAGATGGAGCTTGTTCTAGAGTGTTAAGGAAAACTTCATGATAAGAGGACAGTTTCCCTACTGCCAAATTATTTAGGCCTTCTTTCTACCTTCTCCCCAGGTCCTTTGAGACAGCGTGACAACCCTAGCATGCCAGGAGTAGGCAGAGATCAGCTTCAAAGATCAGATTTTTTGTCTGGAAGGAGTTGAGTCATTTTGTTCAGAGCAAATGCATGTTTCACCAACATGGGACTGGTAACAGTAGTACTAAAAGAGTTACTTCATTTGGATCCTCAGTTATTAAGGGATTAATTTTGGCCTCTGAGCTATGTTACTGCTTCTTGAGGAAAATTTTGGCTAGTGCTGTCTCTTACTAATATGAGGAAATCCATGACTACCTGATTACACAAAGTGTTGGGTGTCATCAAATACAAGGGAAGGAATCAAGGAGTAGGTTGTTTTTAATACCAGGCTCTCCATATCTGTGCATGTCTCCCTTGTTTATACTCAAATTAAATTTTCTAGGTGGAAATTCCATTAGAATCCTCCTGCTTTCTGCTTGTTTCTACTGTAAGGCTTATTGCTCAAGGGATCAACAAATCCAGGCAGCAGACCCACTCCAAACCTGGTTATCCACAGCAGTAACCATTATGAAATCAGCTGAAATTTTCAGTGGAAATTTCTATCACATTTCCAAAATCTGTGGAAGCAGCTTCAGGCGCGTATTTACGATGTTCATATTTGCATTCAAATGATCCAGTTTCACCATTATGAATTTTCGGCTTATATCTTCAGATCTGGACTGGAGTTCACACAGATCACCTTCGTTGAAGCAGTACCAGAAATGAGAACACGTTTCAACAATGACACAACACAACTGAATCTTGACCTCAGGGCAACAATTTTTTTTGGTACAGCTAGAGATTTGTGAAATGAGCAATTATGCAAGAGTTCTCAGAAGTCAGGAGGTTAAAGGAAAAACACAGAGGTATGTTGACATGGTGCTTGGGGATATGGATTAGTGTTGGGTTGGTGTTGTTTTGGGTGTGGTGTGTGGGGGGTTTTTTTGGGGTTGTTTTTTTTGGTGGTGGTGGTGGTT
>JAOXNO010000013.1:70035933-70093156 GCA_028565335.1 Limnodromus scolopaceus | reverse complement strand
GGTTGGACTAGATGATCTTAAAAAGTCCCTTCCAACCTAGGTGATTCTGTGATTCCAGAAATACATAAACCCTGTACCCTTGCTGAGATCCCAAACAAGAATTTTGACATTAGTTAATACCCTCTTGTTCAGTGGGGCTAAGTCTTCTTAACCTCTTCATCACCCATTGAGAGCTTTGCCTTTGAGAATTTGGGGGAAGGAGACTGCGGGTAGGCATGAGTGTGTGTATGTGATGAAAGCGGAGAAAAGACAAAGGAGATCATTTCCAAGAAAGCAAGAGATGTAAATTTTCTTAACTCACATAATATTTCCTTACCAATAGTTACAGTTCTCTCTGCTTGTTTTTGTAATAGCAGTGGAATACTGAAATATCACCATTTTGGCACTGAAACTCTCTTCAGAACCAAAAGGCGATGATGAATGTGTTGCCCATGATTTCAGTTCACCCCTTTGAATGCTTGTTATTCCAAGCTCCATCATCCATTTAGTTTTGAATATTTCTGCTTCCTGCATCCCTTCCTAACATGATTTTATAAGTGTCTGCAAAATAAGTATTTTCAGCTGTGTCTGAGATGTCAAGAGAGCTGTGTATAAAACACAGGAGGTTTGCTCAGGTGTTGGTGTGTCTAAATGTTGACTAAGAATAATAACAAAATTGGAAGTCACCTTCAAGTCACCAAGCAGCTCAGATTCATGATTTTATCAGTCTCTGTCATGACACTCCATCACTGAAAAGATGAAGAATCCAATTCTATTCAGCTGCTGCTTGTACGAAAGTTGTTTCATACCTTTGAACAGCTTGGTCTCCCTCTCCATACTTTTCCTGTCCCTCCTCAAAGACTCCTCTGGTGAGCTCTACAAGCTGCTACACAAGAATTTCTACCACCAGTTCCATGGATTCTCTCGGGTAGTTTCCCCGAGTCCTACATCAGTGGTGTCTAGCAAGCCCTAACAGCTACCGTTCAGGCAAGGATACGTTTGAAGACTGTATCCCTTCAATTACACTATTTCAGAGCCGGCAGAGACAGTGTCGTATCACAGATCCCCCACATGCGATGTGGTAGATTAACTGACCTGAGCTACTCTTTTTCTTGGCTTCTAGTCAAACTCTGGCTCTGCTCATTTCAACAATCTTTTGAGCTGCAACTACCTCAAAGGACGTCTTGCTGGCAGCAAAGTCCTCTCCAGTTTACACCTGAAGTCTGCTTCTCCGCTTCCCATCACAGTCTAAGAAGGGCCTTTGAATCACCCTGTCTCCTCCGGAGGGCTGCAGGCACGCCTGTGATTTTCCAACTGCAGGATGTTCTGAACAGAGAAATTTCAAAAGACACATAGAAATAAGAAAGTGCTGATTTACAGGTACTCTACAGCAGAAAAAGTGGGACTATTTCTTTAGCACACTACTGAAACGTCTCTCTCTTGCTTCAGGATGAACACGTAATTTTAAATACCATATTATGAGTCCATGTGTAGGTCATACATTCCTTCCTGATCTCCAGGGCTGTGGCTATCTGCTCGCTGCCCTGCTACAAGCCACAGATTTTTCCCAGATGTCATTAGTCTGTACAAGACACTTTTTCCACCCCTGGTGCCTGTGATATCAAGTCCCAAACCAGGCTGCTTCTAAAGACCTTCATCCTGAAAAAAAGTGCACTGGGGAAGTGGGTCAGTTTTGATTGTAAAGAGCCTAATTTAGGACATTCCATTACCCCGTATATCTCATGCTATTGATATCTTGCTATAATTTAAAAGTAAATGCATAAAGAATAAATAAAAACACTGTAAAATAAAAGGATGTGTCTGTCATACTTTCAAACCCTTAACTTGAAAACCAAGAGATTTTTGTTTTTCCAAGAAATACACAACATTTGGCTTTTCTTTTGAAGTTCAAACAACTGCATTAGAAATAATCGAATTTGCTGTCAAATTGATATTTCAATTCCCCAAAACCCCAGGCTTTAAGTTTTATACCTCTGTTTTGCTTTTTTTTCTAATAAGTTCAGGTACTATTTAGATAAGATACTTTATAGTAAATATCTTTTGCCAAAATGAATTGTTAATTTAACAATTAATAGTTATTGTGAGGCCTTTTGAAGGTAACTGAATTTTATATATTAATCGCTAAGCAAAGTAACAGTAAAACCCCTAAGATAACATAAACCCATTTTTATCCCTTCAAGTGTTCAGTTTTCCAGAAATATTTCCAAATTAGTGCCACCCAGTTCTTTAGAATTAGTAAAAACAAGCTTTTGCAAAAATTTCAACACTAAAAGTATTTCCATTCATGTTCTCATGAGCAAAACTTGAATTAATAAAGTGAAATACTCCTTTTTACTCACCAGTTGCTTTTTTTAGTAGAGATCCTTTCAAATGGGTATTGTTCCTTCAAATTGAAAAAAAAAAGGTTCAGGCTTATTTTTCTATTTCTCATTTATATATATATATAGGTATAGGTAGGTATAAAGAGGAGTGAGCAGGAAAAAAGCAAGGGAAAATGGGATTTTAGATATTTTTTCAGATTCAAAATAAACTTTTTTTTAAGAAAGAAGTAATTTTTTGAACTACTTCTCAATAGAAATACATGAAGATATAGAAAACTTTTTAAACTAACCTCTTCTCTTTTTTATTAAATAGAGCTGTAGTCCAACACGTAGCACAAAAGAGCATGAAATGTTTTCATTTCGCACTGTCAAATGCTTTTTCAAATTCTTTGTAAAATGCTCTATGTAGGCCATCACTGGAAATGGCTCCTGGTGGTCTATGCCAGATAAAAGTTCTGCCCTGTAAGAGCAAGAGTATTAAAGCCTATGGAACGCACGCTGCTCGGCTTCAGCAGCACCAAACACCGAGAGGTAAGAAGGCTCTGACATGTGGCACATCAATGCTGAGATTGACATGAGGGAAAGCAGTGACATGCTGTATTAAGAAGGGCGTTTTAGGAGAATGCCTGGAACCTGCCAAAAACGAGAGTATAAGTTAAGGAGACAGAGTCTCCAAGAAAGCTAACTGGTCAGAAGCTGGGTAGCACCTTGTGTGGGAGGTTAAGAGGATGGATCTGAGAAGCTGCTCAGACTGTGTGTTGCCTGGCTGAGCTCAATCTTTTAGACAAGGGTTGCATCTCCTCCTGGAAGTGCAGTGGCTTCTGAAAAAAGACCAACCCCTTTGGAATCGCATGCTGTTAGTAAGAGTTGTGGGAAGCCTGTTGTGGCTGCAGCTGTGGTTAGCATCACATAATCACTGCTCCGAACAGACATGTGAAGGGTGTGAAGGTGCCTTTGCTCTGGAGAGGCGTAACAGCACCGGTAATACATTTATTGAGTCAGTAATGGGGTGCTGCCCAAGGAGACTTGCCAAATGGTGCTTAAAAATTAATGTTTAAGACACAAGTGTTTCTACAGAATTCCAGAAAACCTAAACCACCTTGTTTCACCACCTGCTTATTTTCTTTCAGCTTTTAGAGCCAAACAACTTTTCTGCCTGAGATTTTATAAAAACGACTGTTGATCAGAAGAGGTGGTAGAGGTCTGTTTTTTTTTTTTAATTTCAGCAAACCATCACAGTCATTTTTCTCCAGTTGTGGAACACTCAAATATTAGGCTATGCAGTGTTGCACATTGTGATGGTTGCATTTTTTTTGCCTAATCTTTGAAGCCTCTTAGTTTCTTCACTATGAGGCCAAGAGATGCTAGTTCTTTAAAGACGATTATTTCCATTAACACAATATCATTTGGTCAACCAGACACCTAGCCCTAAAAGGCTGGCCTTAACAAGAAACCATTTGTATGAATAATCTGGAGGCTCTTACTAACAGATCATAATAATAAATTTACGCAGTGACTACTGCTCTTATGTGTATTTATAAGAGATGTGAGAAACAAAACTCCAATTTGACCTATTACATAGACATATTTGCCTCACATGGGCCTCCAAGTGTGATTGTTATTGTCGTTACAGCCAGCACTGTTCAAAAGAGATGTTTGAAGCAGCACTTCAGTGGTCAGCATTGGGTCTTCAGGCTATTATGTTATCATCAGACTAAGAATTGACCTAGCAGTGCTTTCTAACCTAGCTACAGCATTCTGGAAAAACAAGAAATGCTCTTGATTATGCTTCATACAAAAAGAAGAAATGGAACAGGATATGCTCGGACATTTCAGATACATTTATTGCTGTTTATCAATTTTATGTTTCTAAGTTTGTCTCCTCAGAGAAAATTTCTCTACCTTAAATCTGCTCCTCTCAAAATGATTTATAACCTTCATCTTCAACGATGCCAAGATCTTTAAAAGATCTGAGACTTGAATTAGAAACCAGCTACCATTGAATCACAGCTATTCCATGGGGCACTGCTGCATGATATTGCATGAAGATACACTCAGACCTTCCATGGTTTGCATTGCTTAGAGATGTGCTACCATGGTGGAACAAGAGTTTGAGAAGGACAGCAATTGTTATTTTTCTTCAGAGGTGAGAAAATGCTGGGATTGCAAAGATCTGCTTTGGAATGAGTACTGGGCACTTGCCTCTAACTTTTCCAAAGCACTGTGATCCATCCGCACATCTCCCATCCCCAGAACTATAGCTTGCCTTCCAGTTATGGCTGGGACTCTTTACACAAACTATTTATCTGAGAGATTATCAAAAAGTTCCCAGAACAAACTCTGTTATTTGAATATACCAAATTGGTCATCAAAAACTATTTCAGAGGAAAATGCCAATTCCAACAAAATCATCGTCAAGGTTTTTCATGTGAGATTTCTTGACTTCTAGAGCAGCAGTTATTTGCTGATTTTCAGAGAACTCATCCAAGACACAAGAGAACAGCAGAACTGGAACTTTACTATGAGTCTCCCTCATGAGTACATTAGTCCAACAAGCCACTCTTTATCTGTGGAAGAAGACAAGGGATGCTGGTTTCTCCTTTGCCACCATGAGAAGTATCACCAGTGCAAGCAAACTGCAAAGTGGCACTAAGATGAAAACCACTTTTTTTTTGTCCAGCAACAACATATTTAAATATTCAATCAGTGTAAGTACAGATATGACTCAAAGACTGCCAGTACAATCAGTTTCTTGTGAAAGGTTAAAGAGAAGACCTTGGGATACCTAGCACTGGCCTCAGGTTTCAAGAAAGTTTGAGACTGAGGAAATGTACATCACTGATTCCTAGTAATTAGACACCTTAAGAATGAGACGTGGATTTGTGAGTGGTGTAACCTGAAGTAGATCTGGATAGGGCAGAAGGAGATCCTGATATCATGAAGGACAGAAATCCCTCTTTTCATGACCTTTGTCATTTAGGCTTCATTTTAATGGGCTCCTCTTAAGTCTTTTAGTCATTGGCTGAACTTCATTCTGACTCGTGAAGGACCAAGAGAGACAAACTGATGTGATCAAAATCTAGGGGACCCTAGGTATAATATAAATCCCCTTAATTAACCACGTTTTTCCATTCTGCTCATTTCCATCTTCTGTAACTCTTTTTTCTCTCCGTGATTTACTTGCTTTAAAAACTCAATGCATTTTCAAAGTTCCCTAGCAGCTACATTTTCCTTTTCTCTCTTCTGTAATGTATTTATCTCAGCTAACAGTGCCAAAATAGACACCAAAAGAGAGATGGCACTATGGAGAAGCGAGCCATGAAACTGAGTCAAAACAGCAGGTGCTAAGATCATCCTCCTCCAGCAAAGAGAATTGGCAAGAAAATTCCTCAAATAAAGGCATTTCCTGATCCTTCATCCACTTCTGGAAGGTATTATCAAGAGAAGCTGTAATTCAACCCTGAAACTATTGACTCTGCTAACTAGGAAACAGGGTATTATTACAGTACTAAGCGTGCCCTCCATTATGACAGCTATAAAACAATTTACTTCTACTGTGTTTCAGCATCATGCCATTTTTGATAAGTAGGCTGGATAACCAAAATGGGAATTTGAAAGGGACTCGAGGCTTGCCATAATAGGGAGAATTAGAAGACAGACCGTGTTTCATAAAGGTAAATCTCTCTCTTCATACCCCTATTATATCAACATATTCTTCAGCAAAAGCTACAGATTCACATTGAGACCCAAAATCCCACGTTTGTTTAGAAAGACAGACAGTACATACTTCTTTGAAATTCATCCTTTCTCTTACAGAAATAACGTAAAGTGCTTCTGAGAGACCGCAACAGCCTCACTGCCAAAAAGCCCAGAACTGCAGATTAAAAGGAGAGCTGTGCAGAGGCAGCGGTGTGTTGTACCACCCAGGGAGATCTTGGGTATGCATCAAATGAGCCCAACCTTCAGCATGTGGGTGTGCTAAGATTTTAAAGAGGTTCCAGTTGAGGAAAAAGAGGAATCTCCATTTTAAGCTACATGCCACATTCAGTGGGCATTAAACAAGGTAAATTCTTGGATTTTAGGGAACCTGCCCAGGAAGCAGTTAAGGTGTTCAGACAGATAAAAACCTCTCTCCACACTGCATTTAAAATACAACTAGTTGAGAGACTGACCTGTGCTCTGCTCGTGGTCTTTGATACCAGCAGCACTCAGCAGAGCAGAGAGACCACAAGGTGGAAAAGCAAAGTAATGCAGGAAACCAGCTGCTGCCCATCACAGCGTAGCTGGAAGTCATTTATTTATTGGCCTTATCCATATATTAGCCACAGGTCTAGACCCTGGTGCGCTGAGAAGCTTGGCTTTTTAGCACACACTCAGGGCTTTCCTGCTAGGAAATGGCTGGCATTTTGTTTTCTAGGGCCACATGCTGAGCACTGGGCAGCACCTGAGAACATGGGGTCCTCCACCCGCTGCCATAGCCCAGGCCTGCAGTAACCAGGTGACTGACCTCAGTCAACTTCTGCAAAAATGTGCACCAAACCGACCCACAGAGGAAAACCCTTAACTTTAAAACAGCACGCGAAAAAGTTGTATTTTTACCTGCAAATAACAATATACTAAAATCCTCTGAATTGAGGGATCTTGATGAACAGTGAATCATTCCCTTTTTACAGCTGTAAAAAATAACTATTTGGCCTAAATAGTTGTTAAGAGATGTAAAATACAGCAAAAAATTTTAAAAAACCCCAACAATTAAAAATTACATTTGTTGCCTTGTGTCTTCACTTATCAACTATTTAGAAACTTCCAAAAGTTTAGACTTTAATAGTAATTTAAGCACCACTTAATGACTTGGCTCCAGCTGAATGTATCCTCATTATGCAAATCTGTCTTTATTTGTCCCTATTAAGTAACAGCCGTTTCTATTCACCTATTCCACATTAGATGAAAAAATGCCTAAAAGGGTCCCCAGTAAAACAGACATCCTAGCTGAACATACAGATCTCCTCTTAGATTGAACCCAGGATATTTGGGCAGTGGCCTTCTTTAATGGCCACAAAACATTTAATCCGATACTACGATTATTTAGATAAAATACCCACGTTGCCAAAACAATAGCCCCAGATAAAGCAAAAGGAACTTCTCAAAACTTTTAACATGGCCCTGGGTAAAGACAACAGAGTAGATATTTAAAGGCTGCGAAGGAGTTAATCTTCATAAATCCCATTAGAAACAGCAGGTAAATCCCTCAGAAGACTTTGAAAATTTCATCCCAGACCTTGTGTCTCATTGCTGTCACGCAGAATAAGCCACAGACCATAAGGGAGAGCTCGCCTGCACGCAGAGGCGCTCCTGCCAGCCCTCTATCCAGGAGAAGATGTGCTACAGCTTCTACAACACTGTTATTTGACACAATGATATTACTCAAAATGCAAGTTAAATACGGGTAATACACTATGGGATGAAGGCCCTGAATTAAACTGTCCAAGAAAGGAAACAGCTTCCACTGTGTTTCCAGAGTACCATGTAATTTACAGTCACTGCTGTGAGTTCTCTGGGATAATATTAATGTCTCCACTTCCCAGATAGAAATATTAAAGAGTCATTATTACCATCTGAAACTGTAGACTACAGGCTGAAAAGAAAGGGGGTTCTTTGCAGTGACGTTCTTTCCTGGCTAGGAGCTGACTGTAAAACACTTTTTCTTATGCTTTTACCGAAATAGGCTTCCACACCATATTCAACCTCATCCAAGTGTCCTATTCCCATTTATTCATCAAAAACACGTGATTTCCATTCATAGCTGATTGAAGAAGTATGTTGTATATTTTTAAAAAAAAAAGTGTTTGTAACAAAAATATCTGAATTTCAAAGGATACAGTTTTTATTTACTGGAAAAAAATTTTCTTTGGAAAATTGAGGTCTTTATCTAGAATCTGCTTTTCTAGCACACACTAAAGTAGAAACAGAAATACCTGCTTAGGTGAAGCATAGATGAGAGTGAATTGAGTCCTATAGTTTTTCTTCTCCTTAGTAAGGTAACACTTTCAGGTTCCCATTTGCTTCTGGGTACCTTGGGCAACTTCATCAGCTAATACAAGGGGGGTTTGTGTTTCTGTTCAGTTTGACATTTCTCTCAGTAAGCAGAATATCACCTATACAATTCAGACCACCTTTGCATGACTGGCAATAATGTTCTGCGCCTCAACAGAGTCACTGGCCTGAAAGGCAAAGACAAGCAGATGCACCATCTACGTGCCATGCAGCAGAGCTGTGGGAGCAACTCCAGCAGCCGATTTACTTGACCACAAGGTCTCACTAAGTGAAGGAAGAAATTTTTCCTTTAGCTTCTTAATTTCAGCTATGACCATGTGGTCATAAAATGGGAGAGCTTATCAGCCAAGCAAAGCGGCAGACCTTTGTTCTAAATAAACTTTGCTATCTTGGCAACTCAGCCATCAACTATGCCATCAGAGACTATTTTATGGAAAAAAGTGTGTAAATGATGCCTTTGTTTTTTATTATGGATGCCAATATACTCACATGGCAAGCTAGGAACCTGGTATGAAAAGGGAATTTTTAAGGTGATTCAAACCAAAACATTAGAAATAAATGTAGCAAGTAAGAACTAAAACAGGTGAGGCTCATGAAATTTCTCAACTGATATTTCTACAAAAATAAAACCGGACCATATTGACGTGAAGTGGGAGCACCATCCCATTCCCATCACAGAGCTGCTTCACACTAGCATGTTAATTTTTGTATTCTATCAACAATGGACCAAACTGAGCCAAAAAATGCTGGTTTCTCACATGGTGAGATACTGACAATGAATCAGAGAAAGCTGACTAGAAACTAATCAAACACAAAACCAGGTATTTCTAGGAAAATCTAGAAGTACAGAATTGAGCCTGGAGTCTTGTTTGACCAAAGTAATAACCTCAGGAGTTCTGGGGAAGAAACTGGTGGAAGTCGATGGCTGAGCAAAGTTCAATGAGCAGCCAAGCGCGTGCGTGACCAAAGACAGTTTGTACAGTGTGATTCAACAGGTCTTACGCAAACTGTAATGGTCAATACAGTCTTGCATGAAGATACCGGAATTTTTCAGAATTGCAAGAAGCCACAGTTAACAACAAAAGACATGTATTCTGGGCATCTGAAAATATTTACTGGAAGAACGGGCCACTCTGAGTGGCTGCCAATAGCTTTGCCAGAGAGACCCAAGCCACAGTGTTAACTGAGAAATGCAGAAGGGCACGTGTACCCAGGGTGTTGCAGACTCAAACTTTTCACTACCTATGCTCCACGTTGGCTGGACTAGGAGCAGTGGGAAATTCACATAGCGCTCAGGGTGGGCAGAGAAGATGAGGCCATGAGCCCTAATTTATGTAGGTGTGCCCTCAGATATCCTGCTTCATTCAACATTTTGCTCTCTGAAAGCCAAAAAAAAAAAATAAAATGCCTTAAAGAAATAGTAGTCATCTCTCCTTTAACTAAATGTAGGTTCATAAATCATTCAGCACTCTGAGATACTCAGCTCCTGATTCTTATGTATGCCAACAAAACCCATTGTGGCATTCTTGCAAGGGCAAAGGGGCTTGTCTGTTGATGATGATACATCAAGTGGATAGAAAAGGCTATGCGTATAAATAAGAATTGAGTCTACAGGTCTTTATGGTCAGTATTGGTTCACTGACCAGCAGTGAATTAATAATTTTTACTGTAGCAGTTGTAATACAATAAAACAAATTTATAATAGGTGATTGTGGCCATTCACGGCCATGTACTCAGAAGCTTGGGCAGAGGGTAAAGCTTCCCCAGGCAGAAGTACACGTACATACACAACATGGGACACACATTGCAAGTCCAACGCTTCCAGGATGCACAGAGATGTACCCAGGCAGAACTGCGAGCAACAGTGCTGGTGCTACACAAAGGATCTACACATCCACAGGGGACACGTACCTGGTTTCCTCACGGTCTACAGTCTTGTTGGAACTATTATAGCTCTTTTTGCTGCTGTAATTGGTTTTGCTCCAACAAGGCTACAAAACCACTTTGAATCCTTGAAAAAGTCTCAGATTCTGGGCAGAAAAAAAAGACATAAGTGAACAATCTGAAGGTAGGGTTACATTAGCCAAGGGGTACACCTACACAGTAGTCTAAAAACCTCACAGCCTGGGCTGGGGGTGGGGTTGGGAGGTTTGTAGCTTTTTCTGTCTGAACCAAATAGCAGAGTAGAAACCCCCAGTGACCTGCAGAAAGCCCATCTACTTGAATGGTTAAATCAAGATACCCACCAGTTGTAGGGGATGAGGGCAGAAGAAGCACACACTGAGGAAGAAATGAGAAAGTGTTAGAGATTTTTTACCTCACCTTGGCAGTTGTTCATGTTGGTGTTGCTTTTTTGAGGAGTCCTTTGTTGTTTCCACACGGCATAAGGTACTGATCATCAAATATGTTTAAAAGGAATAAAATTCAGAAGAGTTCTACAACTAAGGTTTACAACCCTTAATGTACCACTTCAAAGTGTCCCTGCAGTGCAGAAGGTCACTCTGTCAACACAGAAAATCATTTTCCCCCTATAGTTTTATATCAGCTTTGCTGCATTTTACAGGGCTATAATTTTAGGTAACCTCCAGCATAGTCGTACCAGCATGGCTTGCAAAATCCAACCTAGAAATACATATTTTTATTTCTCAGAAATATTCCTACCCTCTTTAGAGCCCATTCTGATAGAAGAAGAAAATTTCTAATTTGATATCTAATAATTCAACTTATTTACGTACAGAAGGGCAAGGATGGGCGGCAAAGAGTCAGCCAAGCAGAGCAAAGGGCTAAAGAAACATATATGGAATAAATGCTTCAGGAAAAAAAAAAGCTTCCTCTGGTAATCACATTAACCTGAACAGCCAAAGGGACATTTTGCCTAAGCCTCAGGCAGTGGAATTTCATTTAGTTTCTACTCACCACTTTCATCACCTGTTTTCGAGGTTATGGGTTTGAAATCAGTTACCTAACTCCACATTTGGGCTCACAAATAACTGGGATGAATGATAGAAGCACTTAACCCTGACACATTTTCAAAAGAGCCACAGGGATAGGTACAATAAAAGCTGTAATGGTACAGTCTCAGCTGAAATATTCAAAAGTGAATTGAGGTACTTAATGACCATCTTAATTTTCTGTAAGTGCAGAGCGCTTGCCTTAAGTAAAGCAGGCTCTTCTGAGAGCATAAGTTGAGCAACTGATATCACAGATGGTTTTTAACATGTTGGTCCATAGCCTGAAAAATGTGGTTTATATTTTTAAAACACGGATGTATCTAATGAACTTGTTTAAATATTAGGCATCACAGCACACATGAGGTGGAAATCACAGAAGAGAACGTGATAGGATACAGACACAGAAACCCACAGTGGGAATGTACTGTGAGCCAACTTACGTGTTTTGGGCCAAAATTTAGTATTGCCTAAAACCACAGTTTTCATTCAACTCTTTATGAAGATCCATAAAGCTACAAACTTCACAGCTAGACCTAAACCTTTGAGCAAGGCTGAACGTTCACCAAACTGGGGTGGCAGAATTTAGGTTTCAGTCCAGGTCTCTCGCGAACAGATACATGTACAGTGAACATATACATCCTGTTAGATATTCACTTCTCACAACTTTAGCTGTACCTTAAAGTAGGATCCTTTAAAAATGCATTACGCTTGACAGCTGGAAAAAAAAAATTTATGCTGATCTAGCATTTCAGAATACAGAATATTTTACCTCAACTTAAGAGAGGTGCAGAACTTCTGCCATGGGAGATCAAGACCGTCATTGCCAAGAGATGGAACGAGCTGGTAGACAAAAGGAGAGTGTTTTTAAAAATATTGCTAGATTATTAAAACATTAACTACAGTTGACCCACATACAGGGCTTGAAACTAGAAATACAAGCTGTGTTACAAGAACGGTGTACTTTGTTTAAACAGGGCCCAGCGTTACCTCTCTCTGTGGGCTGGTTGTTAGCTGCACAGTTCCAGTATGAAGCCACTTTCAACAACAAAAAAATATAATTCCTGCAAAACTGAGGGTTTTGTCTTGTGACTCATGAAATCAGCAGCTTTCTCTCTCCCACCCACTGTGAACTATGCCAGCCACATCGCTCCTCATGCTGCCAGGGAGTTTTTCCCTCAAGGTCACAGTATTTTGTCACTCTGCTGTGGGGCAATGTGGTCAGGTTTTGCTGCAGCACAGTGAAGGCACATCCCCAGAATGCAGAAATGTGCTCTTGCAGCACCACACAAAAGAATTATTCATTCCCTGGGACAAGTACCAAAAGGTCTTAACCTCAGGAGTTGGCTCTTCTAGGACCAAACGTTGGCAAGCAGGTTGTTGCTTTATTCCTCCATAGAGCAGAGAATGTGGATAGTAGATTTGTGTCATCCCACAGCTGCTTGTCAAAGGCTGAGCACAAGCTAGTACTGTTCAAAACTTCCAACATTCAGACTGGAGATAAGAGGATCGGAAGCATGGCAGGCCACATTCAGATAGGCTGACAGAGCCTGAAAATGCACGCATACAGCCTTTTACCTTAGATGCACTCATCTCCAAAGCAAAACTATTAACCACCCCACAGACACCAAACTCAAAACACGCTTTGAAAAAATTCTAAATAGAAACGTTACATCACTGCATCTATTCCTGGGCTGTGAGATGTTAAAAAAGAAAGAGAGTCAGAAATATCACTATCAAACCTATTCATTAAAAGACCCTATTCTTACCTCACCACACTGTCCTACTTGGGATAAGCAAAAACAGTGAGGTTGACAGGATTAGGACACTCCCTTGGAACACAGCTACCCTGTCAGAGCAAACAGTGTTCATTCCCTTCACCTCATGCACAGTTTCTTGGCACATGACTTCCACACAAGTCTGCCGTTCTTCACATCAGTGTAGAACATGAGTAAACTCATTGAAATGGAGCCATCCCATTTTCAGATGTCTAACCAGCATAAGACTCCCAAGACACAGGCTGCTTTATATCACTACTGTGGCCTGCCAATGTCACGTGCTACCACACCTGTAAGTAGCCCACAGATGCTCTGAAGGCATAAGTTCACCTAAAAGGAGGCAAGTGAGTTGCTGCTTGGCTTGCTAAGTGGCTGTTCACCTTCAGACTGTTCCAGTATCACAACAAATCATGGGATGCATCAAAAGAAGCATGGCCAGCAGGCTCAAGGGGGTGATTCTGTCCCTCTACTCTGCACTCGTGAGACCCCACCTGGAGTACTGTGTCCACCTCTGGAGTCCTCAGCATAGGAAGGACCATGGACCTGTTGGAACGGGTCCAGCAGAGGGCCACAAAAATGATCAGAGGGCTGGAACACCTCTCCTATGAGGACAGGCTGAGAGAGTTGGGGTTGTTCAGCCTGGAGAAGAAAAGGCTCCAGGGACACCTTATAGCAGCCTTTCAGTACCTGAATGGGGCCTACAGGAATGATGGGGAGGCACTCTTTATCAGGGAATTCAGTGATAGGACAAGGGGTAACAGTTTAAAAGAGGGGAGATTTAGATTAGACATTAGGAAGAAATTCTTTACTGTGAGAGTGCTGAGGCGCTGGAACAGCTTGCCCAGAGAAGTCATGGGTGCCCCATCCCTGGAAGTATTTAAGGCCAGGCTGGATGGGGCTTTGAGCAGCCTGGTCTAATAGGAATCCCTGCCCGTGGCAGGGAGGTTAGAACTCTACGATCTTTAAGGTCCCTTCCAATTCTAACCATTCTATGATTCTATGATTTGGGAGCAGCATACAGGGATGGAGTCAGTATTTTCTAAGGTACTGATCCATCCCTCACTGCCAGACTGGGTGGGTTTGAATGGGTGAGGAAGCCATACTATTCACTGGAGAACTGGGCCCAACTGGAAAATTAGGGCTTTATCTGTTTCTGACATCTTTGCTAGAAACCACCTTCTGGTGGTGGGCAGACACCTCACTGCAGTCATCTGCATGAGCTGATTTAAGTGCATGCATTTCTTCCAGTGCCACTATGATTTTAGATGCCAGAGTTTGCTATTTGACAGGTCTTCACGACATGACTTCTCTACATGTCTGTAACATGTACGTTCTTGTTCCACATTTCTGGTTTTTTTCAGTTGCCATCAAACAGCTCTTTTTCCACACCTCCAAAACATAAAAATAACAAAGCCAACCCCGCCTATCTTAAATGGCAATTTCATGCAAGGTTTCAACCCAAGGTTATTTTTTTATACCAGCTGTTTCTTTGAGAACAGATGGCATTTGTAATGGTTCAGGATGTATCCTATTTTTAAGTGTCATGTTTTCACTCTTCTGCAGTGGACTTAGCAATCCGAGGAAAATGTTATAGGAGTTGGGGTTCTTACATGACGAGCAAACCATGCTGTCTCATGCCGCTTGGGAAATTATCTCCCCTTGCAAGTGTCCAGCAGCCAGGGTCTCTGCATCCACCCTCTGGTGCAACATTTCCTGTCAGCACTTCATAAGGAACAACCTGCATCCGGCAGTGCCAACTCAGCAGAGAACTCAAACATTGACAGAAAAAAAAAAAAACCTGGCAGTGAGAAAGTTCAAATTAAAGTTACATGCCGTGGCGAGGTCTCTAGTACATGGCATCACAGGGAGCAATCCCATCTTGCACCACAAAATTCAATACCATGAGAACATCCCATATGTTGCTTAATTTTCTTTTTCGTATTTTTTCCCGTACACATCGTGTTTTGACAAGGTAGCGGCTCCCTCAGAACAGAACCAGCAATGAAAAATGGTGTCAGAAACTGACATGCTATTTAGGTTTGTTGTTTCTTATACTGCAAATTCATAGGATAAAGTCAGCCTTACTTTGCAAGTAACTGCAAGCTCAGTCTGCTTCTATTTTCATCCATCTGCACAAGAACCCACTCAAGAGCAGAAAGCCAGGTAGGAAAATCTGAGCTTGAGCTTTTAAACCCTGCCAGAGAGATCAGGCCAGGTTTCAGACCAGGCTAACATGGTCCAAGTGACTTCTGGGTCAGAGCTAGCTTCTGTCTAGCAAATCAGAGAGAGTTCATACAGATTTGCAAAAGCCTATGTGGATGTATCTGAAACCAGTATTTGGAAGGAGTCATAGGAACAGAGGAAAAATGCTGTTGTGAATGCTTAAAAAGGGAAGACGCGCAGCCACCATGACTCATCCACCAAGGAAACACAAAAGCTGACATCTCTAATCCTCTGCCAAAGGCCTCTGGGTTCCTCTTCCACCAGTACCAGGAGCATCTCCACTTTGTTCCACGCTCCTGATTGATTTCCATTTTGTATCTGTCAGGCTGAGAGCTGAAGCAGTAACAGCTCAAAGGTGGCATAGTCTAAGGCAGCTCTGGCTGAGCCCCTCACTGCCACCCCCTCGGGGCTCAGCAAGCCCTGCAAGGAACTGCGCTGGAACAGCTCCTGTCAGCGGCTCGAGGAAGTGGTAGTCAATTACGTTGGGATGGATCCCCCTCAAAAAGGCTTTGAAATTGAGGAGAAATGAAAATGGAATCAGTCTGGGATCAGACTTAATGTTTGAATCCAAGCAGGAGGAATCTGAAAATGAGGAAGGGGAACTCTTCACACATATGCTTCACACCAAGTAGAAGCAGGGAATGGTGTGTCTCTGACTTTTTTCCACTAATTCCAACTATGAAGGTATTCATCTGAGACACTGAAGACCAGGATTCTCAATTCTAATGAAACAGGAGCAGGATTTGATATTCTTAAGATAATTTCTCACCTGCTAGACTACTCTGAAGTTCTGGCCTTTGAATCTCATTTGGTTCCTCTTCACTTATCAGACTTAAACCAGGTGTCTCTGTTCCCCACTAAGATCCCTGGCTGGTACAATAGCAATTTATTTTCACTCTCTTTGGCCCCATCGATATGCCGTGTTTGCCAAAACACCAAACTGATCAGCTCTGTTTTCATCCCGTCTCTCAGAACAATGTGAGATTTTTAAATGCCTACAGCATTTGGAAAAACAAAATGGAAACATTTCTGAGAAATTGACTGTTTACTTATTTCTCTATAGTTTCTTTAAATCAACACTTCTGATAACAGAGAGGTCTCAGAAGGAAATGAAATAAGACGTATTTGTAGAAAACCGAAGCTGCTTCACCATAAATATCATAGGCAAAAATAATAAAACCTCTTGGGTACCCTTCCAACCAACTTACACAATCCATTCCCTTAATGCCAAAGTTTAATGTTTCTGCCATTAGGCTGAGTCCCCAGGGTAAGTCACAGTAAGCTTGAGTGAGCACATATGAGAATTGCTAGTAGGATAAATGACCTTCTGGTCACACATATGCTTATTTTCTTGCTATTTTTCTACAGCACTTAAAACAGCCAGTCTTTCCAGATACTGATCTCCATACCAGTCTTGTTTTGTAGCACATTGCTTTGAACTTGTGAGGCTACTTTTCAAGGAAGCTGCTCAAGTTCAGGAATAAAGGCAATCCTAAGAAATCACATAACTGCAGAGAGCAAAAAACTGAACCAAAGATCCATTTTCAGGCAGAGTGCAGAAGTCAGTTCCCTCCCTTTCAGGAAGATCAGGCACATAGTCCATATTCCTCTGTTTGAAGAAATAAAGTGTTGCAAATTCTAGCCCCCAAAAGTCAGGAGATGCTTGTGTCAACCCTGAATGAAGTATCATTCCCAAGGATGGAATACTTCAGGATCCAATGTTCAGTTATATAGTATTTTCCCACAGTTTCCAGCCTCATTCAGTGAATAGGATGAACTCTGCTTTGGACACAAAGTGGGCATATTAAAGTGGACTCTGGCCTGATGGGATTCACAGTCACAGAAGCTGGGAGATATGTGGTGATTCCCTTTGATGATAAACCTGGAGATCAAGTGGCTTTACTAATTAAACGTATCATGGACTGCCTTCTGTATACCCACAACACAGGAGCTGGAGACTTCATAGTGTAAAGAAAGAGCCCCTCCTTCTTGCCCTAAATCCCCTCCTGCAAGGTCATTAGGAGAGTGTGGCAGAGGAGGAAGGAAAAATTGCCTATGTGCCAAGTCCCGTAGATTGGAACGTCTGGGGCTGACTGTAAAAGGGTGAAAAGAGTCCACAGGGAAGAAATGGAAATGTTTCAGGTTTTGCACAGGAACTTCTCTCGTTCAGGCCCAGAGGTCCTCACCCTCCAACTGGGCAGTGGAGAGAGGGGCTGACAGTATAAAGTGCCCACATGGTTAACATCGGAGAGAGGGGCACAGCCAAAACACCTGACGTGGGGACGAGCTGTAATTCCAACAGCAGATTTTATTGAGAGGGATTGAGCTGTCTCCCAGATTGCCTTGAAAGGGCGGGTCTGTAATAGTGGCAATCCTGTGCCACCATGAAAAACAAGATTTTCACCTTTCTCTAGGCACAGCTTTCCTAGATCACAGAATTCTCCAAGGTCCTTCCTAGGCCAGCATCCCAAATGTACCCATGTTTCATTTTCCAGGTGTCCAGTTTGGGACATTTGGTATATGGATAACACATAAGAATTCCCATCTCCCACTGAAGGTCAGTGGAACCTGCGCTTTAAAAGAAAATACAAAACGAGAACAAAATGCTAAGAACTCTTTTCCCCCATATCCCAGATACAGAATCCAAAATGAGTGGGAACACCAGGCAGTAATGGTTTTGACATCTGCATCTCAGAGGCTCACAGACAAGATGGGACTAACACCACTTCACCTCATGGAGTGCTAGCTGCAGGCAGAAATCCACCTGTGTTTGTGAACAGCTTAGAAACTATGTTCAGAGTATCTGTAGTCCCTGAGGAAAGTCTGTACTCAGTGCGGGGTTCAGAGGATGTGTATGAAGTGACGTAAAAGAGAATAAAAGGAAATGAAAAAGCACCATCCATCTTGATTGAGGTGAGAAGTCCAAAGAAAATACAGTGAGACCACCTACTTTAAGACTGTAGGTGGTCTTAATGCAAACTGACACAGAGGAAAAGGATAGGGGGACAAATCAGGGGTTTGGACAGCTGAGTTTAGATCAGGCACATCTAAACATTTAGCTTTCAGTGCACAGACATACAAACACACATATACCTATGTTGAAAATTGATCTAAACACCTCCTATTGCCACCAGATAAAAATATATATTTATAAGCTACCAAATTTGCAGCCCAGGTTACTCTAACCTTAGCTTCTCTCCCCTGTGGACATACCTTGTACCTTGTATACTTAAATAGCCCTAGGCAGTGAATTAAAAATACTGTTTTATTTACAATTCTGTAGCAAATGATTCACTGTAGATATACGTCAATCTTTTCATTAAATATTCATCATTCAGTGGTTTGCTCCTGCTGCCATAAGGCAACACAGTGGCAGTACTAGTGCCTTAGAATTACTGAAAATACCTTTGCCTGCAATAAGGCAATAAATTGCAACTTATTCACCAGGAATATATATTTTGAAAATCACTTGGTTTTCATTTTAGGCAGTGCTTTGACCTAAAGTTCACCATCAGATACTGAACCCTATTTGATGCTACGGTCAACTAGCTCACCCTTAGGATCGGTCAAGTTTCAATCTGCCACACTTCAAAGGGTTTGCAGACACTGTGTATGCCCATCAGAGCTAGACAGACTTTTTCAGAGGAGGCATCCCCTTTCTTGAGGAGCCACCTTGAGTCAGATACTCATTTGCTGCCATAAAACAGTTGCACATTAAAAAGTAAGTGTGGTTCAACTTTGTATACCATAATCCCCAATTTTGCAAAGTAACAGATCCAATATGATCCCTTTTGTGTAAAGAAAAATGTATGTAGTTAAAAACATACACTGCCTCACCCGCTACCGAAGTACCAGTAAATGCATACATATTTCATACAGTCTCAATGGAAGATACTGCTTTTGTGCTGGACTCGGAATTAACTGTGTAGCTGGAGGGCCTGGAAACATTTCTGCCAAGTTTTAGTTATTCTACAGAGAGGTTTTTTTTCAAAAGCTTCTCCTTTTTCTCCTGTGGGGCTTACTTGGACATACATGAAAGTAGGGAGCTGTATTTTGTGGATCAGAACTGAACAAGGTCTTACTTCAGGTGCTTAAACACAAGCAACCTGCAGCGGTCACACCCAAAATCTCACCACAGTCAACAGCAGAGCTCCGGTGACCTGGATTTTTTCTCTTCCTATCTGAAGTGCTGCATGAGGATTATTACACAGAAGACAGTCAGGGAGCAGTTACACTAATGTGGTTTCCTTAGCAGTTGGGATAGGTTACAAGGCAGCGTGCATTTGGCAGCCACAGCTCAGCTAACTGATGATAGCTCACTTGGTCAGCCACAAAAACTAATAATTTGCAACTGTACAGAAATATCTCTAAAAACAGATGCATAAAACATTTCAAGAAAAAGCTGTCTTTCAGAACAGCAAAGGAGGAAGCTCTACCTTTTCTAGCTTCTAGAGAAGAAATTCACTTATAACCCTGTATTCGCCAGTCTCTGGTACTCTGACACTACTTTCTGCCAGTAAAATTGTTATGGCAAAGTCAAATGACTATTGTGACAATAGTTAAAGGAACCTGGGTTTAAAATGGTCAACACATTCTCCCATACGCATCTATAACCATGGGAAAAAGAGGGAAGTGCTTAGAAAGATCACCACTTGAGCAAACCTTACCTGGGATGTTTTCTCCAAACCTGTCACACTGCCCTGCACTGCAGCTTTCACAGAATCACAGAATGATATAGGGTTGGAAGGGACCTCTGGAGATCCTCTTGTCCAACCCCCCTGCCAAAGCAGGTCCACCTAGAGCAGGTTGCACAGAAACTTGTCCAGTTTTGAACGTCTCCAGAGACGGAGACTCCACCACCTCTATGTGCAGCCTGTTCCAGTGCTGTGCCACCCTCAAAGTGAAGAAGTTCCTCCTCGTGATTAGATGGAACTTCTTATGTTCAAGTTTGTGCCCATTTCCTCTCGTCCTGTCAGAAGTAATGACATCTATCCTGCAGCCAAGTGCAAAATTATTTCTGGCTTTCAAACTCTCAAAGAAACACTTTCCATTCTGTTCCTTAGACCAATCGATATTGCAGTATCCACAACTGTTTCAAATACAACTGCCTGAAGACAAAGTGTGAGGATTACCAGAAAATGACAACTTTCCAGCTGGAACATGACGTTTTCTGCCTTGTTCTGTTTAGCTCTCGGCTTCAGCCTCTGAGTAGACTGCTGGGACCGCACTTCTGTTTGACCAAGAGTCCTTACTAAAGAGAGAAGTCAGTAAAATAAGATGGCGAAAGTTGGGCATATCCTTTAGAAAGCCACTCTGAACTGATGCTTACGCTATGCAGAGGGTCCTGTCTCCAGGATCCATAAGGAGGTTTCCCTTAACTCTAGTTTGCTGTGCAGTCCCAATGTTATGAAAGATCATGGAAGACACAAGCATTTTGTAAAGGGGAGTCAAATAGTTGACCTAGTTAATTATTGAGATTTATCAGTGTGGACAGAGAGGGTCAAAGCAACAAGGAGCCTGACAGCCACAAGCAACACTGGCTCCAGAACTTCAGATCCATGTCTTTGAGGGCTTGAAATTTTAATAAACCTTTCTTTACATGACATAAATTCTATGTACTCTAATAAAACTGACTTTACTTTTACATTGAAATTCACTGTAAAAGGTTCTGACAACATCCATACCTCCATGTGCTGAAAATTTAACCACCCTGCATACACTGCAGAACTGCCAGAGCTCCAAACTATATTGCCACATCCCATCCATGGGAACAGCAGGCACCCGTACAAAATCCAGCTCAGAGGACAGAGGAGGATGAGAAGGGTTATGACCTCCAGCCAGGCTGCACCACAGGCTGCTATTAGGGACTCTACCCACGTTCACACAGGCTACAAATCTCGCATGATTTGAATAAGCCACCACGGTTGGTAAGGATCATGTCTATGTACACGAGGAAAAAGCACCCCCTTAGATCACGACCCCATACATCTCATCTCAGGCAGCTCCTGCTCTCAGAAGGTAAATTGCTGGGCAGAAGCAGCAACCGCTAAAGGCAGCTGGCCCCAGTCTCGCACATCCTGATGCCCTAGCAGCAGCAGAAAACCTGATTTCCCTGGGCACTGGCAGAGGCAGAGCAAGCGATGAAGAGATGACCATTTTGCTGTGCCCTTGGCAGGCTGCTGCTGCCCAAGGCAACAGCCTACATCACCTCTGCTCCCAGCTGGACCTGTTTTGCAATCAGTTCTCTGTTATGTCTTCAAACGACTCTATTAACACCTCGAAATAAGTCATTTGGGCCCCACCTAAGGTTCAGAGAGATTTTAACAGTTGCCTTGACTCATTGATCTGCAGACTAATTGCAAGCACTATCCAGGAACATTAAAGCCCACACACAATTGTGACAACTTTGATATTATTGCTTAGAACAGTGCCCACTTGAGTCATGCTTTAATTCAGTCATTAGTATTTTCATGAAAAAACTCATATTTCCCCTCAACCCTACTTCATAGAGTGGGAAGCACTCAGGAAGGATTTATCCCACGTAAAAATGAACTACTATTTGTATGTCAGAAAATGGCCGTGGAAAACAGAAAAACATCAATTATTCAGAGCAGCAAATAAACAAAAAGGGAAATTCTCCAACTTTTAAAAAGAAATAGGTTATCTGTAAGCAATGGCTCCATTTCCCCCTCTCACAAAGCAATTGCTATATCCTCCTCTGTATGGAGTATACATATTGAGCCTGACACACTGGTTTGATTACTGTGAGAACGAGCAAAACAATGAGCTTTTACAGCCAAAGAGCTTTGAATTCAAACAGGTGCCAGTTCAACCTGTAGAGAGATATTCCATTGCACCTTTGAAAACTTGCCCAAAGAAATAAAATTTAAAAAAAAAAAAAGAGAAAAATAGTCTTTCACACTTTTTTTTTTCCAAGAAGGGAAGAAAGGTTTTCCCTTTTAATCAGTGACCTGAAGATGTCAGCTCTGTTCTTACACATTAATGTGCCATTAGCACACGAGTTCAGGGCAATTATCCTGGTGAATGTGACTAAATACAATCTAAGACACCACAGTGAAAAAGAAGCCCATAAATTTCACTGTTAAATTATTTACACGACTTGCAGCCAGATGTTCCCATTGGGTGGAGATGAGATCACTGCCCTGCTGTCTACGCCCTCAGGTTGTGAATGTGGGTCAGCGTCTCAGTTTCTCTGTCTTCTCTACTATTTTTCCCCATACAAGCTAGGACGAACAGCTCAACCTGCACCACACATTCCTACTGATGTGCCAGGGTAGTTATTCCCTGTCTTGCACCAAATAGAGTCCAGCCTTGATTCGATCACACTCCCAGCCTCCATTGGAGGTAGGCAATAGCCTCCCTGCTCCTGAGACAGAAAAAGCCCATTGTGGATTTAGCTCATTTCTTCTTATTTTGGCAGGTTTTAATGAATCATGCAAAAAGTAGCGAGCACAGATAATGAAAACAGTATTTTGTGTGGAAAGTTGGTTCAGTATCAGTTTGACAGAGGGATAAAATAGCAAACTGTGTATGGTGGGGTTTTCTGCTTCATCATTTATTTTTCTTAAGATGGCAAACACCTAGCAAAGCGCTCATTAACGGACAGTGACAAGTCGTTTCCTATGGTCTTAAAACAAACCATCAATTACAGGGAATGTGTTCAGTTCTAGAAGCTAAAACACATTCAATACCACTCAGGTGGCTGCATGTTTTTCAGGTCATGAGAAATCCGAGAAGTTAAAAAAAAATAAAAATAAAAAAAGAGAGAAACTGTTGTGCTTTCTGCAGACCAGAGTGCTTCGAAATAGCCTTCAACTTAGGCCCAGACAGTGTCCCTGTGAAAACAAATGGCTCTTTGAAGAGCTGTAGCTTGGTCTTCATTTGACCTGATCATCTTTGTTCAGCAGGTTAGTAAAGGCTCAGGTCCCATAAAGAAAAGCACAGAGCAGCAAGAAGGCCAGGCCCTAGCTTTAGTGGATATTGCCAAGAAGGTTCATTCTCATCACTTTTTCTTTCCATTTTAACCCTTCTGCACTGACAGGTGAAGAAAGAGGAGACTTCAAACCAGTTATATAAAAAAAAAAACACTTATGAAAGGCAGGAACTTTTTCTGCCTCTAGAGTGGCAGAGAACACCCCATCCTTCTAAAGCAGCTGATTTTTCCTTTGCTTGAAACAATCCTGGGGAGAAAACAGAAACTGTGTTGGCAAATGTTACAAGACTGGTTCCTCACTGTAATAAGGAGAAAGGGGAACCAGTTGCACCACTGGAAATCTGCAAAATAACAGCAGCCTAAAGCTGTATCACGAAACAGAGCGCTGGACATTATGGGGCTATTTGAACCAAGAAACCTTCCTAGATGTCAAATTTATGGGGTCTCAGAAAAAACACAGCTACTGTATTTAAAGTGGTACCAAAATGTGCTTTTGAGCTGTGGGCACAGAGCGAACTATCTGGATGCTCAAGTACATCTACATCTTTTGCACAACATATCTGAGGTTTGGGAAAAGTGGCTCGAAAAAGCACAGGATCACACGCAAGCAAGCTCTGGTATTACAAGCTCAAGAGACCATTCCCAATGCAAGAATTAGTTCCGAGGTCCCTTTCATAAGCAGACTGCAGCACGTAATAGAGCTGGTCTGAGAGGCCTCTGCATTAAGCATTAGCTAGTGTTGTAGAGTTAAAACCAAAATTTGGCAACACAACTGATTTTGTGCATCTATCCTGAAGCCCAGCATTAGAGCTGCACCACCAGCCACGACCCAAAGCCCTAGAGCTCAACAGGGGACTCAGACTTTTTCCAAAGTTTCATGGGGTTTGGATCCAGAGGTCCAGTTTAGGACCAAACTCTAGTCCCTCCTTCACCAACAGAGACATACACATGATATTTAAGATGGGCATGCAGCACAACTGTAATCTAAACTTACGTGAAGGGGGTTCACCAAAAAAAAAGCTGTAAGCAAGAAAGCTTTTTCTGGACAAGTGTAATGTAGATATCTTCTTTCTAAACATGCTACGTCCAGCTCCAGCAGGACAGCAGCTGCCAGCCCCTTGCCCCCACCCGGGTGCTCAGAGACAAAAGTCTTGCCCATATCGCTGCCAAGTGCCACACTGCAATTACTGACCGCTACGCCAGCACAAAAGGGTCAGCGTGCATGGCTGCTGTTGGGGAGTTTTGTATGATGCAGCTTCATGGAAGTTTCCTCTGCTCCCATAAAGCTACAGCAGGGACTGATTTTGTCTTTGCATGTGCATACTTGTTGAACTCGCAGAAAACGTGGAAATTATGAAATACAGCAAAAGATGGCTTTCTGCAAGTGGAAAGATCTCTCTCTCCAGAAACCCTACTTCTCATGACGACAGAGGTGCTTGTTTGCTTGCACTGTTGTGTTCCCATTGCACGCTCAAATGATCCTCCCTATCCCAGCTGTGTGCTCATGCCGTGACCGATAAAGTAAAGCCTGTCAAGCCATCTCAGATTCCAACCAACATTATTCACCCCAGCGGATACTGTGTCAGTTCGATAGACCAGTGGTTTCGCAGGAACTGCATGGGTTATCTTGCTGTAGTATAACCACAATGCCAACCACAAAGAAAATATTTCCACCCACATAAATATTTAATGCAAGTATTATCTTCATGTCGAAGAAAGAATATCAGGGACTCCTTTGAGACTATCCTGAAGCACTCTAACTACAACAATACCAACTCACTTCAGTAGAGAAGTCCATATAGTAGATAAGGATCTCTTCAAGCCAAGACTTACTGATGTAAGTTTTACAACCTTATTCAGGGTAAGTTTACTGAAATCAGGGAAGAGATATAAGGACTCCTATTAGCGTGACTTATCCGCATCTTGGGTCAGATCCCAGGAAAAAAAAAAAATACCCACACTCCTTTTTCAGCCATAAATTATGTGCTTAATTATCTAAATGTCAAACTCTGCTTGCAAATAAGTAGGAAGGTCAGATCAGAGTAAGTTAGACCTTTAAAAGCCAGTTTCAGGACCCAGTCCTTTCCACAGCAGACATGTAGGTACATTACAGTTAGAACCCGCTGTCACTTTTTGCAAGTTGCTTCTATTAGGGCCACGAACAAGGAGTGAACTCCTCTTCCCCCTTGGACCAGTTAAGGAGCCTGTGACACCAGGGTCTGTGCTATGCACTTGCAGGAAGACAGGATTTCAATTCCAGGACTTCCCTGTGTGAACATCTAACCATATGGAGCAGGAGGTAACCACCTCTCTCTCATTATGGAGAATTGTTTGGACTCCTCATGACCAACTACTATTTACACTCAGGACAATCTCAACCCAGAGTAAACCCAAACAGAGTGTGTTAGGGAGGACAGATTAAGGCCCAGGGTGTTTTCTTTGAATTATTAGTCACTGTAGGAAATTAGTAAGTCAATATTGGATTGCAAAGGGCTTCAAGCAGGGACCATGGGCCAAATTACGATGCCTGCAGGCAGAGACACACTGAATGAAATTCGTAATGGGAACAAATATTAGAATGCAAGGGAGATACACCCTGAATTTGGCTCTTTGGTTTTTCATAGTATGTGGCTACAAACAGGCCAGGTCCAGCTCCTCAGACTGAAAGGAATCCTATTGACTTCAGTGTGATTTGGATGCAGCCTGAGGTGTTTATTCAAGACAAACAATAGGCAAACATCACACGTTTCCTCACTTCCTCTCCTGCTGGCATGACGGGCCTGGAAAAAACTGGAGGGACACCACTGGCCAGATGCATTGGCTTTGGCACCAGGCAGCTAGCCTTGGTCACCACCCTGGTGTAAGCCTGAAGAATCTGGACTGCTCCATGCCCACTGCCCAGGCACCTAGCATGGCCAAACCAAGAAGCAACTGGGCAACCACTGAGGTAGAGGTCAGATGCACTGTACAGTAGGGCTGCCAAAAAGCACCAGAACTTCCACACACAGGCTTTGTGTTTGTTTTGCCAGATATGCTAGACCTAGGTAAATAGCATGAAGCTCATCACGTAGTAACAGGAAGGCTACAACAGGAAGCTTCTGATGCCGCCAGAAGATACCAGCTTCCTTGCCTGGATAAAATCAAGTCCTGCAGCAAACTCCTTCACACCTCCAGAAAACACAGGTACCATTGCTTGTCTGGTCAATACTGTTCTTACTCTCTTTTCTCCTCACAGAGAAGCACCACTCCTGGTTTTTCCATCAGCACAAGTTTCTTCTGCTCCCTCCTAGAGCAGGTCACTGCATGATGTTCTTCACATCTCTAGTAGTCCACTAATTTTCTCGCTTATTGTCTCCAGGCTGTTCCTTGCTCCCACTGAACTCAAACACCACCCTTTTTGATGGCAAAGTTAGCAGGAAGCCCCAGTTGCCCCAGGCCAAGCACTAGCTGTGCCAGCCCCTCTGCATTCCTAAAGAAGTAACTGCTGAGCTCTGCATGCCATCACACAGAGGTGCACGGGTTGCCTCTGCGGAGCAGAATCGGTTTTAGCACCCTGAACAGGAACTCTATGCAGGCCATCTCTACTCCAGCATCAGCTCTCCTTCCCCCGAGCCAGAAAGAGCAAATCAGGTCTCAGTGAACCCAAATCAAACCTCCCCTTTCCCATGTGCTTTCAGGGGCCGTATGACTGATCGAAGGGATTTCATTGTGACTTAAAGCAAGAATAACATCTCTTCACCAAGGAAAAGGCTCTACCTTCTACCATTTCATGAGTAAATAGTTGTCACCTCTGCTTCCACCAAACCTTGAAGCTCATTGCAGCTTAAATGCTAACCCATGAGAAAAGCCCAGGACACAGAAACAGGGCATGGAGACAATGCAGCTTTAAGCCTTCATAAGATTAGCTTGTTTAAATTTGATGAGATAGAAGGGAAAATAAAGGATACACATGAAAAGACACCTGGTTACATCACCTCAGCAGTTCCATGAGTGTATTCTCTTGTACTTTTTTCTTCCCTTTCTTTTTTTAACATTTCTAGGGATCTCAAGTGAGTCAAAGTGTCCTTTACTCTGTCACACACAAGAAGAGCCACAAATCATGTCACAGAAGTTACATCTTTGAAGAGCCAGACAAAAAAAAAACTGATTCTGCTGCAGTGCTAAATATAAATTAAACAGCACAAAACCTAAGTTTTCCCCTAGAGCTAGCGCCTTGCTTTTCTTGTCTCCAAACATGCAAGCAACGCTTGGATGTGTTCTGTGCACCCCTGTCATCCATTCTCCACGGGAAAAAAAAAAAATTAACTCAGGGGAGAAAGTGTTCATTTCACAAATGAACAACAGAGAGAAGGAGCCTGGTGAAAAATGCTAGCGTCAGATATGGGAAAACGAGAAGCCAAAAGGGAAGTATGGTGCAAAGTGCTTTGGGTGTCCAGGAACAGTGAAGGAAAGTTGTGCAAGACCAAAAAGCAGGAAGAAACATGTAGTCTCTATGCGTGTATGTATTGGGAGAGGAAGCAGATGAATACAAAAGACACACGCATAAACTTTTCTCAAGAATAAAGGGACTTGAACGCCTTCATTATACTTTTTTATGGTTACTTTTCATTTTCTCTTCCCGCCATGAGCTTCAGTATGTGTTTGACTGGATCACTCAGTTCAAAACCACAGACCCAAGGTACTTATACCTCACGTCTGTGTACGTGACCCTTTTCTCATAGATGCTGGACATACGACTTTCGCAAATGATAGGCAGAGAATGCAGATGCTCACTATCTGTAAAACCATTGCTCTTCCAATTAAACTAAATGTAGGTGCTCACCTCTGAAAATCTAACGTAGGGGCTTTCATTCCACCCCCTCCAATAAAACGGATACAGTGAAGAGGTTCTTCAGGGTGGAGTGCAACAGTGAGGAAAAAAAAAAGCTGGATTTATCACATCCTTCTTCACTTTTTAATTAGGGGAAAAATGGAAGAAAGACACTGGAAGCAAAATCAATTCACTACTGTTTGTTTGGCTTTTTGTTTAGTGACAATTTGACTCCTAAGACCAAATTATCTCCAGGGAAATAATTTCACTTACTTCAAGGCAATTTCTCCAATAGATAAGTTGCTTACCTTTCTTTCTTGGGTCTGTGTGCTTCCCTCTTTGTTCTCTGAGCCAGAAAATATCTTTAATTTCAGGGCATTTCTCCATCAGCCCTTCAAATGAGATTTTCAAAGTAAGGAGCATTTTTCTCTGTATGACTAAGGTTCTCTCCATACCTATAACAAGTTTTAAAGCAAATTAGAAATTACTTTAGCTGCAAAACACCAGGGAAAAGAGATTTTGGAATATGCAGCATTCTGATTAGAAGAAAGAGCAAGTGAGACACACTGACTGATTTGAAGTCTATGTGATAGGAAAAAAAATGACCTTTCATCAGACCCATAATTCATAAATACAGTTCCCCACCTCCCATCTGGAAGCCAGTCATATCTCTGGATATATTGTGCATCAGCACAAATATTTAAACACTCTTAAGTCAAATTGTGATAGAAAAAATGTCATTTATTTCTGCTATTTTTTTTCTTGACTTTTCCAGGGCTTTAACTTTATTTGGAACTTATGTCAAAATAAATTTTGAGGATCTCGACTGTGGGTTTAGTTGAATCTAAGCTGTTTGGAATTTATAATTCTATTTCTTTATTTCAGCCCTGGTATTTCTTTGTAAGAGATCCCACTGGGAAGTAACCAAGTAACCAGAAAACCATTTCCTTTTTTTTTTTTTTTTTTTTTTTTGAGAATCTTAAAAGTCACATAAGAAAGATGAAATGACCATCAATAGCTCCCAGGGGAAGACTGGAAATAGAGGAGATTCATGAGCAGTTCTTAATGCATCAGCTTCTCCCATACATTCAAAACCCACATGAAAATCGGAATCCACAGAGTAAAAGCCCTTATGAGCTTGCGCACCACTTAAAAATTTAAACAGTCTTCTAATGGAAAAAGATAACCTATTAAAGGCAACAGTACCCATCTACCAACATAATGTTCAAGCTGCTCAGACTGCTGGGGCTCTTGATTTTGCTGTTAAAGCCCTTCCTGCTTTTTTCTTTCTCAGGCAACTGAGACAGAAGCCTAAGAAAGGTGTCGTTTCCCAGGAGGGATCTCCTCTTTCTCGCTCATCTATACTGAGGGAACTGGGAGACACCTGGATATAACTGCTAAGCAATGGGGATGAAATGCTGACAACATGGCAAGATTAATGGGAGCTGATCCACTAGCATTGTCTTTCATATCTCTGCAGTCCTTTGCAATTTATATTTGCTAATCCAATTTTCTGCTTCCAACACAAGCAGCTCCCTTCTTCATTTTTTTCCTCTGACTAGCATCACCTCAAGGTTAACCATGGAACAATCACTACCAAAAAAACTGTGGAAGGATGAAATCCACATCTCTCCTCTACCCTGAGAAAAGCCCTGAAGGAATATTCCCACCCACACCAGGGGGATGCATTGCTAATAGAGAACAGTTGCTGTAAGAGCAGCCCTCGACCTGGTGAAATGTGGCTTGAGAGACAGCTGAAACACTCATCTTGCCTGAGCATTCAGGACAGTATTTCTATGTGAACACATCTACCTTTCATTCCTGAGGCAGGCTGATAGTCCACACATGGTGAGTTACTACGGCTCAAGTGACCAGTGACTTCATCTCAGCAGAGAAGTGGCACAGGGTGGCTGAGTCCATCCAAAGTTTCTCTGCCATGGTTGAAAGGGGGGAGTCCTACACTCCCTACGTCACTCTTAGACATGCTCTCTTGCTTACATTCCACCAGCTCTGCTGTTTGCTGGGAGCCTCTAGGAAGTGATACACCCCAGTAGTGAATTACCTTGGAAAAAGCAATAGAGTTTTCTGCCAGGATAGGGGTGAAATTGGTTCAGTAAAAAGTTTTGTAAGCTGCAGAATCAGCACAAGACTGCACAGCTGAGAGCAAGAGCAGGGGTAGGGAGGATAAGGGGGAAGAAGATCTCTCCCCCCATGCAGATGCAAGTTGTTTGTAAGATTCAGCCATAACGGGCAACTCCACCTTTGGGATCATGCGGATGTTGTCTTCCATCACTGCGAAGGCATGCGAGCCAAGCAGAGTGGTGAGGAAGGAAGGCTAAAAATTCTTTGTAGTACAGTCTGACACAAAAAAGAAAAATGTGTGTGAATAGAGTTGTCCAAACATACATTTTTGTGGAAGAAAATTGCAGGACGAGTATTTTAGTAGAGAGGATATTTTAATCCCTTTTTTTTTTTTTTTTTAAATTGCTTAACATTATCACAAACAAACATTTGGCACAAAGGATAGCCTTGTTAATGATTCAGTGCCTTGATTCTTCCAGTGAGAGGAAACACTGAAATCCAGCATTTACAGGCTGGGTAACAAGCTGTTAAATAGTAACTGGGAAAACGCCTAACCTTTCTAGGGAGGAGTAGAAAAGGGAAAGGGAAGAGAAGCAATAGATCATTACACACCACAAAAATAGATCACAAATTTCATTTTTTTTAGTTCTTTGCAAGTTCTTTTTCAAGTAAAGGACGTGACTTTTTAAAAGCCTGTAACAGCCCCGCTTTGCACTTTTAATAAAGACTTCTTAAAGACATTAACTTCCATGTGGCCCACAGCCTTTTCCTATAAGGGACACATGAAATGGCTGTTCTGCCAGCAACCGCTGCTCTCGCAGCCAAACATCTCCCCCTGTAACCAGGCATCACTGGGTGCTTACCCAGGAGCAGTGCCCGCAGGACTCCTCTTGTCAGCATGACTGGTGAGGCATCAGTGACCAGCAGCTGCTACCACCACACCTACAAAGTCCTCAGAAGTCGTCCCCAACCTGGGAAGCTAGCCCGTGAGGGAAGAAATTGCATCATCCAACAGTATACGCCTACCCACACTCGGGAAAAATACCGGCTTAGTAACAGCTCAGAAAGAGAGACGGGCAGCCAAAAGTTTCTCTCTCCATGCCTACTTCATGGGTTTATAGCGTTACATGATCTCCTCCTCTCATGGACCGAAGATGAGCTCTGCAACACCGCACAAAGTGCCTGCGGTGGCCTGCAGGTATTTATTATTTACTGCGATCTCAGGAGGTCCATGCTAAAAGCAGTCTGGGAAAGAGGGCTATGTTTTATCCTCTACATGACCCAGTTTCCAGCAGCTCTGTCAAGCACTTCTGTCACCAGTGACAGGGCTGAATAATGTTCAGTGAAGTAGGTGATGAGTTACGTGAAACTAGCTTCCAGAGGAAATTAATTTCCACAGAGAGGCTCTGGCTACTTGAACTTTATTTTTAAAAGCTGTGTTTTATTGCGGTCTAAGTTAATGAAGAAAGGTAGCTGACAGGCTGCTGTGCTGTCTGCATTATCTCTCAGCCACCTTTCTTCCAGCAGCAGACGCAGCAGCAGAATAGGAACATCCACTGAAACGAGCTTCCATTTGCACTCATTTTACTGTTTCTCTTCCTGCTGCCACATCTACTGCTCTACTACTGTCATGAGAAATAACCAAACCTACATTTAATACAATGCTGTGCATATGGCATCTCTGCCAAGACCATTCTCAAGGAGAACAGATTGCAAAAAGTACTGCATGCTCGGCCTTCTGCCTGGGAACCTAGCTAGGGGATAACATCTATATAACCTCCCCCCACACACACACACACACTCCTTATGAGCACTTGATCTCCAAAAACCTTCTTTTTCTGTTTTTATTCTGCCAGATTTACCACAGTGGATCTCTCTCCAGGGTTTTTATTCCTCTGCCCTGTGCTTGACCCAGTCTTCATATGCTGGAAGATTTTGGAGGCCCTCAACTGAGGCCTTAATACTACCTTTTCCTACTATCTGGACTAAGTCCATCAATCCAAAGAATGGATCCATATTACATCCATACTACAAAATTTACCCTAAAATTCAAGATAAACTACTTTGTGGAACCCGTGTATGGTAAGTACCTGATTGAATCTCAGGTAGGTCAGTGCTTCTAATAGTACTTACCTCAAACATCTCAGTTACAACACTTGTTGGCTCTCAACATGTTCAAAAGTATGACTTTCCACATTTCAAAGACATGTGGGAAAATGGGGGAAAAATGCAGAAGAGTCTTTTACTGTGGAGCGGCTGTGATTCCACACTGTTAATCTTAGCACAGAAAATCAGGCAGTTATCTCTGCTCAGGATCCTTTGCATGAATGTTGCTGGAAAACACACTTTGATGTGATCAGATGCTTCATAGTAGTTCCTCACCAAGTGTATCAGGAAACAGCAAATGGGTTGAAGCAAAGACTTCACAAGATGGGATTTCCTTGTAGTATTTTCTATTGTTATTCTGAAGAAAAAATGATGAAAAACATTAAAAACTTGATGGAGCTTTAGTTCACGTGCCTTTGAGGCCCCATGTGCTTGCAAAGAATCAGGTAAAAGCATGTGCAAACTGTAAAAAGAATTTTAAAAAGCAATGCTCAAAAATTACAGAAGCCAAGAACTGTTTAGGCACATGCCTTAGCCTAAACATAGTCACAGGCAAGAACAAACGGGGATCTCTCACCTACCTTTTAGCTGCCCCAGGAAACATAGATACAAGACTAACAACTTCTGGGTCTTTACCTATCTGTACCCTACTCTCCCATATAGGATTTTACACATTTGGCTAGATGCCATTAAAACATCCTACGCACTTAATTAGCCGAAAAGCTTCTCAATAGCATAATGGCAGGGTTTCCTACAATAAAACCCAAATGTGCAGCAGTTTTCCTTAATGTTTCTAGATCTTCTGATCAGTGTTAAACTCAGCCATGTCTGATTCATCCGAGTGCATACCCAGCCTTCTCACCAGCACTCGCCAGCCATTAGCATCCAAAATTAATGACTCAATTCCTCATCAGACTGCTTTAGAAATAGAACAGTTTTTTAAACAATCATGAACTCTGAGGAGATGTATTTGTCTTCAGATTTTTGACATTGATGAGTTTTGGTTCTCAAACTCTTCTTTGTAGCCAGATCAGAATCTTGCTTTGTAAAAATAGACACTTGAAATAGACATACGAAATAACATCGCACTAGAAGACCATGCTATGTAGTCAAAATAAACCTAGGAAGCTTGATAGCTTTGCTTATTTGTTAACTTCACAAGCTCTGTAGACAATTTAGTGCAAAATGTCAGGACTGGACCTAGGCAGTCCTTGGTTTTTGGAGGCACAAGAAGCAGCAGTGCAGTGAGAGGTGCTTGCCCTCGGGAGAAGGGAAAGCAGCAGGTAAGAGCGGAACCACAACTCTTTGCACAAGCATCCCGCCAAGGTATAGGGGACAAGCTGCGCCTTGTGCAGCTATAGCATGAGGTCAATCAGAAATACACTTGGTCCCTAAATTTCAACTGCAATGAAACCAGAAGTAATAGCAAGAAGGCTGCAAGTGAGGGACAAAATTTTGATTGTCGTCTTTTGAGCCTAGGAAATGGAAATGTGCACAAAGACCTAAATCCTGATGTCCCACAAAATGCCCCAAACGCACAGGTAGTAAAACTCTACCAAATAAAAACTAATGTCAGATCTTGGGAAACTGCAGGGTGCTATTCTTCCAAGAATATATTCACACCAAACTACCTATTCCTGCTCTAAGCCATTTTAGCTGTTAAAAAACCAGCTTTTTTTTGGTGACCCCAAAACTTGTTTTATATAACAAAAAAGAGTTTTCCTTTTCCATTCCCCTTCTAACTAGAAATATCTGACCAGTGTTGATCAAACTTAACTATATTTACTTCCAAGAGAAAGATCAAGTTAGATTTTCACTGGCAACATGAATAGTCCCAGAAAAATGTGAGTGACAAAAACAAAGCAAAAACTTGAAAAGACACAGAGGACTAGAATCAAAATGTTTATGTCACTTTAGCCTTCAAAGAAGAGGCGCTATTCTCCAGGTCTAATGGGGACCAGGCTGTCGTCCTGCTGCCTGCCTTGTTTGTTTGCAGAACAGCAGTGGCAAGACAGCTCACAAGAGAACGCAATTCCAGCTGGGCACTGTAACCAGGTGGGGTGCTACGACAAAAATACTAAAATAGTAGCCCAAAGTAGAGGAGTAAATGAAAACCCTGCTGCTACCCTAGATAGATCAGAGGCCTTGACTGTCACAAGGAGGTGAAAGCCCACTGCGTGCAGGCATGCTCATAGCCATCAGAAATAAACATATATGCAAAAAAGAAATCCCCTCTTACAATTAAACCCAGTAAAACTTGTGTGTGTGTGTGTCTGTGTGCTTATTTGCATCATCTTACCTGAATTTCTGTGCTGCACATATTCTCTGGTCTGCACAGCAGGGGCAGGTCACACAGATAAAAATCCCTGGCATTTTGCAGGTCCTTTTAAAAGTCTGCATCCGCGGAGGGTCCGTGACTGCTGCTGGACTGGCAACCCCCAGAGCAGCAGGTTGCTGCAGCTCAGAGCAGCTGTGGCACAGTGGGCAGTGCCGCACGTCCCCCCCGCGACAGCCCCATGCAAAGGGACCACAGCGGGGGGGAGCTGGACTCTGAGCCAGTGCCTGTATGGCTTCTCTGCTGAAAGATGCCAAGTTTGCAGCCATTGATTAATTTTATGCAGGGTCTCCCCCCCCAGGCAGGGGCAGGAGCCGCCACCTCATGTCACCAGCTGGTGAGCAGGCACCACGAATTTGTACCAACAATCAAGACATGCAAAGGTAGGCTCTGCTCTCGACTGCATGGGTAGAGGAGAGCTCTGATCTGACCTGGATGCTCTCCAGCAGGCAGCCTCAGCCTGTCCCCTCTGATTCAAGCAGTTCAGAACCTTTTCTGAGGAGACAAATGCTTTATTTGCATTTCCCTTTCCCATCCTGGGTAATGGGAACCTAACACTGACAGCAATCACACAAGGCTGTACATCAAACAGCACTTCTGAGATCTCCTTTTGTGTGTTTCACAAAAAAAAAAAAAAAAAAAAAAAAAACACTACGAATATCCACAGTGGCATAGGTCATCCTCCTTCAAGTCACAGTATTTGCTAAGTGAAGAGAAACATGCAAGGTCTAATGTCGTAGCATCCAGTGCAGCTCTGTCAGCACGCTGGAAGCTTCCTCAGTGCAGTAATTGGTAACATTTCACGGTTTTTTTTACAAATTGTTGAAACTGCAGTTTAAGTGAAACACATCTGCCAGCAAAGATATAATTAATTTTTGAAAATACAGTATATATTACAGAGCCAGAATATACTGCAGTTGTACCACTGCCCTTCTTTGAAAGGTGTGTAAAGGAAAGGTCAGACTTCCTGACCTAGCAAGCCAGCCACATAGCAAAACCTTCATTTACCATGTACCAGCCTCCTACTGCTCGGCCTGCCTCCCCCAGCCAGGACCTCGTCCTCAAACACCTCCATGACTGAGAGTCTGGATCCATCCTCAGACTTCTCTGCATCTAGGGGCCTGGAAGAACCCAGCCCTGCCACAGCTCTTACTGAGGTGCTGCCTGCCCCTCCAAAAGCAGGCAGAGGAGACATGCTTTGCTCTCTCACACAGAAAGAAACCTCCTGTGCTGTGCGGAAGAGCTGCGCTTCAATGATTTGCAATCCCCAGGAGGCCCAGAAGCAGCCTCTTGCCCACCCTCTGGGTTGGATGTCATTAAAAATAGGCATGGACCATGCCCCGTCTTTTCTTTGCAAACGCACAGGTTTGATTCTTGTGATCTTTCCACTTGCCTCCAACTCAGAAACAGTCCCAGTGCTTTGAACGCTAACAGAGAAACTGTGAGAAAATACAAATATCACACATCCCCTAATATCACCTGTGAGCAGCTAGTTGGAAAGGAATCAGCAAATGAGATCTCCTGGGCCCAGGAACCTGCATCAGGAGAGCAAACCAAGCAAGCTGCTTCCCAAAGGACCGTTTGCATGCATGTTTAAAAGGACAGGGCTGAAAAACCCACAAGGCAAAGGAATCCTTTTCTCAGAATAGGCCTTCGGTTGTGAAGTACTAAAGATACACTTTCAGAAGTACTGTTGTGGCTTAATCTTCCTAAATACCATTTTGCAGGAGGCCAGGCACCCTGCATTTTTAAGGAGATTTCATGGACTGTTTATCTTAATATCATCTCCCACAAACGTTTATGGGGAGAGTTTTGTTTAATGCAGTCTCTGATCTGTATAAACATCACCATGGTATTAGGCTAACCAAGCACTGAGCCGAACTGGAAGTCGTGTGGGAGCTTTATTTGGGATATTAAAGTAGCACAGTTCAATATATGATTTTATTTGCTGTAGACTGCCGGGAATTAGAGATTAGTCATATGGGGATTTTAACAGTTGTGTAGTTATAAGAGGCTGACTCAATGGTTTTCATCTTGTAAAATGTCACCCAACTGTCTTGTTACTTCAAATTACAAGATTAAGAAGTGAAATACTTAAATCTCCAAAGAAAGGCTTGAATTTAAGGGTGGGAGGGCAGGAGAAAAGCATAGTTGGAGAGAAGCAGAAAGGTATCTGCAAACACAGTTCCGCACTCTTCTCACAAGTGACTAGAAAAATGGCACTAGTGCTTCCAAATTTAATTTTCTCCCCATGACCCTGTGTCAGATTCATTCAGTTTACAAGTCGATTTCATATTATTAATTGTCAGCCTTGAAAACTCCACTTGGGATTCACAAATCACATTGTGTCTCTTTATGCCTCCTAAATCACCAGTAATGAAGATTCGGCCCTTTGTAATTTACCTGTCGGTGCTTCGGAGATCCAGACCCAAATCCATCTTACTCACCCCTGCAATACCTGTACACGCTGGCTCTGGATCCTTTCTGAAGAAGAGTTGTTGTTTCAACGTGGAGGAGATGAAGACAGACATTTCCCAGGCTGTCTCACTTTTTTCCTCTGCTCTCTGCAAATAGCCTCTACATGTTGTATGCATATTGCTGGGATGCACAGAGGATCTGTGAAAGATGGGTCTTATGATACTGGAAAAGATGCACTAAGAGAAAGATCAGATAGGACTACCTGCTGCTCTGCCCCAATCTGTGCTTTGACTATCTCAGTAGCAGAACAGGCAGAGGATGAAAACAGAAAAGGATGGGAACAATCTGACCACCATAGCAGGGTTTGAATACACCCGTCATTCACTAGGTTTTATTTCACATGCACACAGAAATCTGTGTTTCTGTGACATCCAAATTCTTGGCTTTTGGCCACCAATATCAATAACTACCATTTGTTATTAGAAGGCAGCACTTGTCCTATTAGAAGTCCATCCTTCTTCAAATTCTAGACTTAATACGATTTCGTTTACACAATCATACAGACTATTTCAGCTTGTACTTTTAGGAAAGTGCTAGTGCTTTACATTAGGAAGTGTCACTTGCTAGATTCACATATGGCAATTGCATGGTGAGTTGAAAAAGAAGCAATCAAGGGCTGTGCGTGGGAGTTCCTGATTTGTGCCTTGGAGTTACTGCCTCTCTGCCAGGTATAAAGACAGAGACAGAACAAACTCTTCTAGCAAAAATAACACTTTTTGACTGCTCGCACATAACCGAGATCAGGGATCACATTTCTTATGTCAGTCATGCTATCTTTTTAGCTAACTCCAGACTCTGTGTATTGAAACCTGTATTTTGCTGCTTGCAGTCCAGTTTCTGGTAATCATTCTGCCCCAGAATGAGTATTCAGAGAGGCAGAAATTATCTGATCCCAGAACATCTGTATTTACTCCCCCAAACATGAAACCAACTCCAAAATCCATACTACCAATCATATATTTAAAATTTTGTCTCCTACCACTTTGGAGGATGGAGAAAGGCCAATGGTCCACGATTCTCACTCCATTCGTTCATCGAATTCTTGGGATGGTGGAGCTAAAAAGAAGAAATTCACCACGTAACCATTAAAGAAATGTCACAGAAAGATACAAGCTGTTAGGAAAAGCTAGCTATATAACATTTCACAAATTCTGAATATAGTCCGTTCTCTACTGAACAAAGATTCTCCTTGCAAAAACACCCGCTCCTTAGAAAATTGCTTGAAAGAGAACTTATACAGGATGTTTAAACAGTTGCAGAACTGAAGCTTCATAGGTTCTTATGATCTTGTCTGCATCTCATTTTTCCTTAGCCTTATTTCCAATCTAAGGGGGTCTAAAACAGCCACTGTAATTGATTAAACAGAGCAATCACGATGTAACTTTAATCTTGGGAATTCCCTAAGCACCTGACTGTGGGATGCAGGGGAGCTATGTCAGGGCAGGCATCAATCTCTGACACACTGTGGCAATTTTCATTTTCTTACAGCCTTTTCAAACAGGTAAGGTTATGATGCTATTCTTCCTCTGGGAGACTGAGTGAGCAAATACACCTCAACCTCTAGTGTTTTTCGGTCTTTCTCCCTTGATCTTCAATGCTTTAGCTTAAGCTATGCTGTGTAAAATGGTAGTTTTGCTGTCACAGGCACAGCCAGCTTAGTGCCTAGAATAACCTAGTGGATTACAGAGTGATGTCAGCAACCACTCCTAGAAGGACAAAGGATAATAATTTCTTATCCTCCCTTTGAGATGAATAACCCATCTTTACCTTTCTTATTTCCACCTACTAAATCCCTTAATCATTGCTGGTCTACCGTCAAGGTAATTACCTTTATCCATGTCATCATTTTAACTACTTTTAAACATTTGGTCTTGCCCATGTGCTGCAGCAATGCATTTCAGTGCTTATCAATCACTGCAAGGAGAGTTCTCCCTTGAAGACCTTTAAACCTGTTACCCCAGTGATTTTCACCAGGCATTCTTCATCGTGGTAGCCCATAGCAGCTCCTTACTCGCTTTCTCCTTGCCAGTCATCACAGCAGACCTCCATGGCACCCCTCAGCTGTTGCCTCGCAGCCACTTTTTTTCCCCACGGACTGGAGAATGTGACTTACTCTCACACCACAAAAGTTACAGCATCTATCATCCATCTTGCCCTTTTCTGAGTATTTTCCAGTCCTATTGCATCCTATTTGAGATGGTATAATCAGAACTGCATGGATTTATATAGGGACATAATGATGTTAGATCTCTGTTCCTTTTCTGATCATGTCTTGCTTTCCATCACGAGGTCATGAGGGAACTGGAACAATAGCTTTTATAATGCAGAGGTGGTATCTTCTGTGCCCCAGCTGAAACAGATTTGGTAACAGGGGATCCAGGCTCAGATGAATGAGAGGATGCCACCGATAAAAGCAAAAAAAATTAAAATGAAATAAAATGAGGCAGTCAGGTTAGCATCTATTTTAAGAGAGGAGATAGTGCAATAATAAAAAAGAAAAATGTATGCAAGCTTTCCTAGCATACTATTTTGGAGGGGTGAAAAAAACCCACATATTTTATTTTCAAGCTGTGGTTTGAAAAAGTGTCACTGAGGAAACCATACCAGAAATTTAGGGTATGTCTATGCTGCACAATGCTAATTCACCCAGCTGAGCTCTGTGCTAATGCAGCTATATTGCTTACAGTACTTACAGCTAACTAGTTTAGAGTTCTCTCTGAAATCTCTTCACCAAATTGCACTGTGCAATGGAGAAATACTTTTTCTTTTTTTAGCTTTCAGCTCTGCAGAGCACCTTGAAAAGGCAAGTAACACACTACTAATTCCTTTATATCAGTGGAATAGTGGCTGTGGTACCCATGCAGACATAGGGTACCCTGCAGAAAGACCCTAGCCAGGACAACCTATGCAACTTAACTGTGTGTAGCTGAATATGCCTACAAATTTCAACAGAAGTGCTCTTAGGCACAAAGTTAAATTCAGGCATATGGGTCTTCTGCATCAGCAGGGCCTAAAATTGGTAACCATCCCCACACAATGAAAACTAGCTTTTCAACAGAGCCTGCGCAAGATACTATGGTATTGGGGTGACAGTGCCAAACACAAGTGGGTGTCGTACCTTGGATACAGCACTTACCGCACGCTTGAAGGTGCCTTACTCTACACGGGCTCAAAACATAAGAGCTGGACTGAGTCTTGCATAGTCAAAAATGCAGCTGCAAAAGGGGGACTTACTGTGTTAGCTCTGATCTAGAGAAAAAGGTTATGTTTGCCCATAACAACAGGCAGAGCAACACCAACTCGTGCACAGAGGACACGGTGCTTGCTGAGGGCCCAGGTCTTCCTCTGGAGAGGATTCCCATAACTGTTACAGCTTGGTTGCTGCTCCTACCTAAAGCCCTTAGCCACAAGAAAGCCCGTAGGGGCAGCCCTGCCTGCCTTGTGTGGAGCCATCTGGTGTGCTCCTGAATCCACCAGGAACAGAAAGTCTCCCAGAGCGTGCAATGACACCCAGCGCTGAGCGCTGCTTAGATAGGATGGACCCAAACATTTCCGAGGAGCTCTTCACTGAAACAGGCAGAGAATAATCGCACCTCCTGGACACCAGAGTAGCTAACCCCACAGGCTGGTGTGGAAGAAACGTAGTACTAAATTAACAGCTACCCATGACACACACAACTGACATGATAGATGATGTATTTTTGGCCTGATTCCCGTCTGTCAGCTCCCTTTAGTGAATTTTCTCCTTAGCTAATTTTAACCAAATTTGAAAGAAGGGCTGGAGTCTCACAGATAATTATATTTTTATAAGTTTCTGGGATCTGGCAGCTGGAGAGAGAAGAAAGACCAAAATTAGTTCTTTCCATTAAGGGAAAGCAAGCAAAACTCAGCCGCTATATATTCTAGCAAGCCTGAGACAGCAAACAAACCCATACACATTCAGCTGCAGACTAGCATCGCTGGTGTTCTCTCTTGCACAAAAGAGTTAAGAGACAAGCTGGTAGTTTTGCACTAGTGTATGGTTTAGGATGCAAACTCATAGGCATCCAAGATTAATTAGTTCTCCTATTCTTGTAACAGTTTCTATTATTTTGTTGAGGTATTGGTAATAGCAGAGCATCCACTGAAATCATCATGATTTGTGAAGGAGTGGTCAAAAATATCTATTTTATTGTAGAAAAAATGCAATGATGACATCGCAGCAATGACTTTTATTCTTAAGCAGTCTGGTTTTCACTTTTAATCCTGCAGTTATTAGAAAGTAAGATTGGACAGTGAATTCTGTAATTATTAAAAAAGGAATTCAAAGCATCTCAAGCCAATCTTCTGTTATGTGTCAAATTAAGGGAAACTGTGTTTTGTCTTTAAATTAAAATGAAAAAGAAAAACAATTCTTGAGAAATAAAAATGTCATTGTTCAAGGAAAAGTAATAAAGTATGAATGCTTCTCCTTCAGCTGACTGTCTTTGTAAATGAGCAAAAACACTGAAGTCAATAAATTACCATTACCCTAGCTTCATAAATCCTCAGTGATTGGATTTTACCACATAGTTTATGTTACAAGACCTCAGCAGAGGCTAAGAAAGATTCATTTGGTGTATTTTTAGGCAGAGATGAGGTCTCCTAACTTTTTCAATTGCTACTTGCAGTGTCAGCATGGAAAAAGTTGCTTATCATGGAAACTGGTGGCTCTAAAACACAGCTCTCTGCATATAAAACCATAAATAAAGGCCTATGGTTACTCTATAGCATGAGAGTTTTTATCTCCTCGTTATCAATCGCAACTTGGCTAGCAGATTATCTGGAAGAGGCAATGAAAAAAAAAGCAGTACAAAATTAAGTTAAAAGTTGGGCCAGCAAGGGCCAGCATAGATACAAACAAATATCCCTGGAGCACAATCCAGAAAGTAAAAAGTGGAAAAGTTGATCCAAACTGGAGGTAAAATATGTCCATGTATGCACTAAGCTGCGTGAATCTTACAGGGAGCTATTTGAGGATCAGTGACTGCAAATGAGTTCCTCCCGTAAGGATTCAGGCCCTAGATGGAACATCAGAACCATAAAGGACACAAACAGCAGTTTGAAAGGGGGAAGTAGGAGAAAATAAACAGAATGTCCAGTTTACACCATGAAATTAAACCACAGCTCAAAAGGGCTTTGCACCTTGTGGAAGACAAGTGAAGCTTGTCTGCTTTGTCCTGTGACAGGGGAAACATCTACTTTTGGGTACAGCATCCTGAAAAAAATAATCTGTGTCTAGTTCTCATTAACTGCCAGTGAAATCTGGGTTTCGAATTATTCCAGTCTCCTTACATTTGGAGCCTGTGTCATTTACACACTTCTGATGATTTTTACCTTTAGGAAGCGAACTAGTAGAGAGAAATCTCTACAGCAATGGACGAGCAAGAGCAAGCCACCATGACTGAGCTCAGAGCCAAACCGGAGGTGGACAAGGGCTGTAGGAAAGCTGTTAATTAAACATTGCTTCTACTATTAATAGGCTGATGGAGGGCATCATTATCAAAAGGAAACGTGTGCCAGTTCAAACAAGCTGTTTCTCATACTTACTTGGTTAACAAGGAAGCCATTTGAATATGTCAGATGACGATTATTCTTATATGCTGTCATATAAGAAAGTCCTTGTAAGCAACCCGTAAGCTCAGCCACTCACAGTATAGACAGCATTCAGAGCACAACTTTTACTGTTCCCATGCTTTTGAACAGCACTTGGTGACCTTGAATATTCTGAGCAGGGACACAGGAAGGCTGTATTAAGGAGAAATTATTAAATATTGATTTATTATTTTTTTTCTTCTTCTGGCATTGGGCATCAAGATAAATGCCAGAAATTAATCTATCCTGTTGAAGCTGACCCGGAAAAGGTGCTTCATCAAGTTCAAATGCATAGTAAAGGAGACGGGGACAAAGAAGCCAGAAAGTTTTCCAGCCTATCAAAAAACTAGCTAGCCTTTGTCAGCGTTCAGAGCAGATGCTTCAACAAAGCTTTTGCGGCTGGTGTTTGCTCAGACACAGTTAACCACACTGTTCTACACTCTCATCTCAAATCCATTCACTTATGAAAGTACTGCTAATACTGAGACCACAAAAGGTTCTGCAAAGGGGACTTTGGGGTCTCTGCAAATGTTTATGCACTGCTCAGAAACTTTGCTGGTCCAAAAATCTGGCAGTTGTCTGGCTTTCCACAGAGGACAGGCCATAATCTTTCAACTAGAAATTCCTGGGTCAAACTCGGTAATCTGTGGCATCTTTCCGCTAAACTGGCATATACCACAATGTTCCCAGCTCACAGCAGCTTCTGCAAAGAAAGTTCACGATTAACATATCTTTGCATGTAATCTCAAACAGAAATCCTGAATTTTCTAACTTTACTGATTGCTAACAAGAGAGCGCCCTTCAGCAACTGTTTGTCTCATTCGCTCCAAATTAACCAAAAAAACCTTATGTTAAAATCCAGAGCTGAACTCTGGAGGCAAGGCCAGTGTGACTTTGTCCAGAACTGGATGAGTTCCAGGGCTGAAGGCAAGGAGAGTGCCAGCACCTGTGATTGCACTGAAGCTCAGCTGCAACTCGAACTAGCATACAGTCTTTCTGGCACCTCCAGTGCTACTGGATCCACTTTACAAAGGGAAAGCTGGAGGACATTTTAATGACTTATTCAAGCTGGAGCCAGGTTGCCCACAGTTCCCTCCTGACAATGTGACATATCCCTTTGAACTAGGGCTTCAGCTTACTAACGTTTTTCCAGAAAATTTAGAACTGACCTCTTTGGAAGAGTCATAATCCAAGGATGTTGTACAGTTTTTCTCCTTGGAGGTTTTAATGACCCAGCTGAATAAAGTCCTGAGTGACCTGGTCTAATCTCACTGCCTGTCCTACTTTGAACAAGAGGTAGGACTACAGACTTCCCAAGATCAATTCCAACCGGAATTATCCTATGATCCTGAGAAAACATGGAATATCTGTGGATAAACATTCTTCTGTAATTTTTTTCTCTCATGTAATAAGAGATGAGATTTTTTTTTCAAAACTTAAATTAAAGAAAAATTCCTATTTGTCCTGTGTCGTATTCAGATATGCTGGTACAGACTAAACAGCATTTGGCCAATCCAAACCATGGATCCTCACTTCAACCTCTTGAGACTCAAGACAAGTTCTCTGGTTAATTTTAAATGTCAGAATAATGGTTATTATTTCCAGTCTGTTTAAACCTGAAGGCCTGAAACTTCAGGGAAAAAAGAGATCATCAATGTCATCAATAACATCTGTTGGTGAAAAGAAAAAAGAACCCCCTCTCACAAGTCCCTTAGTAAGACTTGCCAGAGGAAGAAGGTTTCCATGAGAATTCTTTGAGGAGCACAGCAAAACACATGGAAAGAACTAGGCTGAAGCAGGCCTAATTTTCATGTGTATTTTCTAACATTTCAGGTTCTTCACTAAAGCAGATGTTTTCAGCTGGAACTGGGTCTAACAGCCATTTTCACATACAGAAAAACACAGGCAAAACCAAAGTTGATTGTGCATGGGGTGAGGAGTGGCACCCTGCAAAGTTGTGGCAAAGTTGCTCGTGGTATGGAGAGTCCTGAGGGAGTTTTGTTTCTAAAACAGAGCACAACGATGCTTGCTTGAAAGTCTTTCTGGTACGTTAGAGAGGCAATACAGATTGTGTAAGACACTTGCTCAAACTCTTGCACAAAGTCATGAAACCATAGAATAATACGTACAAAAGGACCTCTGGAGGTCATCTAGTCCAACTTCCAAAGTTGAATACCTCCAAAGACGAGATCCCACAGTGTTTCTAGGCAATCTTTTCCAGTGTTTGACTACCCTGCCTGCAAAGATTTTCTTCCTTATATCTAGCTGTAATTTCTCATGCTGCAACTTGCATCTGTTGCGTCTCATCCTTCCTCTGCTTCTCCTTGTACATCATATGCTCCAGCCCTGTACAAGTCTTAGACTCACTCCAACTTGCCAATATCCCTCCAGTGCTAGGGACCCAGAACTGGGCACAGTTACACCAGACACGGCCTAACAAGTGCCACACAACGGAAGAGAACCACCTCCCTTAACCTGATGGATAAGGTCCTGCTAACTCAGCTCAGTCTGCAGTTGTTTTTTAGTATCACCAAATAGAGGGCTGCCAGAGATGGAAGCAGCCAAGCAGTTCTGCATGGGCTGATAACAGGAAGAGAAACAGAGGGATTATATTTTTTTTCCCCTCCACATTTCTTTGGGGTTCTTACCATCACCTCTGCCTGCCCAACCACTGCCCCGGAAACAGCCGAGAACAGTGGGGAGGGCTCAGATGAGTTTACACTGAGGTCTGAAACACATTTGATGGTTCTCACAGCTCAGGCTTCCTTAAGAGGTGGACAACCAAAGACATCAGCTGGCAGATAGACTGACAAAGCACAGAGCATCCACGTCTGGTGAGAAAAGTGACTAATGGAGGACACAGACAGGAGCATCATCTACTTTTTAAGTAAAAAAGTAAAATCTGCTATATTTACTCTTTTGTGCAGTATCTGAACTTACTTAACTCATGGCTGAAGTAAAATTACACTGTGAAAGATTGCGAAATGTCAGCTATGCCGCTTATTAAACCTACCCTGAATCAAAATTTAGACTCTCTTCCTCAAATAGCAATTTCCAGTGTAATTGCCCCCCCTTCACCAAGTTTGTCTAGAATGGTGATACTTCTTCTTTCTTCTCCTAGAGCATAATATATGTTCATTTGTTTGCTCTCCACTTTGGAAAGTAACCAAGCGTTATTAAAAATGACCATTTTTGTTCCTTCTTCAGGTACAGTTTGTGTCACTTGTAAGTCATGTTTTGCCCTATGACTAGTCCTGTTTATTTCTGGGATGACAGAAGTGGCAAATCTGAGCCCATAATATCTGTGCGCATCAGAAAGAGAGAGTGGAAGAGAAACAGTGAGAAGTGATTAGAGTACCATGTATTCTCAGTAACCACCCACATATGCCTGTACCCCCACAGAAAAGAAGTCTCACTCTACAAAAAGTTATTAATTAAATTTTAAAGATCTACAGGTTAATTGAACTGTTCTGGAAGAAATGGCTACAGAATCAGTTTCATTCTGTCATTACAATCGGTCAAATTAAAAATCCAATTATATTTAAAAAAAAAAAAAATCTACCAAGAAGCCCAATAAAGGCTATGATGGAGTCCAGGACGCCCTCATATGTTTTTTTTCTCCACACTGCCTAATTTTATTACATTTCATGAATGTTGGCACCAAGTTCCCATAGACCAAACTTCCAGCACAAAACTCCTGCTCGGTCCCAATAAAGCCATCAGACTAGGGAACATCTGCCCAGTTTCCAGATCCAGCCTCTGCTCTGCATTGTGCATGGCAAGCGCTTCCCACAAAGCGGGGCACCCAACTGGGTTTGCAGGGCCTTTCCTACAGTGCAGCACAAGACAGCCTGTTGCATAAGGGCATGTCATACCAGAAAAATTGCAATACTAAGAGCTGTGTGAACTGCATAACCTGACCAAGCTGAGATGGAAAAGTGAAAAGAAGAGGAGCCTGTCTCATCTTCTGCTCTCAGAAGAGTTGTAACTACCTTCCAAACTACCAACCTTTCTCCTCTACAAGTGACAGGATTACTCCCTACCTTCCCACACAGCTATCAAATTTGATATATTCACAGCTTTTCTCCATTGCTCTAGCTCTGAAGCACCGGATGACCAGCCAGCAGTAAATGAAAAGCAGGCACATTTTGCAGCCCATCCCTGTGGTCTGGGCAGCAGAGAGAAGCTTCTGAGCATGCAGGGAAGGAGATGACTTCCAGGTACACGTGGTCTCCTTTCTCTCTCCCGTGTTTGACATGGTTACAATTACCTTTGTTACTGGCAGACCCCCCCATAGCTCAACTTCAGCACTGCCAAGGGCTGAAGAAGCTTGTGTGGTAATAGGATCTCTTTGGTTGGATCATTTTCTCACTAGCGAAGCACAGTGTGCCCTTGTGCTCTCCACAGCCCTAGTTATCAGAGGGCAACATCATTCACCATGAAAGCTGCGCCGTCCAGAAAATCCAGCAGTGCAACACAAAACTGTTTTACAATGGCATAAACAACACCGTAACAGGAGAACACCTTCCCACTGGCTTTTCCCCAGTCAGAGGGTGAAGCGGGGGGGCACTGCCACCAGCACATCTGCATCATCTAGCTGGGGCTTCCTGCTGCCACTCCACTGCCGTGGTACAGCGACCTCCTCTCTCTCAGCTGGCAGCTGATGGGTAAACTACCTTTATAGACCCCTGCCTTGGTACTCTATCCCAGCCTCCATTTTCCTTGATTGGCTCAGCAATAAAATACCTAATGAGGCTGGTGCCTGAATCATCATGTGACTCTGAAACAAATGGCTTGGGTCTCCCTCTGCAGAACTAGTGCTCCAGGCTCTTTGCAGTCCCAAGCAGGCATTAACACCGGCATGTGGCCCCTGCACGCTGTGCCCTGCTTCCACAGAGATGTTTTGCAGCGAGACAGATTAGTCTCACCACCTACTCCGCTGCAAGTACTCACTCTTCTTGGCACTGAAGAGGGAGTCTCCGAGTCCAGCAGAGACTCCCTCCTGGAGGTGTGGCACTGCGGGAAGGAAAGCCACCCTGGGAATTGCTCTTAGAGAGAACGGGAAGAGATGGCTGCTCTTGCTATTTCATCGAAAGAGCACCTTCCCCGAGCAACACTGACTCCAGGGATATTTAAGTAGGATCAAGGTGAGATAAAGAGAATTATTATATTAATGCATATGTGTATTCCTCCTCCTTCCACTAACTTTATATCCTTAATGTCAGCAATTAGCACATCCGACGAGAGATGCAGCAAGGAAACAATTTCAGGTTGAGTGCCTCACGTAGTGACTCACTGGCATGAAGTTCTACACTTCAACAGAATTCCTGGTGAACGACGATGAAATATTCATCAGCTTATATTTGTAAATGGCCCAGCAACATGCCGAGTAAATGACCTCCAACGAAGTGCCTCGCATTAAAATGGAACAGCAGCCAGCTGAAGCGAGGGAGCTACAAACTACGCATGTTTTGTCAGCACAGACAAGCAGCAAACACAAACAGAAAGAAATCTAGTTGGACTCATCATCCTGACAGTGAGAAACAAATGAGGAGCCAGCCTGTTCACTTCAGAGGGACCCACAGGCAGTGCTGCCTGTGGCAGGAGCAAGTGGGGAACCTGGGCTAAATTATGCTCCCTGACCTCTGTCACAATCAGAAAATGAACCAGGCAAGGCAGGAGGGCAAGCTAGTTTGCTTTCCCCACATGTTGGCCCTGGTTGTTCGCACCAGTCACCCCCATCCCCTGCACCTACACTGCAAAGCACTGCACCACTAGTCCTCGACTGAGAGGCTTGGTCCCTAAGATGGCAAACACAAGCCTGCACTCTCCAGAGCAGATGGGGAGCCCGGCCCTCCCAATAGAACCCGGTGTTGCGCCGGAGCATCCCCACAGTTTGCATTTCTTGCCTTGCCTGCACCTTTTGTTGTGAGCCCCTTCAGAGAGGGAGCCAGGTTTGCGATGGGGGCAGGCTGTGGGAATGCGGGGTGTCGCCAAATTTTGCTTTTTATCTGGGGTGGTGTTACTTGATGCTGATTTAGGGAGCAGAAGGGTGGATTTTCTGTCCTGCTTTCAGCTCTCATCATTATTCAGGATGCGTGATTTCCAGGGAGGTTGCCAGCGCTGCACTGCACCGCTTGTGATGGTTAATCCTCGTACGGGAAAGCTCCACAATGGAAATTGTGAGGTGAATGCAAAATAAATTAGGAAAACCTAGCAAGGCATCGTCAGCCTCCACAAAATGCAGCGGTACCCAGGCCTGGCCTCCCCCAGACTTTTTCCAAAGCATTTTCTTGAAATCCAGCTTAAAAAAAACCCATCTTTTTTTGCTCCGGGGCCTCACAGAAAGGTGAGCTCCCACTGCCAGAGCCAGGTGGGCGATGCAAATCTTTTTTTGTCATTTATTTATTAATTAAACGCCCTGTGATAAGGCGGATCTAGATGCAGGTCCACAGCTCTGCAGGCGAGGAGCACCCACTGCAGCCAGGAACTTGAACAAACAGCACCATCAGGTGGCTCGCCTGGAAATAGATGTGCGGAGTCACCCGGGCCATCTCCAGCCGGACCCAGCCATCCCTCTGCTCGCTTCTTTCACCCCTCCAAACAAGAAGAGCTCACAGCCTCTCCTGGGAAAATCCGAGTCCAAAATTGTAAGGAAATGTTTCAGTGGCAGCAAGGCACGGCCAGGCAGAGCCTCAAGGAAAACTTCCAATATGCACCTTACCCCTGCTAAGAAAGTCTAATGTCTCATCCTTCCTGCTGCTGACAGCTATATGTATCTCAGCTTTAACTACATAGTTTAACTGACTCGTTAACAGGCTACCTTCTCTGGCATCCAGAGTGCTGGTCTGAGCAGCATACAAGACTTGGTTCCTCCCTCAGTCTCTTCAAATTTTAGGGGCAGCGGCAAATCGGTGTTTTCCCCTTGAAAACTATCCCCAGTGTACAAACTTGCTTTGAGCCACTGCCGGCATCCACCTCCCCTGCCTGCACAGGGAAGAAGGATGCCTCGTTCAGCCTCAAGCAGGTGCTCTTTCACCAAAGACTGCCTTTGAAATAGCTTGGCTCCTTCAACTTCTTTGCTACCTTCTCTTGCTGTTCACATACTTCGTTAGTGCAAACTGGGAGCAGAAGCATTTCCCACTAATGAGCCAGAGCCTCTTCCATTCCCCAAGACCCACAAAGTAGATACAGTCCCAACACATGCAGTGTTTATAAGCTGGATGGACGTAAAGATAACAGATGGGAATTCAGCTCCCGAACTCCAGACCTCAGGCATGTCACAACCTCTGCTCTTAGTTTCATGCCTGTCATCCTTACCTATCCTATTAAAGACAGGAAAGTATCAGATAAGACAACCTGAAGGAAAACAAAACACTGTTTCACCCACACTGCTGCAGTGACTACAGCCATACCTAAGCTATTTACATGACTACCAAGGGAGGAACCTATCGCATCAGTCTCAGTTGCTTTTCTTATACCTATGTTTTTAAAGATTTTTCTTCATGGTCTCCACTCCAGTGAATAATTAAGTATTTCTAATACTCTCCTAGCAGATCTTAGGTAATTTAACTAGAAATAAACATTATAAGAAATAAGTATAAATAAGTATTTTTTAATATATATTTATATATATAAATATATTTTTATATATTTACTTGATCGTATATTTGTTTCTACATATTTAAAGAAAATAAATATTGTATGTCTTATATAAGATATAGAAATAAATACGCAAATAAACACACGTACAGTCATGTTCACAAATCTAAAGGATAGCTATTCAAACTTGTGGTTACTCGGTTCCTTTAGGAAACACCACAGCTCAGAGTTTCAGCCTTGACTGCCCACATTTAGATCTTACAGCAGCAACCCTGAAAATCAGGATCTTTCATAGTTATTTTTGTGCTTGTGCCTATAGAAGGGTTGATTTACATATTTAATTTCAGTCCTCTAATTTTCAAAAAATTGTGGCCTGAACAGGAAGTCCTGTGTTTCCAGTTACACTGCCCCAAGAGGCACTTCTGTACAAAGCACGTCATCCAGTCACCTTGAAGGGATGTTAAAGCACTACAAGTTGTTGACAGCCCATCTCAAAAATCTCTGCCTTCTGTAATAAAGAGACCTCCCAATTCCCAGATACGCTCAATGCAATAAAATTTCTGAACATCCCACATAAAGATGATAACCAAGCACCTAACACATAAGATGAAAAAAAAAAAAGCGGAAATGAGATTATATTTCCCATCATGGCATCTGCATTAAGCTTGATAGCTGCTTATTTCTACTACGATTGTGCCAGAGTCATTTTGAATTTCGTTTTCTTTATGCACCTTGCTCTGAAGCTGAGATATTTTGGGAAAAACAATGCACAAAATGGCACTTAAATGCACACAGCAACATCTCACCAGTTGCTACTAATGATGTCAGAGGAGGTCAGGTGGGCACAGAATTATGAATTGTCCCTATATTTGTACATTTTTTGAGTGACTAAACAGCACCCAGGAGAACTGAAGTCTTCCTAGGACAATAGGAACACAGAAAACCAAGAAGGGGGAATGTCTTTTTTCCTGGCACCTTAATTCTCTTTGCTTTCGAGCCTTTCCTCAGCCCTTGCTTTTTCTTTTTCTGTAAAAGGAGAACGTAGCGCTGAGGAAAGTCAGCCTGCAGCAGCGTTGGTTCATGGGAAAGCCTGCAGAAGCCACCTCCAGGCACTTCTGTAAGTACATTTTTTCTATGCTGGGCTGTCAGTTGTGCTGCTCTATTCTAAGTGTAGAGCCATGGAGCAAGATGCTTGGGGTGGATTTGTTGGCAGATCAGTAGGGACTCAATCTTCCTGCCAAATTCATTTTCTCATGTGACCTGAGCTTGACTTGGAACATGGATTTCCTACAGAGACAAGTTTGAGCAGTGCCAGGAATTCGAAGGCCAGGTGGTCTGCAAAGCTTCTCCCCAGGCTCTGCGATCCTATTTCCTCACGTCATTCTTTCCAGCCAGCACAGAGCTCGAGCTGGGGTGCTCACAGCAAACTGAGTTCCTCAAAACCAATGCAATTGCTTGCTCCCACCATCACCAATCCTCTGGAAGGGATTGTGACAGAAGTGGGAGGAAAGATGAGCACGTTTCTGCTAGGAAATGGATTCAGACAGGCTTTGACCAAGACTGCTAGCGAAACTTTTCTCTGCCAAAGGAAACTAAAGAAATCCCACTTTTTCATCTCAGCAATATCCAAATTGGGCTTAGCTAGTCCAAACTGTCATGTCCTTGCTAAGTCAGAAAGCCTATATTTGCCTACCTGGGAGGGAAAGCTATCACGCAAAGGCAGACAGGCTTTTTGAAAGAAAGCCATCCGTAGCCACACTGGTCTCTTGGGACAAGAAGGTCTGTACATTAATTTTAGATCTCTGACGATCCACATACTAGAAATACCTTGTGGCTCTGATCCATACTGACTTCTATTAAGGAAACAGAAGCTAGAATGAGCTGGAAGCTCTCCCAGATGACGCTCTTGGAATATCCATTGAAAAAAAGCAGCCTACCCTAATATATGACTTGCCCCATCCCTACGAATCTCTCATTAAAGAATGCAAGTTTGGCTTCCTGAAGAGGCACAATAGCATTGTAACGTGATATTAGGCCAGGACCTATGATGACCAGGACCAGATGATGCTTTTCTCACTGTTTTGTCTCAGGAGCAACCAGGGATAATGCACAGATTACAGTTGTCTGCTTCTGAATGTCTTAATGTTGTCATACCACTAAGGAAGGATCCCTGCTGTCCCACCCCTGACACAGAGCAGGGAGTAGCAATCTCATCCTAAAATGGCTCCTGTCATTCTTTCTAGAAACGTTAGAGAAGCGGCAATGGTCCTTCACACATATAATCCCATATCTATAATTGCCGCCTTGTTGGCAAATCCCCGTCACAGATTGCACTCAGCTCTATCCCACCCTCACATCAGATGCAATCCACACCAACCTGTGCCTGCTGGAGCGCCTGGCTGAGGTAGCGCGGTGGAGAAGAGCTCACTGCACTAGCACTCTTGGGAGACTGAGCAGAAAACTCCGATTTCGGCAAGCCTGAAACCCCCGCCTCAGCTGAAGCCACCCCTGTAGCAGCTCTGTCCCCTGAGGAAGGGATGGAGGGAGCACATCCTTCCCCTCTCACCTAGGAAGGAGAAGCCTGTACCAGGCTCTGCCTCCCTCCTTAGTTTTGGCTGCAGCAGCTGAGCTCTAGCTGCACAATTACAATAATGCTCCATGCAGAGGGAGTGATATTTTCCATCAAAGCAGCATTTGAAACAATAGCACAAGCCACTGAGAAAGTGACCTCCCTGCATTTTCGTCGTTGGCATTGTGCTGATTACAAGGAGACACTCAAAAACTCTGTGTTTCTACAGCCTAAGAACAGCAGGATAAAGTCAGGAATAACTTCACCAGGAGCAACTGCAAACTCCCTTAGCAGACTCGCTTCCGCTGGAAGAACGTAGCTGGGAGAATGTCAGCAGCAGCCATGAAATTCATTTGCATCAGACTCAGAACTTTTTGGCAGTAGGCTGACCAGTCTGAAATCCACTCCTAAAAATCCATCAGAGTCCAGTTGAAACTTAGTCTTCCTTCAGGTGTAGTTCTTTCACCTCCTGTTTTCCATGCATCAAAACCCATTCAACCTCAGCACCCATCAGTCAGAAAGAAGAGAAGAAATATAGGTTAGGGAACTATCAGGTAGAAAAAGGGAGCAAATGGCAAAGTAGGTCAATGAAATGCAAAACTCTTGCCTAATTTAAGCCCTGCTTTCTTGCCTGGCAGGGCTGAGCTGTTCATTCACAATGTCTGTTGCTGGTAAGAGACCTCCACTTTCAATTGCTCTCCCTTTTACAGTGATCTCAGTGAACAGACGCTTCTTTACATACCTACCAGCATGTGATTACAAGAACTTTTTTACAGATTTTATGTCATGCCTGTGTGGAAGTCAACTGGATCATTTTAGGGGAGAAAGACTATCAGTGGTAGGTGATCCAGACACACAAAGGCAGCTATTTTGGACATTCATCCCTGCTTCTGAATGATTATTCAATCCAAAACCCTGCTGAGTTGCCACGTTCCCCAACACAATGTTTGCGCAACTGTGAAATTTCACGCCATTCCACTGTGTGCATTTGCCTATAGATATTTAATGTCTATAGATATCACTTCCTGCCCTGTTGAGTCACCTGTAAACAGAATTTGTTTGTAGAGCCAGAAACTCTGTTCCTTACATCAAACATTAACTAGTCCTTTGCTGAGTCTGCTCAGTCATAAGGTCCCAGGGTGTATTATGACAGGAGCGCCTGGACACCCCTGAGCATTTCCCAGGCAGCGAACTGAGCTCATTCTGCAGAGAGAGTCACTTCCCCATGAACAGAGGAAACTCCATTAACCAGGATGGAGAAACACCCGTCTCCACCACAGTTACAAAAGCCAACACCACGCCTCAGTTCAACAGTCCTGGTGTGTAGTTCCTTACTGCCTAACCAGCACCGATCCGCATGGATCCAAAGTTGCACACCAACACCGCAATGGTGGCAAAATATTTCAGTCCAGGCGGGGGGACACAGGGTTTTAATAGAGGTCGTTAATCCACTGTGTTCCCGATTCAACGCCAATTTAAATGTATTGCCTGACCGAAGAGCTGCTCATCAGTGTAGCAATGAAGGCAGGAGAGATTGACTCCTGACATAACGAGACCTGCCAAGTTTATGCTAAGCCAGAGATTTTCTCCTTAGATAATGAAGGGTTGTTCACCAGAGCAGTTCCTCACCATATTGCTGTCACTGCCATGCCCAGAGAAGCAGTCCACCAAAGGGACAGCACAGTGGTGTCAAACACCCTTTCTCACCCCTTTGAAGCTTGAGGTTTCAAAGCTTCTCCCATTCTGAACTTCACCTGAACAAGAAGAGGCCACCCCCATGGCAGCTCAGAGTCTGTTATCCCAGGAGAAGTTCCCATACAAGTCCCTGCTTTGAACTCCAGCCTCACAAAAAATAAAGTTCCTCAACCCATACAGGCTATTCTGGAAGGGGAGCTTTCTGCTACCTGCAGTGCTCGCTCCTGGTGCTGAGAAACCTCCCCTGCTGGTGCGCACAATCCCACCACATTATCAGCATTTCCATAAGAAGCTTTGGAATCAATAAAGTGTTATTTTCTGAGAAGAACAGTATTCACTGGAAAATTCCCACCCACCACCTCAAAACCCGACTGTCACAGTGCGGGTAGAGCATCTGTCGCCCGTCACTGGCCAATTCGACCTAAACCACGACACACAGTAATAACTCCCCACAGCTATTGAGATTGGTTGGTGGAACTGAGAAGGAGAGATGCAGAAGCCAGTGAATCCTTTTCTCTTTGCACCAAAGCTGGTTTTGTCGCTTCCACCCCTACTACTGCTTGAAAGGTCACGTGACTCCAAGGCCAGAAATTCTTTTCAGCCTTATGCTTGCGTACATAAACATGCAACACAAACCACAAATAAATGTATGCATGTATCATTGCCTCCGCTCTGAGTTGTGCTAAATCTGCTTTCCTCCTTCCCATTCCCTTATTCAAAAGTGTACACTGTGGACAAGTTGAGAAATGCAGCAACACTTGCCCAAGAATAACATCCTAAACTCTCGGTCATTCACTCCATACATGGACATATGTCATACCTTAGCCACACCACAAGTATGGCTATCCTTTTCAGAGAGCACCAGAAGAAACTCATCCTATATTTTCTTCCTGCATGCAAACAAATGGCAGAGGGATAGTCCCTAAAAATCACCTTCCTGCTCCAAACCAACCATGATCAAATGTTTTCTGTGTCTCTGATATTTTTTCGCCCTATGGAAAGAAGGTGCCGAACAGAAGAACCATACAGGAGACAGCCTAGTTATTTCTTTGGGGCAGGGCTCAGCAAAGCTCATCTTTATGGTGCTCAGAGAAAGCATGAAACAGCAGCCCCATCTAAAAGTCCTGCTTGCATCAGATTTTATCACTTTGCAGCAGCCTCAGCGCCAGTGCTTGGTTTGGTCCTGAAGCACTGGCAAGGACAAGGGACAGACTGCAGGAGCCCAGGAGCCAGGTGCCCACCAAGCAGGTGCTGCATTGGCAGCCTACTGGGCTGGTGGGTCCCAGAAACTCCCCCACCCTATGGAAGGGAGAAGCCTCAGGAGCTCCAGGGCCTGCTAGTTTCTGCTCCTGCAGGGCTTAGGCTGTGCACCAGCTCCGTCAGGCACACTGCCAACAGCACAGCACTTCAAACACCCCCAGCACCACAGAAATCTCGGAAAATGAAACTCACCTTCTCTCAGGTGCAGTTGGAAAGGAGCAGGGGGAGGTGGTGGTGGTGTGTGGCACATTCGCTTGTCTTGCATTTCTAGGCCTTGCTGGTTTTTAGCTAAAATATTAAATACACTATTACAAGCACAGTAGGAAAAGTTGACTTTTATGGAGAGTGAATGTATCTTCTCTGAAAAGTCTTATCTTTCTGCTGAGAAATTTTTACTTACTGTTTTTCACTGACCCACACTGAGAAACATGAAGCAGAAAGCCTTTGTTCAGAGAGAATTGCAACAAAAAAGATGATAAATCAGTGAAGCTTTTAATGTGAAGCCTTCCCTGTGGAAATGTCCATTTTATGATCTAGGCATACACAAAGATGCCAAAGGCAAGAAAAGAGATTTTGGCTTGAAAGAAAGAACTTAAACTTTTCTTAGGACTCACCTTATACTGGACTTGCACAATATGGGAAGGGGGGGGGGCATATCTTTAAATAAAAGAAACTCCTAAGAGGAAACCCCATTGCTGAGATCAGGTGAAGCATTATCCAGGTCTTTGAAAAAGTTTTGCAAACACAACTACTTGGCTAGGAGCATAGGAAAAACAACATACCCATAGCTATTTTGGCAAAATAGTGTAGGTGCAGTCATATGAATGTGAGCAAGAGGCCCACTAAAGCACTGGACCTCATGACTAGCTAAACCTCTGCAGGGAACCCAGAGAGTAATTAAAACAGTTCAAGGGCAAGGATGCCGTGTGAGCACAAAACAGAGCATGAAAAACATGTAGCTTTGTTGCTCTGGTATGCAGGTTGCACCTCAGATATGAAACTACTTGCATCAATTGGAGGTAGGTAGAGGAATCAAGGCTAAAGTAGAATAATTTGCTTTAGAGTGTATGAAATAAAAATAATAATAATAAAAAAAAAAGCAATGCCAGTATGAACCAGATAATTGCAGGATGGTTTTGGGATGTAGTCTTAGGAGGCTGCCTGTGCCTCAGAATCTGAATCAGTAATACCCCTAAGGTCAACATCACCTGAGTAAAGATGTTGGAAACATCAAATTTGAGTACAGATGTAGCAGTATTGAGAAAAATAAGGGGGCAGGAAGGTGAATTGCTTGCTTGCATAGAGTTGGGGTAAAAAAAGGGAGGTGGTAAAGGCAGGAGAAAAAGGATGGGTCCTCCAACAGAAAAAAGAAAGGGGGGGGGGGGGGCGGAAACA
>JAOXNO010000013.1:69982151-70035833 GCA_028565335.1 Limnodromus scolopaceus | reverse complement strand
CCCCCCCCCCCCCCCCCCCCCCCCCCCCCCCCCCGAAACAAGACAGAAAATCAGGTAAAGTAAACAGAGGGTGGGATCTTCTGACAATAGGCTTGCAGGCACCTACAAACAGTATCAAAGCTACCTGTGCACCCAAGCTCACCAAGACACTGAAGGGAAACCCTGTGGGCAACCCATGCAATCCTCCACCAGGTCCATGCCTGAAAGAGTCGGGGCGAGTAAAGACGGGCAGGCTTGCAACTCTGGCACCAAATCGTGGGAAGGGTGACAGAATTATAAAAAAATAGTTTGGTGTGATTTAGAAGATCTGAGAATGAGACGATACATGAGATGATACAAAATGATACAATTGTAAATTAATGGTAATGGTATATCTATTAATAGTATAGCTATAATTAGGCTTTAATCAATAGATGTTGCTGTCTATTAAATCAGTTATGACTCAATATTGACTGCAACCTAAAAGGGGAAAATTGGACCCTTAAGTAACAAGGAACAACAACAAAAAAAATCCCTCAACTGATCAACCCTAAACACATCTTTATTGCTATACTTTCTCCAAGAAGTTGGTTCTGGCTGTTGGTTATAGGTGTGAGATGCTACTAGTATAAGCTACTTGGGGGATGTGTATGTGTGTGATTTGCTGATACAAGACTGCTGATACAGCTGTATTAGCCAACCCAAGAAGTTACAGACATTGATGTAAGATTTAACTGCTTACTAGTCTGTTTTGTACCTTCTACTCTTCCCAATTATAGTGCAGATATAATAACCTTCTTGATAAGGAACAAGAGGCTTTCCCACTCTTTAATACTGCAGAAGCATCCAAACAAGGTGAAGAGTGTTTTAGATATACAAATCACTGCCCCTCTTTAAGTAACTAGCTTGCTTTATAGTAATTTTTGAGCTGCTTATCTCCATGGTCAAAGCCTTCAATCAGACAGATAAAGAAACATGCTTGTTGGCCAGCTAAACAACCTGCCAAAACAGAATTCCCACAGCCAGCACTGATACCACTTCGTTTAGATGTAGTTTCTCATCCCACAGGCTTCGGCTGTTTGAAGGGAAAGCAGTTCTCAGAACAGATGGAGTTGGTAATAAAGCTCTTTCTAGGAGACACAAGGATTACACAGGGAATGAAATGGCGAAACGGTGTCTGGAGTACACGTTGTAAACTTGAACCACTCAAAGTAAAATTCCCTTCCCACTGAGAACAACATAGTGGGGCAAAGTGGAAGTGACAGCACAGCTTTCCAAAACATAAGCTCTCGTGGATGTTTCCCCTCAGAACATTGCCTACCCAAAAACTACTTGAGATACACGTTCCAACCTTACGCCCACAAAAAAAAAATATCTTGTGACTTGTCATTTTGAGTCAGTGTCAGGAGCACTGCCAAAAAAAAAAAAAAAAAGGATGAAGTAGCTGTCTCAAAAGAGCAAAAGAGAGCCTATGCATCAGGCAAAGAAAGGGTGCAAGCCCTTGCCTGTGTATAGCAGAGGTCCTGAGCTCACCTACACAGTTGTATTTGGTTTCTGCTAGGAGATCTACCTCATCCATCCTGCTTTCAGATAAGCAGGAAGACCTGTATCCCTAAAGTCCAGTATGGATCCCCTTTCCTGGGCTGTCTGCTTGTGCTTAGACTGAAATCTCGACAAGGCAAGGCCCAGACTCCTGGATATCTGCAGAGCAGCTACCACAAAGTTTCTGCAAAGGCAAAAGACTGCTTTGAGTCAGCACGTCAAAAACTACAAGCTCCAGCAACACTGTTCCACAAAGATGGGGTGGGCAGAGGGAATGGGAGGTAAAGAGCAAGCCCAGTGTCCAGGTAAACTCTTCCAGTCTAGACCAAGGCTCCATTTAACCCAGTAACCTGATCCCAGCAGTGTGGACAAGCAGGCATGCAGGGCAAAGATGATGGTATTTCTCCCACATATTTTCCCAGCTTCCAATGATTTCCATCTCAAGAGAGGTTCTGAGCCTGATTTGGTTTATTTAGTGATCCCCAGTGGGTCTCTGTTCAAAGCATTTGCCCCGTCATTTGATATGCTTTGTTCATTGCTACTGAGCATTAAGCTGACATTTTAAATGAAAGACCATAATGATATCATCCCTAAAAAAAATCTGGGGGTTATATTTGCACAGCCCTGATCTGAAGTACTTTGCGTTTTGTAATAAGCTGTTATATCCAATTTTCACTGTCTTTGTAGACCTTAGTGGGAAGGGACTTTCACTTTATGCAATTCTAGTTTAAATGTATTACAGTAATCCTAGACATTGTCTCTCCTTACTATGCTCTTTGCAATTGTGCTTGCTTTTATCAGCTATCAGCCGGGTACAACCAAAGTCCAGTCAAACAGACTGTAATCCAAATCTCTTTACGTGACTCGTACGTGCTCCATGCCTAAGGAGAGTTGCCTGGATTCTCAGCCTGGCCCTGGACATATAATTTACCATTATGAAGGTATCCAAAACCATGAAGCAGGCCTGAGCCTCATTATTCAAAGCAAGGTCTCTTGGCTTGCATTGGATTGGCCTTTAAATTTAATACATCAAGGTTGAAATCTTGGCCCCCTCTTTAATCCATGGGATTACTTTTATTACCTTCATTCAGGCCAGGGTTTTGCCTGAGGACCAGCTCTACTGTTTAGCGTTATTTCATAATTGTCCTGTTAGGTGCTCTCCTGTTTGCTAGAATACATAGACTTTCCCCTCTTCAACTTTACTCAGTGGCAGAGCAAGTAATACCCGCAGCCCTCAAAGCAAGAAAGACTGAGATGGCCAAAGTGACCTTTTATCCAACTCTGTCATGCTACAGAGCCAATTTTTCCTTGCCTCCATCTCAAAGCCTATTGCAGACATTTGCTTTAGGGTTTAATTTAGCCTGTAGCATTTTTCCAGTTGGTGCTCTGTCCAGGAAAGACCTTTTTGGCAACTGCAGTTTGAAATTCTATTCCATTCCTGGATCTTAAATTGGAGAAGTTTACTGGAGATGCAGCAACCCTCCCTCCTTTCCTTACTGATCATTCCCTGCCATCTGCAACAGCCACTAATTTTTGCATGAAGCACAGCTTTAAAAAAAAACCTAGTGTGAATAACAAGTGCACAGTGTCACAAACGGGTAGTTCAATAACCAGGAAGCTGGAAGAAAAAGAATTAAGTCAAGGTTTACCCAATTTGGTATACTGTTAAATAGTACGTTCCTAACAACCATTGAAGAAAATGAACGTAAATGCTGTATTTAACATAGGCAAGCAGAAAGGATTCATTCCTAAAAGTTTCAAGGCTTGCTTATTTGGTGTCAGCTTCATCAGACACTCCTCCCTTCACTCCAGACGACAGATTTGTTACTAAGAAGAACATAGAAACCAAACTGTCCGTCTTGCAAAATTTGATCTGACTTTGCGTGATTAAGATGAGGCGATTTGAATTGCAATGTTTTGCAGGCAGAAGGGCTAAATAAGCCTGCCTGAAGTCTTATACCAAATGCTTTGACTTCAAGAGAAGAAACTGGCAGCGAGTGGAAAACTAGACAGTTTGCTGCATTGTTTGAGCCAGCACCGAGGCAGGGCTACGCCGTGCTGTGAGTAGGTGTGATTAGCTCATTTGTCATTAGTTTAAACTGAAGCAGAAAGCAGAAGTCTAAGCACACGGAAACAGCACCCTCCAATTCTGATTAGCCTCTTGTTTATACCACGCTGTGGTAAGCTAAGGCTGCATTGGCTCACTTAACCCTTCCGCAGGCGCGAGTGTACTAACTCCTGTCTCCCTTGGAGAAAGGCGAGAACACCCCCCTCCACAGAAGGTTAGCAAGAGACAGAGAAGTAATCCCGCAAACTACCACCATGAAGACATCAAATGTTTCTGTTCTCATCTTAGTCCTGCTTTACATCAATGGCAGCAAAGAATGGCCTACGCACACAGTCTGCAAAGAGGACAACTTGGAAATACATTACAAAAGCTGTGGTGAGATTTTTAAAATTTCCATTCTCCTTTTAGCTGGGCAACAAAGTTGTTCTTACTCAGTGAGAGAGGTTTATAAACCAGGCGATGAATGGAAGGGTTACAATCCCAAGCCAGCGCTGGGTTTTGCAGCTAGAGTATTTTTAATCTTTCAAATATAACTAGTTTTGCTGATACATGCACTCCAATCTGTGTTTAGATAGAAGATAGTAAAGAGCAAATAATGTAACCTAATTCAGAATAACAAACAGCTGTCAAAAATCCAGTTCAGCATGAAAGAGCTTACTATGATTTTTATCATGGTTAGGTTAAAAAAAGAAGACCCTAGATCTTTATCTGGTTTACTCCTGGGATGACACAGACTCTTCAATGTGCTGATCTGCTGTTTTCCTAACGCACGGTGAGACTGTGGTGAAGCGCTTTCTGTCCTCCCACTTGGAGTGACAAGGGACCCAGTATGACAGTGGGAAGGATTCGTGTTCTCCGCCGTTGCCACCGTGCTCAGCGACACTTCAGCAGCAGCACTTAGCAGAGGCTTTTCCCAGGGACCACAGGGTTGGTTTGCTCTTTAAATCTGTAGAGAAGGAAAGGAGCAAGCAGCACTGAAAATGAATTGACTGAATGGTGCCTGCTTTCCACCTCTTGCTTTGCTGGCCGTGTGCCTCCCCTATTGTGCTGATCTGCTTTACAACTGGGACAAAGGGAATTAGATTCACAGACGCCTCATTCGTTTTCCGCACGTGATGTGAAAAGCGATTCACGGCAAATGAACACCCTAGAGTTTGTTTTTCCAATTCATCCTGATACAAAGGGTTTCCCAGGGGGCTTTTTCTACCCCATAGCTTTCATGTGGTTTTGCACACACATTAAAATAAAGCCAGAAAGGGACACGAGAAGTAAATAAATATTTGTAATACTATTCTTTACCGACCTGCTCCTAGGAGACTAAAGTCAGGCTTCACATATTATAAATGGGTATACTGCATTAGGAAAATATTTAATTAGATATTGAATACTAAAACAGAGGTAATACCAAAGCTTGTAAGAAATCATTGTGTAAGTTAATTCTGTGCCCTCAGCAGGTCTCAATTTAGCATGAGATGCCTTGTCACAGAGGCACAGGCTACAGTTTGAGTCAATTCAAATGATGATGCAATTTATCTGCTGGGCATGCGTCAGTCAGGTATTGCTTCTTACTATGCACACCACTGGCCTAGCTAAAAAAAATACATTTGTTTTGAGCTTATGCGTCACTTATTTTGGTTAGACACACACAGAAAGGTAAGAGGTACATTCATTCAGGAGAAATTTGCGGCTTGAGAAGTACAAGCCAGAGATCGTACAGGTCAAGTCCCACCACAGAGTCATTTTCTGTTCTCCCAGGCACAGCTACAGGAGAGGAGATTACACAGACATGGAAACAATGCAAGAATTAAATCAGATCCGTTGTTTGAAGCTCAATTCAAACACTCCCTTACAGCCCTGGCAGATTCAATTGTGGCAATGCTCACAGCTGCCATCACAACGTTCTGCCCTATCTTTTTCCAGAGGCTACCACACCTGTAGCATCAGACCAGGATGCCCCATCTGCATCTCTGCTGCCCAGCTCATAGTCTGGTATCTTGCATAAAGCAGAAAAATATAAGGTGTTTTGAGCTGAACTCAAATATCTACAGGTGGGGAGGATAAATCTGAATACAGTAGTCTACATTCCCTTCAGAGAAGGCACTGCCCTCCGTGGGCTCACTGGCAAGCTCACAACAGTGCCATAGGTGCCCATCACCCTTTCAGGAAAGGGGAAGTTTTGTCCCCACTTCACTTCACTGTAAACCACAACTAGATGGGCAAGACACAGTTCGTTCTTTAGCTGTATCCTGCCAACTGTTCTCACCCAAGAGGGAACAGACATGCTAGTGGCTGGGTTTGACAAGACCCTTTCCCAACAAACCTTCTCAGGGCGACTTTGAAATGTCAGCAGGCACAGAGTCGATGATAGGCAACTGCCTATACTCTTTACCTATTTCAGGGGACGACTGCCCTGCATGTTCCTCTAGTCTGAGAAATCCCCATGGTACTTCCTGGTCCACTGAAAATGCCAGAGGATGACACATCTTGGGGGATACAGTGGCCACAGTGATTTCATACCCCTGTATGAAATCTAGGATAAAGGATTCCTTGTTAGCTTCAAAAAGGTCAGGATATCACCTCTACTGTTGTTACTGTAAACTCTAGGATGTTACTGGAGAATCAGGGTTGAACCGAGAAAAATTTAAGGAAGTTGACAGAATTTTTGCCAAGAACTCCACAACTTTATTTCTGGAGCTGAATGTCCTCTATCAACAGATTAATAGACTTCACTCTGAACATTTAAAAAGGAACTAAGTGTTCATTTTTACGTTGAAGTTTATCAGATCCTCCCCTATAATGGAGTAAAAATTTGACTAAAGCCAAAAAGTATGAGCCAATATAACCATGAAAAATGTAGCAGAGACGCTTAGGTGGATAAGTGAAGACAGACAAAGTGTAGCAACCTTCTGTACTCAGGAGCAAGTCCCCATTCCCTGTTCCAGGCACTTACCCTAGCTGCATCCTGTATCTATAATGGATAAGGTACATATATAAGCCTCCAGCCTCACTCCATGTTCTGGATTCTATAGAAAGGATCCCCATCCCCACCCATGTCAGATAAAACATTCAGTAACCAGGACCCCAAGTCATGCATCAAAAGAAAGGTCTAGACAAGACCCTAGTGATCGATATAATGCACTTGTGGGGAAAAAAAAAAAAAAGGCATCTAAAAGTAATCTTACAAAAATTCTCAGCAGCAAATCCATGGTGAGAAACGGTCTGAGACACGGGTGGTCTAAAAGTGAAGTAAATAGGCAGTATGCTGCCTCCTCTGTATAACCGCAGGAGACATAACTCCGAGACAGTCTATTTATGGCAAGACATTTCCCATCAGTGCCACTCTTCCTCCCAGGAACAAGTGACAAAAACGAAGGAAGATCTCAAGTGACCACAAATCACTTTAGAAACCTGGGCAGGGATCCTGAGATAAAAGCAGCACAGGTTAACCTCTCCAGCTGAGAAAAGAGAACCCTAATTGGCAAGTCTATGCAGAGACATGAAAAGAACCGGCTACACAAATGGCTGATTCCTATCCCTTTTAATTTCACAGTGATTTTTACAGTAATAACGCTTTTGATCTTTCCAGCTACATTTTAAAAGGCAATTGTCTGGGAAGGGAAAGGCAGGAAGGCAATGATAGCAAAGTGCCCCGAGCAGATTCCAGTGTCAGGTATCCACCTGAAAGTGCAATGGAGTCGGAGACTACAAAATATAACTCCTCAACACATCTACCATCACCTGCTTCTAGACCATTCATGTAAGCCTAATTGTCTTAATTAGCCATGAAAACATTCTTACAATGCAGTGTTCAAATGGGGCCCTCTTCATAGGGTAAAGCAGGTGATTGCCACTGCAGACGTATGAAAAACATTTTCCTACTATTTTTACAGCTCTCTTGAAATGTTAGTTGAGCCTACATCAACAAATCAGTGTTTCAGAATGCCTGTGTTACCCAGACTAGTATGTTTGGTGATTAATAAAGGTTTACGTTTAGATTAGAACCTGGGAGATTTCAAAGCTGCCTGCTGCTTGAAACTGTAGATTTCTTGACAGAGCAGAAGAGGTTACAGATAAGGCAGGAGGTTCTTAGAAAGGGTCTGGAGAGCATCAACCATTAAGGACTTTGTTTTCTGTGCAGGGAAGTAAACAACAGGGATTTTCAGAGAGATCTTCAGGAGAGTCAAAGTAGTGGTATTTCAGGATGACCTCTTGAAAAATATTCTCTAGGCTTTATAGAACACTGTTCAGACTACATGGAATTTATTTTTTTTTTTTTTTAATGTCTTCTGCTAGACAAAGAAACAGGGTTCTCTGGTCATCTAGAGAACTATTTTTACATCCCAATGCCTCTTCCTAAGCAGAGCAAAGTCAGACTGAACTTGGGTTCACTGATCTCCATGACTGCTTGCATAGCTCTATGTCACACTTCCTGCAGGGTCATTTCTAGAAAGCTTTTTCCTGCCCTACATTGGTACAGAAGGAGAGAGCAGCACTGCCCGCTTCAATATGAGTTTGCACTGGATTTCATTTACAGACAGAGAAATTCTCATTTGTATGGCTTTTCTTTAAATATGTGAGCTCAGATTTGGATCTCTGCTAATATGGCTCCTTGAATCCAACAGGGTTATTCTGGTATAGAACCTGCTCTGGTCAGATAGTGCAATACAGATGCCCTTCTGTCAAACTCTGCTTTGAGAGAACTTTTCAGTGCTTTTAAAAAAAAAAAAAAAAAAAAAAAAAGAAGAAGAAGTGGAGACTAAAAGACTACTTAGATTACAATTTTCTGATGACTTATCAGTCTGTGCTGAATAGTTTCAGTCTTACTATGGTCCCCCTTACACACTCAGCCCATTATACCCTTTCTCCTACATACCGAGAGGTCAAGCATACTATTTGTCTTAAAATCCTCTTTTGCCTTTTTTAGAAACAGAACTGTAACATCCATCACTGCTCAATCAGTAATACCAACTTGTAAACAATCATCATCACAGCACTAATTTTACACCACATCACTTTCTGTTTTCTCCATTAACCAATGTCCTTTTTCGTCCCTGGCCACACACTTAAATCCTTTAGTTAAAGTATATAAGTAATCTGATAGCTTCAGCTGGCAGAGAAAAGTCTGCAAAAAATTCTCACCTCATGCATCTTCAGGGCAAATGTTCTCCTAGACACTTGGTAAAAGAAGGTTCTTTTTCCATTATTCTTTGGGTTTTTGGCAGACAGATTGAGCCAGATGCTTCTCCTGGACTTAATTATTTATTTATTTCCCTCAAGCAGTCTCCAGCAGTTGCTTCTGCTTCTAAATTATTTAAAGCCACACGACACCAACTCCCCTCTGATCTTTTGTTGCATAGATCGCTAATGGGCAAACAATCAAAGAACTTAAGAATTTCACTTGAAACATTCTTTCTGTTTGTTTGCTTCGTCCAAGCAATCTTAGTGTCATAGCCTTGCTGCTATACTCATCTGGTATAGCTTACTTATTCCAGGGGGAAGGCCAGATGTTGACATGCATATTTCTGGCACCAGATCCTAACAAACTGAAGCTATCATCAGAATCAAGTCAGCATAGATATGAGTGCACATGCAAATCCTCTTTTAAAATTTTGGTCCCTCCATGAATTATTAAAAATACCTCATCTATTTCATTCTCTGCTTCATTAGAGGGGATTAGAACTTTCTTTTCCTATGTGACCTCTTAAGGTGGTTCTGATTTCATTTTACCGCTTCTTTCATACAGGGGAGAGCATTTAGTAACTTTTAAAATGTAAATGCTAAGGAGGCACAGGAGACAATTTCATATCTCCAAGTTACGCTGGCAAAAACATTAGGTTCAGCATCTAGACTTTGAACCATTTAGCAAAATCAATATTAGTACTTTCACTGAGACTAGTAGTGGAAAGAATTAACCTCAGCTGAACTTTTCCCACCATGCTTTAAATTTTCCCATCTAATTGGTTCTCAGAGGTTTCCTCACAGTGCCTATTTCTTCACCAAATCAATGGAGGTCTGCATCATGGACTGCAAAAGAGGGTTGTTTATGTGTGACAGCCCCTCCTGCTTATCTTTGGCTGCTAAATCTAAACGAGTAGACATGTTTTCTACCTATTGACTTTTGCCATGTCTTCAGTTGCTGTAGTCACTGAGCCACTAAGGTATCACAAGCAGAAGGGGTAACAGCCTGCAAGGCAAGCCATAGGAAAAGGTGTTCTCTCCTTTGGAGACAAATAGGAAGGACAAACATACATAGAAAACTGTGTGTTGCATTCCAGTCGAGAAGTGCTATGGGCAAGGCAGAACTGTCATTTGCTGCTGCATGCTGAATTTGAGTCTTTAGGAAGGGAGCAGGCTAATATACTAAACAGGTGAGTCACAGCTATATCAACAGCTTGATAAAAATTAGAGGTTACTTCCTCTACTACATAAAGTAGAAATTATCAAAAGGCACATTCATGGCATAAAGTCAGGAGCAAGGACAAACCACAGTTGCTCATAAGTGCTCCAGTGTAAAGCTTTCTGTGTAAGCATATGAAGTTTTGCTACGCTTTCTTTACATTGCCACATCGTCTCATCTTGAGCTGTCATCAAGGCCTCAAAACAGGTCTGGACCCTACAATGCCTACAGTTTACCAAAGAAAAGAGAGGCAAGAGATCAGGTTCTTGCAGCAATTTAACATCTGTCAGCAAAAATATCCAAAATAATCTAAGAAAAATTAACACACCTCAGAAAAATGCAAAAAGGACTTCAGCATTCCTGTGCATTGGTGTCACTGCACTAACTTCAAGGAGAGTTATGGCAACCTAAAACTAGGGAGGAACAGTGGCCATCAGAGATAAGATGTCCAAATACCCTGTACAGAAAGAACCACCACACACTGAATCCAAAACCTTTGATCTGTCCCATATGCTGCTTTTAGACTCGGGAGAGCTTCCAGTTGCCAAAAGCTAGGATCTTGAAAGCTACCACAAATTAATTCAATGCACCAGTTTCCTCTTCACCTGAAGATGGATGGCTCCTGTCAAATGATCCAGCAGTGATCAGGCAGGCGGGAACCCAGCTAGTTTCCTCAGCAGAGGGACCATGCCATTCCAATTATAGCCTACTGCCACACTCCTGCAGTGGATTTCAACCCATCCTGGGAAAATGGGAACATTTAGCCCATTTATATGCTGCTGATTACTCTTCTGTATAATCAGCAGTAAAGCCTGCTATCCCCGAGCATGGCATGTGTCTAGCAGCAGGGCAGTTCCTAGTCATGTTTGCTTCTATTTCTGACACAAGTCTGCAAGTCTGTTGTGAATCCCCAGTCATACTGGCAAGCACTGATGTCCAGAGATCTGTCTCAAGTAAAGCAGTATAAAGAATGAAGAAAAAAAAAAAAAAACAAAACCCACATGAAGAGAGGCGAGACAGATTCTATTAGGAAATACAGGCAGTTACTGTATGCATCTCACTCATGCAGTGCAGGGTGTTTTCTTACCAACAGATCAGAAGAACAAAGACTTTCTCCCTCTAATACATTCCCTGCTGGGCCCAAATTAATGCAGTATTTTCTTGTTACACTGCTGTAGCTGAAGCCTGTCCTGCCTCCCTTTCTCTCTCAAGGTAACTAGGACAAATCAGGATTATCAAATACAAATACAGATCTGTACATGCCATCTTGCAAAACTAGCAACTTTCAGTTTTGTCGTCTCAAAAAGGTTTAGAGAAAACTTTGTCATACCACACAAAGCACAGAAACCCCCCTTTCCAAATACCACTGCTGGCAAAAGAAAGCCCTTCAGGCACTGGACCTCCCCTCAAGCCCTGCCAAACAGCTCTAACAAGCCTGCTGTCAAGAAAGGTGGTTCAGGCAGGAAAAGGCAGGGATACTCAGGTCAAGTTTTTTGCAAGACTGCTTTACACATATTGATGACATCCTCATCCCCAAACACAGCCCTCCAGTTGCAGAGAGCCCCTCACGCCTGCTGGCCTCCACACAGCTCCTCACCCAGGCCACCAGCAGCTCCATGGCCACAGGTGGCAGCTGAGTGACCTCAGCTCAGTACCAGCCAAATCTCTTCCTCTCTTCTCCACCACCTGCCACACTTCAAGCCCTTTGCTCATGGGCTGAGCCTTCCATCCCACATCTGTTCCTCACACCCCAAATGCTGCTACTATTGAAGTCAGTGCCCAACAGGTTTGGAGAAAGCTACCGGCCTTCTGAGTTACTGTTTCTGAATATCTGTAAATTTGAACATCAATTATATTCAACAATGGGTTTTATTTAAAGTGGGAAGAGAAAAAGCCTTCATCCTTATTTAAGCTGATTTCATAAGACACAAATTGCCTTGCTCCAAAACTAGGGCCATAAACACTGGCCAGTGGTGCCTGTGCCTTAATCTAACCAAGCAGTATATAATTGCTCTTTGCATCACCAGTGTTCAGTATTTTTGAGTGAGGAATGGGAATGATTTAAACACTGCATAAACAATTTTTTTTAAGCCATATTTTAAGTTTCCCTTGCTAGTGTTGTGGGGTTTTTTAGCTTATAGATTATCCTGAGACCAAATTTTCACCCTTCCCTCTACAGCCATGCAAGTTTCATAAGAAAGGAAGCAGAATCATGAACTCTATTAGGCATCTTCAAGAGCTCTAGGTTTAAGCATACCTCAGAGACCACAGGTTGATATCACTGTTTGCAAAGAGAAATTCCCATGGGCTGTACCCCCCAGGACACTAAGGATACATGAACTGTAATCTTCCCTATTCCTTCACCTCCATGCTGCCAAAGGAACCCAGAGAAGTACGGAAGATAAACCATACCATGACTTCTGCAAAGGAGGCCAGAGTTCCTGTCAGAACTAGGCAAAAGCCAGGAGGTGGTCACATCTGAGGTGAGCTTCTCGGGATGAAGCATCCTCATGATAAACTAGACACAGCCAACATGAGCCTCAATTTATTCTGCTCCCCTCTGAGCAGAGGGTCGATCTGCTCCTCCCAGCCATGTCTGGACACGACAGTGACATGTAGCAAAGGCAGGCCCAAAGGGAAGTTCATTAAACTGAAGGTGCTCAGGGAAATCTAGATGCACAACTGGAGAGCTGCTAATTCACCTGATGCTTCTTCCTCAGTACCTTTTAAGTAGATTCCAGTGTCAAATATAACCTTGAGCATTCAGGTTAATTTATTTAAATAGACATTAAGAAGAAAATGTTGAGTGAATACATAAAGTCTGAGATCCCAAACAGTTCCTCATTCTTTCCCTCTCCTTTCATCACCTTGAATGTTGTAAGGACTAATGATTTAATTTTATTAAGAGCTTTGGAGGTGAGGAGAGTTGGGTAATTACTAAATATGTTTCTTCCTTGTGCTAATTTCCAGCTCCTCTGGCACCAGGCTGTCCTTGTATGACCCTAGCCAAGTGCAGCTATGTCATTCCATTCAATTCTGTGGCTTATCTGCTCCTAAAAGTGTTATTTTGAAACACCCAAAGCTTACCAATTTGGAGAGTCTTCTCACCGATGCAAGACTCACAGATGCTGAGTCTTATAAGCAAACCTTGCCTGCTCCCTGCTCCCATTCACTCATACCACTGGTTTTTATGCTTATATGGAAACAATGTGATTTTAGACCAGATCCAGTTGAGGATAGATAATGAGATGGAGGGGAGGGAGAGAGAGGAGTAAAAGACAGAAGCAGTTGCATACCAGTCCAGCAAAATTCCTGTAACAGGTGCTCCCCATCTGGCCATGCAGTTTCTGTAAAGCCCAGTTAGTCATCTAGCAGCTCAGGCTTTGAGGGACATAGCCATGGTGAGCTAGCATATTATCATTCCCACCTGTCTGCTTCATCTTCCTGCTGGAGATCACCTCCCAGAGCACAGGAGGCTGTGGGGTGTAAGTGCAGCCCCAGATCACAGCCCTGTGGCTTGGTGCACACCCATGCTCTGCAGGAGCATGAGCTGGTAGCCCCACAACTGTAGTAACCGAGGCATGAAGGTGCATTCTGATCCATTGCCCCTGTTACTGAGGTAATAATCTCCATCAAAGGTACAAGGCTTGCAGCCAGGAGGGTCACTTAGAAACACCACTGTAAATATGGCTGAGCTAATTTACCTATGAACCTTCTGCCAAGAACAAGAACAGGAAAAGGAACTCTAGGAAGAGAAGTTCAATAACTCACATGAGCTCCTAGGCTCGTGTGAGTTGTCTGCACATCTGTGCAGTCTTCTAGAAAAACCCAGCCAAATTCATTGCTGTGAGCACCTTCCTATGCTAAGCCAGGCTGAAATCTTGCACCATGGTGCCACTACAGGTCCTATGCGAGGAAAAACACATACCAAGCCAATATAGCAATAAACCTCCACTAGGGCAACTTGGGTAAGGGTGAAATGGGAGGTGGGATGCAGGGAATCAGCTGGGACTATGCCATGTAAGGGGTGATCAGCAGCAAGATGCCAGGTACACCCCAAATTCACCTCTCACAAAGCAGGATTGTACTGCAGAAGCCAGTTTTCAGCGAGAGCTGTACATTCAGTACTAGATACAGTTGAGAACTCAGCATTAGCCACAGCATCAAGTTCAAATAACAGGTCTAAGAGATCTTACAGTGCATTGATTGTTTACAAAACCCAAAGACTTGTCTCTTTCTCAGAGCAGTTGCCTGAAAGCTTCAGAACTGTCTCTCTAGAGAAGCTTCAGTCAAAATCCCGCTCCCAGGCACCTTCATGCTAGCTGTAAATACATTGCAGCCCAAGCCCTTCTCACTAGATAGACAGACGCAAAAAATGCCCATTTTTTTCCCCCAATAAGCAGATTTTCACCGATAAACCTCAACATGCTTACAAAATTTCCAGCAACATTCTAACTATTGGTAATATATCAAGGCTGAACTGGTAAAGCAAAACTCTGCAACCAGTTGAAGAGTTTCTAGCTTTAATTATGGAAGAGGGAGCAGATTGAAGGGAGTGGGTGGGAGGGAAGTCTGGGAACATACAGTACTGCACTATGAAATGTTGCAGGGAAGTGGAAGGCTGAAGGGCAGCCCCACGTATTTTAGAGATTTAACGGTAAATGTTATTGCTCTGCACATGTGAAAGACATAACATGTATTTTTTTCAGTCTAACCAGCTCACTTCAGACTGAGGCAAACAAGGAAGAATAAGTATTAAACCTCCATAAGAGACACACAGTGACTCACAGTTGTGCATCTGAGATGAAACACAAAAATGGCAATTGCCTTGAGTTGCCTTTGCCACACGAGGGACTCCTCAACATGTAAAGAAAGAGGGGTATGGCACACTAGGGGTATGGCACACTACCTTAGTTCACAGTGCACAGCTGAATTTACAGACATCTTCACTTATCAAATGGTTAAAAAACACTGTTTTCTTTAATTTCCTTTTAGCAGCAACCTTTCTGCCTACATGTTTTGGAATCCAGACTCCCTGGCACCATAGCTTTAGCAACACAGGCATCCTTTCAATTGATTCCAGCAGGAGGCCCCCACATACACAACAATATCTAAGATGTTGGATTGCAAAGTCATAGCCTGAATTTCCACAGGGAGATGGTCAGAAAATTAATTGGAGTTCTTTTGCCAGTGGAAAAGTTTACATTTCTCAGCAAGAAAGTAACAACACAAAATCCAAGCTCTCTAATTCACAAATTTTGCTGGAATTTCTCATGTGACTGCTTCCATGCTCTCTTCCCCTGGGGATCCGACACAACTTCCCTGTATAGCCCAGAGCTCTATGCTGCATCCCTAGCAGTGCAGTAGAAGACACCCATGACTATAAAACACCATGAAACACATCATCTAGCAAAAGAACATAGAAAAAAAAAAAACCAAACAGGTATGAAACATCCAAACTAAAACAACCTGAAGGTGAGGTTCATTGTGAGAAGTCTATACTTTGCAGATAAACTTGGTTTTACAAACATCCCCTTTCCATCCAAACAGTTATTGATGAGAAATTTTGAACTAAAAATTTAACTTCCAGCCCTAATATCATGATTTAATTTGTTGACTAAAGCACAGTCTGGTCTCTTTGAAAAGAGAAGAGCATCATATATATTCCAGTGCCATTTTTAACCATAGCTCCCTCTGGAAATTACAGAGCCGACAATTTTAGTCCAGCACTGTTTGTAGGCATCAATGCCCAAGTTGCTCTGATCTGAGCATCTGCTTCCTGAACCTTATCATCACATTGCACAGAAAACAGAAATGAGAGGGGCTCTTGCAGAAGTCCAGGGGAGAGTGGAAGCCAAGCCCTGAGAGGTGGCAGAGCCCAGAGGGGAAGCAGGCATAACGGTCCTGGAGAAAAGAGAAGTTTGACACACTTTCCAGCTGGAGCAGGAAACTGCCATCCTACCAGATTGCAACAGCTTCTGAAGTTGCAATAACAAAGTGTGAACTGACAGGAATATGGAAAGGGAGGAAAGACGCCCTCTGACTCCTGTCACACTTGAGCAGATAAACAACCCCAGGTACTAACTTTTTGTCCCAAGCAGATCATGCAATTGCAGAGACTTCTTTAGCGGTGTGGAGGACAAAATCCAGTACAGGGACACAGAGCTGTGGAAAATACCAGTGACTTATGTCCCTCCTTTAAACAGTTGTTTTACTTTACCAGAACTTGGGAGCTCCTTTTGGACAACACTGACAACCCGTATATTTGGAGAGCCTGTCTTAGAGCCCCCAGCTCCTCACAGCGCTTTCATTCCTTTCATGCACGCCTCTAAGCAATCAGGCTTTGATCACCCAGGCTTGCTCCCTGTCAGCTGCTACAGCTGTGGGGCACTGCTGCAAAAATGGGGTCAGACTGTGGAGATGCCAGCTCAGCCTCACAGAGGACACTCGTGACTCAAGTTTCACCATGCATCAAAGGAAAACTCCCCCAACCCATTATTTTTAATTCAGCGAGAAGATTACCTCAAGCAACAATAACTTAGAAACAGAATTCAATTCCCAAGTCTATAGTTTGTCACCACCAGCTCTATATAAACCAAGGAGCCTATGGCTGCTTCTGCACACGCTGCAGTCGCTTCCCTTGTTTCTGCAGAGAAGGAAGGTGGATGCACAGGCTGGCAGGAAAGCCACCATGAGGGACAAACCTATGCCTAAAGCAAGCCTTGAGGCCCAAGATGATACCCTTCCAAACTGGCCAAATCTTTCACCTCCAGCCACAGCTCTGGGGAACTCTTGCACATGCTGTTGGTTGTGGCAGATGAGCTGTCAGTTGTTGCTGCCGGCTGTCACCAGAGTGACACGTTGGCAAGCCTTCAGGCATAGCACAGTCTCATGGAGGCTAGCAAGGAGGAAGGAGGAAGTGAGGAGGGGGAAGCAATTATGCTTGTATAAGAGCTTTGGAGCTTGATGCAGAGAAAGTGGTACTGTAGGAATTGGTAAGAGCCACATGTTAGTCATCAGCTGTAGGGCTCCTTTTGACCTCAGCTCTGCTAAAGTCTCCCAGAAAGAGAGAAACATAGAATATTTCCTGGGTTAGAAAGATCATGTGATGGTGGACCCAGCATGAAATACTGCAGGATCTCAGCTGCAGAACTTTATTTTAATTTTTGGACTTTTCATCCCACTTCAGGATTCTGTTTTCCAATCAGCCTTGCCAAGCCATCTTGTGATACAAACAAATTAAAAATGTCATCATAACCAAAGAGTGCTGAGGAAAGAATGGTGATGTGCAGAGCCTGGGAAGAGCAGCTGCGCTAAGACTTCACTGTTGAAAGACTATTGACTACACACCATCACAGGGAACCTGCCTTCCCTGAACTTGGCTCATTTTCCCACACAATAGGTTTTAACACATATGGGCATCATCTGAATGTGCTCCATATTGAAGTGGCAGAATGGATAGACGTAGCTATTAATCAGAAGGTATGGGAGCTTTGAGCACATCTTGGAGAAATTTTAAGTAGTGTGTAATCTGTTTCTTATAACACTTCCATATTTTGTTTTCTTATCTGCAGTGTCTCATTTAAAATACAACTTGTGACCCACTGCTTTCTGTCTCCAAACAGATCCCCAGCAAGACTTTGCTTTCAGTATTGACCGTTGTTCTGATGTCGCAACCCACACCTTTAACATCAGAGCTGCTATGGTCCTAAGTAAGTGAATCGCTGTTTTCTCATGCCATAAACAGGTAATTCATGTGTGAGTGCTGGTGTTAAGGAGTAAGCAAGGGTGACAACCTCCTATAAAATATGAATGGGCTTCGTTTCTGAGAAATTTCAAAACCTGCGTGGGGCTACAGACATACCAGTTCTGTTATCAGCTCGGCCTCAGACTACACAGGTCATATTAGCCCTCAGCCCCTATTGCTTTCCCGCCCTTCATTTGTACATATAGATAGCCAAGCTGGGGGCTGTTCTAGAGCTTGTCTTCACAGCTAAGCCTTCTGGGGAGAGTCTTGTTGAATGAGACAGCTACAGCATCCACACTCTGTGTTAGCACCAGAAGCTCTCAGCAAATTGCCAAGGCTGACCCTTGCAGATAGGAAACTGAAGGGGCTCCCACAGACCAAGGTGGGGGACACCTCTCTGCCCCTCCTGGGCATGCAGAGAAGCATGCTGGGGGAGTGCTTGGGAAATTCTGGGGAAGGGCTAGCCTGAGGCAACAGTCATGCCATCAGCTCACCACCTGTGCTAGCTGAAATTATACCCTTCAGCACTCGACTGATCAGCAATATAAGGTTAAAAGTAGAACTGCAGTCGAGCTAATGGGCTGGGTGAACTAGTTAATATTAGCCATAGCTTGTTTTGTGATCCTTGCACAGGAAAGCCACTTTCTTGCAACCCTGTTAGTCTCAAGCTCACCTAGAACCTCTGTTACTAGAGGATAGATATGAGTATGGTGCTGTATGCTCCTGGTGCTGAAAATAACTGTGCGCGCCAAGTCTTTTAGCACTTGGGAATGCTTCCTTGCATGCAAAAGTTCTCCCTCTTGCGAGACACGTTGCCCTCTTGCTTGGGGAGCACCAGTTTTCAGGTGGCTGTAAAGTTAAACAAGCCCGCAAAAAAATCACATTACAGCCATTTGCAAATATTTTCCCAACAACTCAGAGTTCCCTCTAAATCCAGTAGCCTCACTGGCTGTACCTATGTGAGCAAGCCAGGCACAAGCAGACAACCTCCCAGCACTGCCATGATGCTATGCTGGTCCCCGGCACAGGTTTGGCTCAGGCCAACTACCTTTTTCCCAGGCAGCGGCCACAGGCTGCTCCCCAGGGCCCATTGGATATAGCCCCTCTGATACACACAGTGGAGAAGAAAGTTTAAACATATGGACACAAGATTTACTATGACAGTTGGCCTCAGAGTCAGAGAATGGTAACGGGCATAGTTTATTTAATAATAAAGATATATGCTATTGTGTTCTCCTCTATATACCTGATGGGACTTAGAGACCTGTTCCTGAAGCATGGATTTCTATGTATTGGGAGTTCTCAGTGAAGAGAAAACATTCAATAGCTTTAGCAGCAGGGGAAAAAATGGAATCTTTTTAAAAATAAAGTAATAAACCTGTTTACCCTTGCACTTTCTCTGAGCTCTCCTTCTGCTTTGTGTGTAGGACACAGCATCAAGGAACTACACGTCAAGGTTGACCTGATCATAAATGGAAAGACCGTCTTAAGCTACTCAGAGGCGCTTTGCGAGCCAGGACATTCTAAGCTTGTTTTCTGTGGAAAGAAGAAAGGAGGTAATTTAGGTAGCACTCTAAGTGTTTGATGGCTACTGAATACTCCAAGCAGGATGCACCCGCTGTGCTGTTGAATGCACCAATACATCGTAATGTTCTGTTTACTTCAACAGCATGTTAATGGATGACAGAAACACAGTAGGACAGAAACGTTTTAATTTCAGAGCCTGCTTTTTCCCCTAACCTGTTTGCTTGCTTTGTTTTTAATCACAGAATATTGCATGGACATGGGATTTCAAGTCCATAAAAAAAATAACTGTGGTAATGTGACCTCATGCAAAAACAGAAAGGTTCATAAACCCAATTTATAGCCACATGGCTGTCATGTGAGAAAAAACTATGGCAAAAATAAAGGCCAGTTCTGTAAAAGAAATGGCTGAGCAAACAAACAAGTCGTTCTGAACATGTTCTTCACTATTAAGCAAGTAACACTTCCTGTCCTTAAAAGCAGTTCCCAATTCACTTTAAGAGGAATTGAATAACTATATTGGGACCAAGGTACTATTTAATACCATCTGTGGTTTGCATCTTTTTTCTACTCAACACATGCCTACACAGCTGTAAGATGATTTCAGTTCACACCAGTCAAACTGCCCACTGGTGCCAACTTGCACTAGTTGGTTTACAGTGGCATTAGTTGTCCCCAGAAAGCAGGCATCTTTGGTCCCAGGTGAGCCTGGCACCTCAAGGTCCCTTCTGCCACAACACAGGCCAGGTAATGCAAAGCTAGCCATGGTATGTCTGGAAGAGCAGTAGTCATGCCTCTGGACTGTAATATCCACATATCTTAAATGGTTATTTTAAAGCCCCTCTTACATCATGATTATCTCTTTAGGCTGATTTTAAAACAAGCAGGTAGAGCTGCAAGGAAGTTTCAGAGTTGTCAGAGCACCAGTTAGTTTTAGAAGCTCTGTTTTCCTTCCATTCACCTGCATCTCCATCCTGATAACACTGCGATAATTCATGTGCAAGGGCTTTGAGTTTAAAGACCATGCACAGCAAGCACTACTGCTAAGATGGGTCCTGGAAAATTACTAAGACATTTCACACAGCACAGAAATATCACAAAGAGTAATAGAGAAATGCTGCATGAGCAACCAATTATGTAAATCCCGTAAGCCGGAGAGACAAAAAAATTCAATTCAGAGGTTTCTTCAATTGTGTATTGAATTGCAAGGGGAAAAAAACCACCCACAGACCTACTGAAAAACTATCTTATTCTGATGAAGTACTAAATAACATCCTTTAGAGAATACATTAAGGAGAAGTAGAGTCAGTCCTGAGCTGAGCACAAACTGCTATTCACACATTAAGCCACAAAGCCAAAGCTTTCTGGGGTTTACAAGTCCCTTAATCTTAAACTGACAGGTGATTGTTTCTACTAATTGAAGTACTTTATGATATAAAAACAGTTGGTTGTTTAAATAATACTATATATCTTCATTTAGAATCATCCCTAAGTTGGTGCAAGGACCTCCACCACACACTTTTTACTCAGTAGCTGTTTTTATTTAGTAATTAAATCAGTGGGAAAGAAGTGAACTTCCTCAGATTAAGGTTCAAACTGAAAGCGTGGTATTTCTTAATTAGTTGACATTTGGTTCTAACCCTTGTTTTAGAGGACAGAATTGAGCTGAAGACCAATTTGAGGCCGTTCAGCACAGCCATAGTTCACCATATTAGCACCGTTGTAAATCTGACCTAATACGTACACAGAAAGGACAACATTGTGAATGACCAAGTATGCAGCCTAGCAAATGTACAGAGGAGCAGGTAGCTCTGTCAACTGAAGCTTTCCACACAGATCCCCTTTTTCCCTGTTTTACAGGCAATATTTCCAACATATTGCCAGACCTGACCTGAGTTTAAATATAGTTCCACACAGAATTTGCTTACCTTCCACAAGGAGGACAAAAATTACCTGTCCCTCCTTCTCCCAAAATGAGACAGGATGTAGTTCTGCTACAGGCTTTGTTGGTCCGCTCACTCGTGTGGACAAATAAAGCAGAAATTACAAGGAAAAGAGACTTATAAGAGCCGGATGTGTCAAAGTCTTGGGTGTTTGGTGTTGTTTCATTTTTCTTTGCTATCCTGTAATGCTACAGTTTTGCCATGACTGGAAATACTATGGGAGACTTAATATAGCTGCAGCTCTCATGCTCATCATAATCATATAGTATTTGCTGTTTGCATTAAGCAAAGGTGACATCTGGCACTGCTCTCTGGGACTCCTAAAGAGAATTCCAAGATATTTTTCTTTGAGCTATACACCTGTTGTGAAGTTGTTAGCTCAAAGGTTCCAAGGAAATGGACCACTGTCCATTTAAGAGCAATAGCTGCAAAACTGCTAAATTTTTTGTGGCATAACATGAACTCAGTTCTTCCTCTTTTTTTGGTAGAAAGTGCTGGTTATTCCCCATTTCCTCAAAAAAAAAAAAAAAACATAAAAACAACCAGTTACATAAGATTAACAGATTTCCCAATGCAATCACTAAAATCAGAGGAAAAGACCTACCAGGGTAATATTTAGCAATGTTCCAACCACAACTTGCAGGCTTAAACAAAGCTTGCTGACAAAAGATAGTTGCATCCTCTGCAACTTTTCTTTCAGGCCCAATTGATAAAGGCACCATCAGAGCACTTGCACGATTCCTTGTGCATAGTCCCTACCATAGAGGAACACCCTGTCTTGCTTCAGACCTCCATTCTTTACATTATTGCCTCTTTCAGTAGGTGTTACAGTGAACAAGTTTCTAAAATAGTATTTGTGAATAAAAGTAGAGAACATAACATGAATTACAGAACTGGGTATCACATTGAGAGCTTAGGTACGTGTTTCTGAGAAAGCAGCTACACCACAAAGCTGGGTCTTTGAGTTGATATACAATGTCATCTTGCTTAGCCCCTTCATCTCACTTTTTCCTCCCCAGTAAAGAAAGTAGATGTTTCTCACCCAGCTATGTATTTATATACATTTTTCTCACTCAACTACACATCCATAGCTGGCAGTTATTCAGATCATTCCTGCATCCCTAAAACTCACAGAAGTTGTGTGTCAGTTGCATGGGTACAAGATCGTGTCCTAGAAGAACTCAAACATGGAGCATTTCAGTTCTAAAAAGATTTAAAACAGAAAAAGGAAGAGGTGGGTGCAGATGTACAGGGCCTTTATATAGTATAAGAGTGTGAGAACGTTTAAAGATTTTCAGTGCAAGGAAGATTTGAGAAAGAGGAGTGAGAATTTCATTATAGGTGTTTTGTCAGAAATGAGAGGCATCTTCAAGTTACTAGTTATCATTTATCGTGAAGTAATCCTCAGGAAGTTCTTACTTACACATTTGAAAGCTGTGCTTCAGACTGGAAGCTACTAGAGGCCTGCTCATTTGCAGGGAAAAGGACTAAGATACTTTTAGTAGAAAAAAACAAGAAAAAGCTGCTACAACAAATACAATAATATTACCTTGCATCAGTAGTACATTAGGAATGTTGTCCAGGATGCTCTATAAAAATCACCTTCAGTTAAGTCTTTAAGGAAAAGGGCTGAAAACAGAAGGCGCACTGAAAGCACATCACTGATGACAGCACGCTTGACATATACTATAACTTACCAGCAGACCAATAAAAACATAGGTGAAGTTTTAATTGGAAAAATACACTTGTGATTTATGCTGTTCACAATGTTCGTACATTTTTTGCAACTACATCTGGGCTTGCTCTAAAAAGACCACAGAATTCTTTCAATGAGCTAGGCTCAATGTTTGTGACAGTTACACACACTGCAGCAGATGTGTTCATCCTCTTTCAATGGAGGAATGTAAAAATGTATGAATATATGGAGAAAAATGTATCAGTATATGAAGGATGCTGTGATAAACTACAGCTCTTAAAGCCTTGGAGGATATTTACACTTCTGGAATTATAGCAGAGATCCTCATGTGAGAGGAACATTGAATGGGCTTTGAAATGCCTGATCCAGCCAGCAGAGGCACGGAGGAGGTTGCCATGATCCAAACAGAATATGAATGGTAAAATTCAGCAGATCACCATATCCATATTATTTCCTGGCATGTCTCAACTAGCTGAAAATGAAAGCTGCCCTTGCTTTCCTGCCAGGACATGCTTTCAATGCAGCATAGTCCTTCCCTTCCGCCCCATCATTGAAGCAAGGAAGATCACAAGAGTCTTCTAGAGGCCTGGTTACAGAACCACAAAATAGTTGGTTGGAGAGGACCTAGGAAGGTCAGTTAGTCCTCCTACTTAAACAGGGCCACCTACAGCTTGTTTCCCAGTACAGTTTTTTGAATATATCCAAGGGTGGAGGCTACACAACCTCTCTGGGTTACCTAAAAACAGGTTGTTCCTGACATTCAGAAGAACCTCCTGTATTTCAGTTTGTGCCCACTGCCTCTTGTCCTGTCACCAGGCACCACTGGAAAGAGCCTAGCTCCCTCTTCTTTGTATCTTCCTTGCTGGTGTTTGTGCCTGTTGATGTGCTCTTACCAAATCTTTCTGTTCTCTAGGCTGAGCAGTCCCAGCTCCTTCAGCCTCTCCTCATTGGAGAGCTGTTTCAGTCATATCAATTGCCCTTCACTGGACTCACTCCTGTAGCTCCATAGAATTAATAATTGTGAACCACTGCAGAACCCCTGGTTAGAAAAAGGTAAATAAGGGCAGTGCTGAAGCACAGAGCAGTAAAGGTGAACCTCAAACTGGACACACAGCACCTATCTCCATGGTTGGAGGCTCCCTAAAAGATAGTACAGCCCATGAGAGTGGCTCCATTGATCACCAAGCAAAAGCATAGCTACCACACATCAGAGCAATCATGGAAAACTTCTCAGAGTGGACCGAGGCAGAGCCCTAAGACTGCATTCATCTAGCTCTGATGTAATCATTGCTTTGTCACAGCAGAGTCTGGGCAAAAAAATAGCTTCTACCTACACTGAAGGAGAGATTAGCATTGCCATCATTTCAGAAACAAATTTATGGCCTGATAACTCCTACTTCATTTTAAAATACAGGCTTTGCAGATCTTGAATGCTGCATCTGTATGTTTAGATTCTGGATGGCTTTCTGACAGCCTAGGCGAGACCCTAATGAGCCACATGATCCAAGAGGAGATTTCCATGTCTCTGTGGGAGAAGGACTTTTGGGAAGGGTGATTGTTCACAGCCCAGTTTCCTCTCTGTTCTCCTCTGCTGCCATGCAAGATTTGTTAGGCTCGGAGCTGACTGAAGGAAAGACAGTCAAACGAGGCTCTCTACTGAACAAAAGGACACAAAAACCGTGAAGCAAACCATTGCATGGTCCACACCACCCTGAGGGGGCAGCTCACAATATGGGTTAGCATACATCAACACACACATCCCAAGTCACTCATCGCCCAAGTCATGCAGTCTGCAGTGCCTTTAACTCCCGTTTAGACTCTAGTAAAGTTGTGAACTGAGAAGTGGGCTGTACTGTATTTTTAAAATTCTTGAGTCACCACTCTCTGCAGCAGAAATGTGTCAGACTTCAGGGCTCTTGCTTCATGCACAGAAGCAAGCAGTGATGGTGACTGCTCTTTGAAAAGGAGAAGACTTCTTAGCGTCCAGGTGAAGTAGCCAGGGATGCAGATGTACAGTACGAGTGCTCCAGCATAGCTGGTCAGTTTGAGTGACAAGCCTGTTTTGGTATCAGGTTTTTCAGGTATTCAGTTTGGTATTCAGTTTTTTTTGCAGAATTGAGAAGTTGTGCATCTTCTCCACCTCCCAGGATCATCAGGACATTATGTTTAACAGACTCCTTGTTAATGCAAAGGTTTTGAACATCAGTGAGGTCTCAGGTTTCTCCTACTCTTTTCCCAGTTTATATGAAAGAATCATGACTATAAGATAAGTTTATTACAAGGCATTGACTAATATTTCATAGCATGCGTGGGCAAGACCTTCTGTGGACTCTTTGCCAAATCAGATATCTACTACATGGTGGGATGGACCATACAGCATAAACACGTTACAAACCTTTTGTCCAACCTTTCACAAGAAACAGTTTAAAACAGCACAGTGAGACTGGACTAAAACAACTCTTTAGAAGTGACAAGCATCAAGATACAGCACATACTCATATAAATATGATGAAATACTTACTCCTCTGTGACTGTCAAAGTAAAGAATATTTCATGACACCTACAAAAGAGAATTTTTAAACAGTTCTTAGACTTTTCCACGACTTGTGAAGGGCAAGTTGTGCAAGAAATTCTGAGATACCGAAACATCTACAAGTTTTATTTTCAATCAAGTCTCCACAGTTTGGCCCAGTAAGCTATGAAAAAGTAGGAGGAACTGCAGAACAGCTTGCTAAATCTGTCCATTAATGCCAAAGTTGCCCTTTCTTCAACAGCAAAAAGTAAGCATGCCTTGTGATTAGGGAAATCAGGATTGGAAAGTGGAACTCCTGGGCTCTATTCCAGTCACCAACACAACTCGTGATGGCTTTAGCACATCATGTAACTTCAGTGTCCCCCTCCTCCACTCAGACAGGGACTGCAGGTCCTCCTTGAGCCCAGGCTCTGCCCTGCTTTCCCTGTAAGGCAGTACACATCCTGACATTTCTCTCAGGAGGGCTGTTGCAAGACTGTGTACAGAGCACTTTGCAGTTTCATAACACTTGTCACTGGAGCACTTTGAAGTGTTATTACAAAAAAGCATCTACGATTGGCTTCTTGTTTTCTTCATGTGCTGCATGTCTAACCACCCATCACCATTTTTAATTTTCAGAACACCTCTACTGTGAGGGACCAGTCACACTGGGAATCAAAGAAATCCCACAGGTAAGTTGGTCACAGCTGTGCTCCCAAGCAGAAAGGCTTTCTGGGTGAGGTATGTCCAGAGGACTACCAGCAATCACATCAGCATATTCCAAGCTCCCCTCCCAGCACATTGGATCTGATAGCGTTTACATGACTAATCCTTTTCAATATGAAATCAAGCAGCTTTGCTTAAAGCATTTGAAAGCCACCATTATGTAGGGACAGACAGGTTTTCTGAGGATAGCAGACAGGTTTTCACACAGGGTGCTAGGCCCCCTTATGCAGGCTGTTATCCAGCCCTTACCAGCCCGCATCCCTAAAGGCTATGCCTAGAGAGAGATGCTGTGTTGAGCAATGCCACTTGTTCTCTCGCACAGGTGTGCCCAAGGTCCTATCAGTCAGCATCCTGCTCCAGCAGCAGCTTTACTAACATACTGAGGACACTTCTGTAATAAAGGCTCTAGAGAAACTGAGTAACAGGTCTTTAGATAAAGAGGAAGCCCTAGAAACATCCACACAGAGCAGTAAAACTCCAGTTCTGGGCAAATTAGCTTAATTTGGAGCCAGAAATTCTAAGACTGTTCACAATCCTCTTTTAATAAGAATTTTTACCCATGAGCAAAAAAAATATTCTAGGGGAGGAAAAAAGAAATCTAATCACCAACGAGCAATGGAAATGAGTTATTATAAACTCACTTCTATGAATGAAACTATAAGCTTTTGGAGAATTAATATGCTTGTGAGAAAGGCAATAGGAAGCCTTCTTTGTTAATTAATCAATCAGGCAAATAACTCCTTATTGCCAGCATGGAAAGATGGTGTTATTCCATGCAGCAATCATCACCTTCTCATTACAAAGAACAACCACATCTAAGCAGCCCGAAGGACGTTTGTGCAGCCTGCACAGCAATTACAACAAGGCTGTATTCTCATGAGTGTGTTGCCATTGGGCCTCTCTAAATTTGGATGTTACACTTAACTTGAACCTCTCTGTGAGGACACAGGCCAGTTATTGCTTTAGCAATCCCATGGTAAAACGCAAGTGCCAAGAAGCCTGACTCATTCTAGCTCTGCCTCCTCCTACTCCACTTCCAGAAGAGTTCTGAGCAGGGCAAAAGCTTTCTATGGTTCAAAGCCAGGAGGGCCACTGCTGCCAAGCTCTCCTACCCCATGTTTTGCTCCCCTCCACACTCCAGAGAAGCCCAAAAAGAAATACTGCAGTGCCAGAAACTTAGAGTGAATGAGATCTAGTTCACCTCTTCCTCCAAATCTATTAAACGAGTCTTGTCACCTCTCCTGCCCAGTGCTTCTCCTCCAAGTGTCTTGAGAGGGAATTTTTGACCAACAGAAAAAAAGCCATGACTTCTTTAAGGTTGATATTTTCTGCAATGCAACAATACAAGTTCTCCCTAAAGCCTGAATTATTAGTAAATTTAACTACACATTTTGAAATTAAAGTACCTCTTGTTTTATTATATAGGAATTCATCACAGATTGAGTCACACACATCCCCCAAGGTGCTCTTACAAAAATTTATATCAATAACAGTGTATGCACTGTACAACAAGATCCAAGGAAGACAAGTGCCAGACAACTGAGCACCTCTTCCCCTTCCAGTTACTAAACAGCACAGGCCATACTGTGCTTGTTCATAAGAAACATGAGAAGTTATATATATTTGAAAGGAATTTTTATGCATCAAAACATTTTGTTCCCCTTGCACTGTTTTAATTTTGAACTTGTGCTGTCAGCATTGATATCCCTGATGAGAGTATTTTGGCAGAAAATATAGGCAAGTCCTTTACCAGTTCTGAGTTGCATTTGGACAGGAAAGATTTTTGAGGAACTGGATGGGAAAAGCATTATTCAGTTTCTAGGAGGAGGACTCTGTCATAGAAACAGAAGCAGTCATATACTACTGATGGACTAATTTCTTGTTTTGTGTTTGTTTCATACAGGGAGATTACACTGTTTCAGCGAAGTTGACTAATGAGGATCATGTCACTGTTGCTTGTGCTGATTTTACTGTGAAAAATTATTTAGACTATTATTAGCAACAAACCAATTTCATGAAAGCTACATACTACCAAAGCTATTCAAGCCAAGTAAACTGCTTGCGTGCTACAATGATTCTGAAGGAAATAATCCCCACATGGTTCTGATGATATTCCTCTTTATAATTCATTATTTTCAAAAAGTCACTAGACCCTCTAGTGGTAATTTTATCTCTAAACGCACACTGTAGCCCATTTTTTGCTTCTAATATATACAGCTGCAAGTAGAAAGCAACTGATACCAACATTCTCATCTTAGGATGAAAATAGCATGAGGCAGAACAGGCGAGAGCCTAAACATTTCTTTGCAGTAAGTTATGAAGGTATCCATTTCTAACACAGGCTAAAGAAGACTTTCATATGTGTCATATATTATGCAGTTACAGCACTCAAAATTTTCAGTCTTCCCTGGGGCGTATCTGGAGCCTCCACTAGTATAGATTTTGTTATAAACACAGAACAAAGACCAAATAGAATGAAAGTGCCTTTTTTTTTTAGTGATCCATGCCCTGTCACTGGATTCAGATCACTCAAATCTTCTGGAATCTACCTGGAATTTTCTGTTCTTTAATGTCTTTGAAGTGATATGTGAATCACTCTGTAACTAAGCTATGTGCTCTTCTTGCTTCTCAATAAATTCATAATGAAAGGAAATTCTTTTTCATCATTTTTCTTAATGATTCGAGGATCTTTCCAAAGCTTAAAGTGAGGGGGGAAAGGGAGGGGAAAGAAGACTGAGGGAAGCAAGTTAAATGAGCACTTTTGTTTAATATGAAATATCAGTCATGTTGACACACATGTTATGTTAGAAGAGGACAAACTGTTCCTTGCTTTGAGCGTGAAGCCCCAGGAGAAGTAAACACAAATTACACTTCCAGGTGTGGCACATCCCCAAACCCTCTCATTCCAGGAGCCTTTGCACCAGCTGGCATAGCTGATGGGTAAGTAGATAACCAAGCATAGGGCAGCACATGGGATTAGGCTGTTGGGTTGGAGAGTGCAGAGACCTGTTTGGGGGATTGGAAGCATAAGGGAAGGATGTGATTTGGAAGGACCAGCATAGGCCTGAGTTCCAATTTGGAAAGGTATGGGCAGGAATCAGAGCCACAGGAAGGTCCCAGAGCTGAGTTCAGGCTTATGAAGGATGGTGGTGAGCATTGGGCTGCAAGCCTCATCTTGGAGAGGTTCAGCGTGTATGGCTAGGGCAGCTGTGGCTCACAGCTGGCCACACGGAAGCTCTAACACACGGCCTCCATCCTACACACCCACATACTGTGGCTCAAACAAATTCCTGAGCAGCAAGAACATCCCTGCTGCACAGATGACCAATGCCACAGAGCAGCCAACAGCTACCGGCAAGGGATAGTCCCTTGCTTCCCTCCCACACAGTGAAATTCTCACCTGCCATCCCAGCAAAGCTGAGCAAGTCTTTGAGGCCTGACTTGCAGTAGGGAGGCTGACTACTGTTAGACACGAACCAGCAAGCACCCCAAAATGGGATAGAGCATGTTTAACACACTGCAGTTTCAGCTCATTTCTATTACACCCCGATTTGGAAAAAAAAGAAAAGGTCACAGGGGTTCATCACAGCTCTGGCCACCACTCTCCAGGTCAAGGTACAGCTCTAAAGTACTGATGCTGTCCTGGAAGCAGTTCATCCAAGTCACCACCATTGCTGTGTTTTAGGTCTTCTTAACTAATAAAAAAAGCATCACGATACAGACACAAGCTCAGCATTTTCTTCTCGCATCAGTCGCTCTTTAGATTCACCTCTCTCCCTGTGATTCATGTAAGATATCAGAAGAGCTAGACCTTGAGGAGAAGCTGAAAGTCTGCATTCAGTGGCAGCACTAGCACAAGAGTCCACTTGCTCAGCTCTGTTCCACCACAACCACACAACAAAAGAAAGACTAAAACCCAAATTCCTTCCACCAAATTTCTTGGTCTGTTATCAGATGAAAAACAAAGCCAGTGCTAGTTTAAGCACTTCTACTTGAAATCAATCCCATAATAGCAGAGATCCTCTTAGCTAAATTCAGCAGGCTCCCTACACCCTGGGCCACACCTGAAGAGGCCCCCAGGCCCACCACAGCAAACAAGCCAGCCTTTGCCTCCACATGGTTTGGGGGTTCCCCTAGAGCATCTGTAGCAGAAGCTGCTGCTGCAGGTCTCAGCTGCCTAAAGAAGTGGGAATTTAATCTCTAAAGCATCAGACTTCTGGCCCTCAAGATCTTCCATCACTGACATTTCATTGCCCAGCTCACACACAGACACTGCAGAGCCTTGCTCCCAGCACACACCAGCTGAACAACATTTGGCTTCTTATCACAAAAATTGCTTGCCCTTTTTCTCTTAGAATTAAGATGGAAAAATCAAGACTAAATCTTAAACCCACACTCCAAGGCCTAAACTGTACCTTTCTCCATAGCAGGAGAAAGGTATGTTTGCCATACCACAGAGCCATGGAGCTTCCTTGTTGGAAAATCATTCAGGGCTTAGCAGCTCAAGGTCTCAGCTGCTCTCTAAATTAAAAAGGGGTCTGCCCCTTCAGCCTAAGAAATACCCCTGTTTCTTCCTTGAATTCCTGTTTCTAATCAGACACCATTGTGCATGGTCAAGCAATAAAGACAGGGCTCATCTTCACTGATCCCAGCACAGCTAACGAATCCCTTGCTGTCCCACAAGGTCTGTGGTGTATTCACACTATCGCATCAGAATTCAAACGCATTTGGCAGCTACCGCAGTTGTCTTTCCGAAATAGCCTCAAAAAGCTTAGTAAGGGCAAGTGTAGCAACACCCAGCTGAGGATAGCTCAGCCACACAAGGGTGAGAGCAATATCCTCCAGGGATTTGCAGCCTGAGCAAGGAGGTGGTTGGGTTTTGGGGAAAAAAGGATCTGCACATCTCTAGCCAGCTGTCCTTGAAGTCAGGGAGATGAGGCACAAGCAAACCCCACAGCCAGATTCTGGGCTCTCGGTTCTTCCTGGCAAGATTGCCTGAACTGGAAGTGTCTTTATGCTGTTACCTCTGTTACCTTGAAAGATGCTACTCTTTCCATAAAGATCTATTGTTTAAATTTCTCACACATTATCTTCTACAGTCTCCAGTGTAGCCCTAAAATAATCCCAGGGCAGCTCCATTTTTTGTTCTTCTGGCAGTGCTCTGCAGCGTGAGAAAGGGAAGTGAAGGGAACAGGACATGTAAAGAGCGTTACTCCAACAAAAATCATCATTTTGTCCCAGACAACACTGGGAAGGTAAGGCATGAAGTTATCTTTACCCTCAGCTCTCATGCAATGGACTATGATGAATGATCTACCTAGAATACAGACCCCAGTCTCTTTAAAGGATTATTCTCAACTAACCTTCCCAGGACTGACAAATGCCTCAGTGAGACAGATGGGATGGGAGTCTGGTCCCTAGGAGTTCCCACATGGCTCAAGCAAACACAATGCTACAAATACACTCAATAATCAGTTAAGCTGAGATAAAACAGCTCCTACAATGTTTCTACCAAGTCATGCACAGCCTAGGCAGAGACTTCTGTATCTCAGCAGGCAAAGTCCAAGATTGCCAGACAATCCCCGAGCCAGAGCTCCCACCCCTCCTTTACACCAGCACATCCCTGGATCAGCATGAAGGTCCACCCACAAATCCAGCTCTTGCCCACCCACACTCATTACGTGACTGTGCGCTGCAGAGACACATGTTTCTGTGCAGCAGTAGGATCAGGAAGCTCTCAGGCTAATGTGGCACACGCCACAGCGTTCAACCAGCCTAGAACAGGAAAACCTTCCTGGACCTCGCATGACAGATGCGACACCTTCACACAGTGCAAGAGAGCTGGTTGTGTCAGATATGAGGACAGAAAGTCACATATGGTCCCCTGGGACAGGGAAAGAGAAGACTTGCTTGGATTGCTCTGCTGGCTCCAGTTTCCCCTCAATACCTACACCCCCAGGGAGGCCCCCAAAAACAACTACACATTACTTAGCCAGAGCTAGGCTCTAGGAGTCATTTAAAAATAAGAATTATATATAAAAAAAAAATATATTATGAAGCAATTCTCTGCAGACTAACACTGACAGAGTGAACTTTCCCCCCCACTGTCTGCTCTCCTCTCGCTGCTCAGCCTGGCCTCTCCTTTGCAGCAGGGGTACTCGGTGGTTCTTCAGCACTGCCCTGGCCCAGCAAGGAGAGCCAGTGTATTAGCAAGTACATTCAAGCCCAGCTCACGGCTTGTTTCTCAAACCTCTTCAGTCTTTACTCTCCAGTGTAAATACATTAGGAACTGGCCTTAAACTAGATCTGAACTCAAGCACGCTGGCATCTACAAGAATTTCCCCAGAGTATAAAAAAAAAAAAATAAAGGAAAATACAGAAGGGACAAAAGTGGTGAGAGAAGAAACCCTGGAAGGGAAGTCAGAAACGAAGCTGCCTTTGTTCTGCTCTTAACATATAAAGCGATATGCAAGATGTTTGCACAGAAAGATTCTGCTCATGAGGCCTTGAAACTTTTTCCTCCTACTGCCTCTCCACGACACTACTGTGTGTGTCCTTACCTGTGTTACCTGCTCCCAGAAGTTAAGTATTCCCCCCACAAGTGAGACTGAGAGAACACCGCATTCACCAAGTGAGCCCCCCCACCAGACACCAACAATAAAGCCTGAAAGGATCAGAGAGGAGCAATTCGATTCAGCCAGGAGACTAATTGCCAAGAGGGATTGAAGCATCTCTAGTTGAGGGAGAAAGGGGGAACCATGAACAAAGAGATCAGACATAGAAGAGGCTCCCAAAGGGCCCAGCCTGAGGCTTGAGGGGTTATTTGCCAGCAGGGCATTTTGCTGATAAGGGTTGCAGAGCTACTTGGTCTGCCAGGGATGAGCCTCCAAGACGGTGAAGCATTCCCTGTTGGCCCTGTGATAATGCCTGTACTATCTAGTTATACAATAAGCCTTAGGTTGTTTTCCCAAACGAGGCAGTGGCTGGCAAAGCTAAAATAAGCTACTGTTGTCTCACACTGCAGTAAAGCAGCCTCACACATGCTTTCCTTCTCCCTACTGATACTTTCCTCCTTCTGCTCAGCTACACAGAGGATACTGATGCCATGAATGCAAGAGCAGGGCACTCCCAGACCGAGCAGGGAACAACTTAAAAGAGGTTCAAACTCCAACCTCTTTGATCAGGAGAGTGGCTCCACCAGAGCCAAAATAAATGTTTGCCAATAATCCCGTGCCCTCTGTTTGCTTGTGTGGCTCCCATTTTATTAGCTTTCCTATGGTAAATTTTACAGCTGGGGTTAGCAGAGTGATAAAATGCACAGATTATTCTTCACTGTTGCTGATTTGCTTCTTCCCAATTTAATGCAGCTTTACCTTGAAAAACCAAATACTTTGATCCAGGATGCTCTCTTGCCCCTTGCAAAACTTTACCTCCTTCTACTACCTGACAAACACCAGTTCAGAAAACAACAGGCTGCTCCAGGGCAAGAGGAGAGCAAGTCATAATCAGGTTTCCCTACTGAATGTTCAATAGGCTCTTTACTAGAGCACCCACATCAAAGATCCTCCTCAACCTTTGCACCATTGTGCTGACAGTGATTTACCCACTACTCCCTGCCTCCCTCCCAGCAGTGCTCTGCCTGGGCTCCCACAGGACCCCTCAGGTGATGAAACATGAATAACTACAGGATCAGGACCACAGAAAATTACTAGCATCCTTTGATTTGATTTCTCACCCCTTCAACACTGACGCAGAAACTTCAGTGTCTGCACAATAGGTTTTCATTCAGCCCAAAACACAATGCCATAGCTTTCCTCTGTTCTTTCTACTTGATTTATTCAAGTTATGCCCCAGCTATTTCCTATTCTGAAAGCCAAGAGAGAAGTCAACAGAAGGGGCTTCATTTTGCCTTTATTTTTCCAAGTTCAAACTACTCAGATTGGAAACTACACTAATCTGCATCACTTAGCTGGAGACGCCTTTGTTGTATCTAGAAAAAAAAAAAAACACAAAGCTGAACCAATTTATTAACTGTGGCACAGCAAAAGCTGAAGAAGCTGTCAGTAGCTTTCTAGTCCCAACATTCAGTTCCTATTGCTTTGCAGCAGGATGAGAAATTACTACTCAGTCTTTACTGTTTAATTTTATGAATGGAAAATAGTTTTGCCCCAGAGCTTGCATTTATTATTCATAGCTTGGTTTGTTCCCTAAGAAACAGGAAAGTAGCATCAAATTCAAGGTCTCCCTTGGTGTTATGGAACAGCAGATCCAGATCAGGAATACACAATGCTTTTCTATTACTAATTCTTTCATCAACATCTCCAAGGGTAAACACATGACAAGAGAGATATGGGAGTGCAAAAATACATCAGTACCTTGTAGATGATGAGTACAAATAAACAAACAGGCCTAGAGCCACTACCACAATAAGCTTCAGTACTCCAGTTGCAGAAGGTGGCAAGCAAACAACGCTGCAGGATTTATTTCACCTCCCAGTCACTGCTGCTCGCTCACACAGTTCCCTCATCCAGGAGTGTTTACAATAGCAAACTGCTCCCACTGGCCAGCCAAAAAGAGCTATGTGAACACAAACTCTAAGTACAGCCAAGGTAAGAAAGTTAGACTTAAGTAGACTCTTGGGTATTTGTGGGTTTAAGCACACTGGAGTATTCTGTGGCAAAAAAAAAATAATCCTAGTCCATCTGTGACAATGCTTCAGGGAAATTTTGCTATGTTGGGTTGACTGAAATAATCTCTGTGCAGAACTTCACACTACTGATATAGTCATCAGGATTGAGAGGTATTTTCTAGGCAAATTTTCTGTGTTTTACCTTCCACTTAGGATGAAGCCCCAAACACAGATGAGACAGAGCTAACAGAAATATTAAAATTTGAAGATCTTCTGCTCCACGTCAGGTGATGCAGCCAGAACAAGCAAGCACTTTGTCCAGAAAGGGTGGTGGCTAAATGACGGATTAAATGAAGGAACCTTCCAGACACAGGCTGGGGTGACACAGCAGAAAGGACTGGAAGGATGAAGACTCATCATGAGCTATTTGGAAGAAAGTCTAAACCTAGTAAACTGTATTCTTGATGATACAGCAGCAATATTGGCTGAAGAAATTCCTGTTGTGTCAACACGCCAGACTTGCACTGTAGATTTATTTACCTATTTTAGGTTTAGCCAGTTCTCTGCCCTGGCTCGTACCACAAATCCTTCAGCCCAGCTGAAGTGCCCATCCTTAAGCCCAGGATGCAGCGTTCCTCACATCAAAAGCGTTGCTGATGTTTCTGCATTGCCCCACCACAGGCTGAAGTGCTGATCAGGAGGCCCTACCAAACTACCAGGTTTTTCCATCACAGCCGTTTCAAGACATTCCAGCCACTCCTGCTTCCTTAATAGCAACTACACCCACAGGAAACACTGTAGGATGAGATGGAAATGAGGAGCATGGGGAACACCGTGAAATACAGATATAAATCCAAAGAACTTGCCAAATTGGTACAACAGAGGGAGGATTAGAAAACTGGTCTACTGTATTACATAAGTGATTTTTTTTTCCCTCTCTAGATGATACAAAAATATAAAGCCATGCTGTTACTGGAACCTCTGCACAGATAAATTGTTTCCTTAGAGAAGGAAAATGCTGCCTATAAGATTCTGAGCATCTCTAAGTGCTCTTGAGAGTGCACAGAAGCATCTGATTGATGTCCCTCAGGAAGCGCACCCTGCTGCTGAAGGCCTGCTCCAGCTGCACTGGGGGCCATCACAAACAAAGTTTCCAGGGCAAAGCAGAGCGCAGAGGCCACTGGAGCTGTATTCATGCCCATGCCACCTCAGCTAAGCATTCCCATCCCCTTCCTCATACCCACATGAGGTTCACCTTGCCTTGCTGCGTGCATGCCTGTTCACGGAAACACACCAGAAGAAAGCTGCTTACCTCTGCCATGTGGTTTCTGCTGGTTTGACTTCTTGAACCGTCTCTGCAGGGCTCATGGGAGTAGCCAGGATCAGGGAAACGAGGCAGGAGGTTAAGAGCTGCCTGAACTGCTGCGGGACTGCCACCCACATGCCAGACAGTCCTAGATCCTGCTCAGCTTCACGGAAACTCAAATGCAGCAGTAAAAATAAGGCTGTAAACCCAGTCCTTTGGGGACACCAAGGTTTCCTCCAAAGTTAAGACCCTAATTGTTCATGGCCAAGTTGGATGGGGCTTTGAGCAATCTATTCTAGTGGAAGGTGTCCTTGCCTATAGCAGGGGCGTTGGAACTAGGTGATCTTTAAGGTCCCTTCCAACTCTAACTACTCTGTTATTCTGTTCCACTGTCTTCCCTAGGGACAGCCTTTTCCACAGTACTCCAAGCTCAAGCTCCTCAGTCTCAGGCAAATTCTCTCTCTCCAGCTAACACACTATCTTGAGAAGCCCAGCCATGCCACCCTCACATCATCCTGGCTCAGGAGGCGTTTTCAGCAGCACCCAGTGCAGCCCCAGCAGGGCTGCCTGGCTGCACCCACGCTGCCCTGTGCAGCGGCCCGTGTCCCATGCTAATTGGTGTTAATAGATCAGGGGCCTAGAGGACAGGGCAACGGATACCCCCACCTCACACCGGGAAATCCCAGCCTGTTCCTAAGGGGAAAGCTTTACACCAGTGCTATAGGAAGGGGCTTTTCATTTCAAAGCACCTTTTTAAGTGTTGCCTTTAATTATCATTTTATGAAATTTAAGTAGCAGCATTTGGACAGTTTATCTCAACCTTACCAAAGAGGATCTGTCCTGTCCCCCTACAAATCAAAACTTTTTATTTTCTGAGCCCTGGGAGAGGAGGGAAGATCAGGACTTCTTTTCAATCCCGTACAGATGAAAGAAAATAATACTACTACTGAAGATTTGTGGGCTTTGCATGAAGTGGAAAACTGCCTCTGGGGCCAGCCTTTGCACACCAAAGGCAGTTCCTGGCTGCTGCGGTGCCCAAGTATAAGCTGCAGCTGATTTTCCCCGTTGCAGCCCCACACCGCCTGGCGCTTGGCAAGAAGTCCGTGTGTGGGACTCCACGGCTGCTGCTGGCGGCTAATGACCATGGGACACGTCAGTCCAAAGCTGGGACATCCCTGCCTCGCTCGCATGGCCATCCAGGAGGTGGCACTGTTAATCTACGGAGCCCTACCACTAGTCTTTTTTCCCTCCTGCCTCGCCCCAGTAATCTTTTTTCCTGCCTTGAGGATGGCGGTACACCATTGACAAAACTTGGCTAAAAAAAAAAAAAAAACAAACTCCTTAAACAGACGATGGCTTTATAATTGCATGAGTATTTCTCTCTCGCATCAAGGTTTTAAAGGGCTGGCTAGCTAAGATGGAGATGTTTACTCCGTGTAAGGTGATGTTATACAACTTTCTCCCTCCAGCGATTGCCGGAACTGTTCCTTTTTAACCCTCTGACACCTGGACCCAGCCCATTCAAAGTCCCTTTTTTAATTTCTTTTAAACAGCCTACACCCTTAACGCACGGCAATGCAGAACACCTACCTAGCTCCGACCCAGCAGGCAAACAACAAAAGCACTTTTATCACAAGGGACACGTTATCTCCCCGACTCCCGCTCCCTGAGCAAACAGCAGCGGTGGCCAGGGACAGCCAGGGTGTCCCAGGCTGCCGGACAGTGAAACGGCACAGACCTACCATCCTCAGCAGCGTGCACCAAGATTTGCTGAGCTGAGGGGACATACTCCTTCCTTCTGGGGCTCAACGGGTCCCTAATCCCCAGGTAGGAGGGAGCGATGCTGTGAGGTTTGCCAGGACTCATCTGTCGGCACTTTCATGTCCCAGCAAGGCCCCACAGGAGCACGGCTTGTTCACTGAAGGGAGGTGACTGAACAAGCTGCTGCAGTTCACAGCAGTACTTTGAGTCTCTCTGAATCCGGAACAAAATTCAAAGTGGGAGAAACACTGCCAAAACGTCCTGAAGTTACCGCCACTCACACTTTGATAATGTAGACACCAGCTTTCCTCACAGACGCTCCCCACTCTCCATTTGCAACACTCAAAGCCCCACCACCCAGGAATTACTGATATTCCCAGAACCATTACATTGTTTGTTTGCAGGAGAAAGATGGTGACAAGAATGTATTTGCTGGATTTTTACTTCTCAAACTTGTTTAGCAGCAGTAGAAACAACAGGTGGGAAGAAACTAGCCAGCCATGACCTGCTAGCTCTCCCTGAGCTGCATCTGGCCACGGCTGGAGGGAAATCAGTGGTCGGAGACTCAGCATGGGAACCACTCACCTACACCAATTCTGCTTTCGGGGCTTCAGCAAGTTCACAAATGAGTGCTGCTCCCTTGAGCAAGGAGGTCCACAACTGCTCAGAGCCTGCCTTTTTCAAACAACAGCCCAGATGAGTCATAGCAAAGATTGCAGTGTCTGTGTCTTTTTTTAGTGATTTAAAAGTTCTCATGGCCACTTTTTTCCTCCCTGAAACTTAGCCCTTCTCTACCACAACTGCAGAAACTACCAGCAAATGAGGCTTTGCAAGCTACATGCTCTGGGACAGCGGCACTCAACTTTCCAGCTAGAGAAGGGCCACAAGTTCTTCTCACTATGTGACTACCACACCTGACCTTTCCTGAACATCACATATCACACACAGGTGGAAGAGCTGACCTGCGTACATGCATTCAGCTCAACACCTCTCAGAAACACCGCCTTTTCTGCAGGCATTCTCATAAGCTTGTACCCACCCTGCTTCCCACTAGGGCCATCAGGAGGACAGTCCCAGGCTGATGGCACCAGAACAAACCATTTTCTAAGAGCTCCTGGGACTCATTAGAGGAGCTACCCACAAGCACCCATTGGTCTGGAAACCAACCCAATTACCAGCTTTCCTGAGGACCTGGCAGCCCCTCCTCTCCCACAGAGAGCTCTCACGCCTGGCCTCCTGATACAGGAAAGATCATCATGAAACACAGATGAGGCTGCAGTGCCTCAGCTGCTACCTCTGCCACCACCAGAGCTTAAGAATGGGCCACTGCCTGCTTTGAAGGGCCCTCCCAACAGGCGACAAGGACCAGGCCACAACCTTTATGAATTGCCCTGCTGGGCCCTTACTTGTTGGAGCAAGTCTAATATCATGCACCAACACAGTGCAATTGCCTTGAAAATAGAAAGTTTCCAGTTATGCAATCATCTCGATTTTTATCAAAGCCACTTTCCTAGGACTTCAGCATGTGAGGAGATATTCATCACTGAAGTGTTAATGACTTAATATCATCTGTGTCCCCAGTAAGAGACGACTTCAGCCTCTGTTGACAAGACAGAGCTCCCTCCTCATAACTAGGAGCAACACTAACCCCAGCACGGTGCTCCTGTTATCCCATCTGACCTCAGCGGCCAGCCAAAAATGCAGGGAGCGGCAAGTTTCCGTTACAAGCGGATTTGGTAACTGGTGTTTCCTCCATCTCTTGCGAAGAATGAACAAATTCCATTTTTTCCTCCTACCCCGTGAACATGGTGGAAATAAAACAATGCAAAGTGATGTATTTGCTAACGTTTTCATGCCACCTTTTGACATTCATACTCTGTTTAAGAGCCTCTTCAAACCTTGACGGCGGCTCTGTCTATTGCAGCTGCAGAACTCGAGGGCAGTGCCAGGGGTGGGCCACCAACCCCTTTTCTGCCAGAGATTACTGCCCTGCAGAGGGGACAGACCAGTATGGTTTGTACCTGCTCCCAAGCAACATCCAGTAACAGCTTGGTGCACTAGCAAACCTCTCAATACCAGGCATTAATATAGCTCCCCATTCTCTGCAAGCAGATCCACAGCCAATTCATTAACAGCTTCAGCTGCCAGCACAAGACTCAGCAGATTTTTTTTTTTTTTTCCTGAGAATCATCCTCAGATCACTGCCTATTACCTCCTTACAACCCCCATCTGCAGCTGTGCTGCTCCCTCAGGCCAGCATGACCATCCCTGCCATCCCACAGCAAGCTGATCCTACTGAAAAAAAAGATTAAAATCACTGTTGGGAGGGTGAGGGGTGCTGGGTTTGCTTGTGTCTCCCCCACGTAGCTCGCTTCAGAGTCAGAGGAAAAGGAAGAGCTAGATAGTGTGTTCAGCAGTCATTAGGTATTAGGATAGCCTTCCTCTGCCATTAAAAGGACACCGTTATTTTTCCCTTGCTCTTCTCAACCCTTTTGTATTTTACAAGTCAATAGCCAGCTGAAGCCTCTGCCACCTGTCATGAACATGCGTTTGGGGCAGAGGCTCCAGTATTTCCACCTTTCAAGTTCCATTAGGGACCTTATCTGTTTCCTACTCCTACCATAAACAGGGGGCACAAATTCTTCCTCCACCACCAGTTTCAGCGAGGTTTAGTCCATTTGCAATTTCACCTCAGTCTATTAGTGTCTGCAGCAGCCCCCACTGAAATCAATAGGAAAGAGCCCCATTTCACTGATTAAAGTGGGAATTAGATTCCTTCTCTTTCCAAGCAGCCTTGAAGTATTCCTTTCTGCTCTTCAGCACCACTGCATCCTGCAAGCAGGGGCTGAAATGACCCCTTCTACTTTTGTGAAAGTGAGCAGAAGTGAAAATTGGGGAGAACAAGTCTGATCTGAAAACCCCTACCCCAACCTCTTTTGCCCCAAATAAGGTCAAGGTGATGTTTTCAAGAAGTTTAATTCTGTCGTCTTTTGTTGAGATTTTAAAATTGCAAGTTGCTTGCAAAAACATCATTTTTAAATTGGGGTTCCACTCTTTTTTCAGGGGAGTTTCTTGGGGCTTGAGAAATACTTGATTATTTTGGGGGGGGATTAAGTGTGCTTCCTTTCAGGTCTGGAGTGGGATTTCTTTCCCTCTCCTCCAGCTTTAGGAATACCAAGACAGATAAACATAGCCTCATCTGGCTTTGCAGAGATCAAGAAGTTTTCAGGGCCGAGTACAGAGTGCTCTTGTGACTTTTGTGAAAAAGAAAAGTACGGAATGCTTAGGAAAGCATCTCTCCTAAACACTTGGGCACTGAAAGCTGCATTAGTTTCCTCATTTCCAGGATCTCTTTCAGGCTGGTCAAAAAGCTCAGTGTTAAGATTTAATAAGGACCTTTAAGGATGTTTAGTGCATCCTAACAAAAAAAAGGGAACACCCCCTTCTTTTTTCCTGCAACTACAGTAGGAAAACTTCAAGGGAAAAAAAAAAGTCTTAATCATGCTTATCCTCAAACTGCACTAACAGCTGACACAGAAGACCCTGAACTATTTTGTCAATTGACTTGAGCTCAGTAAAAGAATATAGGCAAGCAAGCTACACAGTGAAGTTAGATGCCCAGATTATTCCCATTTTAGTAAGTGCCAGTGTTGCTAATAAAAACACAAAACAAGTGTTAGTCCCCTGAATATCCTTTAAGTAACATTCAATATGCCAGAGCTTGAACTTCGTGATAGCATAATTGTCCCCATTTTGTTTCTGGGGGAAGCTGAGGTCAGTAGCACAGCTGGGAATCTCCTGTACTTCCAGATCACCAGCCCAGCATCCCCACTAGGAGCTAGCTCTCCCTTTCCTGTTCCTGACATAACTCTGGATCCTCAAGCAAGAAGTTGCCCCAAGAGCGAGTGAGGAGCCAGCCTGTGACTCGGCTGCCCCCCAGCCTGGTTTCATCCATCTCCCTCCTGCAGCGGGGATGGAGAGGGGCTATGCCGGCTCCCCACCGGTGCAGGCTGGAGCAACACCAGACCTGGAAGCTGCTGGAGCCCAGGTGAGCCACGGGCACGCCGTCAGGGGGCTATGCCAGCAAACACCCGTGTCTTTCCCAATCGCCGCCGGAGCAGACAGCACCAGGTGTGCTGCTTAACCAGCCCGGGTGCGGCTCTTATCCATCCCGGCCAGTCCCCGAGATACTTTGCCTTGAGTCAGCCGCTGGCAGGGCTCCCGGGGAGGCAGCCTGCTTTGCATCTTCCAGCGCAGGGCAGCCCTGGCAGCAGGGAGAGGATGGGCACGCGGTGCGGTACACCTCTCCTCCGGGACCGCGTTACACCTCCTTTTTGCTAACATACAATTTTATAGGAGGGAATGAGCAGGGTCTAGAAGCAGCTGAATCAAAACAGGGTTTGAACTGTTTGGCTAAACACACATAAACCCATATGAATGCACTTACGCGAGCTGACAACCGGTTTTTATCTGGTTAGCGCTCATCAATTAATTACAGACCAGCATGTCCACACCATGGTTTCTCTGTGATTTAGCCAAGTCAATTTTCCAAAACAATTTTAACTAACCCAGTCACAACTGAATATGTAGAAACATATTTCATGATCTGGGACAGCAGAGAACAGTCAGGACTCTCAGGCACACAGTGCACATAACATGCAGCCCTTCCAAACCCATTGCAGAAACTTGCTGGGGCTGCTTACAACATCCATTCCCACCCCAGCCCTCTCGCAGGGGCTGCTGCGCTTTCCCAGAGATGCAGGGGGAAAGGCGTACATGCCTGGGTCTTACTTGCTTCAGGTTAGAAGCCGGTATATTAAGCCTAAGCTGTTGAGGAAGGTTTGTGCTCAGCCCCCAGCCTGCGAAGGGAAGGTAACAAACAGCTGAGGAGCAGTAGCATCTTAAACAGCTGCAGCTGTTTCCCCAGTGAACGTGATTCAGAGCCACAGCGTTCAAGAGCTGAAGCTCAGAACATAGCAACGATTCTTGCAAAATATTTTGCTTCTTGTCCTTTTTTTTTCCCCCTCCTCCTCTCCCCCACACAGCTTTTTAACCTCTTGGTGCCTATGCCGAGTTCCTCCCTAAAATAGGTTTCAGGGTGGAACATACTTGCCACTTGATCCGTGGCTTGCTAAATTTAGCCAAACACAGACTGCCTGTATAAGATGGTTCTCTTGAAATGTCAGTAGCCACACGTAAATTTGCCAATGTCATCCAGGAAGTGGGACACCATGGCAGTTATTTTTTTTACTTAAAATAATAATAAAAAAGAAACTTTCATACTCTGTGGAGAGGAAACCATAAAATTGATTCCAAAAAAAATAGACAGAGAAAAGAAAGGACAGACTTCAGCAAAGCAACACTTGAGCCAGAAGAGAACCTTTGTATTTAACATATGTAGAAGAAATTAACTCTTTGAATTTGACTAGTTTCAGTGAAAGCTGAAAAAGAGAACAGCTTATTAAAAATGGCTTTTGGCATTACAGAGTTAAGTCAGAAAACAGACTGGTAGTTTAGAAGAAGGGAGATGTGGATGAAAAAGAAGAATACACCAGTGTAACATACAATTCCCCCTTCTTAAGTTACCAAGTGTTTGATATCAGGACCTGACTTTGTAAATATATGACTTCTGAAGAAGTATCAAATACCCAACCACTCCTCCATCCAACAAGGCACTGTGACCCATGGAAACAGTTTTCCCAGGGTCTTTGCAGTAGTGACACCATTGGCTGTCAAAGAGCCTTTCTTCTGCAATCCATAGGCAGCTGTTTCTCCCTGCGCTCCTTACAGCGCCGTAGAGCCAAGTTCCTATACTGAGCACCAGCCTAGGTCTAAGCATTCCTAAAGTACCTTTTTTTAAAAGAAATAAAAACAAACCAAACCCAATTGTCTATGAGCCCATGTTTAGACAATTAAAAATAAACAACACACTTGTCCAAAAATTGCCTGGCAACAGTACCTTCAGAGTCAGAGGAGCTCCTGTTGGTAGAGGTAATGCCAGGTCAGCTTGCATCTCCATGAAGGAGAGAGCAGGAACCAGCACTAGGAGCACTGTTTCCAGACACCTCATCTTCCACCTCCATCCTTCCTAAGGAGAAAATAAGAACTACTAGCAAGGCCAAGTGCAAACTCTCTTTTCTGATTGCTGGAGGGCCAAATATAAAGGCCATGAAAATGGTGGATTGCACCAGCTGCTGCTTCATCACTTGACTTAAAAGCAGGTGAGCAACTTGGGACAGCCCTAAAGGTAAGGGAGTGCTAAATTAACCCTATTAGCTCCATTTTGCAAATCTCCCCCCTGCCTCCACAGACAAACCTCCTGCTCAGGCTCTGTTGGGCCGTATAGCTTGGAAATTATCCCAGCTGTAAATAAGCGCCTCTCTATCAGTGTGTAAGACTGGTCACCTGCTGTACATTCAGGCACATGATGAACCACAGGCTGTGAGCTCAGCTAAACTTAGCTAAGGGGAGGAGGCATCTAAATGCAGGTGCAATTAAGGACTCGTTAGCATGCAAAATCATCATGGTTCCCACCCAAAGCCTATAGCAAAGCTAAGGAGAAGCAGAGCAAGATTGGCCCAGGGCTGCTGAGGTTTCTTATCCCAGGATGTACACAAAAATGAGGAGGCTAAAACCTGGAGGGGGTTAAGAAATGTCTCTGGACGTGGAGTTCTGAGAGGAAGCTGGGGTATAGGTACACCTGGGTTGGAGAACTGGCCCACTGTGTCAGCAGAAGTGGTGTCTCGCGTCTGACCAATACTGCAGTCAATAAAATGGGATACTGTGCCCTCCTGGTAAACACACCTCCCAACCTTAACGATGCAACTGTGGAATAAGCTGTTGCATCTCAAATTCAGCTAACAGTCTGACTATTTTCAAGGCTAAGATGGCTAAACTTTTCCTCTCAGAGACTGAGGCAAAGGAATGAGAGATTAACTGAAAAATGTATGCATATGGAGAAACAGAATTGTTTTTCAGTATCATGCAAAGTCTTCCCATTTGAAGAGCTGCCTGACTGTTCAGATAGATAGGCTTTTGGCTATGATGGGATGGCTGTGGGAAGGGATAATGCAACGTTTTGGACAGCAGTGGGACAGAAAAGTGTTCACTATGCAACCAGCAGTACAGATGCTGCAGTGTTTTGTCATCAGTATTTTGCAGAACTGTCCATAAAGTAAACTGTTGACTTACTTGCCCACAGTCATGGGTAATTATCTTCATATCCAATATAAATTAGCAAGATGTGGGTGTCACTGATACCGGGACAGTAACTTGCATCATTTCTGGCATTCGGTGATCTGTAAAATAATTCTAACTACATGCAGAGAATGATTACAGTAGGAAAAAGGGGAAGATGCATGATTAAAACAGGTGGGTGGAGCCACCAGCATCAGAATAGTGCTGACTCATCTTCCCTATATTTTACATTTTGCAGTTAAGCTCTTTTCCTCCCCCCACTAGATATCCCTAGGGTCAACTGAAGATCCAGCAGGTATATAGTTTCATAGTCCCCAAAGCCGCAACATAAAAATATTCACCTTTTTTTTTCAGCTTACTTGGAACTTTTGGAGTCCTGATGACTGTGGCACAAATCAGAAAACTCAACTGAATCCCATGGAGATGTTCACCAGACTAAAAGTTGCAAGCTAAAAAGGAAGCAAGGCCTTTATTCTTAATTAATTCTTATTTAACTCAAATATCTAGCAATCAGTTGGATGAAAATCTTTCTTTGTTTAACATTAAACAGCTGCTCTTCAATTAATGCCTGTGTAAGCTACTAATCTGGGTTCCCCAAGGAAGACCTCCAGCAAGAAAAATCTGAAATAAATATCAGATCTTAAAAATTGTGGCTCTTTTTTCTTTAAGAGGTGGGAGGGACGGAGCAGGGGGCTCAGAAACAGTTTCTTTTCCAAAGCTTTTAGGGGCTTTGCACAGTCATACACTCTCTTGAAATTTAGAGTTCCTGTCTGAGGGCTTCCCCTTTTCATGGCCAACTGCAGCAGCAAGCTGCATGGACGCATAAACCCCCCACCCAGGATCATGGGGGTAAGCCCAGCCCGGAAATGCAGGGCATAGTCTCAGCGGATACTTTCAGATTTGTAGTCCTGCAAACTTCCAATGACAAGAAACGGACCTGAAGTATCATCCTGGACCAGTGCTAACAGTTTTGAAACCTGAAGGCAGAGCCTTTGACTGCAAGGCTCCTCCTGTTCGCGGTGTGAATCTCACTGTCTGTTAAGAAGTGAGAGAACTGCCCGAGCCGTGGCAGCATTAGTCAGGTTACCCTACTGTCTTGGCCAACAGCGGGGTAAAACAACCATCATCTAGTCCAGTGCAAATGTTATCCTCATTAAGCCTGCGCCAGGAGATTTGCTAGTTCAGCTAATCTGAATTGGCTGCGGGTATCCGAATGCGAAATAAGCACTTTCCCCTCTTTAATTATAGTCTTTATGTTTCATGATTTAGGTTGCTTCTGTCATTGTTTGCAAGAGAGGATGGGGTTGCATAACAGCGGGTAACACGATACAGCTGCAGACGGGGCTGCTCAACCAGTGCAAGCCCAAATAGAAAACAGCTTTTTCTGTTAACCAGCAGCTGAACAACAGCAGGGAAACCTCACCTATCCCCTTTCCGCTGGTAGGGGCAATGGAAGGCCGGCGGGCTGTCCCTTTGCCCTGTTTATATCCAGCTTGTTACAGCCACCAGCATCTTGGCAAGATTCGACAAAATTCTCTCTGGTGGGGCCTGCCTGGGAGAGGAAGCCAAACTGGTTCTGTTCGGAGTGTTGCTTTGGATAGGAGTGCTGGCGCGTTTGTTTGAAGGAAACAGGAAAGTCACCCCAACAATTTCACTTTTCATTCACCAAGTGTCAAACCTGGTAGATCTCCCTCAGGCAAAAACCCAACCTGTGTCAGCAGAACTGTTGGGTTTGTCTTTTTTGTTTTCTTTTGCTTTGTTTTCGACAAGGCCTGTAGGATCCCGTCCAGCAACTCTTCAGCCATTATGTTTGGGTCCGGGATTAGTCTGTACTTGACCAGATCCTCATTCTTCTGAGGTGAATTCTGTGGAAAGAAGGGACAATGTTGCCCCAAACAAACATCAGCATTTGCTTTACGAGCTTCTGAGGCCTACAGGAGGTTCTGAGGTCAGAGCCTGGAATCAAATCTTCTTTTTGCCTTCTTCAATGGAGTTCCTCTGAAGTCACTGCTACCAGATAAGCTATGGAGCATAGCACAACCTTATGTGGGCACTTAGACTGAGTGACTTATTTTTAGCTCAAAGCTCTACCTTAAGAGTTGCCCCTTCTAACAATCCAGCACAGCCCTTGGTGGTACCCATGAAACTTTCCTTACATAAGGTTTTATGTTTGGGTGGTAAAATATTAAACTAAATGAGTTTAAAATCATGCATCTGGTTTAAAATCTTGCAGACGTGTAAATGTTCAGGTTAGTTTGCCTGGCACCTTGCATCCCAGTGTTTTAGCGGACAAAGCTGCACAGATGTAGCCATTTTGAAAATCAGTGCAGCTTCTGGGTTAAAAACTACGCTGCAACTTATTGGTTTCACTGTTCTACCCAAAATAGAAATTTTAAGTATGTTGACTGTTATTCTGGAATATGAGGTGCAGGATGTGTCAAATGAAATGAACAGCTGCACGTGTTCTTTGCTGCGCAAACACAGACTGGGGAATTTAGAAGCTGGTGAGTGCTACTAGATATAGAAAGACCACCTGAAAACGCCACGGGTGCAAATTCACAGTCACAGGGATGTGACCTAGAAATCCTTTTCACACATGGTTCAGCGTGTTGCTTAGAAAAAGCAACCCATCTAACAGAGCAGTTTTTTTCACCTGGTGCATGCCCGAACCTGATCCAAGCACATCCCATAGCACCTTGGCTACCGAATGCAGATTGCTATTAAACCGACTGCTGCCTACATTAGTCAGGAACGTTGCTTACTAAGTACATTCAGACTTCTGGTTGTCTTGCATCCACCTATTATCTGATCTTAAAAAGCTACCCAGCATTCCCCTGCTGGTGAAGGCATTGCAGATGGCTGCGTGTCAGAATTGCAGCTCTCTGCAGATCAGGTTGGTCTGCAGCACACCATTCTCGGTTCAGGCAGTGAGAGAGGAGATGGGGGAGCACAAAAAAAGCATCTAAAACATGGCCAGCTAAACACACGACTTCTATGCCAGTTCAATTTCCTTGGGACTTTCCCAGCATTTTTACCCCAACTGTTTGCAGCACTGAAAAAAAAAAAAATGTTGAGATTCAAGATTTCTTTTTTTGGCCCAGGCATCCTAATAGTTCTTCAGCCTGGCTGCAAAACTACATAAACAAGGATGAAAACCTGGCCCGTGCAAATCATGGCAAAACTCCCACTGATCTGAATGAAGCCAGGCTTTCACCCTCACCCCCCCCCACCTTCCAAAATGTACAAAACCAGATTTAAAATACATTTTATAAATAGAGCACTAAAACTGTTCTTTCCAGGCTGGATAGAAGGGGGAACATCAAAGATTGCAGCCTTGCTGTTTTCATTAAACTTTCACCGAGGCTGGCTAACTGTGATGAAACAACAGTCGTGATCCCGTGCTCTCAATTGAGATTGTTATCAAAATCAGCAAAAGTAGTTAAGTCAAAGAAGGAGAAAGCTGTGAATGAGGTCAAGCTCCAGCCCCTGGAACTTTCCTCCAAGAGCTCTTGGAGTGTCTGTTTGTCTGCTTAACTGCAATTCATATTTCGTTTTCCCCTGTTGCTTACGGCCTCCAGTCCTCAGTAGGATGCTAGATTCCTTGGCAAAGAGATGCAGGCTGCATCGGTACCATTCTTCATACTCCAGTGATCATTAACTCATCTGCAAAATTCCTTCCAGATATCTTACTGCTTCCCTTGTGCTGCTCAAATACAGCAGTGTACCTCCAGACAGTCTTAAAGATTTGGGTTTGGGGTTTGGGGGAGAAAACCAGAACTCTGCAACACTTGATGAGCACCAGGTTTTCCAGGGAGTCCATGCCGGTTCAGGAAATGCTCCTGAGGGAGCAACAGGCTGTACCTTGCCCACAGATAAGCAGCAGCAAGTCATTCAGCTGGGAACAGCATGGTCCCTGCTTGGTAAGAAAGGTAATCCCTCTAAGTCAACAAGGCAGGCAGGGCACAGATAGCTTTCTCAGAACAGAGGAGACATTATTACATGTCTGGTAGTGAACTAGCAGAAGTTGACACTATGTGTCTCCGTTACCACAGTAAAGGGTTTCACAAATAGAGCTGTCTGAACCCTCTCCAAGCGTTTGGCAAGTCCACAGCACTGTCTCTCTGACCATGTTCTGCAGGTCTTCTGTGGTCTGCAGAAAGCTGATGGAGTTCAAGGGCTGCGGTGTTATTTTTCTTCTTTGTCCACCCTCTAAGCCACATCTAAAGCCGTTAGGAAAGGCAAGTACTTCCCTAATAGGATTCAAAGTAGGATGGGATGTGGCAGAAGCAAGGAGCAGAAGACAGGGTTTGCACTGAGCGTGGGGACAAGGAAGAGGCACATTATAGCATGAAGAGTAGTGAACAGATCTCTCCAGACTCTCTCTCCAGAGCATATCCCATGCTATGAAATCGCCGGGAAAAGCTCTGAGCTAAGCAGATTTCTTTCCCTGAGTGCACAAAACCTGTGCTGTCCCAAGGCTAGCAGGGACAGGCAGCCATTAGAGGGCAGCAGGTATCTAACGCATGGATTGGTGGGTCCCTTTCTGACACAGGATGTCCCAACCAGCAGAACTCCCTGGGCAAAGCAAGAGAAGAGGTATTTATAAATAAATAAATTTTTTAAAAAACTCCCCTTAAAGAAGCAGTGTCAGCCAAGCAGCTGAGCACCTACCCAGAGGTGGTACAGCCACATGCCATCCTATGCCAGGAATAAAAGTGTTGTCTCTTTTAAATGTCTCCTCCTGAATGAGCCATCTGCCATCCTGCCCAGCTATTATCCCGGAGATATAAGAAGGAATTACATTTCTGGCAAACATCCTGACTTAACAGCTGAATAGAAGTCCAGAGTGAAATATCCATCCCATGGGCTGCGCTCAGCCTCAAGAAAATAGAAAAGAGGGGAGGGAAAGCCTCAAAACACATGAGCTGGGATACTTGTGACTGTGATGTTATTTGTTTTGCAAAGAGCAATAAAAGCAAGCCCTGCAGGTACAGTCTCCATTGCTTTTTGTCACCCTGTCCTCAGGCAGGTGGCCTGGACACCGCAAGTGGGGTGTGCTCAGAGCACTGTACCGGCAGAGCATCCCGAGAGCAAGCAGCAGCATCGTCCTGGGGCGGGAAGGCAGGGCTCCTGCCCCGGCCAAATGCCCTTCGGCAGGAGGCACAGCTTCACTGGCAGCTCCTCTCCACCCCGCTGATCCAAAGGTGAAGTCTCTCAGCGAGTATATGGCACAGGGTGGAAATAAAACCAGACTGGCAGCCAGCAGCCACTCTGCTCCCATCACCAAGAGCAACTCACGCATCAGTTCGTGTTGCCAATATTTTTAGGCAGTGAGATCTGAAGCCCAAGTCAGAGAATCAAAGCACAACACGATGCGAGTGAATTCAAGTGACAGACACACCCAGAGAGAGCTTCTTGGCCATGGGCTACCTCCAGTGGCAAACCTCACTCTGCGCCAGGAACAAAATGTCCGTGGCCTCCTGAGGACGCCCCACACTGCTGCAGTACCAGCCCTGGAGAGCCAGCTACGCTCGTGAGCCCCAGCCCCACAGCCAGCAGCAGGCCGGGGCAGCCGCCTCCTTCCATGCCCCAAAATCGTCCATCAAAGCCATTACAGGGGAACATCTCCTCCCCCAGCCATGAAACAGAGGCACCAGCGCACCCCATCTCAATGGTGTTTCCTCCCTCTCCAGGCTGGCGAACTGGGACTAATATGGCCATTGTAACTGAAGGGCTGGTGAAAACCCTCCATGAAGACCAGCATGGCCCTGCGCTGCTCATCCTTGGCAGAGGAGCTAACATGGCCAGTGGGTGCCTGTCCACAGCAGGGCAGGGCTGTGGGGAGCTGGAGACTGGCACTGCTGCAGCATCACTGGGGCAGGGTCTGATGGCCCCGGGAACTGACATGGGGTCCTGGGCCATGGGGGAGCCTCAGGGTCCAGGCAGGGTGGGAGCTGCAGGTCTGCTGTGCCACCTCCCCAGCACTCCACTGAACAGGCTCAGGCAGATGTCTCCTGCCAGAGTCCCATGAGCCCATGGCCGCTATGCCCAGCCCGTGGCCCAGGTAGCCACAGCAATACAGCCTTCCGTCAAGCTGCCCAAGCCCCCTGCCTTTGCCCTGCCAGCAATGCCCAACATCTACCTAACTTGCCACCTCAGTTTCTGCTTGCTGGGTTTATGATGCCCACTTTTGTGTCCAGCATTGTCCTTTGACTGAAATAGCTCCTCTTCCTCCTTAGCATTAACCTCCAGGATGTATTTATAGAGAGCGATCATATCCCCCTCTCAGCCTTTGTGGAGCTGGACTAAATAAGCCAAGCTCTTTTAGTCTACTTTTATAACCTCAGCTCTCCACTGCCCTAATCCTCCCGCTGCCTTTCTTTGCACCTGTTCCAGCGTGAATCAATCTTTTTCGAACGTGAATGACCAGAACTGCCCTGCATTGTGCAGATGGCATGTCACATCGCTTTCTACAACAGAATTAGTATTTCCCTCTCTCAAACACCGGCGCTTCACATCAGGCGGCCAGGGACCGCGCCTGCCTCTTTCCTTGCCGACTCAGAATCAAACTTGGGTCCTGACAGGACCTCGACATGCTGGAGCAAACTATCACTCAGTAACAGTGATATGAAGAAGCACACGATCTAAACCCAGAGGCATCGTATTTTAACAACTGAAAAAAATTATTTGGGAACAATGCTGCAGACAAGATTTTTTAAGTGTTCAACAGCCAGAAAAAAAATCAAAATTATTTTTCTGTGGCAATCTTACACTTAAAAACCTGTCAAGTTTAATACGGAAAAAACATTGTGAAAGGGCTGTGTGGAAAAGGAGTGTCATCAAGACTGTTCACAGAGGGTAAAATTACTCTTACAACAGAAGAGCTAATCAAGGAAGATGTGAGCTATAAAGAGCAAGTGATGGCCACTGTCCCACATGCCTTTTGCAGCATCTCTGAGTGACCACGTTACTGTTCCCATGTGGTTGCTGTGCTTCTTTATCTTCCAGCATCCCTTTCAACACCCACCACGATCAATCCCAGTATTTCCATCTTTGATCATTCCACACTCTGATCAGTGAAAGGAGCCAGTTTTCTCTCTGTATGTGCAAGATCCTGGACATCATTACCTAGAGCAATTCCAGGGCTTCTCTGCACTCCAGTTTTCTGCAGTGACCAGCTAGGGATCCCAGGCACAGCCCAGACATACCGCACTGGAGCTCATATCACATCTGACCAGACTGCTCCGTTCCTTTCGGAGCCCCCCAAAACACCAGATGCCTGCACTGATAAAGGAGGATGACCGTTCCACGTGCTTTCAGCTACCGTCTTTATACTATCCATTAGGATGTTTCAAAGAGCCGGAAAACTCATGCAACACGTGCCCTCTGTTTTCCAGCAAAGCTGGGGAGGAGATGGGGCAAGGGGATTTCTGCCCAGCCTCCTTGAGACCTCCCTGCCTGACAAACTGGTATTAGTGCTGCCAAAAAGGTTTAAGGGTAACAGTGCAAAGCCACAAATCTTCAGGCCCCTCAATTGCATCATCAGCCCAAGCGTTTTTCTTCTCCCATTTGTTTTCCATACTAGATAGGTCTTGTTTGTTTACAAAAGGTGACCCCGGGGGAGTGCACACTGACCTCCCGAGGGGACACCAGTGCCTTCCATCCTGCCATGTGGCCGTCCATGCCCAGCCTGCTCTGCTGCTGGTCACTAGGGGCCACTCTCAGAGCTGCTAAGACCAGCCAGCAGCTGTGTCTTATCACTGTCCTCCCCTCCTGCCCCTGCCCACTGCCCTGCTCGCTGGAGCTTAGCTGGGAACTGAAGGGGAGAGCTGGGAGGGAGGCAGAGACAACTGGCAGGGATGAGGAGCAGGGCTGGTACTGGCCGGGAGCGGTGGGAGGGGGGAAAGGAGAGGGAGCTGAGGCTGGGAGAGGAAGAAGAAAAACATGCTGCTGCAAGTCCTTCCCCCATGGAGTCTGAAGAGAAGAAAGCTGATTGCTGACAAGGAAGATTAGGAGGCCCTCCCTCACCTGTGCCAGCCCATCCCTGCAGAAGATTGCCACTTGGGTCCTGCCCTGGGTCCTGTGGTAGAGCAGAGAGCTGGACCGGGGCTTGGGAACGAAGGGGTCACCAGCTTGCTTGAACACAGATGGGGCACAGGCCTTATACACCCAGGTTTCATCTTTCCCCAAATTCCAGCTGGAGGGGTCACCCCTTGGACTGCACATCACCCCGTGGCTTCCTCAGCGAAGGAGGGTCTATAAGGGAGAAAAGGGGCTGCAGGGGAGGAGGCGCCGGGGAAGGCAGAGAGCAAGCGAGGCCAAGACGGGCCCTTGCCCCCAGAGAATCCCAGCAGACAATTCTGAGACGCTCTCCTTAATATAGCACCATCTGCCCAGCTATTTTCTCCTCTGGCTCGCGCACAGTGATCTCCACATTACAATCGGCGTGGCTGGCATACTTGAGCTCGCTGCAGCCGAGCGAGGTCAGGCAGGGAGCAATAGCAGCAGAGGCACAGCAGCGAGGACTTCAGCCCCGTCTCACAGAGGCAGCCAGTTCTCCAGGTCCCTGAACTGCTTTTTTTTTTTTTTTTTATTACTGCTGAAGGCCGTGCTGCTCCCTCTTCCCTGCTTTGACCTGTACCGACTCGATCAGCC
>JAOXNO010000013.1:69923108-69982051 GCA_028565335.1 Limnodromus scolopaceus | reverse complement strand
TTTTTTTTTTTTTTATTACTGCTGAAGGCCGTGCTGCTCCCTCTTCCCTGCTTTGACCTGTACCGACTCGATCAGCCAGCACGTGCTGCCTTGCACCCATTTCAGAGCTGCCTGGTCCCTGGGGAAGATGGCTTCATGCAGCAGGGGCTGGTATGTTGGGCAGGGAAGGAGGTACACTCGGGCACTGGACCGAGAAACACTTTGGCAGGTCTCATGATTTTGTCACAAGTCACGTTATTCTGTATTTTTTCATCACACCTCAGAGACAAGAGCTTCATTCTTCTGCACAAACATCACCCTGCAACAGAAGCCAGGGAGAAGAATACCACGTTTGTGGTTTGCTGTTTATTTATTTCTCTGAGCCTTGCAGTTTTGAAGGTAAATTCATTTTTTTCTGATTCAGGCTGGTGGTAGAAGGAACATTAAAAGACAACATATGCCTGTTCTCAGAGTGTGTGCTCACTTTCATCTTTTCTGTCTTTTGGAGATTTTTTATCTATGCAGACTTTGTGCTCTCTGATGCGGAACCAAGGCTTCACCTGTTTCTGTGTTTACCCTGCATCTCACCAAGTTTGAGCTGCCATGCAAATAATAATTACAACCATTTATACGGCTGAGCAAAAGCCTTATTTTTCTTTTCCCTAGGATGGGTGTGACACAGGGACAGACTGGCAAAGTTTGCGAAACATTTTGTACTGTGTGCTGATTGCTCCATCTTTTAGACTGAGTTAGGGCTCCCGAGAAGAGAGGGAGTTTGCCAGGGAAGTTCCAGTGAGGACCAATGACTCGTCTGGCACAGCAGGCGAGTGCCTGTGCCTTCCCTGCAAGGATAGCGTGATGTCCATCCACATACACTGAAACCAAACCCCATGATAAATTTCCTCTTGTATGAAGTAATCCTATAGCACAAATCAAGATTAATTGACATCCTCGTGCCTACCACAGCTGCACAAATGGTTGGTAAAGCACAAGCGGGGCCTGTTCGCTAATCGTGAAGTAGCTAAGAGCAGACCTTGGATTACTGTGGTCTATAGTAATATATCACTTTCCATAAAAAGAAAAGAACATTGTGCTCTCTTTCCCAACACTGTTTCACCCCAGCTCATCAGTTGCCCAGCAATCACTCTCCTCTCCCAGCACTTGCATGGCAGAAGGAGCAGTTTTTAATCCCAGAGATGTTCTGCTGTGCTGAAGTAAAGCAAAAGGAGGAGGGAGAAGCAGCTGGGTGCAAGGGGAAGAGTTTTTGACAGCAGCAAAAACCCTACAGTACTAGGGGAGTTTCCAGGTTAATAGAAGTCTAAAGGCCATTCTGTCCTTTCTAATGGCTTCAAAGTGCTCAGCTGCAACAGGGACAAGGAGAGTGTCTGACAAACTCCTCTCTCCTCTGAAAAATTTAATCTCTCACTGAACACCCAAACAGTGGAGTTACTGCTCAATTGCAGTTACAGTAGCCTTTTAAGGCACATATATTTGTGTTCTCATATTGTGAAGCCAGCCATTTCTCAAACTGGCTGAAGTTTTCAGTCATTTTGTAAAATGCCAGAAGATAGTAGGTATGCGCATGAAATGGTCACCCTCTGGCTATTACTAACTCCCTAACTCAGAGAGAGATGCAAAACTGTTCTTATGTTTATTTCCACAACCAGGCAATCTTTTGTAATTACTTCTAAAGCCAGTCAAGCAACACCCATCCCTTGACAGAGCTAACTAGTATTTTCACAACTGAGCATTGTAACATCAGCCATTACATTTCAGTCTTGCCCACAGCATCTGCCTCCATCTCCCAGTGCTCTGATCTGCCACAACTCCATCATCCAAGCCGGCCTCCCCCAGATGAACATTGATTGCCTTAATCAATCATAAAAGTTTCTTTCCATTAACCACAGGAAAACTGAAGAAATGGTCATAGAGGAAGACAGTGCATTTCAAGTAGCCCAAGCTCCAGGAGAAATAAGTCAGTTCCCAGATCCAGGATGGAGACGCCACCGTCCCGGTACAGGTTCTGCAGGGGAGGATCAGGTCATACGCTGAATATCAGTCAACAGTGCAACACCGTTAAGAAAAAGGCAAACAGCGTGCTGGATGTATAAACAGGAGAAAAGCCCTCAGGACAGATGAAGTAATCCTTCCACCCAGAACTAGCCAGGCTGGAGCTGGACTGCTCTCCGGTTTTGGACACAACACTTCAACACCAACCAGCTGGAAAGGGTCCAGAGGAGAGGCATGAGATAGACCAGAGGTCTAGAAAACATGATCAGTGATGAAGGACGAGAAGAACCGCATCTGTCTGAGAACATCCCAGTCAACACAAAGTTGGTGGAAGCACAGTCACCCACAGAATAATCTATTTTTGATAGCTGCTGTGCACCAGGATGGCCAAGGTGCCAGCATTCACGCAAGTAGTGCGACAACAATGCCAGGCAGCTTGCAAAGGTCTCCAACCTTCTGTTACTTGGCATCACAACAGGGAAGTGAAATCAAGCAGTGAGGTAAAATGTCTGCAATTCCTTTCACAAAGAGACTAAACTTTTAGTTACGTTGCGAGTAAAACATGTCACAAAGTCAAAGAAAACTGCAGTCATTCAATTAAATTCTTTTACAGGATGACTAACCCCCTTATGAAAATACTTTTAGGAATTATTCTAACCAATTGGGCCACGCTGTTGTAATACCTGAGCAATGTGCAATCTCAGGGCCCAGCAGATTCTACCAAGGGCATCTCACTTCTTTTGCAAAAGGGCAGAAGGCTCCAAAAGTTGGTTTACATGATTTGACCACAAAAACCACAGGAGTCTTTGGCTGAATTGAGATCCAAAATGAAGCCTTCTGAGTTGAAGCCCACTGCCCTCTCCATGTACTCCCCACCTTTCGTCCTGTTCTTGTTCCTGTTCACTTATTAGCGCTGTAACTGTACGTTGTCCAGCACAGCAAACTACCTGAATCCTATGGGAATTAACACAGTTTATTCCCCCAAAATCCTAGTCACTTTGGACCTTTGCAGGGAAATTCAGATTCAGAATCTGGGCTGGCAGCTGAAGCCACCTCCCACTCCAGCCCCTGCAAGGCAGATGCGCACCCATGCAGTCTGCATCAGATTAGGGAAAGCCTTTCCTCGCTGCTGACATGTAGGCAGAAACCGAGCATGGAAATATCAAGAAATACCAAGAAAAAAAATATCCGGTTATCACAGTCCTTGTTGTACAGGGCAGAAAAGGCCTAGCTGCTTTCTGTCTAAATCCTTGTTTGGCTTGAGACACACGTGTACACAACTTGTATTTCCTCTCCTCCATCCCTGCGTTCACCCAAACACACATTTCCTTGGAAGGGGGCTGCCTGGCACTCCTCATGGTTGTTTTCTGACTACAACAAGCAGCCTTTCTGATACCCAAAAAAAAAGGAAAAAACCAGAGATGACTGGAGATGGACCCTCTGACCAGAGCTGCTTCTACACGGCTGCCGGCACTGGGCTGTGGTGCGGCAGTACCCAGGCTGGGTGCCTGAGGTGCGGCGAGGGCTGGAAGAACCCCACCAGGAAACTTCGGTGAAAGTTTCGGGGGTGAGTCCTCACCCCAGCGCTGCGCTGCCCTGGCTGTGCTGACAGGCAAGCCCAGGCTGGGGAGGATAAAGTTAACTCTGCTCCATCGGCACAGCCTGCGGGTAGATTGATTGCAGTGTAGACACATCCCAAATTTCTAAGCCTGCCGGTCAGCCATCAGGACTCATGCCTCCCCAGAGAAATGTGAAAAAATAACTGATTCCATAAAAGTAGCCTATCGGTGTTAACTTCCAGAAGGCATTTTTCCTCCAGTTTATGCTGACAAACGCAAAGGCTCTTCCACCCCCCAGCTATCGCAACGGTCTCGCCCCATCAGGATCCGTGGCTGCCGAGGCAGAGGTGCGGATTTACAGCACTGGCTTTTGCAGAGTATAACGCTGAGCCTCAGGGATCAAGGGTTATGACATTTTTATGGCCTCTCTTCTCTCCCCCCATACGAATATGAAGCAACCGTAAGGAAAAACATCTGGTTTCACTTTTCTTTTCTCCTCCACTGTTCCCATCTGACAAAACCTTAAAAACTTGCCAGTGCTCTAGCAAGCCGTGTGTGCCAGCAGCCTACAAGGAGCCAAGGCTTTTTTGGTGTCATTGCAGGGAGAGTACACTGCCCTGGAAGGATTGGCTCCATCGTCTCTAGAAGGCAAGGCTACCCAGACCTCATCCCACTGACTGGTGCACTGGCAGCCCTCCTCCGTCGCTCGAGCAGGCTGAAGGGTTGCTAAAGGGCTGCGCCTCCATCTTGATCTCATTACAGATCTCTTGATCTGCATCTCCAGAGGGAAACATAGGCCACTGTGGGGAATGCCACGAGAGGAGGCAACCCCTGCTGCAGGCAGGGAAAGCAAGCTGCAAGGAGGAGAAGTCCTGCTTCACCTCAGAGTCCTCAGGGGAGTTCTGCAGGGCAGCAAAAGGGGCTCAATTTATTTCTGACTGGTGGTGTGCTGAGGAAGGCTTGTACCTGCCTCTGTGCTCAGGGCTTAGTCTGCACCAGGAAGGAGAGCCTGGATGAAAAATCAAGGTGGAGGTCCCCGACGTGCAGGAGCTACCTGCACTAATCCTGGGTCCAGGCAGGACGCACACTGCCCATCAGAAGTGGTGTAAAAGAGGCAAAGATGGCCGAGTGCCTGTTTGCACAGCTAGACACCAAGAAACATGGCATAATTGGTTCCCTCAGGTTATCTTATTTATCTGAGGAAAGACACAAGTAAATTATTTCAAGGAATCTGAAAGCATTTCTACCTTATCTATAGGAGAGGAAGGCATCTGTTCAACAGGCAGTGTAGCAGCTCTGGAAAACCTCCAGAAATAATCTTCCTCTCAGTCTCCCATTTCAGCATCTCCCATCCTCAAACCCCCAGAGGAAGTCGGGAAGACTATTCGGGCACAACTCAGAAAAGAGGGACAGCCGCTGAGTGCTGGCCCCAAGGATGTGCTGTTGAGTACCACCAGCTGCTATGGAGGCCATGAGATGTGAGGGTGCTTTGCAGGGACAAGGTCCCAGGGGTGCATGGCGATGAAGACCGTATGTTAAGCATTAGAAACAAATTTTAACAGTGGGACACCCAAATAACGAAATTGGCCTCCAAGGAAGGTCTCTGAGGGACAGGAACCAAAAGTGTTCATGGAGAAGGGTATTGAACATCAAGGCGCACGAAGAAAATGTCTGTTCTGTGCTGTGGGCTGCAAGAGGAGACCCAGGGTATTGTTTTCCAGTTTCTTTCTCTCTTTCTGACTGCCCTTCTTGACTATGCCAATAAAAAAACACCACTCCCTCCTCTTATTCTTTTTCTTTGTTTACTTAACTTTTTTTCCTCATAGCAACTGCATAAAGCTGAAGCCATCTGATATTTCCAAGTAACCAAGACCATTATTCACTGAAGGCACTGGCCTGGATCCTAATTGCTGCTGGTCTCATACTCAACACAAGCGTTGCAAACAGCTGTAAATATCTCTGTACAGTACTCCACTCATGTCAAGCCGACCCTAATTCTTGTAAGTCTCCTGGGATACAAATAAAAGTTCATCAACAGACTGCCAGAGAAAATAGGTGTGCTAGGTATGCTTTGGAAGGACAAACAGCAGCAAGAGAAGAGACAGGGTAGAAATAAAATTTTACACCCTTTTCCAAGGCGTGCAAAGGGGAAGCAGGTGATCACCGGTATCCGCAGGCCACGTGATGGGATGAAGAGACCTTACAGCTGAGTGACACTAGGACAATGCAGACTCTCCGGATCATGTCCCAGTGCCCGGAGAATGTTTGAGGAGGAGGCTGGAGCAACCCCCTTCCTACATTACCCTTGAAAACCTTTGTTCCAGGCATGCTGCTATTCTGGCATTACCTGATTTCTTCATCCTATTTCCCTCTATTCACACAAAGGGCCTGTGTTTCATACAAACCGTTGTTTAAGGCTAAAGAGCATCATAACTGCCAGGTGACAACACTGCATTGTGCGGGTGACCATGTCAGTGTAAAACCCCTGCTAAGGAGAAGTTTGTGCTTTGCGCTGCACTTCTCCTTGCCAGAGCCACAGAAAGCAGAAAAAGTCAGGGCACCAAAGCATGTGACACAGTGCAAAATATGGTGCTTTTGTTTTTAATCTACTTCACTGCTATAATCAGAAGAATGCAAAGAAGAAAAATCATAGTGCAAGAAGCTGAGTATTTCACAACAAAAAAAAAAAAATAGTCACTAAAATATCTTTTGGGTGTTTTTTTTCTTTTCAAAACATAGTCCAAGTCAGAGATGAGGGGGTATGACTCCAGTTTCTTACCAGCTCCCCAGAGAGTTAGGCACTTATAACACTCCTTCATCTTTTATTGCCCTTATCCTTCAAATCCTGCCCATCCCTTGTGTGATTCCACACTGCCCTTCTGCTCTCCTTCCCATCTATCACACGGTATCTCCCTTTTCCACTCGCTTCCTCCTCTTCTCTGATCCACTTGTGCATTCCAGCTTCCCTCGCTCATCCCGAACTTTGTTGGAACATCAACATTCCTCTGATGCCTTCAGCCTCTCACCCCACGTGGCTGCCTGCGCTCTGCCAAGGGGCTCCTGTCCTGACAGTGGGGCTGGAGGAGCCTAAATCTGCTGTTTCTAGTGTCCGATTTGATTCAGCCATGCAAATGAGCAAAAACTTTGGGGAGAGATTTCAGCCTAGCTGGGGGAGGCAAAGAAGGCACAGTGCGAAAGTCCACTGCTTCATACCAGGAGATGGAAATCAGTACAGCTGGTACTGTGTGCTCAGCTCTCAGCCAAAGTCCTTTCTCTCAAGGTTGTGCTGACAGACTACAAAAACAACGGCTGAAAGCACAGCATGAAAGCAAGCGATGGGGAACTTGCCCCAGAAGAAAGAATCCACGAAGAGGAAAGTTTAACGTGTTGTGTTTAGATGTCAAGCCCTTGGCAAGGGCTTGTCGGGAGGGAGAATGAAAGGTGTTAATCCAACGCACACCTAATGCTTCTTGATGCACATGTGTATTTCTCCCAGCCTTTCCACATAAGTGCTCTCTTTAAGACTCACTCCTTAATGAGGAGCATTACAGAAGGACACCCCAGACCCCCCTGTCTGCTCCAGGACAGGAGATATGCTGCAAATTAATACATGTGGCAAGAAGATTTTTACCAGGAACAAATATTTACCATCATTCTGGACGGCTGCTATGCCACACTACGCTATTTCTGGCACACTAGAGTGGATAAATATTCTCGGAAAAGTAAGTAGATTTCTTCCATCATTGCAAACGGCTGACAAACACTTCAGGCTGGGGTCTTCATTTCTTCTTGTCAAGTTGGAGGCCCTGCCCCGGGTACGACTGTGCACACAGCTGGCTTCTCATGTGTGCTAGAGAGACGAAAGAGTTAGAGAGTCAGATAAAGAGTAATTGTTAGAAAGCTACGGACACCCAGCACGGTGAAACCTGCGTTAAGGACTGCAGACACATCCCCTGTGCTAACTGGCCGCCTCTTAAGATCTCTCAAGATTTCCACTGCCATTTCATTTAATCTCTCGTTCAAGTGCCACGTCTACCGGGCAAACGAATTCCCTCTGCTCCCCTGTGCCAAGTTTCACTCCAGCATGTCAAAACCACTGCCCTACGCTGCAGCATTCCTTTCCAAGTGAACTATTCCCCCCCTCCCTCCCGCGGGTCCCGCCGATGGCAGCCCGAGGTTGTATAACTGCGCGGTCCCTCCTTGATAATAGCGAGAACCAGGATTTCCTGGTATGCCAGAAATGGCTTTGCCACTCCTGCCTGTGTGAAAGGGGTGGGACAGGAGGCGAAGCAGCCATCAAGTATTACAGCTCTGGGTCGTGTCTGTGCACCTTGACATGCCGCCAGGCTATAATAAGAGAGACCTGCAGGGAGCAACATATGTCAAAGTTGGTAATTTTCCTTCCTGCCTTCGCTCCTCGAAACTGCCTCGACTGCATCAACGCCCGCCCAGTTCCTTCTTTGGATAGCCAGCGAAGCATGCACACCGCAGGAGCAGCTGCCAGCTCCGCTGGAAAATGTACAGCCCGAAAGATCACCTGCGAGCGAGCAGCCTTGGTGTGAGCTGTTCTGCACGTCTGCAGCCTGACAGTGCTGCTGCTGCGGCTTTGGGAGGCGGCAGCAGCCGACCGCAGCGCCGACCGGCCACTCGCAATCCACAGCCAGAGGCACCTCTGAAAACATGCTCCCTGCAGCAGGGAGACCTTGCAGAAGCCTCCCAAGCCTCCCTTCATTTTTAAGCTCAACCGTGCTAACATCCCCTCCTCTCCCCTTCCCTCCCCCGGCGATTTCCAGCTTCCCTGGACAGCCACGGTGTCAGTCCACATCTGGAAAGGGCATCCCGGGACTATTTGCAGCTGGATCAGAGCCAGACGCAGGAAAAGCTTGAAATCTCCCTTGCGCTGTCTTCCTTCAGGCTTCCTTAAGAGCACACACGCTGTGCTCACATCAAGACCGCAGGCGACTGCAGGTGGTCCCTATTCGTGCCCTCGTGGCACGCCAAGCGTTGGGCTGAGATGCAGCCCTGATGCTAGGGAGCTGGGCTTGGAGAACTAACTGGTACTGTTTTCTGTGGGGCCCCCAGATTTGGCCTCCCAAAGCAGAATTACCAAAAATTACACAAAAGAGCCCCAGCCTCTTGAGGTTTGCAGAGGTTTCGATAGCTTGTAAAGCATCCAGGTTGTTAACTGCTTCTATGGACATAACTCAGATGCCACATCATTTGAGGCTGTCCCGTCCCTCATCAGGGCCAAGGTAGTTTAAGATTTCATGTGAAGAAAACAATAAACTCACCTGAGCGGCTATCTTTGAACTTCCAAAGTTGCCAAAGCAGATCTGCTTTGCCTGTCCTCCTGCCTCCCTTCCCCCACTACTTCACACTTTCTAAGCCCTTATATGAACAAGGGATTTGCAGGCCGTTTATTTCTGTGATGTTAATTCCAGGGAAAAAGGGAGCATCGGTGTCGTTATCACATTACCGGTTTCACCACATTTTCTGCATAGAGCGCAGGCAGGCTGGCACTGGCTCGACACTGGGATGCTCTCAGAGCTGGCAGTGGAGAGTCCAGCAGCTCCTTTGACAGGATCAGGAAAGACCACGTACTCACGCCGACTGATTCAGCTTTCAGATTTATTTTTAAACGCCATCTCAAGGCAGGCACAGCATGAATGGAGAAGCACAAACCCACTGAGATCTAGAAGGCGCTCCGAGCTGTGTGTTGCTTTATAGCTCTGCCTGCCTCTCAGTTGTCTCTGCAAGTGATTCAGAAAACCCTGTTTAATTAGACTCAGCTCCTGCCATCTGTTGAGACACTATAGGGACCCGGTATTGTAACGTATTGCAGAACAGAATTGCCTTTGATTTAGTGTACTTTGTGTTGCCATCGTTCACAGCGATCAGAGTGAGGCTTTAAGGCTCCTTTTCTCTTTGGGGCATAATGACTGGTTGTGGTGGATGAACGAGCCTCCCTTACTCTCTGCATCCCTCCAGCTCTGAGTCACAGGCTGGGATTATAAGGATATGTTTAGGATTACACTCTTCCAGAAACCTCCTTCTCTCCCGCCTCTGCCAGTATCTTTGCTAACAGAGGTTGCGTACGCTCTCGGATGTGACAGAAAGGATTGGAATTCAGGGAACTCCCAGACAGCCTGCGACTGTGTAGCCAGGTGTCTGGTCAAAGGTACCTATCGATCAGCTTAGTCAGTGACATCCAGGCACACCAAGATGGAATGGCATAAATCCATCCTTCCTCACATCAGGAAGTGTCTTACAAAAGTATGTATTGGCAGTTGGTGTAGGCGGGTGTTTTGTGGGATGCCTGGCACTTCTGAACAGACCCTCCTGATGGCACAGAGCAGGGGCATTCATTTTATGAACCTTTGAGACAACATGTTATGCACTTTTTGAAGCAGTCATATGTCTGTGAGATGGCAGCTTTTTCTCTTGAAGGCATCACTCGTGCCATGAACTCAGCGAGATGCATCTCAGTGCGGTGCCCTTCTTGCCTGCCTATGGCAGCCCTGGCTGCAGGCGTGGGGAGAGGGAAGGGGTTCCAGGAGAGCCACCACCAGGCAGGGCTGTGGGAAACAGTAGGGCAGCACGCACCGCAGGGCACTGGCATGGGGACAGTGGGGAAGGGGAGGCCTCATTGATGGGTCAGGGTTGGTAACTGCGTTAGTCTGAAGGTCTGGTGGTGCTGGAAATCAGAAGTGGTGGGAGCAGAGCTGATTACTTCCTCCCGGCAGGGTGGTTTCATTCACCTCTCACAAAATCCCTGGCTAGGCAGTACCTGCCATTTTGGAAGAACATCTGCAGTAGCCCTAGGGGATGCTTACCCTGCTCTGCTTGGGAAACACCTCCCTGGGTGCTTCAGTGTGTCGCCCAGGCTACTGCTGCTGAAATGCCTGACCCGGTTTTGCGGGGATGGGTACAGTCACAAAGAAGCATCAGTCTTTGGGAAGTGACTCAGAAAGTCAGCTACAGACTTTAATGAAATGTGTTTTTAAGAAAAGGAAGAAGAAAATGAAAGATGAAGAACTGACATCAAAGTGAGCAACAGAGGACCCAGAAACCAATGGATGTCACACTCGGTTGATTGTTTGAATTAATTACACGGAAGGAGCTGTGAGAATGAGCGCACCAAACTGTTCCCCCCCCCGGCGCAGCTGGAAGCTCAACAGTTAGCGAGGCCACGGGGATCAGGTGTTGCAGAGGCCCCAGTTGCACCATACGCTCCCACCTCTTCCTCAAGCTCCCCAGGTGAGTGTCTGGGTTTGGCTCCCGCTGGATTCGTCAGGGACGGGGCGTGCTGGTGCCTGCCAGCAGCAGCCTGCTGCCTTTGCCTCCCCCCGCGGGGGGAAGCGGGGAGGAAGCGGAGAAATTGTTGGGTTTGCATTTCACAACCGCCTGCCTGATCCAGGTTGCTGCGCGCATCCCGTGGCTCGGCCTCTGGGGCGCTGGGAAGCGGGAGGGAGGGGGTGTTTACACAGCCCGCTGGCCCCCCCGGCAGTCACTATGGCAACCCCCGAGGGTCAGTTTATAGTAGGAGAGGAAGTTCACTTTTGGGGGAGTTCAGCTTTCCAACGCCACCATCGAGCATGGCTGGAAAACAAAAGGCCAGGCGGCGGGGAGGAAACACATTTTAAAGGAGCTTCCTATGTGCAAAACCACCCCAAGCTTTCTCCGTCACCCGGGGATGCTGCATTCCTCTCCCCGCTCCCCCCCTCCCCGCTCAACCCCACACCATCATCCCGCCGATGCTGGCGCCGGAGGGGTATCTCCCCTCTCCCGCAGGCGCCTGGGTGTGTTTGAGAGCAGGGCGGTGGTAAATCGGTGCGATGAGGAGCCAGGCTTCCAGAACCACTGCCGTGCTGGCACCCCCACGCTGAGAGCCACGGGACCAATGTCCGGAGCGGACTCACTCTGGCTGTGCAAAGGCTCTTCTCAGCCCTTCGCAGCGTCTCCCACGGCAGGAAGAAATGATAGGCACTGCTTTTTCTGGTCCGGAGGTAAACCAGCGGATGTCCACGTGTTCAAACCTGGGTGCCCTGTGGGGAGTCACGTGGTTTTTTGAACTGGGACTTAGTCTGCATCGGGGCTGCCAGTGGTACCCTGATTAAATCTGAAATAAATGACAGACATCTCTGAGGTGGGAAACACCCTCTCTCCAAACACTGCTGTCTTCACCAGACAGCTCTCTGTGACCTGTACGGCTCCTTGGTCTGCTGTGTCTCACTACCAAAATGGCCTGAATATTGCCCAAGAGCTGAAAGAGCATCTGTCAGCTGCTGTTATAATAGTGGGACAGTGTCAGAGTGCAGTCACCCTGGGGAATTGTGTTTTCTCAGGGAAAGAGGTAATAAACACAGAATCTCCCCAGCCTCAAGGGAAAACAGCCAGTGGCCTGAAGTGCCCAGCAGTTCCCATTGCTGGGACTGAAGCAGCAGAAGAGAAAGGGCTCGTTGAGGGCTGGGGGCTACTTTAAAAGACGGTCCACCCCCAGCTGAACAAGTCCAACACTAGATGGGAGAACAGGCCCCAAACTTGCTGAGCTTCCCAGCTGAGCTCACAGCTCTGCGTCACGCTACAGGGTTTCAGAGCAGGGTTTCAGCTTACCTATCCTCCATGCCACCCCTGTGTGATGGATATAAGGTTATAAATGCATCTCTGCACTCAGCAGCTGCTGGATAAAGGGCCCTGAGGAGTCCTGTGCTTGGTCGAGGACACAGGAGACATGCAATGGGTACTCCTGTGCCCAGCCTTGGCTGCGGTGGGGAACGTAGAGAGAAAGAAGCCTGGAGAATCCCAGAGAGGTGCATTGACTGCAGAGTGTCAGGACTGCGCATCCCAAAGCCTGCTTTCCCCTTTAAAATGACAAGTTACGTCAGCTAAGGATCTTTCCAATAAAGCTCCTTCTGCTCATGAAGGTCTGTCCACCAGCGCTTGGCTGCTGGCTGGCTGGAGATAAGCTGGGTGATGGCATGTTGTGGTAGAGCCTGCTGCACAGGCAGAGCTTGGGGGAACTAGCACCGGTGTTGCCCAAAGGACCAAGTTCAGCAAAGAGACAACAAGCTATTGCCCAGGGGATGAAAGAAGGATAAAGAGAGGACGTGGGGAGGAGAGCCTGTGAGGATCCGTGCATAGGAAGACTGGGAATTGCAATACATTATGCCAGAGAAAAACAGGCAGAAAGATACAGCATTGTGGAGAAGCACAGGCTCCAAGAAGGGGATAGGGGAGAGTGACACCATGAGGTGCTGTGCAGGAGAAAGAAGCCCACATGGATGGGAAGGAGTGAGCCATAGCTAAGGCCTCTGAAAATGAAGCGATAAAAAGAGAGAAAAGATGATGAAAATGAGTGTGGGTGCTGCAGGGGAGGAATGGCAACAAAGGCTGCAGAGATAAGAAAGCTGGCTTTGTGGGGTGAAGGAATTCATCTGGCCATACAAAGACATCAGATCCATTCAAGAAACAGATGTATTGAAGGTGAAATTCATCTCGTCCCAAAGCAAATGTCAGATACACTGTTGATCACTCTGAAAAGGGGACCTACGGTAACGACGCCAGAAGAAGACATGCACACCACACAGGCCAAATTTCAGTGAATGAATCCTTTTATGCCTAATAATCCTCTGCTCTTGGGTGGCAAGCAGAAGGGCAGAGCTTTGGGATGAGGGCTGCGTGTGTGTGTTTGAGGGTGATCTCCTGGGAGATTTTCCCCAGGCCTGGGTGTTGCCCAAGGAAACATGAGTAGGTTTCAGTGCTGTTTCACTCCTGAACTCGTCAGCAGGGAGGATTCTCCCAAGGAAACTCCACAGGTGGGTTTCACTTTTTGTGGCAACACCCATCTCACAAGTTTAACCCCACAGGCTTTGAGCAGGGGATGCGTAGAGGGCTGGTAAGCAATTGCTAGGTCTGGGAGGAGTGGGTGAGCCTACAGGACAAACCACGAGGGTCAGCAGCACAGCCTGTGGGTTGACATGGACCCTCAACCTGCCAGTGGCTACGGCACAGCAGGGATGCCCACAGGATTAGGCACTGCCCCTGTGTGGCCATGGCAAGCCAGCTTTGGCATCTCTCAAACAGGCTGCAGCTCAGGCCCTGGCTTGGGAAGCCCTTCTGCCATCGCCTTCTCCTTCCTGCTCTGCGTGTGGATGAGTCAAAGCAGCTCCTGGTGTCCTCAGTGTCACCCGAGTCCCACACAGCCTGCTGCTAGCCCTAGTAAAAGACCGACCTGCCTGATCTCCTTACAGTGATTAGCAACGGCCCTTCAGATGGTTTAATGTCACAAGGAGTCTTTCTACATACAGGCTTGGCTCACGTCCGAGAGACGTGAGCTGTGCATCCCACTCCTTTTCCCATGTCAGTGAGCGAAGGTGGCTCAGCCCTCTGCCCTGGGCTGGGTCCTGCGGCACCCCCAGCCCCCCGCATCCGCCTCGCCGTACGGCCCACGCACAGCACGGGGGGATGCTGCAATATCAGCTGAACCAGGCCACCTCGCGTGGAAAAAGCAGGAGGACACCCAGGTGACTGAGACACCAGCAATGCACACAAGCGATGGCTCAAAACCTTGGCATGCCTCTTGGGAAATATTACTTGAGGGGGGTCAGGGAGGTGGAGGAAGTGTTGTCAACATTCCTTTATTAATACTGTATAAGGAAAATACCCCGAAATAACGAGGTCAGGATTGGCAGCAGTTGTGAGGCGCTTGCCACAGAGGCAGAGGTCTGTGTGAAGCCGCAAGCCAGGCAGAAATGTTATCCAGCTCCCCAGATGTTGCATAAAGGTGTAAAAATGTGAGCTTTGGTACTGGCTCACCATCTGCTTGGACGTACATGTAACAACACAGTAAATACTGTTTGCATGTATTTGCAGATTTAATGGTCAGATAAGTGGTAAGGATGGTATGAAAAAGGCCTGCTTAGAAGGAAGTAACACTAAAAACAGGTATCTTCACCTTTGTTGCTACTGCTACTTCGTATGGAAATAATGCTTACATTAGTTAGACCATAAGTGGTCATCACAGAGGGTAAAAATAATTAGGAGGAAATAATAGGAAGGATGTTAGTTAATATTATAAATGTTTCTATATTCTCACCTGTGCTCAGGTATTGCTACTGCATCCACCTCAAAGGATGTTTACTGAAAGAGAAAGAAAACATTACAGAGAGAGATGACAAAAATGGTACTGAAAGAGATGGAAAAGACATGCAGAAAAATCTTTTACTGCATATGTTCCTCTGGCTTGTTAGAAAAGGTTTATTCCCCCCAACTAGTCCCCCCTCTCTAGAGGAAGCCAAACCAGACAGTTGCACAGAAAATGCTAGAGAAACATTTCTGTTTGCCCACTCCCATCACTTCTGCCCCAGGGGCAACCTCACTATCTTAAACTGATTTTCTCACCTTGCAGGGCTAACCCGCCCCAAGGCACACCTCCTGCCTGCCTTAGGGCTCAGGGCAGAGCCTGGCACGCAGGCGAGCCATAGCTTTGCCAGTGAGCTTTGAGAAGGATACAAGCCCTCGGGGTTCGTAATACATGATGTGTGTGTCATTCAGTGGCGCTAGTCACTGACTGAAGGTTGGGAAGAAGGTCCCTCTCCAAACAGCCTACCCCTTAATTGTCTCGTGTGAAGCATGTTGCCTTGGCCTGAAAGCCCTGGGTACGCAGCGCTGCTGCCTTGATCCAGCACAGCACTTCTGTCCTCCCAAAAGCATCATGTGGGAACAAAAGGGCCACTTCACTTTGCCCATGTCACTGTGCCCATGTCACTCTGCTGAATATGAAAGCCTGGGGGTTTTATTTCTGTTTTCTGTGAGATGCTGCTGTCCGAGGAGAAGTGGAAACCAACTTTCCACAAACATCTCGGAGCACCAGTCTGAGCAAGCTTTTGGAAAGGGGGTCAGGCATCAACAACGCACCTGAATGAGTGATCAGACCTTCTGAAAGGCTGGGAGGCTGGTCACCAACACTTTGGTGGGAGTTGGCATAGGATGAATAGTGTAAAAGGCAGAGCCTCAAAATGAGTCATGTTTGAGACTCTAAGTGGGAGACAGGGAGAGTTATGTTTTATCATCTTTCATGCAGGAGTCCAGACAACAAGGACCAGTATTTTGTCTTCTGCTTAACACACTGTCAAGAGAAATGAAGTCATGGACCATGACAGAGATTTATCTGTATTGCAGCATCACCTACGCTAATAACCTTAATAATTCCTGCTCACTTAAGCCTTCTTTTGAATAAATGCCCTGCATACAGAGAGGTTTTCTTATGAGATAAGTGTGATAGAACCTACACTTTCAAAATGCAATTCTCTGCATTGAGTCAAATCCACTGAGACGATTTTTTGTTCATCCTTTATAGCACCCCGGGGGCTCTAACTGGTGCCTGGCTCATCCTGCATCTTGAAATAGCCATGTTCCCACCGAGGCTGACGGTACTCAGGCCCATCCCACGCACATCCCTTATGGTCAAAGTGCTCCAAAGCAGAGGGGATGCTTTAATTTTTGCTTCTTTTTGCAGCTTTCTTATGACTGTTTCCCTTTATGCTTGCTGGGTCCCAAATACGCAGGATCACTTCCCTTTCTGTTTGGGGACAGTTCCACTTTCTCACTGTCGTCTTCTGGCATGCTGTGGGTGTATTTAGGTCTCCATCTCTCTACAGCGAAGAGGTTTAAAAATTATAAAATGTCCTCGTGGAAAGTGCATCACTTTTCAACCATGAGAGGACATCAGTATTCACACGAGGCAGGGAAGCCCTTTCTGAAAAAGAAAAATCCACTGCATTTTTGTTCCTTCTTCTTGAAGGTGTCCCTTTAACAGCACTCAACAGCTGTTAAATGGGATAATCGCCTGTTATCCTCATGTCACTAATTCAAATGCTAATGGGTCTCAGTGCATGAGAGGTTATTCAGCCATCCGGCACCCTAGGTATGCTTCGCATGAGGAGGATGCTGCAGAGATTAAGCTCCCTTCTGGGATTCTAGAAACATTGGAAAGAAATGCTTCCAGATGAACTCAGAGAGGAGATGATGTCCAAGACAGAAAAGAAAACAGGGCAGGGAGGAGGCTGGCAGGAAGGATTTGCATGTTTTGATGTCTCAGAGGGGCTCCATCCCCACACTGAGAGACCCTACACCCAGCCCAAGCTCTGTGCCAGCCGATTCAGCCTGGGCTCCATTTGATCCCAAATAACTACTTCTTGTACGATGGTACAAGTAGTCATCATTTCACTGTCCTCGCTAAAACAGTACCCCAGCAGTGCCATATTTGCTTTCTAGACAGAAACAGAGGCGTCTCTTCCTAGGGGCCAGGTCACTGCCACAAGGTCTCTAGCAGCAGAGGAGCAATTCTGCACCTGGCCAGGTGACATCAGGCTCAGTGACCCTCCAGCCATGAACTCAAAGTGCCAAGCTGTGGATATCCTGCAGGACAAACCCTCTGGTGCTCCTTGCCTCTGTGACAGCAAAGAGGCTGCAGAAGGCAGCAGCAAAATCTTTAACACCGGGAGGGTACCCAGATCCCAGACACTGGTGTCATCTGTCTAGAAAGTGGCAAGTAGGAGGAGAAAAGGGGAATTAACAGATCGCTATAATACCCTGGAGGAGAACATATAGAAGGAGGGTAAATGGCTGGAAAAAAGGATAGCTCTTCCACAGCTGTCAGCCATGATCACCTGAAACACTTGTCATCACATTCTCCAAAGGGGTCAATAATCAATGAACACACAGTTTTGTCTTTTGAAAAACCTATTTTGACATCAAAACAATCGTGCATTTCTAAATCTGGTCTTAAGCCCATGGAGGCCACTTCCCATTATTTTAGGAAATTCACTGGCTAAAGCACCTTCTCAGCCTCAGCATCCATCCTTGGCTTTCTTCTTAACTTTGAAATGATCCTGTATTTAACTCTTCTTGCGTGGAATCTCCAGTCCCTTCAGTATTTCATTTCTAATTCTACTTTCTTGAAATCTTCTCCTCTGAAGGGTTACTTATGGGCAAGAAAAGTTGTTCTCATTGCATGTTAAAAATAAATAAATAAAAAAAAATATATATCTGTTGCCATGGCAGTGGTGTGGGTTACAACCAACCATTTTAGCCGCACTAAGTTTAAATGGTAACCAAGTTAACAACTCTTTTGTTCCCTCCTGGGAAATAAAGGACCAATGCAGTCAGCTCAATAACAAGTGCTGGGACGTGTTTGTTCCTGTGGGCTTACCACGAGGCAGTGACCACCAGGCAGCCACGGCTGGTCCCCTCCACGGGCTGCAGGGCTGACCCAGTTTCTCCTCGGAGCTGTCATGGCAACCTCCACAGTCCCATTTGCTGCTTTGCATGGTGAAACCAATTTCTGGCTACGGCAAAGCAAGAACACAAAGCCAGTGGTGGTGCGAGCGGGAGGGCAGCTCAGCCTTTCGCCCCGGTCCTGCTCCCAAACAAAACCCACATCCATGCAGCAGCAAAGGAGTTGGACGCAGGAGGGAAAGCAAGCTGTCACTTACTCTTTCCCATTTTGGTGCTGCTTTATTGCTCAGAAGGAAGCATGTTCAGCCCGGTTTGATAAAGAAATGAGGTGTGTGCCGTCATTTCATGTGTGTGCGGTGTGGAGCAGAGCCTGCCCCTCTTCCCTCCCAGTCCCCCCTGAACTCCAGGCCATCGCCCACACAGACCAAACTCGGCAGAGAGTTAGTACCCTCAGATCCATGCAATCCACAGGAAGAAGGACAAACAGGGGAGAGCGATTGTGCCTCTGCACAGGGGGAGGCAACAGTGGGAGCTCAGCCTGTATTTGGCATCATAGAGTCTTCTTGAGAGCGGCACCGGCTGAGCAGGACCTCTGGCTCGAAGCTGGTCGGGCATTTACCCATCCCCAGCCGTTCATTACCGAGAGAGCTGGCTGCTCACAGTGACAAATATATGTCAGCACTTTACACTGAAAACGCTGTCAGCCCAAACGCGAGAGAAAAATGTTCCACGCCATGGGGAAGACAGCCAAAAGTCAGTCCCTGTGTCATGAGGAGGAGGGAAAAGAAGAAAAAAAAAAAAAAAGGAAAAAAAAAAGGGAAATGAGCTGTAAGATAATGTGCCCGGACTGGCTAAGCTGAGGCGGGTGCGAGAAAAGCGGGTGAGAGCCAGCAAGCACCAGAAGAGCCGGGGCAGCGAAGAGGGAAAAGCATCAGCCTGCTCGGAGGGAGAGAGAAGCACAGAAAGCGCATGCGAAGTAGGAGCGCCGGGAGGACATTTGAAAAGGGGAAAATCTAGGCCGAATGGCAGGAAAAGCTTCCTGAGATGCATGCAGTGGAGCCATCCCGCGGGAGAAGCCCTGGAAGCCTCATCACTTGGCATGCGAGGAAGGAGCTGGAGGAAAGCTGCAAGTCCTGGAAAGGCCTTATCCAAAGCTCTCTGAAAGTCAACAGCAAGGCTTGCATTAATTACGGGAGGTTTGGCTCAGAGACAAACTCCACAGCCAGGAACGAGCCTGCAGGGAAGAGGGGAACTCCCAGTAGGTGACTGGGTGATGGCGGGTCCCCGGCACGAGCATCCCCCTCCCCACGGAAGCTGGGAAACAAATGGGTGAGCGCGATGAGGAAATAGATGGGGAAATAAAAAATTCCTTCTCCTTTAAGGCAACGTTATCTGTCAGTGAGGAGCTGCTCCGCTCCGGCCAAGGCGCAGGCAGAATCAGGGCTCAGGCTTCTGTTAGTCTGGGCCCCTGGGAAGGCCAGCTGCCAAAAAACCAGGACAATTTTGCTTTAGTCAGGGGGTAAGGCATGGGTGCCTGGGGAGGAAAATCAGGGAGAGAGCAAAGGATCATGCACGGGAGAGCGAGGGGATATATGCACTGTGTCTCTGGATGTGCAGCAAGAAGCTCAGCAGGATGGGGCTTGGGACTGGGGGGAGGAGGTGGTGGCTGCAGTCACAAGCCAAGGCAGAGGCAGAGGACCTCCAGGGATGATGCCACTTCCCTCCTATCAAGAAGGAGCCTTGTCCAAAGAAACCCATGTTAAAAACAGCCAGGGCGCTGACTCCGTCCCCAGAGCTCACTGAGCCACCAGCTCTCCCCGTCACAAGAGGCAGGAGGTGATATCCCCTGCAGGGAGGCAAACGGAGTAATACCCCTTGCAGGGGACTATCCCTGTGCCCCTGTCCCTGGTCGTGCTGCTTGGCTGGCTGTGCCCAGCCAAGGTCAGGTGGAGCCTCTCCATTGTGGCACACAGCGTAGCCCACAGCACGTAGCCCCTGAACTGCTGGCTGAGCTCACAGGCACTCTGGTGTAAGCTGAGCGTCACCCCACCAAATCCAGCAGCCTTACTGGGAGCGGGCATCATGACATCGCCTCCACAGCATGAAATTGAATTTCAACCTCCAAACCCACGCGAGTTCCCTCCCATCCCCAAGGAAATCATCTGCGTGCCAAGGGTATCTGCACATTCACGCAGGAGATAGCTAGGCATGGGCAGTTAAAGCAATTAACCAGGCGGTGCACACAGCAGGCCTGGAAGTGCTCATTGCACGTGCCATCCATCTCTCAGCCCCGCTTTTACTGCTCTACTCCTTTACTCAGATACACCGCCTTCTCCATTGAAACGGCAAACCCGGCAGGGCAGGAAATGACAGCCCATGCTACTGCCAAGCCAACAGAAACGGAGCTAACGTGGAAAGCCTAATTTAAAAGTAAAGCACAATATAAAGAGGTTGCACTTTTTTTCCAGATCAGGCATCATAAACCCAGGGAATTCAGAGCTAAAGTTATGGTTAAAATAAATTCAAACTTGTTGAAGTGTGGCAATGTGCAACCAAGGCACACAAATAGCCTTAATTCTGCCCTGCAGTGACACATAACCATATGACTGTGATTAAAATGTCTTAGTATTTGCGCTCCTAGCCTAGATTACCCTGATAAATATAATATTTTTTCATATTCCCTTGCTTTGCCCCTCCCCCAACAACCCTGTGCCCCAGATATTGCCACTAGCACAGATTTCACTGCCTACCAGGAAAAAAAGATATATATCACAGGTCCTTCACATCTGTAATGGCAGCCTCAGGCTAAGTGTTGTCTTGGAAATACCCTCCTTCCTGCCGTCGGATCCACAGCCACCCCTGCCCAAGGCTCTGGAGACTGCAACTTAAGTGTGCACCAAGCGAGCATTTACTCTTGCTGAGGAGGAGGGAAGGGCTTTCCTCACACCTTTTATACAACTGTAATCTACACTCATGTATTTATTTTACAAGCCCATTAAAACCTTGGGTTTCAAGTGTAGAGAAAATAAAAGAGAGACAAAGAAAAATCATCTGGATAAACAATTATGGCTTTTTGTCAAGGACTCAGGAGCTAATCGAGTCCAGATCTGTTCCACGTTCACATTTACATGCAAAATTGTACTTTCTGAGCTAGAAAAAGTCAGATTAGCATCAAGAGTCAGCTCTGCCCTCAGCTACGCAGTGCAAACTCTGTGGAGTGAAAGGGGGCTCCCAGGGTGTAACACAGGGCAAAGTTTGGCCCCAAAGACTTGAAGACCATTTGGCCTGGATGCACGTGAAAGTGGCTGCTCTGCACTTCAGTCCAGTCTGACGTGACTCTCCAGAAGTTGTATTTACTTAAGAGTGTGGGTGGCCTGAATTGTCCCGATGCGTTTAAATATTTGGCACTAAATCACAGCTGTCCACTTATTTGCACTTTTGCTGCCGGGCAGCAGGAACACCCCTGGAATTAGTCAGCATCAGACGCATTAATGAGCTAAAAGATAAATTATAGTTTACAGTTTAGACTTCTTTTGTTCACATAAATACACACCCCATCTCCGCTTCTTTCCCAGAAAGGCATATCTTTTCAAACATGTTGACTTTCTAAGCTTTATTTTATTTGGCCTTTATTAATGAGCTTGCAAAGTTTCCTGTTACGCGGAAAAGCCCCTTGCCCCCAGCAGGCTTTCTGTGCCTTACACACAATCCTGAAGAGACTCGTTGTGCGAGGCAAAACTGTCCAGCCTCAGAGAAGTTCCTCTTCACAAGCCAAAAGCCATCCTCTGCATGCGACGATCCCAAGTAAATATGGAACCAATAACAACCACGAGCGAAGACCTTTGCATACGGAAAATATTTACAAAGTCCGTGTTACAAATCACATCGGCTGGAGGAAAATGCTCCCAACTTTGCTGCGCAGAAAGTGGGAGATCTCTTGCACAAAAGGAAAGAAAATCTTGCTCTCTGGGTTAGCACTCCCACATCTCATCCATCCCGCTCCTCCACTGCTAGTATCCTTTTATAAATCACAGGCAAAGCACAGGTCATGATTTAATAACTCACCGACAAACTGTATCTAGTACGGGAGGACCACAGTGTCAGTATCAATTCTTTGTGACTTGTATGCCTAATGGATGCTAATTGCAAATCATAATCATTTTTTATTAAACAAAACACTAGAGATTTTACTAGGGTAATGCTCTAGCACAGAATCAATGGGAGCCAGTTTTTTGTGTGTGTGAATAAAACAGTTTTTCATCAAAAAACTGCTTATTTGCTGACACTGAAGTTTCTTGTGGGAATACACCACTTTTGTAATTAAATTTTCATCTGGAAGATTTTTCGGGTCAAAAATGGAATTTCTGGTCAAAATCATAGCAGGGAGGAACACACAGGAAGCCGGGCTCTGAACCGAGCCTCTCGCATCCCGAGCATTTGGCTTAATTGCGGAGCCAACAGCTCGTCTGCCATATGGCCGCTCCTCGCCTGGTCTTGCTCATTTTTGGCCATACTCCTCCAGCGCCGTTTCCCGGTTCTCCCTCCAGCTCCCTGCCAGAGGCAGAAGGTGCAGAGCCAAGGGCTGAAAGCATCTGCCCGCTTCGCAACTGTATTTGCCGGGAAGCATCCCCGAGCGGGTGGTTGCCTCCAGCCGAAGGAGCATGGATGACCACCAGCAGCCGCTCTCACCCACGCAACAGGATCTGGGAGAGGATGTCTGGCCATATCTGCCTTCCCCTCCGTGCACAGGAACGTGCCGTATCAGCAGAAAGCACCTTTGGTAAGGGCACAAGTGTATTCCCCCCCCCCGCCACGGGCAGCTGCACGGCTTTATCTGCAGCAGCGCAAGGAATGGGGGGAGCTGAGCTGCTGGCAACCCTTCCTACCCCCACCGCCTCCTTCACCAGGGCAGCCCGGCTGCTTTTTGCCACCATCGTGACACACCAGAGCTGCAAACCTGGTTTCACCGGCCAGTTTGTGACACTCTTGTGTCCACAAGTGGTACGGAGTAGCCGGAACGTGCTGGTGAGCCCTTCCATGAGTTCTTCTGCGTCGCACACCTCAGCCAGGCTGCTGCAGCCGAGGTGTGGACCGAGCCGTCACCAGCCACAGCGCACAGCCTCATCCTCCCTTCACCTTCAGGAGGGTAAATCAGAAGTGGGTCAGCTCAGCCACCGCAGCCAAATGAGTCTGAAACACTGGTAAGGAGGGATCAAAATCACATGTGTGTGTGTGTGTGTGTGGTTTCACAACACCTCCCTCTCCCCACTGCCAGCCACACCAGTTTCCTCAAAGAAAAGCAGAACAGTAGAGCAGAGACCCAAAGCTACGCCGTGATGTATTAAAGCCTTGTTTTTCCCACTGCTTAAAGAACTGACCCAGCCCCCTCAAATGTTCCCAGCATATTTGAATTGTGAGTCAGAGACCACAATGGAGATACTTGCCTGGCTTGACAAAGTTTAAGTATCTCCTGCCAAATAGTAATCACTGATTTTTTGCTCTGTCACTCATGAGTCCTGTTTCTACCGCCCTAACCGCGCAAAACACACCGCCTGATTGAGGAAGAGAGGATTACTTCTCGGCTGCTTGCCTGTAGCATCTCCAGCTTCTCATGGTCCCTTTCACATAGAGCACTGCTAACAAACAGGATGGAAACCTGCAGGTATTGAGAACTCATGCCTCTGTACCCACAGTGGAAGCAATGAAGCCAGAGGATGGGAAGAATAGCAGCAATACTGAAAGGTGAGGACAGGAAAAACTTCATCTTTGCAGGCAGGGTCTAATATTCAAGCAAAAATAAAAAATCAAGACATTTCCACAGACTGGGCTACCACCTCACTTAGCAAAACATCCTAAGGCTTAGGAGTTAATCTGTGATGGACCTACCCTACCCTTCCTTGGGCCATCACCACCACCACCCCTGCAGTAAACTTTGGCAAAAGGGAGCAGCGGGGAGTAGGAAGCACCAATCATGTCGTTCACCATAGCTAAAGCCACTGGCTGTCATGATTTAGCATCCAAAGTGGCAAAGTAAGTTTCCACTGCTGTTTCTTCTGCAGTGGTGACAGGGCTGCAGCACTGAGCAGGGCTCTGGGATCTACTCCCCCTCATCCGAACAATTCACACAGCCCTGCCTGGGGCAAAAAGGAAGAACACACATTTGATTATTATTTTAATATAGGTCACACTCATTTTCCGTTTTTAAATTTCTTCACACAATCATGAGTGCTAGAAAGCTTTTTTTTTCTTAATTATCTTTCCCTTCCCCACCTCCTCCACCCCCTCTTTTTCTTATGCCTGAGAAACTTGGCTTTCAACAATCTCAGCGATCGGGCAGAGACGCGCGAGGGCTTCAAGGAAATCCCCAAGTATCACAATGCAAGGTCTGATCTGCAGCGAGGAGAGCTGGCAGCACTGCGGTGCATCTCGGCACCCCAGCTGTTCCTCCAGCGGTGGAGCCGTGTCGGAAGGAGTCCAAGGACCAGGTTCTGAGAAAAAAACTCAGACACAACCAAACCCTCCAGCGTCACATTAGGCTGAGGTCGTGTGTGTGTGTGTGTGTGTGTGTGTCTCTGTGTGCTTGCTTTTTTTTTTTCTTTTCTTTCCACTGCAACCAGACTTAATGTTTCTTCACAGGATTCATGCTCATACTTGCATGAAGAAATCCTTCCCGTTATCTTCTCCATCGCCCAGGCTGCAGCGCGGGGAGCAGCCTGCTGCTCTCCATCCCTGCTGTCTGGGGTTTGGGACAGCTGGGCGGCAAGGCTGGTGAGACGGGGGAGTTTCCGGGCTCTGAGGTGCGGGAGGAGGAGAGAGATGGCTTTGTGGGCTGCTAATGGCACTCTGCAGGAGCGCTGACTTTCGCCTCTTTAGCACCTGCCGTGGGGAGCCTGGGGGTGGGACAGGGGGGAGAGCGAGAAAAAAAAATTCAAGCAAGATTTGCTCCCTTCCTTATTAGTTAATGCTTGCACAAAGAAATGCTGCAAAGGCAAGGGGGTGGATATATCCAAATGGACTCCACATAACAAATGCAAACATCACACTTCAGCATCTCTCTGCTTTTAAGGAGGGGGACTCTGTGATGGAAGCCGTGTCCAAAGCCCGAGACAGACACCCAGGAGCTTGAGGATTTCCTTCCCAGCCCCACCTCAGGCTTGAAATTTCAGGACTGTGGTGTCCTGCTGACAAACCTGAGCCGTGCTAAACTGCAGATAAAATACCAGTGATCCTTTTAAACTTCCCATCCCCCTACCCCAAGCACGCGTTGCTCTGAGCTGTGCACATGCACTGACCTCTCCCAGCTCCGTCCTGGCGACAGGGTGATACCCGGCCCAGACCTGCACTCCCTGAACGCCCCACGGGCTTTCGTCTAGCACGGAGCCAGGCACCAGAGGTGGGTAAGAGGGAGCAAGAAAGAACTGAACTCTTCAATGTGCAACAAACACAGATCCTAATATGGATCTCAGGATCACGTGAAAAAATAATGGATCCTAAGTCCATTCAAATGAATCAATGCGGGTGTCCAATGCCTTCACTACGCTTCAGCTGAAAACAGTAAAACCAGTAGTAAGTATGATGGCAGCAGGAACAGATTGTAGAGTCCCAGCTGATGGGTCAAACCCTGAACTGAACACTGATTTCATCTACAGGGATGATCGTGCCAGGACAGCCACACTGGCAAAGCTGTGGGGGTGGGAGAAGGGTGCTTGTTCTCCCGCCCGCTGCCAGTTGGTAGGTGACCAGGATACTTCACATGTCCAAGCTTGTTAATCTGACATCATCTGTAAGCAATAAAATGTGTCCATTAAGAACCACTTACACCAGCCAGAGCTACTGATGGGAGACAGACAAAAACAGAGGGCAAACAGGGCTACCATAAAGTTGGAGCTAGAGGCCTCAAATCTCCTTGCCTCAAACAGTTCAGATGATGCCAAGCTAACCAAGCTTGGAAGGAGAACTGCTCTCGCAAGGGAGTCTTCTGCAGCCATCTGCATGAGCCCACTCTCATCTGAGCTGAAAGAAAAACCCTGTTGTACGGCCACAGTAGGAGGTTGGGGCAGCTAATGCAGGGGGATGCAATCCATTTTAGAGCACACTATTCCGGACAACAAGCTTTGGAAAGTGTTTCTGGAGGCTGGAGGCTGAGCCAGCCCCACAGTGAAAATATTTAACACGTGCCCTTCTTGAACAAGGCATTTTAAAGAAATATGGATTACAATCTGAATGCAAGCAGCTTCTTTCTGCCCTCCATCCTCAGAGGCAATGCAAGCAGACCAAGCAATTCAAGGAGCATAACCTGGCCCTGGGAGAACTTCAGCCCAATGTCTAGGTTTGTTTCTTAAGCCATAAAGAAAGAAGACGGCAGCAAACCCATTGCATGTTCACCTGGAAAGTTTCTAACGCTGTTTGCCAGAGCGGTGGCTGCCACCAGGAGCACACCAGAGTCTTCTCCCTGGCAGTGGCCGCCACCGTGCCATCGGCTGGGCCATGAGATTGTCAGCTGTTACTCAGCAGCCCAGGCTACTCGCATTACAAAATCTGGAAGAGAGATGGAAGCTGAAACCAGAGAAGCTGCAGACAAGGGCTAGCAGCCTCCCACAGTAGGGCAGGACAAGCTGTCCACCAGGAGTAACTCTGGTGCTTGGCAGAAGACAGATTTTCAGTGCTGGACACTCAAAACCTACGTGAGCACACGCATTTGCACCAGGAACCACAGGCTCTGGACACACGTACCGGCCCCTCGCACCTGGCACTCCAATGCAAGGACGTTCCAAGGCCTAAAACCGGGGATGCATCTCTGTCCTGCCCCTGCTGACTCACAGCAGTTGCAAGGGAGACCACTGCAAATGCCCCCCCCCTCCAACCCTGCCCTCCAAGCCACGTCTGACACATCCATCCCTAGCTCTCTGCCAGGCTGTAACGCCCTTACGGACAGGCTGGGCAGAGCAGCCTCCCCAGCCAAAGCAAGGTTTGTATCAGGGGCTAAAGATCAAACCCTATCTACCTGTGAACACACCTTTGTTAGTTTTGGCTGCACCCTTTCAGGTATCACCTGCCTCCCCAGGCAAACACGTTCCCATCCCGAGCTCCGCAAGCCCGCTGCGCTCCTCCGAGGACCGCTTTCTCCTGGCAGGTACCTGCGCACCTACAGCATCCACAACGGCAGCCAGCAGCCCAGGAGGGAGAGCCCCGGGTCCAAGGTGGCCGCAGCGAGCACGTTGCAGGGAGCAGAGAAAAGAGCTGGAAGCAGATTCACAGTCAGGCTGCTGTTTGGCTTTGCTGGAAACAAGAGTGGAAAGCTGGCACCGGCATCCAGCCGCCCCAACAAACATTGCATTCATATGCAGAGCCTACGGAGCAAATGATCTGTCAGTTGTTCATCTGGAGAACAGGTTTCACCAGCCTGGATTAAATGATTACGTTGCTGCAGCATGTGCTTCTTGCTGCTTTGGGAGATAAAGGAAGTAAGGCGCAAGCACCACAGAGAGAGGCCTGACCCTGCAAGCCAGCTCCAAGCACCTTTACACCTTGGAGAAGGTTCGGACCGGCAGGGAACACCGGGGATGCGGGGCGAGTATGTTTAAAGGGCAGCACTTAGGTGCCAGTGCGCCGAGATCGCTAACGCAAGAGAACACCTCATTGGAGCAGAGGAGGCGTATCCTTTGCCTCACGTTACTGCCTCCAGATGTGCACCAGGCTGGCTGTGTTTCTCAGCCTTCTGCTCCTCGTTCCCACAAAGCTGAAGGCCGGGTGAGTGCACTCGGAGGTCTAGCAGCACATGTGCAGCAGCGACAGGCTCCCCCGAAGCCTGCGTCCTGCCTTCACAAAACCCCCCGTTGAGTGACTCCCTTAGGATGTAATTGCAGTCGACTTCATTCCAGGCCGTGAGCATATGTCTGGCTACGGCCATTACTGCGAGCACACAAGGAGAAAAAAAAAAAAAAGGAAACATAAAGGAGAAAGTGCAAAACAACACTCTGTAATCCAAGCCCAGTTAGGATAACGGGTGTTTTCCTCTATAGGAAAAGGTTACTTTGCTACCTTTGGCAGCCTGGCAGCTTCCCTGCATTAGTCTTTTGCAAGACACAAAAGAAAGGCTGACACCAGTTTAGCAGATTCAGGAACACGACACTGCACCAAACCCACGGCTCCCCTGAAGCCCTCCAGGCTCCAGGTGGACAGAAAGCACATGCATGAAGCGCAGACTTTAAGAGTCTCCCAGACCTCGGAGGGGGCTGAACCCTGGAACCGGGGCACCCACGGCATCTTTCTCCACTCCCTGGCCTTTGGCGGGTCACCGGAGCTTGCCCCATGGCCCCGTCTCTCAGGGGAGGGTATGTTTGCAGTGGGGGCGGTGAAGGGCGCAGGGATGCGGATGCAGATGCAGCACACCGCGGGCAGGGGCAGCCGGAGCCACCACCCTCTTCCCCCACCGTGTTTCGCAAGACAAACGGTAGCAGCAGCGCTATCGCTTTTGTATTTGCCTTGGTTTTGTGTGGTTTTTTTTTTTCTCAGAAGGAGCAAACCCAAGCATCAGTCCATAGTCCACGCTCAGATATGGCACAAACGCTGCGCTGGGGGAAGCTTCCTAGAAACAGCCTGCAGCCAGCACCCAATGCTCCCCCCGCCCCAGCCCAAGCAGTGGCAGGCTGGAAAATTTCTAAGCCACCCAAAGTGAGGTCTTTATCAATGGGAAGCATCAGGCAGGCTTAAGCAACACCAAGCTGCCCTCCCCACATCAACTGGCCGTGAAAACATGTAGGATTTGTCCAGCTGGGATGGCTCCCAGTCAGGCATTTACGTTTGTGACTCGTGGACGAGTCTTTAAAAATACATCCCAGTGAACGTACGGGTGTACTCCAAGATACACTTACATCCACATGACCTAAGAGGTGGGTTCGAACTAAAGTGACTCAGCCTCCCGGTTACAGGAATAAAATTAGCAACCACTCATAAACGTCTTATGTCTGAGACGGGGCTAGATGGCACTGTAAGTTAGTTAATGTGCAAGCCCTTTGCCTCAGGAGATTTCACTTTGGCATTATGATCAGTGGAAAATCAGGAAAGCTGGTGCTCCCTAGGGTATATTTTCCAGAGCTGGGCTAGTAATTCACACTGATGGCCTGATTCAACACATTTTCTAGGTACCTAGTTAGGAACTGTGTCCAATAATTCAGTCATTCTCTGGAATTTACTTATTTTCTTTTTTTGAGCAAATAATTCTTGGCTTACAAGCACTTAAACATGTAATATTTATTATAAAACATATGTTTTCCCCCAATACTTAGCCTCCATTTTCCCGGCTTTAATTTATCCCATTTCTCCTCATTAACCCTTGCCCCCCACCCCCGTTGTTCCCATGCTAGATCCCTCTACCTCTCCCAGGAGAACAGTGATGAAATGACATTCGCCTCCCAGACCTCCTGGCACGTCACCCCTTCTCTTTGGGATCAGCTCGGTGAGGCAGAGAGCCCTCTGGCCCTGAGCCCCTGAATCACTTAAGGATGCACAGCTGAAACAGAGCAAGGCAAAGCAGTGGAGGGAGGTGAGGACCAGGCTTGCAGTGCAGGCGCCTGGCCGTATTCAGGTCGGAGCATTCAGGTCCCACAGCCTCGGGCCTCTGCGTGAGCTGGTTAGGAGATGAACGAGTAGGGATCTGCCCTAATCTCACACCCAGACCTTCCAGAGCCTCTGCGCTCCCTCCTCCAGCGAGCACGTCGTGGCTAATGGCACCGTGCCACAGCAAGGGAACGGCATCCACATGTCTGGGGAGAAAGGAGGGGGACGTGCCGTCCTGCTGCAGCACATCTGCCTCTGGGGCTGGGAAGAAGATGGCCACCTCTTTAACAGAAACCCCCCATCCATCCCATCTAATAGTCAGATGAGTGTCTCTTCCATCATTTAACAAGTGGAGCAGCCCTCTGAAAAAAAAAAAACAAAACACACCACAACTTTTCCCAGCAGAGAATCCCATCAGCTTCCTGACAGCCTGGGTCATTCGTGCCTGTGAATCTGCCTCCCCGTTCCTCAAGTAACAGATTAGTCACGTACATTTGCAATGGCAGTGATTCTGCCAAATAGCTGAGGAGCGGGGCAGGAGGAGAACAGCAGCATGACAAGAGCAGGCAGAGGAGGGGAGAGAATAAACTAAATGTTTCTTCCTCTTCTCCCATGCCCCTTCAGTTTCCAACAGCATTTGCATGCACAAGCTGCAAAACAGCTGCACCACACGCTGGAAGTGAAATTCAGGCGTTATCTAGCCGAGAGGCTTGGACATCCCTGTCTCTCCTCTTTCGCCCCCAGGGCTGGCAGGAGCATCACCCAGCAGCAAGAACACCAACAGCTCCTCTGAGGCTGGGACGAAAAGCCTCCCTAAATATGGACCACGTTTGGCAACTGGGAAAAGCCCTCGCTTGAGCTCCCATCTTCCAAGTGAGTGACAAATGCCAGACCCCGGCAGGGCTGACAGAGGCTCAGGGCTGCAAAGCGTCCCGCTTAGAGGCAAGTCACTCGGAGAGGAAAGCAAAAAGGCAAAGGGTCCCCAAAAATCCAGCTCCCGATTAATACCCGGCTTACTGCAAATGGTTACTTCCTTCTTCTAATAACACGCATGAAAAATCACCGTCGTCGTTAGAGCAGCAGCGCATGGAGCCTGTAAGCAAGCAGGTCAGACTGCTCCTCCCAGCCCTACACGCTTGTGTCAAACTGTCCCTGTCCTGACATGCTTCCAGCTAAAAATGCCCCAGTGGGTAACAAAGAGGGAGATTCAAAGCAAGAACACCTGAGTGATCCAGTAACAGGGAAAAAAAAAAAAAAGCAGGCTGTTTCGGGTCATCTGAGGTGTGCACACATTCCCAGACACTCAGTCTGTCCCCTGTAGCTCAGGGAAATGCTAAATGGGCAGCATGGCCTGCAGAAACTGTAAAGAGGGGGAAAGCAGACGAGTGCCTGGGGGAAAGCAGATGAGCAGGTTTTCAAGACAAGCATTGCTACCGCAATAAGCCATAGGGACACATGTGGGCGGTCCCTGTCCTGGTAATAAATAACAGCTACAAAACTCATATTAACCTCCGTAAAACATGTTGGTACTGCCAGTACATCCATCACGAAGCTACCTGTCACATGTTAGCACTGCAGCCGTTCACTTCAGCGGTCCCAGGGAAAGATGGAAAACATGGTAGTCAGTGTCCCGTATGCCAGCCAAGGGGAGCCGCGATTTCAAAGGATGCATCCTTGTTATCATAAAAATGATGTTCCCCTCCTGTATCCTCCACCTCAGGGGGCAGCGCTGAAAAAGGAGAATAAAATACAAGCACCACTTCCAAGACAGGAACCTCATCATAACGCGAAACACCAAAGAAAACCTCAGAAATCTTCTAGCTTTCCTTCCTAAAAACAAGCAGACATTGGGCTACGTGGGAGCATCTGGGCTGGTACATTCAGAAAGAAATTCTTTACAGTGAGGGTGGTGAGACACTGGAACAGGTTGCCCAGGGAAGTCGTGGATGCCCCATCCTTGGAAGTGTTCAAGGCCAGGCTGGATGGGGCTTTGAGCAACCTGCTCTAGTGGGAGGTGTCCCTGCCCGTGGCAGAGGGGTTGGAACTCGATGATCTTTAAGGCCTGTTCCAACCCGAACCATTCTATGATTCTATGATTCACCCACAGTCCAATGCAAGCCTGGCCCCAGTCACTGGTGGAGATGGGAAGCGCCTGGCCCCCTCTTCTCTCACCACCCCCCTTTCTGGGAGGGGAATTCAGGGCACCAGTGGCCTAATGCCAGCAAGAGAAGTCCTGTCCTGGGTTCTGCCAGGCTTCCCCACAACCCCATCTAAACACCGTCCTGTTTCAGAAACAACATGAGGAGGAGGAGGAAGCACATAAACCAGTGTTCTGATATCTGGCACTACACCAGGACATAAATTAGACTAGTCAATCATTTTAATCGCCATCTAACAGTAATAAGCTATTTATGCAATGTATGCTAAAACGCACATAGCGCTACTGTCTGTTTTTAGCTCTAATTGGGGTGGCCCTGACCCAAACAACCGCCCTGGGTAGCAAAGCCGTGTATTTTGGGGGATTTTTTTGGTTGGCTTTTTCCAGAACTGCCCTAGACTACTGTTTTGCTTAGGTTTTTACTGCAACATATATATTTTTGTCTGTTGACTTTTCAGTGTCGTGTATTTGGGGGACAAAAAAAGATGCAGAGCAGCAGACGATGCTACACATACTTACCACGCAACACGGATTGATTCTTCCAGAGCACCCATGTCTTGTTCCTGTCCTGGGTATTTATTTTTGTACTCCTGCGAGGACTTGGATGCTCAGAAAAGATCCTGGGTTTGGAATTACTCTACCTAAGGAGTTGCATAAATGAACAGTATGCTGAGAACCAGGGGGAGACAATGGCTTTTCTACATCGTCAACTAGCTCACACAGCCAGGAGTGCAGGGTGTCACTGAAGGAGATAAGTCGGCTCCAGGACAGACCCCAGCATGCCTCCACAGGAGTTTTGCACTCCACAGAAGCACTTTGCTCTCCCTTGAGGAAGAGGGGACATCAAAGAGAATTCCTCTCCCTCCATCTGCACAATTAAAGTCTCTGATACTGCACGCATTGGGGAGGATGTGCTGGGTGTGCAGAAGCCATTACCTGCCACGTACCGAGTAAAACCATGGGGAAAAAGATGGCGCAGCCTCTGCTCTGTCTGTGTCCATCCCACATGCCAATGAACAATAAAAACAGAGCACGGAAAAATAAAACCCACTGCTTCAAAAAGCCCTCAGGGGGAGTATCTTCAGTAGTATCAATTTTTTTCCTGCTTCTTTCTGATCCTTTTTTTGCTGTTGAAGTTGACATCTTTTCCTCTTGCTGAACCAGCATTTCCTGACAGCAAACCATTGTCACGAAGTTTCCATCCAGCTCTTGAGTGGATTTCATCACTCGGTCCTTGTGCATACTTATGGGAAGAGGTTAATGTCAATCTCAGAAAATTATCTACAGGACGTGCAAAAGGGTACCACCAGTGAGGAGCAGCGCCTTCACTTGGAGAAGTTCAGACACCAGCCAGTTTCTTTGCCTCAAAACTGGGGTCAGCTCCTCTCTGCTTCAATACAGCTGGGATGGCAATCCTCCTTCACGTGTTTACTGCCCAACTGACCTGTCACTCAGGAAAAAAGCCTTCCATGCAGAACACTGCCTTTCATGACACAGCACGTCCCCTTTCAAACACCCTGGGGACATCTTGATGGTTTTAAAACTAAACAGCTCAGAGAAGATCATTGTTCGCCCAATAAGCAGCAGTACAGACAGGCCACAGAAGCTAAACAAGTGAGGCAGGCGTTTGTGGGAGGAGATGGTAATAAATGCAACAGCCAGCTTCTTAATTACCACCCCTAGTGCCTGATCACCATTACCTTGTCACAGCTGCCCTGTGCACTGTGATGGCGGGATGAATCTCCATGTTTGGAGGACTTTACCCAGCAAAATCTCTCCAAAGATGAACTGAATATAATCACACCCAGGTAACTTTTAAAAAAAATCGGAAAAGCAAACACAGAGCCATCAGGCACGATGCAGCCAGGAACAGCAGCCCCCAGTCTGCAGTAGTTGCACTTCAGTGGGTGGGAGGCAGCAATCCCAACAGCCAAGGCTTTTTTGGGACCAGACTGTCCCCATTCAGAATGTCTGCCTGCAGGGCACTCAAGCCAAAGCTGCCTTAATATACTCTTAAACACAGGCAAATGACAAGGAAAGCATCTTTCCCTTCAAAGCCCAGCACTCCTCCTCCTCCTCTCAGACATCTGTAACTGCTATCATCAGCTTAAGGGGCAATAACTTCACCAGCAGGTGAAGCTGGTTTATGAGGGGGAGGGGGAAGAGCTAACCCAAATTCATCAACCCACCCACTGTCATGGGCCAGCAACTCTGAGCACAGTCACAGAGAGGTGGGGGGAGACAACGGCCCCAGTAGCATGTCCTAGGGAGGATGCCTTTTCCAAAGGACACGGCTGGTGTATCATCCCACTTAAGCATCACGGGCGGTTTCAGCTGGGGAGGCCTGACCTGTTTGGCAGCAGCCAGCCCACATCAGCTGCCTCCTGGAAAAGGGAAAGAAAAGAAAACAAAAATAAAAAAAATAAAAAAATGAGATGACAGAATGAGCAGAGGAATGGGGGGGGTGGGCGGAACAGGGGGGTTGAAAGAGGTGGGCTTACAGTCTCTGGTTGGGTAACAGACTAATTCCCCCCCTGCTCCCTGGCTGCGACTCCATCTAATTACCCTGTTTCCTCTGAGCTGATTGGAAAGTGGCCTTGTGTCTGGAAAAGGCCATAAGCATCTTACATGCATCTGTTCCACCTAATCCCTAATAACTAGCGCCTGTGTGTTCAGGGAGAGGAGGAGGTGGGGGAGGACGAGCGGGGAAGGGCTGGGAAGTGTTTCCCGTGTGGGTTGCCATGTGGCAGCGGGCAGAGCTGCCCTGCCACCGGGGCTGGGGGCTTTCAGGGAACAAACACTGTTCCTCTTCTGCACGTTTCTCAATCTGGAGGCCCTCTTTCCTCCTTCCTGTTGCAAGAAAGAAAAGTTTTGCTTTAAAAAAAACCAACAAAAACCAAAGAGAGGGCCAGGGGTGGGAAGAAGGACACATTTTGCTGAGCCTCGCTGCAGTTCGGATCTGTTTAAGCCACTCGTTTTCCCCTTGCCCTAATCCTGCATTATCCTTTAGGAATGACGTTCAATTCCTGAAGGGGAGGGGGGGGGAAGTGCTCTCCAGGGCCCTGCATGGTTTGCCCAGGAATTTGGATTGCACTTTTTATGTGCAGCTCCGGGAAGGGGCAGAGGGACAATTATCCAGCCGTTTAGTAGCAAGGCAGGCACATTTTCAGCAAGCTCTTCCTAGCAGGAGCTAATTCAACGCGAGGAGAGCGCGGGGATAAACAGCTCCGTTTGCCAGTAAAAGGATTGTCACATCTGGAATTTACACAAGTTAACAGGAGCCAGGAGCCACTATTTTGTTTTGCTCACACGGCGTCGTAAAACATGTTAGCACTTTAAAAGCGTTGCGAGGCAGACGCACGCAGGACGACATCTGGCACAACCCCGCCGTGCCCTCGCCCTCCCCTGCCATCCACAGGGGGACGCTGGGCTCGGTCCCCCATCTTGCTCAACGCCCTCAACTTTGCTCCAGCCCCCAGGAAGGGAGGCTTTTGGCCACCGGCACAACTGGCTGGCTAGCGGGTACCACGTCACATCTCCACGTGACAGCCCCTGGGGGCTCCCGGCTGGGAGAGGGACCCGCTGTGGTCCCTGCGCACCTCACAGGGGATGCCAGCCCCCTGCCCTGGCTCAACCCACGTGGAGAAGGACTCGGTCACCAGTTGCTTTAAACCGATTTCGAAAAGGTTGGCTGACGCCTCTGTGGGGGTGTTTATTTCCAAGTGCTTTCCGCATTTATCCAGCCAGCTTTCCGCTGTTTCGCTTTGGGATTTTTGCAGTTGCAAGCCGCAAGCGCTCCTCCTGCAAGAGCCTCCTAGCTCATCCCTCGGCATGCTAACGATGCCAGAGGTGGTAACGAGTCCCGTGGGCTGAGCTGCACCTGGTTTCCATAGGAAGCCCTTGTCCTCATCCCAACAAAGACACTGGGAGGCATCCTGTGAAAGAGCAGTGGGATATGGGTGTCCAAGGGCTGAACCCATCCTATTCAGCGATGCTGGAAATAAAAAATTAAGGGGACAAAAGCTGAAGTAATTGGCATTAGCTGAGATTTTCACCTTTGGTGCTTCACACCTGCACGCAGCCCTTAAGGATGAGCAAGACAAAACCCAACAGCCCATCTTTTCCAATTCATTTTTTTCTCATGTTATATCACCGAGCAGTGGTTACCCAAGAAATCCGCTGCCCACTGATTTTCGTGAATGATTGAGCCAGCCTGGGTGGGAAAGCAAGTAGGAGCACAAAAGTCATCTCTTGGCCCGCCATGCCGGTTGCGAAACATTGCGCAGAGCTAAAGGCCTGCAGGTTACCGTGTGGAAATCTGGCCATAATTTACACCTCCTCCTCATCCTCCCACCAAGGGATGAAGAGCTGCCTCGAGGAGGCTCACATCACCCCGCAGAGGACCAGCAGCATCGCTGCTCTCTTTGCTGCCTGCCAGCAGGACAGAAACCCAGCTTTTGTGGGTCAGCTTCCTAGCCCATCCGGCAGCGGGTCTGCTGCCCGGGCCACCACCAGCACTCACACGTGCCTGTCTGGGAGCAAAACTGATGCCAGGGATGGCATCCCTGCAGCGGGGTGCAGGGCACCCCCCCCTGCAAGGGCAACGTGAGACGGAGAGAGTCACCCGCTGCCCTCTGCTCCAGCTCTCGTGACCGGCTGGAAAAGCGAAGTGAAAGAGCACGACAGGAAGCTGCAGGGTCGCACTTTACTTGTAACGCTGTCTTCCCGGTTCACAGGCTTTCCTCTTTTTTTTTTTTTATTTTTTTTATTTCTCATCAAATGTTATTTTTTATTTTCTCATCAGGACAACACTTTGTTATCTTTGTGAGAAAGATGCGCCAGTTGAACTTCAGCTTTGCCAACGTGATGCAAAAGGCATCCCACATCACCCACTAAAATTTAAAACCCCTGGAGGTAACTTGCTGCAATTTCCCACGAGTGCAGGCTCCTGCCACTTTAAGATTAGCAGCTAAAAGAAAAAAAAAAAAAAAAGTGTCTTCAAAACCTCCATCTTTAGGTACCAGATAAGTGGCATAAACACTCAAAGTACCCAGAACCACTGGCAGTTTTCTGTTAATTCAGCTTGAAGGGCTGTGAAGATGGAGGCCACCTTCCTCCCAAGCCGGAAAGCCTTGGTGAGGAGTGCTCAAGGCTCCTGAAAGTCAGACCGTGCACCCGGGGCCCTACAGAACCCTCTCAGAGCCTGCTTAGACCCTTGCTTTCCCCTCATTCTTAAAAGATAGAAAATAAACCCTAAAGCCTGAGCCCCTAAGCTGCAGAAGCACGCCTGAAACAGGCAGGGCGCTAAAAACACACCAGTGTTTCCCCACCTCTGCCTGCTTTGGTTTGTCAGTGCCTGGGAGTCATTTTGGGCACACCTGGCTACCGAGACCAACCACATTATGGCTGTGACCATTGGTGGCCCAGTAGCATGGACTTGCCTGAATGTGCAAGGGTTGGTGTGAGATACAAACAGTAGCAAGCAGATGGTGTTTCAGGACAAGAAAACATCCAATTGATCAAATTCATGGGTGGTGCTTACAAGTACACCTGCAGTCCCACTCCTTCCTCCTGAACATCCCATCAGCTCCAGGTAGGAAGAGACCAGCCGTGCCACAATGGCTCCAGCCCTTTTTCCACAGCCTCATTATCGCACTCTCAGAAAAAAAAAAAAAAAACTCCACCCAAGCTGTTCCTCAAAAGACACACTGGCATGAACTCTGTCCCCAGCTACACCTCGGAGTCACAGGAGCTGCAGAGGGGCAAGGAGGAAGGAAGTTTAGCTTGAACAAATCTCCTCTATTAAAGAGTCAGTGCGGGAGGACATTTACTTGCACCAGCGTACCAAGACCACGGTATCCAAATACTTCTGAAGACCCAGGTTTGCCCAGCTGGTCAAAAAATTACCTAGCATTTACTTGCAGAGCTGGAAGGAGACCATGGAGGTACTCTACGCTTCCCACAGTTAGTGCCTGTAGCAAGAGCAAGTGACCACAGCTCAGGAGCCGTGTCTCCTGGTCCCATGCTCTCCATAGAGATCTGCAATCAGCCCCTCAATATCTTGCAATCTTTGACGTCTCTTTGCAACCCTTTATAAGGGTGTTTAAAAAAACCAGAAGTCTTTGCATGACAGATTCCACACGCTTCGTACACAGCACAATGGTTTTAAAAACTGCTAAAGGAACGAATTCACTGTATCTCGATTCATGCTCTGCATATGGCACGATGCTCCCAGCCTAGATGAAATGAAACAATAGCTATATTGTATGATAGGGCTTAGCATGAAGAGGCCCTTTATTTTCCACTCTGCTTTCACTGAGGTCCTATCTTTCCAGGATGAAACCTTCAAAAATTTTCAGTTTGGGGATACTGAGCGGATTTATTCTGACACCCTGCTCTGGGGAAAGTCTGAAGCTTCCAAAGGACAGGACATGGATGCAGCAGCAGCACAGGTACAGCCCACTGAAGGGCAACACCCATCCCAACTGAGCTGATTAATGCCCGATAGCAATGGCTTATTTTAATTGTCTGAACTCTGTTAAGGCAGGACCGAATCCCCTTAACTCCTCTAATTCCAGGAGCTGGATTTTCAGCTCACTTCGTGGTTTTTTTTTCCTTTCAGTCTTGCACACTCTTTACACTAAGTCACATACTGCAGACCATACCTCGGGAAAACCCATATCTGCAGGTCCCCCCTAGCCAGGGAAAAGCTGATCTAACTTGGACGATGGCCCTACTTTGAAGGTGTCCCTTCAGAGGTCCTTTCCAACCTCCCTGAAACATCTCTGAGATGGAGGCATTATACTACTTGAACAGGCAGAAGCAGACTTGAAGCTGTGTGAAACTGGGCTGACGCAGAGCATGGCTGGGGCACCAGGCTCCCCTGGGAGCCCAGAGATGCTGAATGAGGGGGAGACATCGCCTGGCTGGAGACACACTGTCTCCCCTTTGGGGCTGTTGTTACTCAGCAACGGGTTAAAAAAATAGTGTCAATGCCAATGGGCTGAGTGACTGCTTCTGAAAATCTCAGCTGAAAGAGCTCACCCAAGTCTAGGCAGAGAGCAAACTGGCAGAAGCACAAATGGTGCCACCATTCCCAGATCCCTTTTTTAGCCACAGGCTAAGTGATAAAAACTTAACTGTCGCAACTTTATATAACAATTATTAGATTGAAACACCATTAGATTTCAGAAAGCACCTGCAAAATCCAGTTAACTTACCACACCAAAAAACCAGAAAAAATAAGGTACTTCGGATGAGAAGATAAAACAATGGCGTTATTTTCAACAGTGAAACCTTTATGGCTTATATTTAAATATTACCCCCTATTTAAGCTATTAACCTAACTTCAGTGCAAATCCTTGAGAACTTTCCCTAACATTCTGTAACGGGATAATGTAAATGAGAAATTTCCAAAGCAGATAACAAACCGCTTTTACAAATGGCAGAAGGCAGTTCGCCCACACCACAAACGTTATAAGCGATCCAACTGAGGGGCTGAGCAGACACAAACCGTACACATTTCCATATGAACTGGTGTGAATCAGGAAGAAATCAACTGGTCATTAAGCATACCAGAGACCTAGGTTTTCACTCTGGCTGTAGCTTATTCAACTATGGCTTTACGTTTAAATGTTTTTACAGTATCAGTCACACTGGGGCTTGGGGGCTCCCAGGCAGCCAGTGATGCCATTAGATAAAAGACCAATTTAAGGGCTATTTGACTTTTCATCCTTATTTCCTACTGCCTTGCTTTTGTGGGTTTAAAGCGTAATCTTTTTACTAATTAAATACATATGAATATTCTGTTGCCTGTGAAATGAATATATAATTAGACTCAGGAGAAAGATTATGCGCTCTCTAGCTGATACTAACACTTCAGCATAAAGGCACCCAAGGCACCAGTAAATGTAACCTATGAGCTTCTGCTAATAACATGCTGCCTCTGATCTCCAGAGGATTATCTTACTCTGGAGCTCTTATAGGAGCCGTATATTGAAAGGGGCCTGAAACAGATACCCTGTAATTTATGTCCCTGCTTAGTGCCTCGGTGAGGAAAGGCAGCCTTTGCTCCAAATTTCTTTCCTTCTCTTTTTTTTTCATCTGAAGTTAACACACACGATCTTCAGGGAGCTGGAGGCTATAAGGAACCTCTGGGTGGTTTCAAGGAAGAAGCGTGTTTTGTTGCCCAAGCTCCATCCTTTTTTTTTTTTTTTTTTTTCATGTCCAGGACCACTTTTTCCCCTCAAAAATACAGAGAAACCTCTTAAATAAATTATATTAGGCAGGGGCCTTTCTCTCGGCTCCAAAATTAAAGAAGTATGTCTGCTGCTTTATCCTCACCAAGCACATACTCTGTAAGCAGTGCTACCTCCCAGTGCTATTATTTGTTATACCTCATAAATATCTGAGTCCTTTTCCTTTCCTCTCCCTGGCACTTTTCCCATCACTTTTAGGTCGCTGGGTTTTGGTTTTGTTGTTGTTTTTTAACAGAGGTTACCCTCCCAGCCATCACATGAAAATGCACTTTTTTTCTCCCCTCTGTGGTTAGACCAGCTCAGACAACTAGATAAATATTGTAGGGAACTGACCCTTAAATATCAGGTTTGCCTGTACTTTTTCACGGAGGTCTTTATTTCTTTAAATTGTAGGTGGTCTCCTTAAGACAGCATGGAGACGAGCCTGTTGTAGTGAAAGGGGGAAAAAAGAAGCAGCAGAAAAATCCCCTCAGGATGTTTCCTGTGGTAAAACAGAGCAAGGAGTATTTCAGGAACGGCAAGGAATATTTCAGGGCAGCTCCAGACAAATTCAAATCCAAATCTTCTGTGAGGTTCAGTGAACTCTGGAAATTGTGCATTTCCTCCAAAACCCCACAGAGGAAACTTGAACCTGATTTTGGAGCAAGTACTGGGGACACTGGCATTTCTGTACCCCTTGGCAGTTGCGAAGAAGGTTGGGTGGTGTTTTTTTAAGATGTCGGTTTTTTCAGAGCAAAGTTTGCTTAAAAAAACAGTGGGCTAACTGCTCAAAATCAGCTTCTATCAACTTATGTAAACCAAAGATTATGACAAAGAAGGGAAAGAGCTCCCTTACAAGAAGCATGGTCTCAGCGTAAGCGATCTGCAAAATTCCTCTCATCTCAAAAAGAAAATGATACCTGGAAAGGCCAAGAGATAACAACAGACATGCAGCCCCCGTGTCAACAATACCTGTGACGTTGTTAGCATTACCCTCAAGTTAACACAGCAAACCATGGGGTAACATTGCAGTTCAGTCACTTTTCCACAGGGTCTAACTCCTTAAATGACTTCCTTCAATAGGAGACCAGCTTACTTTTTTTCTTTGTTGTTTACATTGTCAATAAAGCATATCCTCTGCTGGCATTCAGGAGAAATGTACCAGAGAAGACATAGGAGCTGTGTCAGTGTACTTTATCTCTGGATTTCGTCACACATAACAAGCTTCACTGCCATTGCTTTGCTTTACCCCTTGCTCAACACAAAGAGGTACCCGGACTTCAGAGTTTCATAGCTGTGCCTAAATTTCAAGGCAGCACATACCTAAAGGTCAAGAAGGAAGCATGGATCTCCTTTACAGCCCCAAAACCAGGCCACTTAGAAAGTTTAGGGGTGAGGCAGGTCCTTGGCTCGAGAGCGCTGTGCGTTGGTCCCAGCTTACGTCAAGCAACTCAAAGTAAAGCTGCTTCAGTTCTGGGGCCACAGGCAGTCAGGTTGGCCACAGTGACACACCACCGCATGTCCCCACACCCCCAGCTGTGGTGGAGCTGCTCCATGCCACACACTGCGCCCTGCTCGCAAGGCTTAGATGGTTGCAGGTACCTGATGTAAGCAGGCATCTGCTGGGACCCTTCATTCACTATTATTGAAGCCTTTTCCTTTTGGGAAGGAAAACCCAAATTATCTGCCTACTTGCATGGAAACATACCACATACCTCACTCAGAGCTGCCGAGGCAGATTGCTAAACTTAATTACCAGTTCCAAGGGCTGAGACTGAATGACAGGTCAATTCATGCAGTGAGCTAGCAAAGATTGCTGATAAATGCTTTCTAATTGAAAGGATGATAAAACACCTATTAGTCACTGAGGAGCTTGAAGAATGAGTTAGTCCTGGGGTTTTTTTACACTACAAAGATCAAGAAGTGCTAATCTCGTCAGCACTCTGCCGTCATTTCCTACCAGCCTAGTCACTCAAAAAGTTCAGGAAGGGTCGTGACTTCGCAGGCAAGTTACCAGTCACTGCTCCCTCACTCCTATTAAGGAGATGAATAGAAATAAGCATTAGCAGTGCGGATGAAGTCTATTGTACTCTGGAGAACATCGCACATTTTTGTGAGTTAGGGAAACAACCAAGACCCAAAAAAAAAAAAAACCTCGCACACACAGCTCCCTTGGAGAAGTGACTGTATTAACAACATGTTGTATCCTTTGCACAGCACCTTTTAGCCCAAAGTATACGGTGGAGGCTAGAGGGCATTAGGTGTCCAGGTACTTAAGGCCCACCTCCAGCAATACCAATGACCTGCTGCACACAAGCAGTCTGAAACTCAAAGGCTGGACTTTGTTCTGGAAGGACCACTACGTAGACACGTGTAGCTTTATTCACTGGCTAAGGCATTAGGACAGTCACGTGGGCAGTAGGACACAGCAGTCATACAGGACGACATATGCTCTTAAATTGTCACAGCACGAAAAGCCACCAGAGCTGCCCTGCAAAACTCCTATGTGGATCCAACCCAAAAGTTACCTTCTGCAGCATTAAGTGACACAACACTGTGCACTTTGAAGGCACAAAGACAGCCACCATGCATTAGCAGGAACCTCTAGTCCCTTGTTTCCATGCTGGGCAACCCTGGGTGCATGTTTTTTAGCTCTCTGTTTTTCTTCCCCTTCCTGCTCTTTTGCTGGTCTTTTTACACCATGAGGTCTTTAGAGTGTATTTGCTTTGTGCCTAATGCAATGGGTCACAGTACTTGCTTAAGCCTCCAGGTACTGCTTGCCATAGAAATAATAATTCACAACACTTGCACACACCACATTGCTGAAATGTAGCCACACTAGAGTTAAGCTTGGGATGTGGCCAAGTGACACAAGCCACAGAGCACGTATAAAGTGAAGTTCTGCCAAAGACAGAAGGTCAAGCCATTTCCAAGTCCTTAAGCAGCAGACATCACTTTACCTGTTAGGATGTGCCTTACTTTCCCCTTTCTCCCTCACTGACATACCCATAGATTTCCCACTGCATGGTATTTAATATCTACACTGTGAAGCCCAAGGTTTTCCAGGAGGCCACAGCACTCCTGAAACTGTGCTTAATGTGTTTAACTGGTGACAGACTTACTGTCTCTACATTGAAAACTGTGTAAATTCTTTAAACAAGAGCATTTCCTATGGAAATGAGCAAGCCCAGCTGACTTATCTGCCTAGAAATTGGCATGAGGGGTGAGGGAAAATAGTTGTACTATCCAGTGTGTGAAAGTAGTCCAATGATGGCGTGATTAGTGGTGCTTGCATTTATGGATTCAAATAGTGTAAAAGTTCGTAAAACTGTTAGATCCTGTTCTTTCAATTTCAGATCCTCAAGCTCTTGAAAGTCCAGATCAGTCTTGGTCCCCTCGCTCTTGTACTTGATATGGTTTGCCTCAAGCCACAAGCCTTAGGCTAGGGACAGATGCCCTTCTTCCTAGTCAGCTGTACAGGGAGGTATTTTAACTGAAGTGCACAAGGCAAATCAGATCAGCAGCTCTGCCAGTAAATCTCAGAGATGTAACTTGCAGAGAAGGGACAGTGATAAGCAAATGTGGGCAAAAACTCCTTCCAGAAGCTGGGTCCAGAACATACATTAACTGGTAGCGTAGCACCTACAATATTCACTAACATTTAAAACAAAGAGTCTCATTTAGTGCCTGGCCACAAATGAAGGTCATCTCATGCCACCCACTTTACAGTACATGTATGTCAGAGCTGCTCTCCATACACACTCCACAGGTTATAATGCTACTGTATTATTTATTTTTTAATTTATGTGATCTGTAAGAGTACTATCCTTGCTGTGCAGGTCCCTATGCTGGTATGAAACTGCTTTTTACTGATGAAGTATATTATTCTTCAAATGTGGGGATAAGCCATGCCACTCTACATCCATATAAACTGCTACACTCCCATTTTCACTGCAGTAATTTCTACTAGGTATTTGGAACAGTTACACCTGCTGAAGCAGGCTAGCCTGCAGTTGCGGTGGTTACACAAAACTTCAATATACATCCCAATAAAGGCTCCCTTGCCATCTTCACACATACTGCAGAATAAAGGACATGTATCTCAATGAAACAGAGGCTTTTCTCCCTCACTCCACATTCTCATCATCAGTGAACTTCCTTCAGATCAAAGATTGTCGTTTGATCCCAGGAAAAGGCTAACAGTGACTGCAGTACTTAGGCAGTTGCTCCAACAACTATTCATAGGACTGCACTGCAAATCCGATCAGGCAACTGATGCTTTTTTTTTAACAGAAATGAAAATATCTTTAATTTTACAGGGTGGGGTCTTTTTCTTAAAACAGCTTCTCTAGCCAGCTGCAGCCTCCATCTCATCAAGCTGCAGCCTGAATTAACACCCATTCAAACGAATAAGACAGATATCCCAAGTTTTACATTTCATGCTTACTGCAAAGCTGAGCAGATGTGAAGCATGTTTACAAATGCAGAGACATTTTGGGAGTTGCCCTATTTGATGTCTGGACTTGTTTTGTACACACTCCTTATATTGCTGCAAGTTCTTGGAGGAGGATCCTTCCATGGTGACTTTACTAAATGAAACAAAATTGAAGCCTCCTTCTGTTTAAGCCAAAGGGAACTTGGCTTAAAGCTTTTTTTTTGCAGTTGCAAGATAGCTCTTTAGCTTATATCTTACTGTGTCATCAGTAATTAGGCATGTACAGGAAATCAATCTCAACAGGGATGTAAGATTCAAAACCTGCCAGTAAGCATTAGATAACAATTCTTTTTAAACACAAGCTCTTTAAAATGATGCTTGTTAGTGAAACACAGTGTCGTAGTCAAACTCCTAGATAACATAATGACAATTAATTTTGTTCAAAAGAATAAGCCTGAACTGTTTGGTGGCCGTAGGAATACAGATCACTAAGATAAAGCCTGGCCAGAGTTCTTCTAGGCTGAGAAGCATGAATAGGCAGCATGACAATTGCTAGGAGGGACGCCAATGTAAAAAGAAAAATAAAACACTCCTAACAGAAATTTAGGCCTGGAAAATGCATGTCAGCCTGTAAGGAACTCTGTTCCTGTTAGGCTGGAGATCAGGATGTCCTTACCAGGTGCAAACCACAAGGACCGCTTTCAAGACACTTCTTTCCTCTGATGGTTGTTTGCATCAAAAAGTTTTCTCCGACAGTACTGTAGCTAAGATTTCCCACCTAAGCAGAAGGAAAACATAGTAAAGCAGAGATATTTTGTGTTCATATATGTACTTCCATATCTCTAGTCTTGCAAATGCATACAAACACACAAACACAGAGCAGGTCAAACGTTGAGCTGAAGGGCGGCGGTGTCACTCCTCTGGTTACAGGTCTACACACGTAACGTCAGGTTCAAACACTGAGATGATGTAAATTGGAAATGCTACGTGTAAGTCAGTAGAGTTAGGCCATTTGATGCTGATCCAAAATATCTGCATTAAGTATGTAGGCAGGGCATGTCCTCTTAAATCTGAGCAGATCCACCGAGTCAGAGGTAGTTCGCAAAGAATCAAATCTACCCTTTTTCCTTCCACCTGCAGCTTATTAAACCATAAATTTGGAAAACAATGAGAACCCATTGCAGTTTATTATTAGATTTTGAAAAGTCCTGGAGACCGTTGGAGTTACTTGCAGGAGTTACATTCGTGAAGTTGCTCTAGCAACACAATTCTTGAGATGCAGTCAGCAAACCAAGACTAAAAAAACAAAGAACCCACAAATCAAGCCCACAAGGACACGCAGCTTGTTTCATTGCTTCTGACAGCAAGGTAGTTTAAGCCCCGCTTTGACTCGGGCATGTGTCCTTAGTGATTTTGTAACTGGAAAGGACCTATTAGATATGTTGAATTGGGGTCCTGCCAGTAGCTATTGCTTTCAAGACCTTTACACACTGAGATGGGAAGAATGCGTCCATGAAATAGATACTGGACCGTGTGTGTTTGCGCATGTGTGTGTCAGCTTCAGAAGAAAAAAGGCCTGAATGAGTTAGATCTGTAAACTTAGCTCCCTCTGGGAAAACTCCTCCTCCAGAAACCTTCTACTTTTTCTGAAAATACACATTCTTGTTATTCCAGCGCTCCTCATCTTATATACTTTGTAATTCCAACATGCAGTGAGATCAGTGTTTACACTGGCATAAAGGATTCCTGCAATTATGGCATGAATGAGGAATAAAATATCAAGACTGCCCCACAGATACACAAACTGATCTATAGGAAGGTTTAATATGTTGCTTAACAATCATGAGTAACAGTGTGCAGGTAGCCAGATACATCTTCATCCTTGCTCATAACAGCTTTCACTTAATGACTTTATTCAGTCAAAATTCTTCTCTAACATAGAAAGAGGCACTGGAAGACACTTCAAAGTTGAAAACAGGCAGAGCACTCTGTTCATCTTGCCTCCATATCCTGTGGTTTAACTTCCACCTCCAAGTTGGAAAGAGATAGGACTGAAGCGGAAGATAAGCCAGCAGCCGCTCTGCAGAGTGACTCTGATGGGGAAGAAAGATGTGGGTCGGATGGAGAGCAGCTCAGAGGACACACAGCTGACCACAGTCATGTTCATCAGCTCTAAATCTCAGTAACCATCTGTCTTTATGATTTTAGAGCTATCTGCTTGCTCCACAGCTAGTGAAGGAAGCAGCCAGCCGGCTGGGGCGATGGGCAAGTCCCTATTGCCCTCCCATGGGATGGGACTTGCCCTCACATACCCTTGCAGAGCTCCTTGGGACAGGAGTATGAGAAGGGATGAGGTCCTACCCCACGTCCAGCCACAGCACCTGAGCTCAGCCTGCAGCCAGCTCCCAGGTTTGACCCCTCCACGTCCAGCACCAGGGATTTCTCAGATGAGTGCTCCCGCCCTGGAGCTCGTCCCTTTGGCAGCCGCTCAGACCTTGAGTCTAATGACCTTCAGGGCACTATAGAAGCCTCGTTCTTTTTGCTTAACATTCGATTAACTGTTTCTAGGTTTCTCCTGTCATTTACTGAGATTGAGACCTCCACAGCAAATAGGAATGAGAAATATAAACTCAGTTCTTAAATTTTTCTGCAAAATACACCACAGCAGCAAAATAAATAGTTACTTCATGCAATCTAAAACAAAAAACAATACTGAAGTATATACAACAGAACCACCAAAAAATTGATAAACCTAAAAACACTGTCAGGGGCCTGCAAAGAGTTGACTGCCTCTGCTTGTCTCCTGGCAAAGAAAACACAGACACAGAGCAGAGATATGGCAAAGGGCCAAATGAAAATGCACAATTTTTATTTCTGTAAAAACAGTTGTTATGCTAAGGATGAAAGAAAAGTTTTTCTATTTCTTTTCTCTCTGAGCCATTTCTAGAGCTGCTGCAGAGATATTTTGCAATTGTGAATACAAAAGGAGGTGGTTTATCTGGCAGTCAAGCTGTGGTTCCTGTGATGAAAGAGTCCGAGAACTCTGGCTCTGGCATGCACATACCAGCTACTTCCTTTTGTGATCCTCCGTGCTGCAACTCACCCAGCCTTCCTTTTTTTCCCCATGGCAGAACTTTGCCTTAAAGTTTCTGAGCACCTTGCCCACGGCTTCAGATCCTCTCCAATCACAAATGAAGGGACTGCATCAGGGAATGACACGAATGGGCTAAAGGCTCATGTCCTAGTTCCTAGGAAAAAGTAGCATTCAGCACACACACAGCCTCACCATTTGGGGGGAACCAAGCAAAATCCTGCACCTTCAAAATCTAGATCTGCACCTATATTTTGTAGTTCTTGCCCAGCCCTGCTTTTCATTGACAGTTTTGGAAAACACCATTACAAGAAGAAGGGCAAATCAGAAGTTTCCTATTCTTCATGATGAAAGTCCCCCTTAGGAAATCACCTGCCCCGCTGTCCCTGCAAACAAGATGCCAGGCATAAACATTTCACCCAGCTGAGAACAAATACAGGTCCCTCTGCTAAATCTGCAGTTCCAAACATAAAAAAGCTTAAAGGAAGTAGAGAGGCCAACAATGAACTTCAGCAGCATGAGCAGGCACACTGTTGAGAAGAGAGTATAAGAGGTGGAAATAATTTAGCAAGAATATATGGTGGGAATTTGAGTGACTCACAGGAGTTTCACGATTTCCAACCGTCAAAAAACATCCTTGATCCCTGCACCACAGTGTGGCTGCATGTACCAGAGGTGTCTCAGGTGCCAAGTGGCAAAGGTGATAGTGAGGCACCTGGGCACCCCCAGGAATTCTCCCTGCCCCTTCGATTCCCAGGCACGGCAGCAGGACCCACACACGGGGTCCCTGCACTGCTCCAAAGGGCTGCCTCCATCCCTGCTGCTTGGGGCCAGTCAGCGTGGCCAGGGGAGGCAGGTACCCCGGCACAGGATGGATCAGGGGTGCGTTCCTGAAGGGGTATGCTGGCAAGGGGATGAGGGCCTGTGTGCTGCTGCAAGGATGCCTTTGATCTTCTTCTGTCCTCTGGCAAAAGTAAGGTGGTGGGAAGGACAGAGGAGATCACAGAGCATGTAAGCAGCCAGAGGTATCACCCACCACCTGGGAATCCCCCGAACATGGGAGAGGACTTACTTTGCCAGAAAGCTCAGCCAGCTGTTTTCCCAAAGGGCTCTTTGGGGCTGCAAGTATCTACACATAACAAGAAGCATCTTTTAGCCTGCTCTGCTTTTTATTAAGGACTTAGTAAGCACTTTCTTAATTCATTTAATGACCTCTTTCCTTCATTTCCCACACCCAGTCACGCACTGAAATCAGACTGACCTTAGTAAACACCAAAAATAAGAGTATCACTCTTAGTGGAAAAGCTTGGCATTATTTCCCGTAACAACTCTGGAATCCTTATGGAACAAGCCAATTAAGCAATAAAGCACAATAAAGTAGAGCCTATTACGTTAACATAATAATTCACACCTACAGTATTGCTACTAGAATCACACCTGCAGTGTTACATAAAGCCAAAAGCCAGGAACTATTAAAACAAGCTAGCCAGTTTATTATTACAATATAATTTGTGCCTGGGGATACACTGCAGAAATTATAAAATATTGCTATGTATTTTTATTTGAGTGTGAACAAAAATCTGAATTTTAAAAGGGAAATGACCAAGTGGTTTAAAAGTAAAATCAGATGGAGCCTGATTAATTTCAAAGTATACAAGGCAAAATGCTGAAAAGTAGCCAGTGGGCCAGGGGTCTGCAACAGGAGGGGAAAGGAGTGGATGAGGTGACACCACAGCATCTCACATCTGCTCTATGGCCCATCCTCACAGGGCAGGTACTCAGCTGACCTTAGCTGGAGGACCTCATTGAAGCCAACAGAGCTATTATGTATGTAGAGCTAGCTGCTGGGCTGGAAGCAATTTAATGGGAAAAAAATTAAGTGCTTAGTCAGAGTATCTAGCATGCATTCCCTTTGAAACATCCCCCAGTGATAAATATCATAATTATACTTCCTTGCTGAGATTGGTAACAGAGGAATTAGGCTGCCATCATCCATTCTTGGTCTGTGAAGAGTTTCAGCTGAGTTGAAGGCACAGGACATGGCACTGCTCAGCTGTGTCAGCAGCAGGCCACCCCATCCTAAAGCACTCCCAGACAAGGAAGAACTAAAAAGGACAGATACAGACACAGTAATGACTCCCATCTCTTATGATGCTCCCCAGATTGTTCAGAAAACAAAAAATACACTGGTTTTTTTACATTTACAGCATAAATGGTGCTGGACATTCCCATTCCACTTGGTTATGACCCTAATTGAATCTGTTGCAGGATATAAACAAGGGAGCTGAGTGCTGCTCTGGTACTTGGGATATACCTTTTCCATTCAAAGTTTGGGCAAGCCAGGGAGCAGATGTAGTCTGCTCCTGCTCTAACGCCTGGTGGGTACTGGGGGGCACGGAGGAGTTGCCTGCCAGCGCTCATTGTTAGAGCTCCTGTAACACAGCGCCTGAAGCCATCCCTGGTATTACAGGCAAAATAAAAACATTGCCCATTCTCGTGCAATGTATAGGAAACCATACTCGTTACTGTCAGCTCCTTTGGCAGGCTGGGACCCTGACTAACAAGCCCCACAGTTTCTGCGTCTCCTCATTGACCTGATGGCCTGAGGCTGGTCACCTCAGCTCAGTTATTGCATCCTCCTCCTGCCTGACCTCCCCTGCCTCCTCTTTCCTGTGGTCTATCTAAAGAGCTGCTACAGAAATAACCTTCCCCTCCCCGATGCTCTGACCTTGTCCCCGGGTGCCCCTGGGAGGCGATGGGCACACCAGATCTGCCCTGCAAAGGCTGCAGTCACCTTTGCTGGTAACACTTTAACTCCAAGCAGCCAGCCAGGCAGACGAGAGGTCAGGGTGTTCCCTGCATTGCCTCTGCTGACTGAGTCCTTCCTCCAGTGTGACCCTCCAGGGTCCCTCCTACAATCGGCCTCCTCACACCTGTTGTAAACCCCACCGGCATCCATCCTGCCCTTGTCCTAGCCTGCATCCTGGATCTCCCCTGAGTACCTTCAGCACAATGACCAGTGATGGGGCTGGCCCACCAGGGAGGCTGCAGGAGCACTCGACCTCAAGCCACGTCCCTGCACCCCAGGTGGCTCCTCTGAGGTCTCCAGACCTTGCCATACAGGCTCCAGCAGTCCACATGCTAAAACATCTGGGGGCCCACCCTCTTCATGAGAAGCTGTACATAGAACCTGGTGGAAAGCCCATAAAATATAGCCCACAGATTTGCTCAGGATTGGCACTAATTAGTTAAACAAATCTTACCCACTGTGATTTCTATGGACACCCAGTGGACCTGGCCTCCACCACTTCAGCAAAGGTGCTGAGAAGTTACCATTAGGGGCACTTGGCTCAACACCGGGTTGTCTTGCAACATTTTTCTAAAGTGCTGTTTGCTTTGGCCTGCAGATTTCTGCGTGCAAAACAAAAAACAAACCAAAACACAACACAACAAACAAGTAGATAATTTCTAGGAACAAACTAATGGCTTTAGGGATCAAGTAGGGGGAAGGGGGTGAGAAAAAAAAAGCAGTAGGAGCTGAGCGACTTAAAAAATGCCTGGAGCGTGCCCAGAGCTTGTGCTGAAACAAAAGGGGGTGAAAACAGGTCTGATCTTTTTCTTTTAAATTTGTATTCTACCTGTTTAAGGGGCTCCTTGAAAACTTGTAACAGCCACAAGTGTGTTTCACAGCTCTGAACACTGAAGGGAAGTAAACTAATCTCGTCTTTCTCTCCTTTTCTTGTGAAACAACATCCCTTTGCAAAGGCTCAGTGCTGTGCTGTATTCAGTACCCAAGCTGTACTATTAAACTACCACACATACATACAATTAATTCTAAAACCTAGAAATATAGGGGAAGGGGGGGACACTCCATTTTTTAAAGAAGCCATTTCTAAAGATGTGGCAAGGGGGAAAAAAAAAAAAGGCAGAAAGACACATTTTATATTAGGACCAGATGTGGAAAGGGGAAAAAATTAGGTTTGTGCCAACCAGCATCAAGGAGAAATTTTTATGTTTCAGCGTCGGAGTTGAATCTGCAGCACGCCACACCACATGCTGATACCCGTCAGTCTAATGACTACGGCATATTAGCAGCATAACGCTCCTGCCAGCAGAGAGAAGGGAGTTGGTAAACTAAAAGCAACCTCTTCTCTCCATCTATTACGGTATAACCTTTTGGACAGTTAGTGAAAACCGGCTCAAACTCTGCTGTCGTCCAAACTTCAAACCCATTGAAAAGCTTGCCTTGGCCCCAGGCCAAAGTCCAGTGTTTTATTACCAGTCTCATGTCTTTCTGTCCCTCGCCTTCCATTATCCACTTAGTTTCTTAGCTTTTTAGAAAAAAGAAAAAATAATAATAAAGCATCCTTATAGTACAACAACTATCTTAACAAATTCTGGTACACGTCGTGGACCTCGTTAATTGATTCCACATCCAAAACACAAGACTTTGGGCTATTTTTGTTGTTCAAAGCTGTACATTGGCCAACATCCTCTGCATATAATTAACCCCCTATTTCCATGGAATCTCTGCATTAACTTATTACAGACTCAGCTGGTAATGAACTCCTGGGAGAAGTCCACATACAAACACTGGCCATTGGCTTCGCTGCCCACGTGGATTAAACAAAAATTAATCTCATCTATTTGGTTATTCATTTGGTGTCTTTAAATTGGAGGCGTTTTTCTGCTTCGTTTGATGCACACAAAGAAAGAGGGATCTGGCTACTGAACTTTATCCAGAAACATCCATGTGTGGAGCAGATTAATGGGAACTTTTCATACCCATAATAGCTTTACAGCAGCGAAGTAGAACACGCAGTTCTCCCCGGGTGACTATAATGCTCTGGGAGACAGGGAAAACAAATGTGGCTAGAAGATAGTAATGTTTTGCTCATCAAGCACTGTGTAGTTTAGACATCATTAAAGTGACATGTTTAGAACCGAGCCTGGGAGGAAACTCAGCTACCAGGGGTGGGTTTTTTAATGCCTTTTTTTTTGTGTGTGTGTAGAACACTGAAGCTTTTGGACACTGAAATAAAAAGAAGGATGTGACAGATAGAGATGTCCCAAAGCAGCTGCTGGTATCAAGTGACCATATGTAAAATGGTAAAAGGGAACTGACAGGTGGGCTAGTAAGTAGCAGGGCTCGCCGATTCCTCCTCTACCTGCTTCCCGATGGAAATGGGGATTTCTAAACAAGGAGAGTAGAATGGCTATTTTTGTACCGCTTATTACTTAACTTGTAGTGAGCACCTGGCTAGAACCCAAGAAAGCAAGGTCCTTCTCTGGGCTTTGCACTTACCACAGATCAATCACCTTACTGCTGCGTGCCTCAGTTTCCCCATGAGTAAAGCCAGGGTAACACTAACAGCATTCCCTGGAAAACGCTCTGAGCTAGTAGCGGAGAAGACTGTAAGAGGAGAACTCTAAATGGACTTGTTTCTCCTCTGCCTCCTTCCTACCTCATCAAACTCCTCCTCAAAAAGAGGGTGGCTCTTGGGTTTTGGGGTTACAGTTTTCAACAGCACCCTTCCTTATACCAGGTGAACATCTCTGATCCATTAGGCTAGCACAGAGGTGTCCTGAAAAGGTGTCATGGGGCCTCCTGGACTTCTCTCTGCCACAGCTGCTTCTTGGCATGAAGTGACTTTGCCAGGTTAAAAACACCAAGGTCTATCCAGCTGCACTAAGGAGCTTCCTCAACTAGGACTTTCCAAATTAATGATCTAACTTTAGTGGACGGTACAAGACCAATTTCTCACATGAGGCCCCAGCGTAGCAGACCTGCCTTTCCCATAAACATCCCTCCCTGCCTCTTGTGCTATTTTGGTCTCATTGAGGAAAACCTCATTACTTAAAAAGGCCTTTACACAACTTTTCAGTTGAGGGTAGGGGCCCATGTGCTGCTAAAGCCCACAGTCCTGCCTAAGTCATCTCCTTGTACAATAATCCTGTTGTTGTAGCACCTTCTGGAAGAGGAGCAGGTCTAGCCATATCCCTCAAGGCCCTCAGGATTTCTCCTGGGCCAGACAAGGAGATGGCAAGGCAGGGATGGCTTTAGTTGACCTCAAGGGTGGCCTGAGCAGCCTAGAGGAACATCTGCAGGACAGCTTGTCCCTCACGAGGGAGCCATCAGCCAGGATCGGTGCTGGATGAAATCTCTGCCTTTCGCTGTAAGGCTGCCATTTTCAGCCTGAGCTTTTCGGATGCACGTGGTACTCGCTCAGGTGATTAAAGGTTGGGGCAGCACTTCCCTGCCTACTGGCACCCGAGCCAGCTGGACTAAACCTCACTGGCATCTGCCTACGTGTGTCAAAGCTTCGGATGGCCGTGCAGACATCGCCTTTGACAAGCAGGGGCAGATGGGCTCAGAGGAAAGCAAGTGTGGTGGCCCAGCTCCTTCTTGGAGGCATTTCTCCCCTCCTGCCCCCCACCTTTCTGGCCAGCATCCCCCCATGCTGCAGGGCTCGGGCAGCAGCCAGCTGTTTCCCCCCATCCCTGGCAGCTGCTGTCTCCCTGCCCCCTCAACATCCTCTTGGCCTGGAGGGCTACGCCAGCAGGAAAGCAGCCAGGGTTCACGGGTGTATAGCGAGAAGCAAAATCAGTCATCGTGCCACCTCTGACAAATGGCCTGGCCCCCCTCACGACGCAGGGAGCACGCATGGGTGAAGCCCCTCAGGGAGGAGGTGACTACCTGCCCTGCACTCCCAGCCTTGCCGAAGGAGAGCGGCAGGAGCCATGTACCCCTATAATACCCATTTCAGATTTATCTGAATAGAAAGCATTAAAAAAATGCTGAAGGGCCTAGGAAAAAAAGGGAGTTTAGAGAGATTGCTCGCATCCACAGCCTTAAGTACTCTGCATCTGGCCACCAAAAAGCCACCAGCTGATCCCAGGTCACACTGCTATGAGTCTAACAGCGATGCCTCCAGGGTGGGATGTCGTGGGGTGCCACTGTCACTCGTCTCCTATAGATTGAAATATGAGGGACAGCACCATGACCGGGTGTCCTGTGCCTTCTGTGAGGTTTTTGGGCTGAGCAGAAAACAGGTGGATTTCATTCATCCAGTGAAGGTCTCCATCCACTTCTGACAGCCTACCACAACCCATTGGCCAGCATCTCCTGCAAAACAAGCAGGAGAGTAGGAAGCAAAGGGTGTCCAGAAAACGGTAATCAGGCTTGAGGGTGCAACACAAAAGCCTGTGGGGATGTGGCCGAGACCCACCCACTTCTTCAAAGCAGTTTTGCAAGTTCCCTTGCCACAAATATTTAACCAGTCGACCAGTTCATCTAGTCAGCTACGTCAGCAAGCATCTCCGCCTCAACCAGGCTGCTCTGGCCCTCTGTGGAGTTGCTGCAGGGACATCACCCCGGCCAACCAGAAGTGCACTGGCTCAGGTACTGAGGCTGTGCAAATGGGCAGCAAGGCACAGGGACAGACTAACCACTGGAGTGCTGACTCCAATCCTCCACCAGAGCTGCCCCACTCGCCTTTTTCCAGACACAGGGTGGCTCTGGCCGGGTAGCAGAAAGCAGAGCACAGCTAAGACCAGCCTAGGGCACAGCAAGAAGCAGCAGCAAAGCAGAAGTGGTACTTCTGCATCAAAGCCAACATTTGAAGGACACTGCTGTCGTTGACTGTAAATAGTGCAAGATGGTTTCTGCAAGCAAAGAAATTGGGTGGACATGTCCAGGCCTGCGTTCATTACTGGCTCAGAGATGAAGCTGGTGGGATTCCTACAGTGCTGAGTTACTTGGCTCGTTACAAGCACACATTCTCACACACAAGTTTTGCACCAAAGTGCAAAAAACAACGTATAAGAAAGGGTTGTGAGCATGATTGCATCTAATCTAGCAGTTCCACTTTCTTACACAGTTCCCATGAAAACAGCAGCGTGATTGCCCTTTATTTAATATTTACTAATGCTTCTAAAATACTAGGAAGAATTTCACCAATCATCAATTTCCTTACGCTTTGCAAAGGTGCTAAAATAAATCCTTAAATATTACAAGACATGCAACAACTAGCAGAGGTTTGTAAGCAGCACCAGTTAAATAACCAGCCAGCAAATTACAGCACAAAAACCTTTTCAAAGGGAACTCGATAGCAGAGTGTTGCCGAGGATGCGATGAACAAAGATTGCCGAGTTATGTCTGAGGAAGGATTTCGCTGCCACTGAAGTCAATGAGACTCTAGGGGAGAGATTTAAGGAATTCACTTCTCATTCATCCTGAAATCTTCTCAAAGCAACTTGGCTATCCACACTGATATCCAAAGCCTCCAGATCAAGCACCCAAAATTCAGACCACCCACAGCTCTCACACACATTCAGGCACCCCACCAGCAGAGTCACAGGGAGTCCGGTGGATCCCAAGTTTCCCGTTTCTCTCCTTCTCATGTTTCCTCACCCTGTGGAAACTACCCTCAGCTCAGGAGGGAGCTGCCTGTAGTAGCATGGAGCTTGGACTGGAGAGGAAGACAAGAGAAGAAAGCAAATGCTCTTCATCTGACCTGGCCACCTGTGAGCCCACGCAGCTTTGCAAGGCCCTGCAGGGAAGAGAACCTTAGGGAACCTGTGGCACAGGTGATTGCCCAGTGACAGTGGTGACAAGCTGCCACAGAGGGGTCAGAGGTACCCCACATGGATGAGTCTTGCCCTTTGCAGGTCCCTCAGATGAGAAATCATGCACGTAGGGAGGTCAAGCTGTGAGCTGCTCCACAGTGGGGTGCAGTACATCTTCCTTGCCTCTGTCTTACCCGCAATCCAGTAAGGAGCAAGCCAATGAAAACAGTAACCAGGCAGCAGACTGGAAATCCTGGGGTTTCAGTCGCTTCCCTGCCTTTTAGAACTTGATGGCAACCATCACACATGCCCAAATCAGGCATCCCATGATCCTCATCCATTTATATCTTTACTCTCCCTATGGTGCTCTGGGTGAAAGATATCAATCCATCTGTAATCACACAAAAAAATGCTATAACAAGTCCCGATAAGCTGCTATGACCCAGTAATTGCTATAAATCACATTTACTGTTTAAATTCAGGGAAGAAAAAAAGAAAATCAATCTACAGTAAAAGTGGACGATGCTATATCAGGCAAGACAAGAACTTCCCGATTTATCAGAGCAGTGTCAGCTGGGGTTTTAAAACCCAATCTCTGCATGTCAAAAATGTAAAATTTACAGCAAAGCCAGGTTTCCAGAGGTTTATCCACACAGTTGCAAGCCTTAAGTAGACATGAGGAAGTTCTACCAGCTCCACAAATAACATGATTTTTAAAATGAGTTATTCAGGCCAGCTCTGTGAACATGTATTCCATTTTCAGTTTGTTTTGGTTTAGCTTAAGATTCCCTTCAAGATCGATTATTCTAGTTTCAAAGAAAGTTGTTCACCCAGGGCTTTTTAACAATTTTAAACTTTGCTTTTGGTCATGGAAAGCAACTTTCCCACAGAGCAGAGGACAGGACAAGTTTTAATTCACACCTTTGTTTAGTTGAGAATTCCTGTGTGGAGCTATTCTCATTTTAGAATAAAAGCACTCATGCAGGGACTCAAGTAACAAGAGAGTTAGGGCACATATAATTATTTCCGAAGATTTTGTGTGTATGCCAGCTTTGTATCATGACATCCATTCTGTATGCCAGTTCTGATGTAATGACATACCTCGTTGTAATAGATTATTTGGGGATTAAAAACAAAACAAACAGGTACTATAAGGAAAAAATATTGCCACATGAGGGCATGCTTCATCTCTTTAAAAAGTTGGCTTTCGTCTCGGAAATTTAAGGACAGTTACATTTTAAGACCTAGTTTTAGGAAAAGGAAAAGTCAGTTTTTAATTATGATTTTCCAGGTTTCTTACATACCAATTAAGTACAAAATTATCACAAACTGTTTGAAAATAAATATTCTTTGCTTCCATCTGTGGGCTTACTATTTTCCTGTGCTGACAGCAGCATCTGCCTCAGTCTTAGGGCAGAGGAGATGAGCTATGTGGAGACTCAATGCATAATACTCAGGTTTTGTACTATTTGGCACAAAATAACCACAGAACACAAAAATGAAACACAAAGCCACAAAGGATATAAATTTCACCTTTTACCCGACGGGAACAGTTTTCTGGTCCACCAGCACACCAAGGCAAAGGGTAGATTCTTATATGGTCCTCTTGCAAAAGCAGGGCAGAGCTGTGGGGTACCCCAGCTCTAGTGCACCGCTGGATCTCTCTCTTCCCAGGAATGACTGCCCATCTGCTCAGGCATCCCCTGCATCCGCAGATCACGAGATCACTGAATCCTGCAGGATACCTTTGTGGGGATTCCTCAAATCACATGGTAACCCCTGCAAAGTCTAAGTGTCCCGCACCCCAGCAAAATCCACCTTTTCAGCAAAGCTGCTGCCGTCAGGTTTTCAGAGCCTACCAGGTCATTTGTGGTTACTGCCCAGAAATGAATTAGGTCTGCAGACAGTATTACTGATGGGCAGCAAGAGGTTAATCTCTCCACCCAGAGAGCTGCACCAGAGCAGGAAGAATCCTCAAGGCCACAAACTTTCTCTGGTCCTCAAAAGAGGATTTTGGACCCACGGTGGAGCACAGTGATTAACTAGAAAACAACAGCACCCAAGCCTTTGAGTCACCAGAAGTCATTTTTCTTATAGTGAGTCAGAGTATGTGCACATCCTTGCTTCCTGGAAACTTGAGTACCTTAACACGCAATATCCCACTTGAGTATCATGTCTGTATTAGGGAGATGGTCGTCCAAAATGTTAGGTTTCTCCTGCAGCCTCCCAGCTCTTGCCAGTGTCCACAGATGGTCACTATGCTACAGGACCTGGCCTTGGGATGGTTTGTTGAGATCAAACAGGAGGCTGCTGTTCCCAAATTCCAGAGGAGCATGGTCACACGGCAAGCTTCAGATGCCTGCCACTCGCCTGACCTGGGCTCAGCAGCTCTTGCCAGAGGAGCACCAGCTCCTGGAGCCTTAATCCTTGGCTGATCCAGGGAACCAAGAAGCTGCAGAGGCTGTAGCCCTGACAGCACCCGACTGCACAATTTTGGCAGTCTGGGCTAGCGCTGACTGAGACATTCACACTGACGATAAGAGCCAGGTTACAGGGGAATCTTTCTTTGGCTTCTCCCTTTATCCCAGAGACGTAAATCCACTACGTGCATCTTTCACCACCACACCCATGCTCCAAGATGATTTCATCTGGCCACAGAAAAGACAGACAAAACACAAATGCTCTGACACTTGTGGAAACAGGTGCAGTAAAAGCCATAGGTGGAGGGGTAAGTAAGTTGATAGACAGGCTTTTAATCCAATGACCCAGACAATATTGAATTCCCAGATATTTCTGTTGTTGTAATCATGTTTCAGTTATAAAACTGCAAGATGCCAGGCTTTATATCCTCACCTTAACACATCACAGGAAAATGAACTGTGGTTTTGAATGGGAGCATCACCTGTATTCTGTGCTAACAGTGACTAAAATTTCGCCCCTTCTTCTGTTATTTTACCAAGAGTAGCTTTGAATTTATGTATCAGCACATAAGTAACGGGATATTTATAAGCATCCACCGGGCAAGATACATTGTGCCACTGGGCGAGCCGACCTGAAGAAACAAGAACCCCGAATATCCACTTGCGGTATAGGGAGGGATCAAGTTTCT
>JAOXNO010000013.1:69882698-69910888 GCA_028565335.1 Limnodromus scolopaceus | reverse complement strand
CAACGTTACCGCCATTATTCGCCTCACGCACAGACCCGCCCGCCCCCGCGGAGGCCGGGCCCCGATGCTGGCCGGCGGGGGAGCACCTGCCGCCGCCGGCCGGAACGGGCGGCGAAATGGAAGCAAGTCACGGCTGTAATTACCCTAAAGCAGTGGGTATTTTTTAAAGCAGCATCGTCACTTACCGCGCGGGTGGGAGGCAGAGGCGAGGTGCTGGACCTGCCCTCGGCTGCAGAAGGAGGTGCAGGGGGGGCCCGGCGTCGCGGTTCTGCACAGGCTGGCGGGGCGGCTTGAGCATCATCTCTTGCCCTTCTCCCGTCTCCAAAGTGGTTCTCTGCCCAAGGATTCACCCTCCCCCCGGAGACTTGTCACAGAACCTCTCATATCGCCATTTAATAGATTCCACGGCAACAATCTAATCCGACCGCTTGCAAAGCATGAATCTGTAGCACGCTGCCTTCAGGGATGGCTGCTCCTCCATACCCCCAAGTCCTCCTTTCCCTCTGTCTCTGTGTGGGCACTGTATCATGTAGAATGACTCTTTACCACTTAACAAAACCGAAAAAAAACCTCTTTAATACAACCCCACCTGAAAACTTTCCATCATCCTGTGCTCCCCCCCTTGCCAAAACGACGGTGTAAGGTGATACCAGCAGCCGCTTGATCAATCTTTGTCAGGATCGGGGGCATCTGGCTCCTGGTAGGATTTTTTTATAGTAGTAGTCTGTTTCTAGCACCATTGGCTTTTCTGCAGCAGGATGCTGTTTTCAGGATCTGATTTACGCTGAACTCCAAAAGACCACAGAGAAAGAAGAAGCAGGGAGCGTGCACTTGAGTTCCTGGAAAAGACACCCGAGCTGTTCTTAGGGCCTCCTGCAACCACAGTCCGTCCTCCCTGGCCTCTACGGCTCGTCCCAGCAATTGCCAGCACTGTGGGCTCAGAGGGCATGGGAAGCGGCCCACAGCTGGCCCAGGGGGCCTGCCTAGTTTGGGCAGTGTTTTCAATTAATAGCCTGCTCAGCAGCCACATCATGGTCTGTGAGAAACGCTAAGTGTCATTAGCAGTCTCTTGCTTCAAAACGTCTGGGAGGGCCACTGTTCTGCCCCCATCCTCACAGGGTCTTTGCATCTGGGAGGAACGCCTGGGATGGAGAACACAAAAGGACAAGCTGGACTGGAGTACCCGTTATGCCATTGAAAAAAATGAAAATAAGATGTCAACAACTTCTGTGGGCCTAATTGTTTCTTCTCAAACAGATTGTTAGCTTATGTGAATCAGGGTAGCTCTACTGAGTAAACCAAAGAATGGAAAGGGGGAGGGGGATAGCCTTGGGATCAGAAAGGCACAATATGGGTCTTTATCCCTATTGCTTGCTGGCTACTGAGTAACATTAACTTATTGCCACCACCCTCTGCCACCACGAGATAGTGGCACTAAGAAAGAAGATGCACAGGGTGGCAAGGAGAAGAGAGAAGAGGTACAGGGTGGCAAACAGTAAGACCGCGTTTCTGCACACACCACCGTGCAAGGCCACCTGAAGGATCGGGCCTTGACTCCCTCCTTCTGCAGCTCCTGCCCTTGTCCTGCTGCTCAGCTCTATCATGAAACTGAACCACACAAAATGAAGCTGATTGACTGAAAAATAGAAACTGTTATTTTCTGAGCCAGACTGCTTCTCTGATCTGGTCCCCCTTATAGCCACATGCACTCTGGACCAGGTATAAAGAAAATACAGCTGCTTCTTCCAGCATCAGTGCCAGCTTGAGGAGCTCATCAAACTGCAGCCTAGTGAAACACTGGGAAATCCCACAGAGAGCAAAAGAGAAGGAAGCTGTGCTTTAATTTCAGCAAAACACTGAACACAGGCAAAGAGCAGGCGGCAAGTGAGTGATACAAACGCGCCTAGTCAGATTTCTCCACTGGACCTTCAGGAGAAAAAGAGGTAAAACATCAAGCACAAAGGGCAGTCTGAGTTCTCCGAACACAGAATCAGGACAAGCCAAATCCTGTCCAATTGCACAACATTAAAGAGTGATTCTGTGCTCTCTTACCTTGTGCTAAGGGAACAGCAATGTTCTGACCTGCAGTGATTTATGTGTAGCAAATTCATGCTCATAAACAAGTGAGAGGAACCGAAATCTCATGCCTTAATCCTTCCAATCAAAACCAAATTCTTTATGGGCAGCAAGCTTGCTGTTGAAGGAGGTAATGTTTACACTTATCTAAATCCAATAAAAACACCCAAACAAGAGAAACAATGCTCAAAGAGCTCTTCTCCTTTACATTTGCAAATAATGCTACCAAAAAAAAAGTATTTAATTGCTTCACATGCTTCACAAACATTAATTAATTTAGCCTGATGTCTCCCCAGCTGGACAGGTGTTATCATCTCCACTGAACATATGAGCAAGCTGAGTAAGACAGAGCTGGCCCTGTTTTTTCTAAGTAGCATCTAATTTTCAGTGCACTTCTGTGTACAGGCAGCTTCTGTTAATTTTGGCTAGAGCTGTACGTGATTAATACACGTGCAAGACAGATTCTGGGTATCTCAAGCTACAGGGCTAGAATTAAAGCCCGTGCTTGAAAATGTGAACCTAAAGGACTTGCCCATGGCTAGGCAAGGCAGGAAATCTGTTGCAGGATCAGGAAAATAAGCCAAGTCTTCAGATTCCTTGGGGCTTGTCTCCACAAGAAAAGTAGGGAAGCAACGTAAAATTGCAGCACGCCAGAAACGTTCTCCCCAGGTGGACCCTTTGGTGTTCGCTGCTTTCAAAGAGCAGGTTTTAACCCCTCTATAAATTCATCCATTTCCCACAAACACAGACAGACCCACTTCTCACTTAGTGCTGAATACCGTAGCTTGTTGCCACTTTATCTAAACTGAAAGGTGATGGTGACAAGAGAAGGATGTGGTGACTCAGGAGGTAGCAATAAGAAAGCCATGGGTAAAGTTTCACTTTGGTTTCAGCAGAAAACTTGCCCATGAAGATGCTCTTGGTTTGCAATCAGCGATGAATGCAGCTTACCTGCATTTCAAAGTGGGGGTGAGCTACCTCCCACTTAGCATACACAAAGGTCACATCTACCCCTTTTAAGCAGATGCAGGTGATTTGAATAGCTGCCCCCATTAGCTGGAGCACTGCCCCCATTAGCTGGAGCACGATGCCACTCCAAAGGAGGAGCTGTGTGGTTTCATGCTAGAAAAAAGCAGCAGATCCCTCTGCAATAAACTCCCTAGAGATAATCTATCAACATCCACGCAGGAGGCTGGGCTGCAGATGCATATCCTCCCAAGCTAAAATGCTGGTGGAAAAGGTCTATCCTCCCAGGCTGTGGTTACCATCCCTTCAAGCCTGCTTTGCTGAACTGCGCTTGAATGCTTCTCAGGTTTTTTCAGTCTGAATGAGGTAGGTTAGCAGAGGCCTAGTATTTCAACATTATAAGCCACCACCCAGTGCAAGATGGGAAGTGGTCACGCCACAGCCTACTCCCTGGATCTGATGCAGCAGGAACCTCCAGCACCGGGGAAGAGCTGGAGACAGTAACTCCTGCCACAGCCTACATGCACATCTACAGCCTAAGTGCAGGGTGACAGTGTCCAAGAAGTTCAGTGAGCAAGAGTATGTTCAATGAACAAGAAGTTCATACTCTGGCTTGTGCCAGCTTTCACATGGAGATGAGCCGGGTGCTAATGCATTAGGCTTGGCTAACATTTTAAATGGTGCGGGCGCACCTTTGGCATTATTTAAATTCTCAGATTGGTATGATACAGCTTAACTGGCAAAAATCAGTGTAGGCTAGGTCTGCCAAAACTGATGGGTCCAAAGGAAGACATCTTTCTGCAGTGGGTACCCTGTGGTGAGGATGGCAGCTCACCACAGAGTGACCACTCAGTAGGTGCATACACTGCGGAGGCAGACGTAAGGTTACTTTATGGTATTGGTGGACTTGGGAAGAGTAGGAACACCAGAACAGATGTAAGACTGGTTTTGCCACTTCAGGTTACGGACATACATCTGGTCAGACTGAAGCAGAGCCCCATGGTGTAGCTCCCCCCCATCTCTCACACACGCACAGAGACACTTACACCTGCTGTCCCATGACACCAAATGAAGTGTTTGTGTAGCTGAGCTCTAAAGATTTTTTTAAGGACCTTTGGGTTAAAAAAAAAAAAACCACCAAACATCCTCCCTGAAAAGCATGTCTTTTAAGTGGATCATTTCACAGAACTGGCTTAAAGGGCAGCTAGACAAACAGCTGAATCAGCACAGCCGATGAAGCAGTAACCTGGGGCAGCAGAGAAGGAGACGACCGGAGCAGCCGCCTCACTCAGCTGCAAGATAAAGCAGGATGCCTGACTGTGGCCCAGCTCTACCAATGCTTTCCAAAGTGTGTGTTTTGGTTTGGATTAGGTTTTTTTTTTTTTTTGCCTTATGTTTCCTAAGGAAATGGGGCTTATGCAATTGCTCTGTCCATCAGTCTTCCTTTAATCCCTTTCCAATCTGCTGTCCAATCTCAGTCAAATCTGAAAGAGTCTTGAACGTAGCATGTCCCTCTAAATCAGCCAGTGTCTGGGTCGAAGCCCAAACTTGTGTCCTCTGCAAGAAGAAGGGAAGGCAAAGCCCAGCTGCCAGCCAGTGCTGCTGGTCAGCCAACACACGACGCTGGCCTCCAGTTTCAGAGGGACAGGGAGGGAGCTGAGGTGTTGAATCTGATGTTCATATATGAGGCCAGGCTATATCACTTTGATTGCTCATGCACAGCCTGCTTTACTCCAGATTTTGAAATTTATGGCATGTAGAGTTCAGTATGTACTTGTGTTTTAAAATACAGTCTCCCGTCATAAGTTCCTTCTGTAAGTCACTAAGATGTAGTTAATACCTTTAACTTCATTTGTTGATTTCTGTTTCAGGCTATTGTATGATTGATTGTCTTAACAACACCAGTATTACAAATACCCTTAGTGCAGAAAGGGTGATATTTAATTCTGCACAGCGGCTCAAATGTACCATTTGTACAATATGATGCCTGGTCCTGTATTTATATTGCTAAAACGCCTATTCTGAGGGGAGCTCAACACAGGGATGAATTCCATCTAACATGAGAGGAAAGAAGTAACTTGTTATCCAGACAGGTTATTCACTGATCTATAAATCAGAGAGAATAACAATGCATACTGTATTCCCGCCTGTTCCCACACACTCCTTCTTGTCATCACAAGAGGTCTTTAGTACCCTGAAATATAGCTTGACAATAAAAATTAATTGAAAGTGCGCTAGAATCATTAACTTTTGGAGCTTCGCAGTTTGCCCATCCTTAAATAACACTGGTTATAAAATCCTGTTTGTGCTACAATTCCTTGGCGCTCTGCCATGTAGCATGTACAGAAATCAGCAATATGTGCAGCAGGGACTTAACTGGCTATAATGCGAGTGCATATAATGGACTTTCTTCTTTAGCTCAGCAGCAAAACACTGACTCAGATCTAGAGACTGGTTATAGTCCCAGCGGCGTTTACTCCGTGTAATTAGCAGTATCAAGTGTGTTGTCTTTTGGGTAGCCTGATTGTTTCCATATGCACGAGTACCTTCTGTGAATGTAGACAGGGCAAGAGGCAGACAGCATTCAAAGTGCGCGCAGCACTACGGGAAGCACATATGTTTTAAATACGTTATCTCTACAATTAAGAAGAGTTTAGAAAAATCGGTCGTATAAATCATCAAGAATGGGGCCAGTGGAGAAAGAAAAAGACCTTCTTTCTAAGCACAAACTTCGCCTGGGTGACGACCCACACCAGGTCCCCAAGAAGGGGGAGGCATCTCGCTGCTTGCTGATGGGAGAGCGGCATGAATCAGTAGCTCACGGGGAGCAGGGAGCCTTGCTCTGCAGCCGGCGTGCATCGCTCCGGGCAGGAAAAGGCTGTTGATGCTGTGCTGGGGCCCGGAGGAAGATTGGGCTGGCGTTTGAGGTGGGGCGTGCCTGGGAATGCCGCACAACATTCATCTTAGGGGCAGGTACTTGCTGAAATTCCAATTACCGAGGGAGATGTCTGAGGCAGAGCGAGGCCTTGCCTTTGCCGTGCAAAGAGGTGCAGCTTTTTTTACCTCGGGGTAACGTTTCTGACCCATCCCGAGGTGAAAAAACAGCGAAGCTGAGCACCGTCAGCCTCACTGCAAGGCAAACCAGGTGAGGTCAGCCCCAAATGGAGGTGTGATGCTGCCCTCGCCTACTTTACCACATCAGCAGCAGCTACAGCAAGGTTTAAAGAAAATAAAAATGAAAAAAAAAATATCCTTGAGAGCAGGAAAGACAGGCCCTAGTGTCTTTGAAATAAAAGGTATAAAAAGGGGCTTGTTTGGGGTTTTTTTCCCCTTGTTCTTCCTCTCCCTTCCACACCCCCCAACATTGCCACGTCTGACGGGCTCTCTCCCCACCAAAGCCCCAGGCCTTCACCCTGTGGCCAGCAGCATGGCTGAGGGCCACAGGGAAGCAGGGAGAGACAGGGAGAGCCGTTCCGGCTCCTCCTGCTCCACGCCATCCTCGGGATCCTCCCCGTGCCTCCCATTACAGCAGGGTCCCTCCACACCTCAGCCTTCATGGTGGTTCACCTCCAGGCATGCCTCGCTGTTTGGGAAAGGCTCTCCCAGGATATTCCCTTGCACGCCTATTTTTACAGCTGCAGTAGGTGCCTGAAATAAAGGCCATCTTAAGTAACTGTCTTAAGTAACTATCTTAAGGAGCTGCTCACCGGCTCCTGCCCTCAGCACGCTCCCTTATGCCATCCCAGCAGCTCAGGACAGCCCAAGACATCCTAGGACGGCCTCCCTGCCACACTTCTCCAGGCCTTTCAAAACCTCCTGCATATGCATCTGCTTTAGCACTTCACTTTACTAGCTATATTTCAGTATCTGGTCTGTAGCAAGCCACTCTTTATCTGTAACACGAACTCGCCGAAGGAGAGTGCTTGACCAGCGTATTTCAACCATCATCTTTACTACAGCAGGTACGGTAAATATTTCACCTTAAAACTTGTCTTGCATACAGAAAATACACCCGTGCGAAGCACCTTTAAACTTGAGCAACTGCAGCGAGGCTCAGTGTCTGCACCAACTTGCATCATACAATTTCATCTCCCTTTCTCCGCTACCTCTAGGAACTAGCACAAAAAAGTCCCCCAAACAAGCTGTTTAATTAATAGATTTTCACTATAAAGTACAGCAAAGCAATATTTTATGCAATAAATCCAGACAATACATTCCTCTCTACAGCTTTTCTTGGAAATATCTTGCAATTGCTGATTTGGATAGGATTTTTGCAAGCCTAGTAAGAAGTAAAAATCCCTTGTAGAAAAAGGTATATGCTACTCATCCACAATCGTTCATTAAACAGCCCAGCAGTTTGTTTCAATCGTGTTAGGATTGGGGATGCTACTATTTTAATAATAAGCTATCAAACAGTATTGCAAATAGTCACTGTTCTTTAATTTCTTGGAACAGCTCTGAAGAGGTGAAAGATGCATTTGCACACAACTACTACTGTCTATTCAGAGGTGTGTTTTATCTCAACCACAAGATTTGATCATCTCAGTGAAAAATACTGCACTCAAAATTAGTTTAGTAGTTTTTAAATCTATCACTGTTGTAGTTCTGCATTTATTTTTTTTCTTGGTGGTTTCCCACATTTTCTTTCTGATTTTTCTTTGTTCATTTCCACTTAAACGTCTGTCAGTGCAAGTGCACTTCACAGCTTGCTGTCACTGTCGTGATCACAACAGATGCAGGGATGCCCAGTGTATTCACTCAACCTAAAAAACATTACCAGGGAGTGAAATAATCAGTGTGCGATCTCGTGTCCTTACAAACACCCCTGCAGGTGTGTAACTCTTCCCTAGTGCATGGCAAGCTATGGGCGTCAACTCACTGTTGTGCATAAATACCTGAGGAAGGTTTAAAGATGCTTGAGGTACTGCTACCAGCGTAGTACTGGCAGCACACAGGACAGTGCATGCTAATTTAAAGATTACGTAAATAATACTTAGATGTTTTAGGGCCCTTTTATGTGTAAAACATTAGGTCAAATGAGAAGTATGAACATTTAGTTCAAAATTAATAATTAAAAATATAAATCTACTACATACTCACTACCTCAAACTCTGATATGTGCACATTTAGAGAGAGAGAGAGAATCTGGAAACCCACCTTTTCCGTGGTGATGGAAATAATATACTGCTTGTGTGTCATGTTATTTTGAGTTATTATTAATCTATTACTCAACTAGTTTTGTAAATGTGGTACAGCACTAAAGATTTAGGGTGACATTGAAGATTCAGGCCCCTGACTCCGCAGACGTAAGCATGTGTGCAACATGTGCTGAAGCGCTTACAGGAACAGCACAGAAATATGTATCAAGCCCAAACTTGAAAACAGGTGGTTTTAAGTTATACAAGCACAAAGAACAGTGAACAACTTTTTAAGCAGCCGCTTCTTGCCTTCAGAAATTAAGCAGCTATTTTTATTCCCATTTCCACCACCAAAAAAACCCACCTTGTGGGCTGAGAAAGTAACACATGAAATCTAAGTCGCAATATTAAAACTGGGGCTCCTTCCCACCGTAGGCAAGGGGGAAATAACCACTTTTTTTGCCTTTTTTTTTTTTTTCCCCTGGGGTCTGCCAGGCCAGCAGCAGCTCAGGTCCCAGGCAGGCGAGCATCTAACACCACCATGGGACAGGAGCATCTCCTCAGTGCGAAGCCCATCCTGCACCAACATCCCAGGGCGCCCTCTCAGGGTGGGCTCTGCGGCATGCCTAGGGAACAGCCTGCTTGTGGTCATAGCTGGTATTTTGCAATAACAGAACTAAAAGGAAAAAAAAATAAACCAAAAAACCAGCTGCCATTAACATCTCTCACAGCCATTCCTCCTGCCCGTGGCCTCAGGGCTGGCACACTCCCCTAGTCAAGGAGCTCTGGTCCCTGGTAAGGAGGGAGCTCTGAAGCCCCCCACTTGCTCAGGGACTGGGGCGGGGGTGTTGCTGGCGGCCACCTTCCCCTCTCCTCGCCTCAGGGGTGGCCCCAGACCCTGAGGAGACACAGACAAGGTTGAGGCCTGGAGCCGGGCCTTGCCTGCACCCCCGGGTGGCAGCCATCCTCCTGGGCCTCATGAAGCCCAGCCACACTCCAAATGTTGGTACCCCTGGGTTGGCACATGCACCCCCAAGCTGTCTCCACACCCCCCAAGCAGCAGTTTCTCCCCCAGGCTTTTCTGCGTGTCCCCTCCCAGGCAGCCGTGGCCTCCCGTGGCCTGTCAAGGCCCGCAGCTGCCTGTGGCGCAAGGCCCGGGATCCACGGGCAGCACCGGTAGAGAGGCGAGGCGAGGTGAGGTGAGGCGTGGGGGTTTAATGTCTGCCCCAGCGTGGGGTGAAATCCCTCTCAGCTGCCTGCGGGGAAGGCAGCGTCCCTCATAGGGTAACAGAGGGACGCTGTGAGCGATGCAAAACCAGTCAGGAGCTCCCTCCTCTTACTCACCGACCTGCCCGCCACGTTGGGAGGCGGGAGGAGGTTTTGCAATATCTGGAGAAAGGGAATGGCAGGGTTACATAAAGGAGGTGCGTGAGGAGGAGAGCAGGACAGTCAGACGCGAGCACCCAGGCAAATCCGGAGGCAAGGAGATGGCAGAAGGGGTGTTGAGAGAGGAAACTAAATGGTCATCCAAGCACGGCTGGCCAGCTTGGGAGTGGAGGGAAGGGGGACAGCCCTTACGCTGCATTTGGTGTGGGTGCATGCTTCAATGGGGCTGCATGAAAGGGCTAGACAAAAGACAGAAGCACCATTGCTGCACATACAGGGTGGTGAGAGGGAAGACCTCCTTCCCAGGTTTGCGGTTCCCCCTCCCATTCCCCACACACTGCTGCGGAAACCTGTGCTTCTGCTGCTTACTAGGAGACAGCACACAGCTTGGTGGCTGCGGGTGTGTGAGGCTTGCTAAATGGAGGCTCCTGCTGCCCTGCTGGTTGCTGCTGTGCTCAGGGAGGGAGGAGGAGATGGAGGAGGAGGAGGAGGGAGTGATGTGAAAGTGGGTCAGGAATGTAACTAGACTCTGCCCCCCTTGTTGCAGGCACAGGCGGCGCTGCCTTAGCAATGGAAAGCAGGCATTTCACTGTTGATGTTCCCCAGTCCTACCAGCTGACGGTTACTAGGGGATCCTGAAAGATGTGTTTCCCTGTGACCCTTTGAGAAGAAAAACTTAGTTGCCGCAGTAACCAAGTTTGGCTTGGATGCAATGATGCAGTGAATATCATAGGTGAGCCTTGCTAATGGAGGAGGAGGAAGCTGAAACTGTATAGGCTGGATAATTCTTGCAGTCAGATCAGGAAATGTTTTAAAAACATCCCAACAAAATGTATTAGTTAAGTACATGACTTTTACATTTCCTGATGCAATAAAACTCTCAGAATTTATCCCCCATGTATTGTAAACTACTAAGAAAACAGAGATGAACTGCCTTACTGATGTAGCATGAGGTGCAGAGCTCACCCACAAATCTGTAGTAGCCTTGTGCAGCTCTATTGCATGCAAGTAATTTTTGTTTGGTGGCCTGAATTTTTGAAAGATAAGGGGTGTCAAAGAAGGTGAACACTGACTCAAAACCTTAAGTTTGCATCCATCTTCTTTTCAGCATTGTTACTTTAGATGAACAATTTTCAATATTGTTACTTAAATTAAAAGAGAGAACTCATAAACCCCACTTCTATCAGAAATCCCCAAACTAAATACTTTCAAAATGGAAAACAAACTAAAAGAACAATCAAAAAATATTCAACTTGAGGCCCAGTCATGCATCATTTCTCCCTATTCCCTACAGTTCTTATAATCTGATTTTCATCTTCCTTTTATAGAGAAATAGACCTCTATTCACAGGGTGGGGAATCACTTTTCAGAGTTAGAATGAAGAATGAAAAAAACCCCACAGAAGACAGATACCATGATATATCTGTTTCTTCTTTAGTTTTCTTCCAGAGTCGCATTTTTTCTAAAGCATCAGTGTTCTGGAAAAAAAAAAAAAAAAAAGAGTTGCTGTACATGGGACCTATTCTGCTCCCAGCTTGAGGATCAACAGGAGGACTGAGCTGTCAAACTCACAGATGCATCATGAGTGAGGGGACACACTGAGTGTGTCAGTGCAGGCCACGCAGCAGACAGGTATGCATCCAGTCGAGGGATGAGGGTATGTGGGTACATTTCATTAAGGGAACAACAGTCACTGGAGCAAACCATGCAGCTATTCTTTTTACTCCTTTGAATTATTTGTCAAGGAGGTATTGCTATAAATAAATGGCCCTTTAGCTTATTTCATCTCTGAAAGCTCCTCAGTGTTTAAAAGAATCCATGCCCTTTAATTCAAGGACATTCAAGGGTGCACAATGAATGTTACTGTTTCTACTTTTTATGTGGGATAATTTGTCAAGTTGATTTCCCAAATCATTGGCTACTAGAAACTAAATTTAATAATAAAAGTTACATGGATGTAAGCAAATTGTGGTGAAATATAACTCATCTATTGTACCATTACTCCCGTTTTAAGAAAAAAGTAGAAACCAATAATGGGTAAAGTGCTGGGCCACAAAGCTTTTCTTAAAAAAGAACTCTGGGGAGGACCTGGGTAATACCTCACAGGTTAATGTAACCCATTGCCTCTAGTCCTGGAAAATATTTAGAAAGTCTTTATCCACAATTTTAAGATCAATAATTGCTGAGGTATGTCATGCTTATTTTATGCGGAACAACATTACTTGGTTTTGTCAACTCTCCTGGCAAGGCAGAACAGTCAGTGGACACAGTCTTTCATGCCATCTGCTTGCACAGGCCTTTGCTGCCATGCAATCTTGCAGATCTGAACAGGGGGATCCCACAAGTCTGTCATTATCAGGTGAAAATGCCAGGTTAGAAAGCTTCCTCTTCCGGGACTGGCACAGAAAGCCCTGATGGTCCCACCTATTATCAGAATGTTTCCATGTGTGTTGAGGCAACCCAGCGAGATGGGAAAACTAAACATTATGGAGAAGAAACACTTGTGTTAGCAACCATTCCTTCACTTACTGGCAGGGAGTGTCTGATTTCCTTGTTAGGCTGAGCCCTTTTTGTGCCCCTCTGGCCAAAAAAGAAAAGGCACTTTAAACCTTATGGAAACAATCACAACAAAATCCTCCTGTGCCTGGTGGTGCTTCCTATCTATTCCCCCCGCCCCTTTCTGTAGGGATGATGTGAGGAAGGAGGTGTGGCCAGAAAGTCGCTGCTTTCTAGTTATTCTTGGCTCTGGCAAAGGCCTTTCTATTCAAGGGTAAATGGCAGGGACCTTGATGCTGCTCTAAATCTGTATCAATGTCTTAGAGGTCCCCATAAGGACCAGATAACATGACAAGGCACAAGGCACAGCTTAGGTATAATGGAGAATTAGACCTACAACCCATGGCTGCTTTGAACAGGAGTTGATTGCAGCATCCCAGACTAGTCCTTCACTGCCAAGCTTTGGGCGTGGGGCCTAGTCTGCAGTGAGAGTCTAGGTAATGCAAAAGTATGGAAGAGGAAACATAGAAAAGTTCCAGGTCTGATACTTGAGCCCATCTGCAAAAGTATTTTTGCTTTGTTTTTGCTTTAACATGTACACTGGAAAATTAGGAGGAAAAAAATAACCTATTTAAATAGGGCTTTTTCTAGCTGTGTTCAGTCAAGTCTCCTGGTTATTAGAGAGAAGAAAGATGCATAAAGTTTTACCAAGTCATTTTAGCAGGTTAGTGTGCATGGTTTAGTAAAATACTTATTTTCTGACTAATTTTAGACTGGTTTGGCTTTTAATACTGTCATTTCCAACATAGATAATAATTTTTTAAAAATTACAGCTCATCTTGTTTCCACCTTGAGGGGAACTATTTTGCATCCTACTAAAATAGCTGACTGGCTTCATGGAGAGAATAGATTGGGTCCTATTAAGATAAATTTAAAGATTTAGCCACATGCTATTTTGGAGATTTATTTCCTTGGTTAATATCTTGTTCTTACCAGACCAAATTGCAGAAACTTCTGTGTAAACAGGATGAAACAATAGCAGCAAAGGTATGATGCTGTACCATGCTGAATAGGGACCTCAAAGTCCATTACCATTTTAATGATGGCATTGTTAAGCAAAGCAGTTTCAAGATTAAATCGTTTACTTCATTAAGAAAAACAAGCTATTGAGTGTTTTACCTTTAGCAACCAAAATACGGTAGTGTCTGGCTTTCTTCTGAAACTCGCTAGTGTAGTTTCAAAGCTCTTTGCAGCTGGAGACCGTCAGCCACGCACTGTACTTACAAAACAGGTTTAAAAGCAGACACGGTTAACAGGATGTGACATAGACTCTCTTTAGCACAGTATGTGACACATCCCTGTACTTTTCTAATAACTTTGAAAGAGGCTGCTTAAGCTTAGAATGCAACGTCTCCTCAAAGTTTGAATTCAACAAGAAAGCCTTAAAAAAGGTATATTCCACATGTATCTTATTGAGAATTATTTCAGTGAACTTTTGCTTATCAGTACTGAGGAGATGTGTTAAAACCAGTCTGACAACTTTTTTCGTAACGTCATGTGCTGGAGGGCCTTGAGAAAACAGTTTTGAAACAATATCAGAGCCGAACTACTGAAATGCTTTGAACAAGAAGAATGCTCATTAAACACATTTCCCTAGTTTTTGTAGTGTCCCAAACAACAAAAGTCAGGTATCTCATGATTTATAGCCCCTTTTCCAGTGAGATGCTTCAGAAGGAGCTCAAAAGATTTGCATCTTGCAAGTAAGAACATGGTGGACTTAAAGTGCTTAACCTACACGATTTTTTTCAAAATTTTAGCCGTGAATTTACTGGATCCTGTTTCAAAACATGCCTATAGAAGTCTCAATTACCCACCCAGCTCCCCTTATCTTAATTTACTGTAATTCAGCCAACACCCACGGGAGAGGCTATGTGGTGACTGGACCATGGGAGATGCAAGCGTTTTGTACTCTATTGGAAACAGTCGCTGTGGTATAATCCTGCTTTCTCTGAGTTCCCATTAACTAGAACTCCTCAGAGTGAAATTAGGTTTCATTGCCCAAGGCTGTACTCTTTTCTCTCCTGCTAAAGGGCTGTGCTTCAGGTCACAGGGGTGTGCATGGGTCCTCCCACCCAAGCCCAGGGCATAGTTAGAGTGCCTGACAGATCGGCTCCTCTGCAGCCACCTGGCAGGGCTTGCTCTGTGCTGGAGGTCCCAGGAGGAAAGACATGGATAAGGATTTGCAAAGCACACTAGCTTCCTATTTAGTCCCCCCTTTCCAACCAAAAATTTCTCAGTACTTCTCAGCATCCCTTTTTTTAATGTGTAGCAAAGTGTTTCACGTCAGAATGGATTATTCAGCACCTCTGAAAAACACAGTTTCATTACATACAGCTTGCTCTGAAAAATCTGAGTGTCACAAAAATGAAGAAGAAATTCAAAGAATTGTCATTTTTTAGGATATGCTTCCTAACACAAAAGACAATGCAAACAAATAGTAGCATCACATTAGAGCAAGGGAAACTGGGTTTGAAGCATACCAGCTCAGACTGAAAAATAAATTTTGCTGAAGGGGAAGGGCCTTCCAGTACAGCTGGTCAGCAGCATAAGAATTTAAGAAAAACCAGGATATTGAGAGAAATGTGCATGTTGTGTTACAAAAATATAGGGCCAAATGCTAGGAATGTACATGAGTCACTGGGGATGCTACCCAGCAGGGAATGGTAAAGGAAGAATCTTCTTCACATCTAGGGCTGTTTTGAAGAGCTGCTGTCGATGGTGCTTCCTCCCAGGCATTCCCAGGAGCTGTGTCTGTGTCTGCTTTGGTAAGTAGAGAATAGATGGTGGATCCTGGTATTGGCAGGACCATTTACACATCCGTCTTGGTAATTTCTTTGAAGTCTTGGGTAATAGCAAACAAGAGTCTCTGTAGAGATGATTTTTGCAACACAGGAAACACCTGTACACCCTCCTCAAATTATTTCTCTGCGTGACAAATGCACACCAGCTCTGCTGTGTCACAAGGCCTTTTCACCCTAAAAGTTAGGGTCAGGAGTGGCCTCACAGAAAAGCACTGGACAAGGCAAAATCCTTCCCCTAAACCTTCCCTCCTCCCGCCTCCTACTCTATGTTCTGACTCTCTGTTTTTTTTCTCTGTATTCTTCAACCCACAGCTTGCCTTCCTAAAAGCATCAATCCATCATTCCCTCTATTTATTTCTGTGCCTGTTCCTGAGTTGTCAAGGACCAGCAGATTTCTTTTTTATTACCAGTGTGCATAGAGCAGAGGTCCAGCTACAGGCTGGTTTGCATTCAAAAGCTGTAAAATAGAACTGTATCGGTCAATGATGCGATTTGTGCAATTTCTAAAACTTTTTCTTTAAATGTAGTTATACAGCTGACACCTCTCTTCCTCATTTAATGAGAGCCTATTCTATTCCATGCACTGAAGTGTGCACTGTTGATATAAGCAGGCCCAGGGCTAAGAGTGGGGGGCTCCTGTTCCTGGCCTTTCTACATCTTGCTGCCCACCCTTTCCACTGCCTCAGTTCCTTCAGCTGTGCCGTGGGGCTCACAAAAGTGTCCTTTTTATTATAAAGTGATTTAAGATTCTTGGTGAAGAACATGACATGAAATTAGACAGCAATAGCTGTTGCAGAAGTATTATGTACCACTGTCACTGTGCAGGGAGTTCTCCAACATCATATTAGTATACACAAAGCAGCAAAACATTTTTCAAGGTTAGCATCTTGTACTCTTCAGCCTGGCTAGGGTAGAATAGCATCTTAGATATGAAAATGTTTGTGGTCTTTTTAAGATCTTGTCAGGATCCTGGCAGAAGTTATTTGTAATAAGGGGGAAAAAAAAAAGGCAATTTCTCTTTTAATCAGTTATTAACCTTAAGACATTCTATACTTACAAGCAGGTAGTAAATGTCATCCACACAGTGTATCTTCCTTTGTTCTCTGAAATCAGGATTGTTTCTAATGATTTAAGTGTTGTTATTTTATTACTAAGTGCTACTGTATATCTCTTAATATTTCACAGAAAACTGAAGTAGATGAGTAACACAGTTCTGGAATTCCTTACAGTTGGGCATACCAGCATTTCTGTAACTTCATCTTTTCCCAGAGCAGGCCTCAGAAACTAGTCTTGGAGGATGTAGCAAACATTGGATAATTCAGGAACAGTTTTATAAGCATTTAGACCTGTCAGTTGCACTACCGTGCTTTGTTGCTGATGAATATGCCCAGCATGGCATTGAGTTTGCTTTATGAGAAACTCAAAGTAACTTGGAATGACAATCCTTCCAATTATAAAAAACAGTGGTTCCTTACACTGAATCATGTACACAACTTTGATACCAGAGGCACTGTTCCTTAATTGGGTGTCTCAATTTACTAATGGATACTTTTAATTTTGTTTTTAAAGTAACTGAAAGGCACACGCAGATTTAGGGTTAGGTTCTTCTTGCGGGGGGGGAAGGTAATTGCACTACATCTTCAGCCTCCTCTGACTCATCCCCTGAAATAAAAAATTCTCCACCAGAGTGGCAGGCTATATAAGCTCCGCAATAGTTGTATGTTGTACGTTTTATTAATCTGAAGCTGAGCCTTTTCATCCCTATACCATTTTGTCCCAGATCCCGTAACAGCCTTGCACAGGGTCAGACACCCATTTTCCAAGGAATTCCCCAGAAACCACTGTGTGGGTGATATTATAATTCTTTATATTCCTACAATGCAGCAGTGTGTTTGCATAATGGGATCAGGAATTTTGCTTTGGAGAGTTAATGTGAATGCCAAATGATAAATAAAATGCTGAAATGAGAAATAGGCCCTGAAGAATGGAAAGCATTGTAATAAGACAACATTTATCTTTCTAACCGTGGGCCCTCTGGAGTCTGCAGAAAGGGTTTATGGATGAGACATGACCAGCAGAGAGCATGCAGGATCATCGCTAAGAGCAGATCACCAGAATTCTGTGAAGTCACAAAACGCATGGCTACTTAATGTTCAAGTTAATAATTCATAGAACCTTGTGATATTCAGAAGCATTTGGCAAACATCTTCTAATACTACTGGATTGTTTAAAGATGCTTGCAGGTCACATTTACAAGTGGATATCTATTATCTGTCATTTTTTTTATACATAGTATTTTTAACAGCTCTTTTTGCTGTTATCTGCACACTAACTCCTTCCCACTGTATCAGGAAACTGTATTCCATTCATAGATAGCTGACTCCATCCTCTCATTTTCCATGCATAAAGGCTATAGCAGAATAACTCTTTAGGAGATCATTTTGTTATCCCATTTCCAAATCTTTATTATGGGGTGCTTGATAATCAAAGAAAACCTTACTAATCGTATACATTTTCAAATGATCTATATAAACAGCTCTTAACTTACACCACTCTTCTTTGAAGTTCAACCTACTTCTTCATTATATTGTTTGTATTCCTGAAAGCCTTTTCTTTCGTGTTCATAGCTACCTTCCTATTTCCCTTTAATCACAGTGGCCTCCACCACTTTTCCCAACTGTTTAGAATTCGTTGGGAATAATTTAACTTGTTTTCTCCATAATAGTTTTTCAAGTGTTTCAACATGCTGCAGCATATTTTACAAACTATAGAGAATTCTAAATGAATGTTTCTTACCGAGTTTCACTTTTAAACTAACTTCCTGGTATTATTCAGAGAACAGATTGTTGGTAAGTAGATTTGCTCTGGAGTTTTTCCACAAATTTCTGAAATGCAATCTTATATCCCAAATTTTTCGTGTAAATGTTTGACTGCTGATTAAACCCTTGGGCGGGTTTATTGAGTCAAAGGTGACTCATTCAATATCCCAGTATTTTGGGCAGTTACCTGGGATGCAGAAAAGTGTGTCCATTCATTTTCATCCCGTTTTCATCAGAGATCACACAACTAGTTATATGCATTATGCTATTAATTTTTAAAATTGAATGACTGTAGTTTGGCATCTAGTTCATACTCACATGCTTAAGTTTCAGGGTTGCTCAGCAGCCATAGAAGAAATGAACATGCTTAATATGTCTGAAAATCAGGCTGTGTAGGTGCCTAGAAAATACAGAATCAAACTGGGGGAAAAAAAAACCAACTCTTTTTTTTTTTTTTTGTTTATTATCAATGAAGTATGGGTTCCTAGCAGAAGCAGAACATATGACTTAATGGAACTGTTGCTCATTCAGATGTGGTAAATATGATACATGTATTTATTATGTCTGGCAAATCTTGTAATTTTTCTATTTAAAAAGTAAAATGAAGTTATTAATTCTATAGTCTGATTTTCAATATATTTGTCTCATTTTCTAAATTCTGAAAAAGGTGGTGTTATGTTCTGTAAAATTTGGGGAGAAACAGCTGGCAGCATGAGTTGTGACAGGATGTATTTTACTGATCCTGAGTTTAGGCCCTCCTAATTACATGAAGTTCCCTCTTCTCACATAGCCCTGGGATAATTGGATGGTATGGCAGTCCAAAGCCTTTGGGATGCTAAAATAATCATGCATTAACCCTATAAACATACTTTTGCTTTGATGTTATCACCACTAGCTGCTAGCTGAATAATTACAGTTCCCTTGTGATCAACTTTCATATGATAAGAGTTATAGCAATGATAAAGAGGATGAAAAAAGTTGCAAGGCACTTGACATGGTTTTAGTTCATATGAAGAAAGGACATCAATTTTAGAAATTGTTGTGGAGCATGCCATGTAATTAAAACTTTTGGTCCCCGTTTCATTACTGCAGGCAAACAGGGCTTGCACTCAGTGGTGGGGAGCAGCCACAGGAACTGGTTGTGGCTCTCTGGCTGAGATAAGTTTATGCTGTTCCCTTTGGCAAATTGTTGTCTTTCAAATTCCTCAATGCTTTGTTCAAAGTACAGCTGTGTTTCAATAATAACTTATTTCTGTATAATTCCAGTTCAGTGGTTTTTATTACATATGCTGCTAACATTTTCACACGAGTACTCCAGCTGTACAGCAGTTCTCTGCAGTCAACACTGGCCCAAAATCATGCCAGAAACTGTCTCTATTAGTTTCCGTGTTACCAAACTCTTGTATACTGAAATATTGTACACCACTCTCATCTTACTTTCCCCTCATCCCACTGTTGTCCCAGCTCTCCAAACCTCTCCATTTTTCTCGTTAGCCCCAATTCGCTGCCACAAGATTTTGCTGTTGTTCCTATTTACATGCAATATTACCCAAGTACCAAGTTTTACAAGAGCTGTCAGTTTCCAGATAGATAGGAAATCTGAGCCCGCTCATTCTTTTCCAGCATGGTTGGGTGATGTGGTGTTCATCACAGGACAGGACTAATGATACCAGCTCTACTGAATCACCGCATGCAAGTAGGCACAGGGAATATTTCCTCTCTTTTGCTGCGTCAGTAACCCGGAGTCTAGACCAGAAACATCATCTGCGGATCTGTCTTTAAGATTATCCCAAGAAAAGTGTGTGGACTGAGGTGAATTGTATCCATTGGCTGGTGGATCAGGGGTTTCACAGTTAACACAAAAATATCAGGCAGGATTTTTACTGATTAAGTCTGTGCCCAGGGAACTACCAACTAGGTCTTCTGAGATGGATCATCCCCACTTAACAGCTGAAAACCACGGTTCAGAATTTCATGTCACTTAGTAAACTATTAGTAGACTATACTCAGTTCTGTATTGCATATAAGTATAGCCATAGCCAAGCTCCTATAAATACCAGGTGAAAATGAACAGGAAAGAAAAACAAGTTTACTTTTCAGTTGGAGAGACCTTTTCTCCAGCTTTCTAGCCTTATTTAGCGTGTGTGTATGTGTGTGTAGAGAGTTAAGTAATTGTGGAGGACATAGGTGTCATTCAACAGATGGTATTTTTACATGAGGACCACTGCTCAGTAGACTCTAAGGTGAATTCATCACATTTATTTTTATATGTATTTTAAATCAGGCTTTCCATCGAGATCTCTAAAGGTAGAAAGCCAGCGCTGCAATCCACTGTGGCACTGAGCACCTTAGCAATATTCTCCTCAGCCCGTCTCTTGGATTGCCTTCTGTATAACTCTTATTCTCTACCCTCAGGCCTTTTCTTTTTTTTTTTTTTTTTGTTTCTTTGCATTTGGCCAATTTTTAATACTTTTGCTGAACTATTCAGGCTGCTAGTTTGCACCCTAAGAATTACCCTCAGTCACTTCTGAGAGGGGAAGGACATAGAGGAAAACAGGTTAATGAAACAAATGCAGAAGGTCTATCTGAAGTGAGCTCAGAAAACTATTAGAGAAAATATTACTTGAAGCTGCCATTTAATCAAAATTCATAACTGATGAGATTATTCCAGTGGTGAGTTTAGCAATGTATTATCAGTTCACAAAAGGTTGCAGGAAAAATATTGCATGACTGTTAGGATTTCAGGATGTTTTCATAGACATTAATCCCAAACGATTTAAGCCTTTGCTATAAACACATGGGCTACTGATTGCAAGCTACAAATTTGGAGTTTAAATGCCCTTTCTAGTTACTTGAAATTCTTTTCAGGAACAGGCTGATGTCTGTGCCCTGTTCTTAGAAAACATTTGTTTCAAGAGTCGAGATTTCCATTCAATGAATCATTTCAGGTAACAGCTCTCTTATGCTCATTTTAGTAATAGTGGTTTGGGTTTTTTTTCCTTTTCAAGTTTCATTTTAGGTAGAGCATGGTCCCATCTGACACCAAAGTAATTGAAAAGAAAAAAAAGTTTAGTAGCACATCTACCAAATCTACCCTGTCTACCAAATCTTTCCTCTCTAGATGCTCATTGAGAGAGTTTTCACTTTCTTTGTATTGCACAGGAGGAAACAAGATTACGGAATATGTTATCTATTATACAAGTTGAAGACAGGAATGCAGAAAAACATATTGAGAATACTTTCTTCTCAAGAACGCTTTATTTAAAAATGAAAATAAGTGATTGTTGAATATTAGATGAAGGTAAAAATGTCAATATTAGGAATCGAATGGTCTTATCCACATTTTCCTAATATTCAGACACTTTGCAAGTATTGAGTTTTCTTTTTGTAGAAGCAAGTATTTTCTTATATGAAAACTCCAGAACTGATCGAAGACATGTCCCTGTCTTACACCCCTCTGGTCCACAAAGCTATCATTTTCTATCAGGAGAAACATGCTGCTGATGGTTTTTGCTGTTGTTGTAGAAGTCATTTTATTACATCAGCTGAGGAATTCCTTTTACCTGTTTTAATCACGTCTCTGTTATGGACAATCTGCTAATACAGCGTGGCTGTCTTCACAAACAAAGAGCTCTAATGGTGTAGCTACACCCCTGTAGGCTGTCACGGAGGTATATCTACCCCCAATACAATTTACATCAGCAAAACTGTGCTTTTTCCAGTGTGGCTTATCTTATCATTGTCTTAATGACACAAGCTGCACTGGTGAAAGTATAGTTCTGACTGCATACCTGTGAATATTCGCTGCTTTTGGTAGCGCAGCTCGGGTTTAAGCTCAGTTGCAAATGTGCATCTGACAAGTGTAAGTAGGCCTGCACAACTTTATGGCATAGACTTGTCCTGAGGCAATTTTGCCTCCGGTTTGAGGAGGCACAAAGCACAATTTAGGTAAGTACAAAAGCACAAGCAGCTCCTTTGATGCTCATTTACCTACCGTTTTCTTCTTCCCTCTTGATTCTTTGTCTACCACATCCACTGGCCATTTCTCCCTGGTAGTTTGGTTCCTCTCTTCCCCAAATCCTGCCACTGCAGCCTCCCCCAGGTTACATTAATCTCTGCCCTTGAAAGTTGTCCTGCTTTTTCCTTCCCTGCAGGGTAACTGCTCCCTTGCATACTTTCTTCATGACTGCTGCCTCACTTCCTATTTCTTCACTTCTCTGCTGCTTGCTGGCTCACTCTGCCTATTTTCCATCTCTTTGTGGGTGCATCTCAAAGCACTGTCTACCGTATTTTCCCTGGGCTGGTTGGGATTTCCTTCTTCCCCACCCTCTTTTCTACTTGCACTCTTTGAGCTATAATTAGCTGTTGCATGAAGAAAATAAAAATGTAGGGCGTAAAAATCAAGAGAAACATCCTAGCAGCAAAATCTGCAAGAGTATGGACCAAGCTCCCAACAGAAGCTGTTAAATCCTCCATAACTGAGGATATTTAAAATTAAACCAAGACAGTACTGAAAAGTCTATTGCATAAAGCAATACTGTGGCAGCCTCAGGGAATGAATAGCAGGTATTTTCCATGTCTGGCCTGTAATACCGAAAGATAGTAAGTAATGCTTCAGCTGGATACTGCTGCCTTCCTTTAGGTGCTGATGTCTCCACTGGTGCTACAACAGCCCTTTGAACGACTGGACGTGAAGAAGCAGTTCTTAGTGTAAGCGTTTATTTTGTTTGTGAGAGGTTTCAGAATCAGCTCTCCCTAGCAAACGGGAGATGGGGGAACACACAGCTGGCTTACTACTTGCCTTCAGGAGGGAAAATAATCACGTTTAAACTAACAATCAATTAGGTGTGAGAGGCTGGGTGGTCAATAAGAATGAAACATGTCACGTTCAGTACCAAATCACAAGCTGGGCATTAAACACTAACTTCTTTTTGCACACCTGTGTTTTTTGCATTACCTGGCAACAAAAGCTTCTAGGCAACAATGCAGAGTTTTAAAAGAAGTGAAAGTATTGCAGTGGGTGGTTTTGCTTATCGTTGTTCTTTTCCCCACTCGTCTCACTCATTAGTGATCACAGAACTGTTTGAGAATGTAAATGTCAAACATCTGCTTGCTAGTTTTTTTCACGCTACGTTTTTAAACGGTCTGAGCAATAAGTAGGCTGTGCTGTTCCAAAGCATGCTAAGTAATTAGATATGCAGGGGGATCTTACTTAGTTTTATCCACTTAAAACGTACTAATTTTTTTAATCATCCTCTTTTAATAATTTTGGTTATTAAAATTGTAATAACATTCTTTTGTGCCCCTGTTGTTTGTTTTGGTTACAAAGCTGAAAGACATGCCAGTCACTTACTTCAGCCATTCTATACAATTACCATTGTATATCCTATATACCTAAAAGAATAGGTTTCAGTTGTTGATCTTCCCCAGAAAGGATTTAGAAACATCTGTCATTGTTAAAATAGTTTAGAGGAAGAGTTTATGCTACTTTTTACACCCTGAAAATCAGGGCTGGGGAAGGGACTAGTTCTTCAAGCTGGTCCAGTCCCAACAGCAGGGCTGCTCTGCATTGCATCTATCTGCTGGAGACTCCCACAGTGAAAGGAGAGAAGGAGACAGGGCCAGCAATTATTGCAGGCAAAGACTTTAAGCAGTCCTGCAATATGCCCTATGGGCTGTGATCTAGGGGGGAAAAAAGTGGTGTAGGTTTCAGAAATACAGACTTCGTATTTCCAGACGGGTCCTTAGACAAGAGGTAGTTGTAGCTGGCGAGGTGAGTCAGCTCAAGGTCTGTTTTACTCTGTTGAAACGGCTCAGAGCAAACAGGGAGCAAATACTTAGCACTCGATCTTTTATTTTTGCTGTGTGTTATCACTAAAATACCATCTGCTGAGAACAGGCCATAAAGCAGAGCGGATGGCTTGGTACCTGAAGAACTACACTGGGATTTGGGGGGAAAGATGGGTTTTCTTTCCAGCTTTGCCACTGCTAGCCCGTTGAGATGCGAGGGAAATTGCTTAAGCACTGTGTGTTACCTCAGCTTTTCTTTCTCTCGCTAAAGGCTAACGTTAAGATAAGCTTGGACTGAAGCTTCGGCCTTGACTTTCTGATCCTCCAGAGCTGCCCATGGAGATAATGGGTGGGGTGGCTGCAAGAGCAAGTTCCACCGCTCTGCTCCCTCTGCTCGCTCCCCAGCTGCCCTGTTTCCAGAGGCCGAGGTAGCTGAGCACACTCGTGCATCCCACTTACCCACATGGGGAAAACTGGAACGGTGTGTGACGCTGTGTCACCCGACCGACGCTCCGAGAGAGCTTGTGGCTGGTCTTACGTGATGCGCGCTTTGCCCTGTGGTTTTCCACTGCGCAAATTCATCAAGTTTAGTTTTCCAAGCATTTTTTAGGACTTATATTTAACTGAACTTTCCCCCTTTTATTCCGTATAATTACCCTGCCCGTGTGGTGGTCACACTTGTCAGTTCTGCATTTGTTCTTAAGGAGTTTTTGATCCAAGCAACCTGTGTGTCAGTTGAAAAAAAACCCCTCAAAATAAAACCCCAACTTAATGTGAATACTCAGCAGTGGCATGTTTGTTCATTTAAAGAGATACCTGGTTGAAATGTAAAGGAAATTCGAGCATTTATTTTGGTCTTAGGTTTTATAAAGAGTTATTTCTCAGAGCCCTCGGGGCTGTATTCTCTGATCCTCCAAGCAGGCTTTTCCCTGCGTTAAGTATGTCAGCTGAGTTCTGCCTCTTGGCACGAGCGAGGGCATCAGGAAAAGGATGGCGGCGAGAGGACTCCGGATGCTGTGCAGGCACAAGCTCAGGCAGCGGACGGGGCCTCCGATGCCTCCGACATCCTCTGTGGCTGGGCAGCCGCGTGTCGGGGCGAGGGAGCTGGCTCCTGGCAGCTGCCCTCACCCAGCACTCGGGAGGCGTTAGAAAGTCAGAGCCCAAAGCTGCCTCGTACAGCGCATAAAACACTCCTGGTTAGTAAGAGAACTGCCTTGCTCCAAACTGTTTTTGCTGGAAGGGATGTGTCTGCATTGCAAGGAATTAAAGTAACTTCTAAATACCGTGATCTAAAGCAGAGAATATTGATAATGTCTAATAAGATGGGGAGCTGGAAGGGGGGAAGGAGGAAGGGAGATTTTCTAGCCAACCTTTACCTCCTCTTTTAATGCCAATATTAGCTTTAGTCTCTATGCTTTAAGACATCGTTGTATCCTCAAGTTGTGGCCTTCATATAAGCTACACATCCTGTTTTTCTTCTCTCCTTGAATACCTTTAATCAGCATCTCTGATATTTGAATTGTGGGTGGGGGCAGAGTTGTCCTTTTTTTGGGACCGCAGCAGGTGGCTTTAATGTTGTCAACACGGCTATGTCACCCAGTAGCCCTAATGATAATACACAAAATACTACACACAAACACAAACTATTGGCCTTATTTTTACTATTGTTCATGGCATTTAACATCACTGTGCAGGATCAGAGAGGTGTGTGAGGGTTATATAGAAGTTAGAGAAAGTCTTCTTGCCCCTTAGCGTGTTTACCATCACTGCTGAGTATTGATGTCACGAAATCCAGAAAGTATACAAACCATGTGCAGTCAGGGGAAAAGGACTTAATACTTCGACTGTCGTGAGTGATCAGAGGAGATGGGATAAAACGCAGCAGTGCAGATGGTAGAAAACGCAGAGTGAAAAGAATAGCTGTATCACGTAAGCGATGTACTAACATTTTACAGTTTATTTTATTCATAACAGTGGTTTTTATTAGAAAAAAATTACTTTCACTGGAATAAAAAAAATGAAACCATTTGCTCAAAATTTTGCATTCAGTCTTAGACCACAGTGGGTTTTGGCGTCTCTCTTATAAAAGTTTGAATGATGGAAAGTTTGAAAATGGAGTTATTTTAATTTCTCTTGCCTTGTGACAGCCCAGAATTAGAATTAATTCCTAAACTGTTAAAGACACATCACTTTTTACTATTTCATAAACCCTGGTAGTTAATTTATTAGGTTTTTTTTAATTATTACATAAACTTTTTGCATTTTTTTTTTTTAAATTTACAGCATTAACATAGTATGTGCTGGTTCACCCTTCATTACATCTTTCTGAAGGACTAGGGATGTTTAAAACACAAAAACATAAAAAATATATCTACATATGTTCTCCAAGCATTAAAATTCTGGGTTTTTTTTTTTTTGGTCCAGTGTGAGCTTTACAATACCTGCATGATTTGCATTTCCATGTTTCTGGTGCAGATTTCAGATGCTGAATTGCCGGGCGCATGTGTTCCTATTCTGTCTGACCACTCGCTAGCCTTCCCCTGCCGAGGGGCTGCTCAGGCACCTCGCAAGCTAGGAATCCCGTCGAGGGTGGAGAGGAACCTTCATGCAGAGGTGGTCCAGAATGCCTCCCTGACTGTTCTAGAGATACTAGCCACAGGTCGATGAGACATCCCTTACCAGCCTCCAAAGATGATTATCCATCCAGGAATTTGCACCAGTTTCAATTACAGCAATTTATGTAAATGTCTGTGCAAACAAGGCCTTAGGTTGTAAACTCTCCTAGGCCTGATCTCCATGAATTTGTATGTATGTGCCATGCAGGCTTAAGGCGCTGCAGACTTCCAGTGTGAGCAACACGTTTTAAAGGCTGAGTTTGAGATGTTTTTTGTAATGAGATGCTTGATTGCAAGAGATATTGAAGTAAAAGTGTGAGTCAGCTGTAAAGCTGTTGAATTTACCGGCAGTTCTGCCACTGCAGGTTGGTAGGTACAATGGGGACAGAGATGAAACGGTTAAAGACACTTTACAATGAATTTATTTTTAATTACTTCCCTTGATTGTTTTGGGGTAAAATAACCACCCTGTAGAACAATCAGAACGCACTTTCTAACGTTTGCTGCTATATCGTGGGGTGAACTATTATATAGCTGTTCTGTCAGTCAGCAAGTCCGCTTTAACAGGGCTTAACAGTATTGAGACTTATACCCAAAGCTGACGTGTAATACTGCGCCAAGCTTGGCTGACAAAAATCCAGCCTGCAGGAGCCACCACCACAAACTCACGTAAGCTCAAGCTGCAGTTTCGTGTGCTGAATACACGTGTGTGCCTTTTGCTTTTGCAGTTTTGGCGTTTCCAGGTTCCAGATCACTAGAGCTGCAGGTGCTCTACCCAGAGTCGGGAAGAAACAGTGTTATTCCCGACACAAGCACCGCTCCTGTCTGTGAGACAGGTCCCGTGTGTCCCCCACTTGTGTGTCTCTGTCCGGTATTTGAAAAGAACGGTGCAAAGGAAGTTCACGATGACACCTTACTGGCAAAAGGCTGTGAAAAGAGTTGGTTCAGGGTTTACTGCCGCATACCTGGAATTCAGCCTTCCTTTCCACGTGAATCCCTTCTCAGTCAGGGGATAGGATACCAGGGAGGCTGGTATAAGCCATTTGTCTACTGGCCAGAACTTGATTTCTTTTAAAAACCAGCCTGTGACTTCAGGTCCCATCTCAGCAGTTAATAGCTTTAAAAGGCCTAGTTTTAGTAGCTTTAGAAATGTTGTAAATAACCATTTCCTTAAAGAGTAAAATGGTTCCTCCTATACTCCTTATGGCACTCCTCACAAGCAGCTTTACTTTCTTTTCTTTTTTTTTTCCATCGAGCTTTCAGGATGGAATGTTTCCAGTGTTTTATTTTTCTGTACGGTTATTATTTGCCACACAACTCTAAACCAGCACTGGATTTGAAGTGAAGCCCCCCCAACTCTGCACGGAAAGACTCCCCTCCATCACTCACTGAGTCTCCCACATCTTCCAGCTGCCGCTGCAGCGAGAGTGATGGAAGGGACCATACGTGCGGTGCCATATACAGCGTGTGTGCATTTTGTCACTACCTATATTTGTCCGAGCCTTGCCTTTGGTCAGACACAGTATTTGGACCTCCCGTCCCTACGCTGATGTTCTTGGTCCTGTTATTTCCCATGTCCTTTAGGTTTCGTCAGCCGGACGGATGACTGACCCCAGCAGGGACCTAAAAAACGCACAAAGAACAAAAGTTTTCCGAGGAAAGGAACAACAGAACCCCCGCTGCTGACTCCTGCGCACAGGGAGCAACCGACTGCTGCCTGCACCCGCTCTACCTGGTGAGGCGCCGGGCTGGGAGGAGGAGGAGGAGGAGGATGCACAGACATTTCCACGGCCAGCCGGGAGCCCAGAGGAATCCCTAAACCCGGCAGCAGCGCGGCACCGCCGGCTCCGGATGCGCTCCAGCCCCGGGGCGCACTCCGCGGCCGGCCGTGGAAGGGGGGAGGGACGGGACACTCACACCGGGCCGAGCCCCACGGGTGGACGCGGGGCGCCGCGTGGCACCTGGCCGCCTCTCCCCGTCCGTGTCCCCCCCCCCCTCCGGGATATCCCGCTGCGACGGGCCGGGCGGGAGGAGGGAGCAGGG
>JAOXNO010000013.1:69817390-69879912 GCA_028565335.1 Limnodromus scolopaceus | reverse complement strand
GCGGGGGGGGGGGGGGGGGGGGGGCGGAACCAACCATCCGGTTTTGATCCCGACTCCCCCCTTTCGCCTGTCTTCTGTTGTAGATAAGATCAAGTGTGGTTACCTATTTTAGAAAGTAGTTAAACGTCTAGTTCGGTGTGATTTGGGTCTGGGAGATTCGGTGTGATTGGTGGTCTAGGAGAGGCAGCAAACAAAGTTGATGTTTCTTACCATTCCGACATCCAGCCCCGTGCCTTGGAAAAAACAAACAAACAAACAAACTTATTAACAACAGGAGCAGTTGCTAAATAACGCCGTCTTGTCACCCCTGCGGTGCACGGTAGACAGCTGTTGCGATGGCTGAAGTTTTGTCGTTGAGGTCTGTCGTTTTGACACAAGCACCGAGTTTTGTTACCGCAGTTCCTGTTTTCCACAGGGTCAGCGTGCGTGAAAGGGATGCAGTGACTCAGGGTCAGACCAGCCATATTTGTTTTAGGTTTTAATTTTCTCTTTGAAGACTTAAGGGTATATAGTCTTTTCTTGGTGTGCCTGCATAATGCCGATTAGCCTTAACGGGAGTTGGGTACATCCAGGGAAGAATAGGCCCTTTTGTTTGTTGGAAACCCAGAAACAGCATGAATCCATCATCCAATCAATCAGAGTACCAGGGCTCTCCCTCACCTGCCGGCAGGGACACATCCAGCCTCCTTGCTTGCTACAGGGCAGTTGAGCTTGGCTCTGTGTCGCCTTTTTTTGCTCCCTCATCTTCCTCCTCCCAGCAGCCCTATTTGGAACTGAATTCGTATTGTGGAGGTGGAAAACCACCATCCTCTAAAGTACAGTCGACTAAACTTTTCTTCTGCTCTAAGTTCACAGGCAGCTTCAAGTTGTCAAACTGTTGTTTGTCCATCAGTAGCGAATATTTATGTAGCCACTCTTGCACATTTCTTTTAATAACTAACGACCCTAAAGAATATATATATTTGCCTTTGTATTGAGACAGAATATAACAGGGTGTTTGCTGGCTGTTTTTTTCCTGAGATTTTTTGTTTGTTGTGTTTGTTTTTTTCATCCAGACCTGCGTGTTTGAAGCTTTATTTCCTTGCAGATTTCAGTGTAGTGAAACATCTTACTCTTACGCAGCTAACCCAGGTTGTGTGCCCATTCTTAACGCTTTACAGTATTTGGTGACCCTCTCACCAAATGGCTTTTCTTTTTGATTCTGAGGGTCAGGAGATCCTTGAAGTTTCAAAACTGGGAAAGCTGAATGTCTTCATTAACTGTTAGTAATATCGATAATCTCCTTTGGTACCAAAGGCAAGTGCAGTGTTTCCCAAGGCACACAAACATTGACTTCTGTAGTGCTTTTCTCAATCCTTAAGGATTTTATCACTTTGCCTGCATTGAAGTCACACTGCAATCATAACAGTAGCTTGACTTCAGCCTGTGAAAGTTTCTTCTTAAGCAGAAATAGTCTGGATTGCTCTCAGTTGGATTTCTCATTTAAGTAAAAACCGTTCATGTACTTACATTGTATAGATTAAAAACATATAGATAAATCCCTTTGGTTATATTCATTATCCCTTGTAAAAGTAGGTGGTGCTTAGAAGGTCATAGGATAAGTGTTGCTAAGCAGCTAAACAGAAGGATGCTAAAATTAACCTGAGTGTTTTTCTAAGGGATTCACTTTTTAAGTTGCAATAATTTTTTTATTGACTTAAAGTACATTTTTTGATAGTAAGACATCTGAAAAAAAAATACTTAGATGCGTGAGTAAAGCTTTCCAGGGGACTGTGTTGAGTGTTCAAGTTTATGTACATACAGGAGTAATTCCTCCCTTCCCCAGTACACCTAAATTTTACCAGCACTGAGCCCACTGAGCAATTTGTGCCCTTTGCAAATGTCCTTCCAGAGTTATCTGTCGCTCCAAGAGCATCTGATGTATGTTGGATAACAGCCTGTAGGGACAGTCTTGGGAAAAAAGAAACTGCAAAGGTTCCCCAGGAACAGGCAGAAAACAAGTAAATCCTGTTAGTCTGAAATCTATGCATGTGCAGAAAAAGCCCCTTTTAACTTTTTGATGAATGATGCCTAAGTTTGTAAATCTGTGTTTTAGGTGTACACTCTTAAAACATGTGAAATCATGTCTTCTTCTTTCAGTGCAGTAAACGTTGTTTTAAAATGAGTGTATTACTGGACCATGTTACTGGACCAGTTTGAGAGGGCTGCCTTGATGATGTGGTAGCTTCTTTCTTGGGAGATAATTGTCTGTAAAGGAGGATGGTAGTGCAGCTTTCGGTTCCCGGTAAGGTAGTGAGAATGCCTGTTGCTCTATGTCTTTTTCTTTTCTCTCCTTTCTGAATTCAAGTAAGGTGGTCAGTCATGGGATTGCTGCTTTAAAACTCACTTTTTCAAGAGTATTCTGCAGCTTGAAAAAGGTCCAGGAACTGCTTCGTGTTCTTTTGAGTACAGCTTCATCGTGGACGGAGCGCTCAGGTACCCTGCAGCTTTGCTGGGAGGCATCTTAAGAAGCAGATGTAAACTTTGGGGGTGAGAAGGAATTGCCCTCTGAGACCATACAGCAGCTTGTTTCTTTTGTGGGAGATCTGATGTGCCGCGTTGTTGTTCAGCAGTTAAATCAGGTTTTCTTTGGGGAGGCGTATGGGTGTTTGGGTTCTTTTTCTGTGGGTGGGGTTTTTGGGGATTTTTTTTTTTTAATATCCTACATAACTCAGCAATTATGGGAGCTGTGCCTCCTCTCTCACCCCTCATTTAGAAGCATCTCTATAGGCAGTGATTTCAAAGGCAGGACTTGGGCATCTGTGGAAGTGCCGCTCTCTGGTGATACACTGAAAAGCTAGCTATTTGTGTGGAGCCAGGAAGGGCTAGAAACTTGCGGAGCTTTGCCAGGCCAGGTTTGGTTATCAGCGTTTGATTACAAATGAAAATAGGTGAGGTTGGCTGAGGTGGGAAGCGCTGGCTCTGTTCTGGGGTACTTCTGAACAGGAATTTCAGGAGCATTGACTCTTTGTTCTTCTTCTTCGGTGCAAGAAATCTGATGATGGCTTATCTTTGATGTCTGCCAGTCATGATGTTTTTCCCACCTGAAGGTGTTCCCTCCACCCCACCCTGCCCCTCTGTTTTGAATAGCAACATTTGAGGGCCAGTGACTGAGAAGAGTGCGGGCTTCCGAGGCAGCAGTACCGGAGCATCTCACCCCCCTTCCCTCAGCGTTTCTCTCACAGCAGGGTGACAAAACTTATTTAGAGCTCAGGCTAATGCTTTATTATGAAATACTACAAGTACAAGCAGTTGCCAGCTGGGGCATATGCTGTGGACTCCCGTTGGATGGCTTGATCGTGTTGTGCTGGAAAAGGGTCAGAACAAGGAGAAGGGCCTGGACAAAAGGGAGAAGAGTCAGTGGGACACTTGGCTCAGGGATGCTGCTGGTGTTAAACCTGTTAGAGCAGCCTCCTGCAGTCAGAAAGGAATTGTCCTGATGTAATTGAGCAGCGCCTGGACCCGTGCTTCCTTTAGAAACAACACAGGCCTTCTGGTGTATCCTGGGTTTTTTTGTTTGTTTGTTGGTTGTTTTTTTTTTATAGTGGCATTTCAGCTTTCAGGTTGGCCAGCCCAGCAATCAATAAAGGTGGTTGCCTTTGAATAGGTGCTTTACACAAAAGAAGTAGTTGATGGGTGGAGACTGTTTATTCAGAGTGATTCAACTAAGTAAGGCGAAGAGAATCTGAATACCTCTTTAAAGATGTAGAGAAAGGCAGCTGTTTTAACAACAGGATTCACCTGCAGAGTCCCAGCCATCCGCAGAGGTGCTACAGCAAAGGGAAAGAAAAGCTGTCAAAATCCCCCACGGGCGTTGTTAGGCTCCTGAACTAAAATAGGTATTCCAAGGACTATTAGGGAGGGAGGCCTTTCAGGCCTTGATTACCTCCTTTCTCCCTCTCCCTCCCCCTTTGCCGATCTTCCCATAGAAGCATGTGGAAATCAACTTTCAAACTCCACTGTTTTCCTCCACCTAACCTTCCTGAGCAAAAGTATTTTGTGTTTAATCTTATTGTGTTATTGACTTATTTAATCTCAGGATTTCAAGAGATCCTTTTCCTTTTGAAGAAGACATTCCCTCATCCTGGTGTCTGAAGTTTCTTTGAAGATCTGTTTCCACGATGGACATTATTTGTGTAGAGCTCTTGAAAAGTGTGGGAGAGCTGCTTGCACTCAGTGGCCAAGTGACTTCCCAGTGTAATTTGTTGGCTTTGAAAAACTGGATTTTGTCTTTTAAGTCACTCTGGGTAAAAAGAACGTTTAGCGTCTTAGACATTTTCTGCGCTGATGTGCCCGAGTGACCTGCTAATTCGTTTCTCAAGCATAAATGTATTTTGTGGTTAATATTAGAAGCGTCAGCCTCTGATACATGTAGACTTCTCCACTTGTCATCTCCTGGTGGATGTTTTAACAGGTGTTAGCATGTGCTTTCTTGAAACAGCACAAACGTACTCGTAGGTGTTTTAGGAATGGGTGGCCTGCATCATCCGTCCTTTGAAAACAGAGGATGATCAACTGTTGACAAACCTTCTTTTAGTTAATTTAAGGTACGTGCTTCCTCTCTGAGGATGAGAGGAGCAAAATGTTCGCGGTGAAGTGTAGCCGGCCTTTGCTTTTCTTGTGTGTGATTAGTTCCTTAGGTTTTAACTGGAGCTCTTGTTAGTCCCGTTTCGTACGGCAGGTGATGTCAGTGTTCAAGTGTATCGGTACCTGGGAGTGCTTTGCTCAGAGCGCTTGCATCACAGCAATAAATTCCATTCCCGTGTTCAGGACACGCTCCCTCACACTGTTAACATTACGGCTTTGACGAGGGAGAGCTGCTTTGGATTTTGCACCAGTAAGCAGCAGTACTTCCTTGTATTTCCTTTAGGGAGCAACATCACTTAATTTGGACCACTCACAGATTTGGGTAGGGGAAAGAGCCTAGTTTAAGTTCCCCTTTTTGTGACACAAAATGCATTTTCTTCATTAAATTAAGTTTTTGATGTCTCATTACTCTTAGTGTTTTGACAACGTGAGAAGCAGCCAGGACGTGGATACTTGTGTGCTGTTCTTCATTCATGTGTGCCTTTTTTTCTGATGTTGATGCAGTTGCCTCTGTATCGAGGACAAAAGGTGGCTGTGGCATCTTTTGCATGTGCTTGCCTGCTTCATCCTCTCCTTCTCCCCAACAGCCCTAAAGTATCCAGAATTGGTGTTCACTTGGATAACTTGCAGCACAACTCACATATTTTGCCATGTGTACATGCTGATGCATTTTTGATGGAAGGAACGAAAGCTGCAGGAGGAGGCTTGCTTTTTAAGTAAGACGCTGGAGGTCCAGGAATTGGAAGCACGTGCCATAGACGCAAGTTGTGGAAGAGATGTAGCTGGGTTACTAAGGACTTCCATTTGTGAGGTTTGACTGTTATTTTCCAGGGGAAGAAGTATGAGTGCAATGACGAGTGCTTCCCTACAGAAGTGTAATTTATGCCTTGGATTGATTTGGAGGGTGTATTTCTTTTGGTCTGTTTTTCTAACAACTGTAGGTATCATTTCCTCCTTATCAGATGGTCCAGCCAGGTGTCACTTAGTACATCTTCCTACATTTCCAAGTGAGGTTCAAAACTGTGGTCCATGGCAGCTTCTGGAACAAGTCTTGGAGCAACTTCCAGCCTTTACAGCAGATAGGTGTCTTTTCTGCTTGGTAAGATCTCCTGAAAGTCTTTGAACTGTCCATGTTGCAGAAGGGTAGAGCTGTAGGACAGTACCGCTCTTTCCCTGGGGTGAACTCAGTTTATTGTTGGAAACGGTGCTTTTCTCTACATAGTGAAGAATTTATTTTCATATAAGCCCTACCTACACTTTGTGGGAGAAATCTTCTCTGTCCTCTGTCTCCATTTGTCCTTTTTGGGAAATGGCAGTGTCTTTTTGCTGGGCATGAAGCGCCCACCACATTTGACCTAACCAGAGGGTGAATTTCTAGGGATGGGTGAAATAATCCCTACCTCAGAGTGGGTGCTGGTTACCTTGGGAGGAAACCGTGCAGATTATAAGTTCTGCAGGAAGGAACTGGTGGATTCTGTAAACTCTGCAGCCCTGCTAACAGCAGTTCAAGCAGTTCCTAGCCTCTACTTGCAAAGCTTTTGGAACTTGTAAGCTCTTTAAATCTAGGGGCTGAGGTTTTTCCATGGTTCCCTTTTCCATTGAGAAAGTAAAAAAAAAAAAAAAAAAAAAAAAAAGGTAGAAATCAATGGTAAGGTTACTCATTTTACTCATTTTAAATGCTCAAAAGCCAGCAAACGAAAATTAAAAGTGTTCACAGAACAGTTAAGTGGGCCAAGCCGAACACAGATCCTGCCCCCGTTATGGTTGCTGTTAGTGTTTTAATAAATCAATAGATGTGTAAATAGTATGCAGAAGTGGAAAACATGGCTTCATTCGAATCAACAGCAAAATTCTTTCAGGCTTCACTGGACTAAGATTTTATGGGGGGTATATACAGCTGAAAGCTCTTGAGCATTCATAGCATGAAAGACGCCAGGAAACTTTAAAAAACTGAAACACTAATAGTGTCTTTGTATTTTTCTGGTGCTTGGAATTCCTACAGGTGTAGTTACAAAGTCAGTGCATCTATTTCAGGAGCTTGTTTGATAAACAGCAAATTGAATTTGCGATATAATAGCCTATTTTGACTAAATTCTCTTCCATCCTGGTTTTGGGCATTGCTGAAACAGTGTGGCTATTGCTTCATCCTTTTACTTAATCCTACGGGCTATGTTTTAACTTTCTTGAGTATATTCTCTGTGGTGAGTGGAAGGAGGACTTGTCCTTCTCAGACCTGTCCTTCCCTGCAGGAAAAGGGGAATGTGGAGAATTTTCCCTGAGGATGGATCTGGGGCAGAGATAGCCCCTGCATGTTTGGGGCCAGAGTTTTTATTTACACCATTGCGTAACTCTTAATCTCCATAGGAAAAGATGTGGGTTAGTAGATTTGCAATGCCACAGACTTGCATGTGGCCGTGGTCTGCCTGGTAGCCAATGTGTGCTAGTATTGCATAGTAGATGTACTGATGCCTGGCTGGGGTCGTCCTGGAGTATTGGGTGACCCTGTGCTGAAGGATCTGCTGGTGCCTGACTTTCGACCTCGTGCATTGGCAGCCTCTCTCGTGCCTGCGCCGCCCGAATCGTCTGACTTGCAGTAAATGTTTCCGTTTCTGTGCTCGCTGTCTTTTCAAAACGATTGCTAAAAAGTATTTGGGCCAAAAATAATTCACCCTGGACAAGAAGATGCCAGCAGCATGTGCAAATTGCACACTGTAGTTGCTGTCCCAGCTAGTGATTCAAACAGAGCTGCATAACTCAGTAGCACAGACGTGGATTAGGAAAGTCTGGACTGCTGATTTAAAAATTTCCACTATTTCTGGTAATAGATGTTTATATGAGCTGCCTAGTCCGAAGACCCAAGAAGTGAGGTGGTGGTGGTCTTTGTTTAATTCCCAGTATACAGATGCCAAGTGTTATGCTTTGATTTCCTACACTGTAAACTCCTTGGGGCAGGGATCAGCATTCAATTACCGAGTTTTGAAAAGCCACCTAACACATTGTGGAACTGACCTGCTCGGCACTACCTCAGTATAAATGTTTAATTATAACTATCTTCTTACCCCATAGTGGAGCCTTTCCAGATACCAAGGTTGAGGCATGCTGGGAACCTGCACTGCTGCTGCTGAGGTGTTCTGCCTATGAACAGAGAGCTTTGGTTCCAAGGCAGAATTTGGGCAGCTCTCATAAATGCCTAGTTTGCACACAAGGGATTAATAGATTAATAATAAAGATTAATATTTATATTTTTCCTAGGCAGGATAGGTGCAAGTATATGCATGTGCTCAGGGGTCTGCGGCTGGTTGGTTGGTTTAGAAGCAAATACACTCCTAGCTTTAATACCTGTTTTAAAGCATCACAGTCAGACCGTGTCCTCCTCTCTCCCTTTTGCTTTAGGTCTGTATGTAAAAATGACAAGTGTCAGGGTTCTGAAGTTGAGAAATTAGAAGAAGAAACTGGGAACAGAAAGATGTTACCCCCTCAATACGTCACCTTCCCAAGACTGAAATTAAGTGCATTTGCTGGCTCTTGCCGTTCACAAAGTAATCTAATTCTCTTGCCTTGATTGACTTGCATTATAGCTTTAAACTGAATTCTTAAATCATCCCAATGTATGCTATGTTTATACAACATGGAAGCATATGGAGTAATGGAAACATCTAGAAATTAGACCTCCAGAGAAGACTCCTGTTTTAATCAGGTTACTTACTTGGATTAAACCAACCCAAATTTAAAACATGTGGGCTCATGTACTAAACTAGTTGCATTTTCAGCACTCCAGGGGTCTGTCTGGGAGTTTATCAGTGCGTTGTCTTAGTGTGTTCCAGCCAGCTTTGTAGGAGCAGTTTGGTGTTACTAAGGTTGGAATAAGCTGATGTCAGATTTTTGTCCACAGTACATAGCAAGTAGAGGTCAAACACTTGTACAGCCGGTGATACTATGACTTGTTAAGAATGTACGCAGCAGGTCGCTTTTCAAAACATCTTTTGAAAAGCAGCCTGCGAGAGCAGTGCCATGTAGAAGAGACACGCATCTTCCTCTGGCATCAGCAAATGGATGCATCCTATCACATTGGACTGCTGAGCATGTTTAGTCATGTTACTGTAATAAGCTCTGGGAACAGGAATGGGTTCTGCCCTGCTGCGCTTTGGGAAGATTTGAATGAATTTGACTGGTTTGTTCCAGGGAAGCTCCTGTTTGTATCTGCTGTTTTTGTGCTGGGTACACAGATGGAAGGAGTCGATTTTGTTTCTTGGCTGAAGAGGAGCTTCTTTGCCGTTTAGGATTGCTAACATTGCTGTACTTAAATTATTATTCCCTAGAAGCAGTAAAATTTAGAAAATTCTAAGTGACTCCTAGAATCCTCAGTGTTTCTGGTGCTGACAGTACACAGACCTACATGGTTTTGAGACTCCTCTTTGCCCAGATAAACTGAGTATTAGGGACCCTTCTCTTGCTTCCAGCTGTAGCCTTTGGGCATCCCTATTCCTCCTGCCCTAGTGAATCATCCTACAACGTATGCAGATGTAAATTTTAAATGTGCTGTGGTAGGGGTTGCCATCTTTATCCTTTTCTTTTTGTCTTAACACACCTTACCCTGATGGCTCTCAGGGTATTTTTTAAATTTGCTGGGGGGGGGATGTGTATGTGTGTGTGTGTGTGTGCATGTCAGAGACAAGTCCAGATCATGCCAAGCACTGATCCTGCAGACTCTTTTAAACACAGATATAATTCTACTTAAGTAGGTTGTTCCATTTAAGTCAAAATACTGGCATGGGCGAAGTTAGGGGAAGTGTTTCAGGACTGGGGCCTGCATTTAACTTTCAGAAAAAGTATTCCTGACACAAGCCAGAGTCTTTAACCCGTGTAAGCTGCAGCTCCAGACTCGTCTCGCTGATTTCAGTTTCTGACCTACTTGAGGAGGTATTGCTCAGCCCGAGGAGGTGTCGCGGGTCTTGCAGCCTGAGAGGGGTTGGCTTTGAAAAGAGACGGCGAGAGACATGGCCATGAACCCAAACTCCTTAAATCTACGGTGTCTGCAAGAGTTAACGAGAGCACTCCAGCAGCTCATGTGCTCTCTATGTGTGCATACTTTCCTAATCTTGACATGGGGTCCAGGCTGCTGGCTCCCGGGGTGTACGTGAAGTTGGCCTGGCTGTCACCTTTTCACTCCCCGCATCTGGCTGCGGCTCAGCACGGGGATGCTCCCCGCCGCCGGGATTACCGGCTGCCTAAAACCTGCTCCCGTGGGGGCTGGCTGGACCCAAAGGTGCCCTGGAGATGCTTCATGCCCTTGCGAGGAGCAGTGGAGGGAAGAAGTGCTGCCATGGCCCATTTCCTGCGTCTGGAAGATGTCTTGCACCCGCCTTGTGCTCTCGGGTTGGTGTGGGTGAGCTTTCTGCTGCTTTGCTGTCATCATTTGGCCGAAGAGCAGCTGCATCCCAAGGATGGGGATCTGCTTTAAAACCAGGGAGCAGCTGTACGGAGCAGGGCCCACGGGCCCATCTCTAATGCTGGCAGGCTGTCCCTGCATGTGGGGAGAGGGAGGACATTTTTCTTCTCTAGGCGACAAAATCCTAAGGGTGACTTGGGCCTTGGCTGTCCGGGAAGAAAAACTAGAGTTCCTTCAGCCCACAGTATGCTGTCAAAAATTACTGAGTGTTTCTGACCAGAGGCTGGAAATGAAAGCTGCTCTTTTTTTTTTTTTTTAATTTTTTTTTTTTCACTTAGGTTTCCTTGGAAAGGCTGCCAGTGGCCACCTCGCCCCACCCTGCAGACGTGTGGGCGGGAGAGGGGGTAGCCGGCAGGAGGGAACATCACCAAAAAGGCAGAGCGACTTGGCTCTTGGCCACGCACAGGAGCAGGAACAGCTGCTTTGGTGGCCCCCGGAGCCTCACTGATGTCAGCATAACCACTGCTCCTTAAAACGCGGCTCTGCGTGTGGGGGGGTGAGGGGGAGCTGGGCTGGGAGCAGGTTCTGGCCTCCACAATTCTTTTTCCCCACCCCCATTTTGAAAACGGACCTCTGCTTTCTATAGGAATGGGAAGATTTTGGATGAGCGAGTGAGAGTTACGAGAAATTCGTAAAAGTAGAACAAGGTACCGAAAGCGAGGAGCAGAAGGAATACGCATTGTAAGATTTGTGTGTATCTGCGGTGTGTCTGTTTGCTTGGTTTCTTTTTGCTTTTAAGAGGAGTGTGGCTAGGAACAGTTTGGTGCTGTTGGATAAATCTGTCAGTGCCATTCCCTTCTCTCCCCTGTGTTGTCTCTGAGAACCTGTCACACTGTGACAGATCACACTGTCAAACGTCATACTGTGTTTGGAAAGTATCTGGCTTGCCTTGGGATGCCGTATGAAATACGGCAGGATGTGGCATCCTGCAGGGAGCATGTTGCCTGTGCTCGCTTGGCCTCCTGCGCTTGCTTGAGCAGAGGAAGGGAATGCACATCAGAAGAACACAGTTGTTCGCAGTTCCCTTCCATTCCCCTGTGTTGTTCCAGAGAGATGGCACTTCATGTCACCAGTGACGTTTACCAAAGCTGTCTTTCCTTGTATGCTGGTACCAGGGGTCCCTGATGGTGAGAGCCTCTGGGTGGTTAAGGGCGGTGGGGTATCTGACCTCTGTGACATGGGACGTGCAATGCAAAATTACTCCTGTGTTAGGTACTGAACTGAATGAATGCGAGTTCCTCTCGGGCCCGAGATGATTTCTTCCAATTTAATAGTTAATACAGTAGTTTCTGAAAGTTGCAAGAGAATCTGACGTGTAGCTGGAACTGCTGAGGGAAGAGGATACCAGCTTTTCCAGAACTGTGCAGTTCAATCACAGAACGAGGTTGGACTGGAGATGAAACTGGATTCCAGGGTGACGTGGTGATTGCAGCCTCTGCTGGCTTTGCTTCTTCCCACAGCTGGGGAGCTGATTTTCCCAGTAGGCCTGTGCCAGTATAGTCCTGCTACTAGTCTTGTGGTGTTACCCCAACACAGAAGTAATACTTGAAGTGCTTGCAAATGATGTGCAGTGCACAAATCTCGGCGACAGGGGTAAGCCAGCCTACCCGGGCTTGTTGCAAAGCTGAATTTGCAAAATACTGTCTCCATCAAGGGCAGTGTAATAACAAGTTGCAGAGATTCCCTCTTGAAAAACAAACAGTGTAACATAGGCATTTGGGGAGGAGGGCGTTGTGCTCTCTCCTAAGGCTTTTGCTTTTTGTTAACTCAGGTTAACATCATGAGTCGGATTAACATTTCCTATATCATTCCAGAATTCTTGTTGTAATTAGTGAAAATGACGCAGGGTCACAGCAGTTGTATGGAACCGAGTGAGCATCTATTCACGTTCTTTTCAATTGGGACAGTGGCATGAAGAATTTATTTACTGAAGATCATAGAGGGAGACAGTAACAGAGGCAGAAAAAGAACCCAAATGCTCTAATTCCAGCCCTCTTCACCATTAGATCATGCTTCCTGTCTAGGCAGATGAATCCACATAAAAACCTTGGTTCACAAACAGATGACATTCAAGTGCTACCAGCATTGTAAAATACAGCTAGGGCTAATATATTTGCTCTGACTTTCATCTTGAGTGCCTGGTGGAACACCTGTAAGTATTTACATTTTAACATGAGCTTTTGTGCTTGTGAAAGCAGACAGTTTGACGGCAATGACCTCTCGCACAAAAGCCTGAATAAGTGATGAACTTCCAACAGATCCATGACCTGAACTCTGCTGGATGCATATTGAAGGCGACAAGTTAATATGGCCTGTGGCAGTACCAGCAAGAGGCCTGGCTATGTGCTGGAGTCTTCTGCTGGAGGTGGTCGCAAACATGCCTCTAACCACTGTCCCTGCCCAAAGACCGGGAAGTAAGTGTGCCTGTACTCACTGCTTAGGTGAGGGCCTCAGGCAAATGTTGGCTGCAGACGTGACTTCGGTGTTCCCAGAGGTTTCTCGTCCTGCTGCTCTGCTCTGACCCTGGGTCAGAAGTGTGGATGTGTCTCTTCCCTCCCAAGCGGTGCACTTTAGAGTTCGCTGTGATTCAGTTGCACTGAGTGGTAGTTAAAACTTCAATTACGGGCAGCTTTGGAGTTGGACACGTCTCTGCTGCAAGTGTGGTAACCTCTGGCCGCCAGACAGGGAAGGCAGCCATGGTACAGTAACCTCTGAAATCACCCTGACCTGAATCACGCTGAAGCTGCGGCTCCAGCGATGTTTCTTCGGGACTGCCCTGTCCTGGAATGAGCAGTTCCTGGTACCTGCTTCTCCAGTGAAACTTGGGTTCAGAGTGGGGAATGCCTCTTCAAGCTGATGGAAATGCCTCTGGATGTGTGGCAGAAGGTTTTTCAGTCCTGTGGTGTAAGTCATACTGCATTTTTCGCCTGCAAGACTGAAAACTAGAGGGAGTCCTACTCGTGTCTAATACCAGGTCAGACCAGAAGCCCACCTACCCCAGGATGGTGATCGATGTGGATTTATCAAAACAGAATATGGCAAAAGGGGACCTAATAATGATGCTTTCCTAGTATAGTCTACCAGCAGTGTGCAGCTTCTGGAATCTCCTGAGCCAAAGAGTTTTTATATAAGTTCGGTATTGGACAATCCTCTTTCCTGAGCTTGTCCAGCAGCTTTTTTAACCTGTACAGACACTCGGCATGTTGTGGTGGTGAGTTTTGCAGTTTAACTACATGCTTTGTTGGAGGAGAGGTGAAAAAACAACCTTCTAAACCTGCCATTTGATGCTTCCACTTGATACCATTTAGGACCTGGAAATAGCAAGTAATCATTTAGTACTGACCTTCTCTATGCCTTTCAGGATTTTGTGGACCTCTGCTGTACCACCTCTGTGGCCTTCCTCACAGGTTGGAGTCCTGATCTGACTGTTGGTTATTATGCAGAAGCTGTTCCGTGCTTCTGATTACATTGTTCACCAAACGCTTGTTAGAGCTACAGTTTGCCTTGTTAACATCTATCACAGGCATATGCCAAAAGTACTTTATTTGCCTACATATTTATTGCTGTAAGACATATACTTGGACAGGCTTAAAGATTTCCAGGTGCTGCCAGGATTCTCCTCTTCAGCAGCTTTTTTGGGAAACTTTCTCAGTGTTGGCAGGTTACAGGCAGAAGATGCTGATCGGTGAGAGTGTTTGCGGGTCTGGCTCAGCTGCTGCTATCCCGATTGCTTGAGAAATGTTTGCTTAAAGGTTACTTTGCTCTCTGCCTTCCTCCCCAGATATACTACTGGTTTCTAAGAGCAGTGTCCTTGTATCCCTCCACTTATTTTTTTTTTCACCCCCTACAGATGGCACCCTGAAGCGCACCCTGCATATCTAAAACCTTAATGAATCCAACTTATCCAGAGACAAGGGGCATTTGTACTTGCTAGCTCTGGGGGTATTTTCTGGGGTATTTCACCCAAACCAAGTGATACTACCCAAAAAAAAGGTTTGCGTACTTTCCTCATCCAAATCCTAGACTGCTTGTATGGGATGATAACTAGGATTCACCCCTCTGTTTGGTTTTGGCAAGTGTCAGAGGAATTGGTTTGAGCTCCTTGAAGTAAAATGTTTATTGATGGAACTGTAATCTGTTTCCATCCCCTTTTTTTGATAGTCTGCCAACACACTTGTCCACCTGTAGGACTGCTCCATGTTGCTGGACTTGGAGATTTTAATTTTTGCAGCCGAAAGAATTTTGCTTCAGTACAAGCTAGTACTTCATACAGCTAGTATTTACTTATGTTAGATCAGTCCCAGGGTGCTTTACAAGTCAGTGCCTACAATGCTACTGAAATGCAGCTGCTTCTGAAGTGGAGAGTGAGAAAGGAGAGGTTTAGATCAGGTCATGCTAACCCCTTTCTTTCTCTGTGTAAAGTGCTGCGCATTCTTCAGTACTGACATAGCCTAAAAAGGAACCTTGGCTTTTAAAGCCCTACCTTAACCTGCCTACCAAATGATGCATGCTACTTGATTTGTGTTTAGCTGATGAAAAACTTTATTCCAACTTGCCAGAACTGTGAACTTAGTTGCAAGTAATATGAAGAGTGATGCTAGTGATTTCAAACCTTTTTGTTAAGAAAGCCTTTCACAGTGAGTACTCACCTTTATCTAGGTTACTTATTCCCTTCATTAAGCCTCTCAGGACTGATGAAATATAGTGGTCTTAGGAAATATACAAGTCCTGCTCATCATGTAGTACCAATTTATAATGATAATCTTTTAATGTTGCTGGGTATAAAACTATTCTAATACGCTGTTCAGCACTTACTGCTGTACTCTGTGGGCTCTGTGAATTATATAGTGTTTGGAAGTAGCTAGCATATGAGGCAGGGGCTGTCCTTTTAAACTATCAAGTTGTGGTTGTAGTTCTGACTGTTGAATTCAGAGCTCATCTTGTATTGCTCTGCTGCGGCTCTACGCATTTAGTATCCTAAATTTAAATTTAGTATCCTAAAGGCCGCGTGAGGACCATGGAATGGAACCTTAGCATGGCATATGCTTTGCAGGTGTCTCTCTGCTCTTGGGTGTCAGATCAGGAAAACCTAAAAGCTAGCATAAAATCATTGTGTATGTATAAGCAGTAGGACACGTATATGTTGCTTTAAGTAGAAGTATTTTATTAACTGCCTTTTTTCTTAGGGTACATATCCTAAATACTAAAGGTCTTAAGTATCTTAAAGGTACATCCTAAAGTGCTATGCCAAGAAGCTAATAAGGACTTTTCGTATTTGTCCCTCTGCCTTTCGAATGTTCAATTTTGACGGGATCAGTTCTCTAATCTGACTTGCTGTGCAGCTGATTTAGTTATGCTGGCACAAGGAAGCAGTGGAGAAGACAGAGCAGAGGAGGACAGGACTTCTGATTGCAGTGCAGATAGGACAGATTTTAAAAGCCCATGCAACCATCATTAAAAAGACTGGTGCTAAAACCATCAACACCATCATGTCTTTGCAAGGGCCAGAAGGAAAAGTGGAAGAACCAAGCCAAATGCTTTTTTGCTGGTTTATGTTTGCAGGTGCCTCAGATCAACCTTGGGTGAAACAGGAGGCATTGCTTCCTAGGATGGATCCTGGAATCCTTGCAGCAATGTTGCTGGGTTGATTAATTCTTGCACACAGAGCCTTATCCAAGCTCTGCTGCATAGGTGGGGGGTCATTAACAGGGTCTGCTGTGTCTGTCCTTGTATATAGGAACTGCATCTGCTGTATTGCTGGGCTTAGGGTCTTTTCCGTCTTAGAGTTGCAATGTTGAAAAAACAGCACAGCCGGTTTTAGGGGGTTTATTTTTGAAGATGCTTCCTTTTTAACTTGTATTCTTATCTGCATTCTGGCTTCCAGATTCATTGAAGGTAAGATTGAGCGTTCGTTCCATGCCTACTATCAGTTCATGGCTATCTTTGTTCTGTGATGCCTGTAACTTACTGACAGAGTGGCAGGCCTATGTTAATAGGGTCACTTTCCCCTACCATCCTTTTTGCTTTTCCCACTTGCCTCTGCCTTTCAGGTACATTGTTGTGTGCCTTCAAAGGTTGTATTTAACACCACTTGTATTTAACGCTTTCCCCACCACCACCACTTCAAGGCAAGTATTCTCCCAAGTATGTGACTACAAACGATGCAAAGGGGAAAATCTCAATGGAGATCTGTGCGTGATGTTTGTTATCTCTTTGAAGCTGCCTTTTTCTTAAGAGTCTTTTGATATTTAGATATTTCCTCCCAGCTTTCCCCTTTCTGATGTGTCTTTGCCTGGAAAACTAAAAAAAATCTGTAATGATGTTGTATTAGTGACTTAAGAATTGTTTCCTTGGCAACGTAAATGTGCATTTGACATCACAGGATGAAGAAGCAGTTTATAATCTACAGCAAAACCAGCCCAAGGAGAGGGTTTTGGTTTTGTTTTTCCTAATTTGTTCCCCCCCACTACCTCTAGCACTTTATTGCTGTTGATGTACTGTAACTCATCTCCTCTCCAGAGATGATGATACAAGAGTTTGTGAGGTTTTTCTGTCTTATCTCTAAAATGATCTGGGTGGTCGGTCCTCTTTCATTTTTTTTCTGTCTTTCGACAGTCACACCCTCACCAACTTTTGGTTTGGTCGCTGTAAGGGAAGCAAACCGTAGGCTTTCCCTGGCATGGGAATGAGCAGCTGGAGGAGGGGGAAGAGCTTCTGGAGAGGTGTTGACCCTCAGTGCAAGTGGTACATGCTGTTTGCATCCAGAGGTTTGAGAGTTTCAGCTGTGAAGATAGTCTTGTCTTCCCACCTTACCACACATTCTCTGTCTGCTCTCTTGATGCAAATCTCTTCATTGCATTAGCTGTGCAAAAATTCTGTTGCTTCTGTAAATCGGGTCTCCTTTAGCTGTTCTTTCTGCTTCCAAATTAATTTCCATCTTAACAGAGTATCTCTTAATTACACTTGATATTGTGTAAGGAGATCATGTTTCGTCATGTAAGATTGTGGTCCAGGTTTTCTTCTGGCTGAACCGGTACAAATCTGGTGCAACTTTGCAGCATCGTTTGTGGAAGAAGTCGATCTGTTTGGCCAGGAGCAGAGTATCAATCACTGCACAGAGGTGCCAGCTTAAAGAAAATAATCGTGAAGACTGATGTAGGTTTTATTAGCATGCCCAGACTTCTGTTATCATAGGATCATAGAATGGTTTGGGTTGGAAGGGACCTTAAAGATCATCTGGTTCCAACCCCCCTGCCACGGGGGTTATTTGATATGAAACTAAACATATGCTAAAGGCCAAGTAAGTACAATAACTGCAACAGCACATTTCCAAGAAAATTGTCTTGTTGCAAATGAATGTGGACTGTGAAGAGGCTTTATGGCATCTGCACACTTGATACAGGCTCTATCAGCAATTATCATCAGTTACAATAGTCTATTTGTTTTTAAATTTCTGAAGTTATTTTATTTTAACTGTTCAGGGGGGAGTAGCATGTAAAACAGGGTAGCATGCAGAAATCTAAAACTCCAGCCAAAAGACACCTCCTTTTTGTGTCTACGTGTTGCAGCTGTCTATCTCTTGGCAGCAGGCAGCCTGTGTAGAATGTGAGGTTTTAGCGCTGAAGCGTGGAAGAGTGAATTAAGGAGTTCTGAACTTAAAACATTCTTCTTTTCTAGGGAATTTCAGTTCTCGCCATTGCTTAATTATTTGGAAACTATTTGTAGGGTTGTTTTTTTTTCTTTCAGTTACTCCTTATTTTTGTGATAAGATACACTGAGACAGGTCGCTAACTCTTCAGTTTTCTCAGTTATTCTACAGTTTAGTAATCAGATGAATTTGAGTCAGTTGCACAGATACCCAGCTGGGAGGAAATACAAAAAAAGAGCATGGGTATATTTTTTTATGGGGAGGAGAGGAGGAAAGGGAAGATTTCAGTTTTTCACCATGAAATAGACTTTTGCATAAGCCAAATAAATAACATTTTGTTTTAGGGATGTCAGCACAGGACATGTTGCTTCTGCGTAAACTAGGGATAGCATCATAACACCTAGGGCATAGTTACATCTTTTAATCTCTCCTCGTTGCACCTGGAAAGGCGCAGGATTTTGCGAAACGAGCTGGCGTAGCAGCCTCTCTCCAATGACTTGACACTATGAGTGTTTGCATGTTGGAGTAAGTAGATGCACACTTTTGAACCATGCAGGCAAACTGACAAGGGAAAGATGTAATAACACAGTGTGAGGCTTTCCATCAAAACTTACCTTTTAAAAAAATACACGGTAGTGTCAGAGTGGAGGGTGGAAACTGCGTCCTTGGTGCTCCAGGAGACAGGGTTAGAGTGACGACCTCCACCTCCCTCGCAGACTAAATCCTTGCCTTTTGCCCAGGCTTTTCCTTATTCCAGCCTGGTCTGGGATGTGGTTTTCCTTTCAGCTGAGACGATTTGCACTGCCGTAGCCGTTGCACCCGTGCTGGGCAGGCGGGGAAAAGCCAGCACGGGCAGTTCCGTACCCCGGCCTCGCTGGCGAGGGCTGGGCTTCTCTGACTGAGGAAGGTACGCTTAAAGTCGCTCAGCTTTCGTGTGTGCGTGGACGAGGTCTGACTTATCCCTCCGTAAAAAAAGGCTAAACCTTTCCCCAAACACGAGCAAGTTTTAGTGTGCCACGGCCGTGTGGTGTTTGAGCAGGTTTAGGCTTTTTTTTTTTTTTTTTCTGGTTCTTAAGTTTAAGCCCTGGCTGCTGGGGAGGCTGGTATGGCAAAGGAGTGGAAAAGATGCCGGGGGAGAGGAAGAGGACAGGCTAACCTTGGCACCTGGGGCCTGGCTATTATGTTGCGCTTCCTCTGCGGGGCGGCGCGGTGCGCGGGGCCGGCCGGGGCGACCTTCTCACGGCAAATGGAGGAAGTGGCCGCTGGAGCAGAAGCAGATCGCTTCTGGATCTCCTCTCGCCTCTCGGGGGGGGGGATGGGGCAGGGTGGCGAAAGAGGGTTACACAAAGCACCGAAGGGAGGAGGCAAGGCGGGGAAGAAAATAAAAATAAATTTTAAAAAAGTATTTATTAAAAAAAACCAAACCAAAACAAAAATCATCCTCCTCTGTCCTATGTGCAAAGCTCGACAGAACTTTTTGGAAAAGGGAATGCTTGGGGGAGGCCAGGAGGGGCTGGGGAGCGGAGATCGTTTCCCTGCTGGCGGCTGGGAAGGTACCAGGGGAAGGAGCCGGGGCAGAAGGATGGAGGGGGGTGGCCGCTCCTCTCCCCCTGGTTGCTGACTAAACAGTTATGTCAGCTGGCAGTCGGCAAGGCCTGGGGATTTGCGATAGAGCTCCTGGAGGGTGGGGAGGGTGGCTGTGCGGGGGGACGGGAGGGGAAGGGCTGGGCCTGCGGCGGCTGCTCCTGCCTCTCCATCGCTGCTGGGACAGGGAGGCCCGGCCGTGCGTGGGGCGCTGGGCTGTGGCCTCACCCCGGGGAAGTTTTCGGGGTGATGCCCGGGCGAAGGGGACGGGCGTGCATCCCGCCGTCCCTTGTTTGTTGAAACGTGTCGGTGCTGGGCCTGGAACAGCAGCCCCATCCTGTGCAGGAAGAGCGTTCCCGTCCGACTGGTACCCGTGCCTCCCTCGCCCGCTGAGTCAGGGCCCTCCGCAGCCGGCGCCTCTTGCCAAAATAGTGGGAGCCTGTTGCTGGGGCGTGAGGAGCATGCTCCCCTCCCAACTTCGGGGGGGAGAGAGGGGGCAGCCCAAGGTGCCAGTTTGTCTCCCCCTGGCTGGATCTGGGGGTGAGGGTGCGAAGGGCAGAGGCGGTGGCAGCCGCGGGGCTCGGCCCAGGCGCTGCCTGCTGGCCTGCCACAGGTAGAAGCTGCCCCGGCTTGAGCACGGCCCGGCGCTGTTAGAAAGTAGACAGTGAATTCTGGCTGCCGTTCAAGTTTAATGTTTCCTTTCTTGGCCTTGAAGGCAGATGGAGCCCAGGGTAGCCCTTACACAGAGCAGGAGGTATTTATAATGATTCTTTCAGCTCGGTAATGTTCAAATCCTATTTTTCTGTTCTTCTTGTTTTGTTTTCCATAAATCGTGTGCTGTAAAGTTGGAACAGCCTTGGAACAGCTGTGACTTTTCACCCGCGTGCTTCCCTCCCCTCCACCCCCCATTAGGAGTGAGTGAAGGATGGGCTGCTTGTGAATCACCTCTATACCTATTTCACTTCTCCTGTCCCAGCAGTGAAAGACAGAGAAGGACCCTGTCCTGACAGGCAGAAAGGGTGTGTGTCTCAATTGTTTGAGGTCAAATGAGCTGGCTGAACACAATTAAAAAAAAAAAAAAAGCCCGCTTGATGTTCCTTCAGGTACAGCCTCCCGTGTCCGAAGCCATGTTTGTGGCTGTGCAAGGCCAGTTAATACGTTAACCTGCATCTTAATGAACATTAAGATAGATTTTTAGTGATGTTCATCTGACTCAACTGAGCTACCATGGTTGTAGTCGTGAGTGATCCTGTCTGGCCCACATGGACAAGTTTCCTGGAGGCTTTAGTTAGCAGGACAGCACTGGACAGTGTTTCTAATGGTCTAATCAAGATGATTTGCCTTCCACCCCCCACCCCCCAATGCTGAGTGCAGTGTGAAAGATGAGTGAAGGCTGTAGAAAAATGTTTATATTGTGATGTGGAAATCCATAGATCTCGCCCAGGAGTTGCTTTGTTGTACTTTTGTGCAGCTCTCATCACCTCAGTGCAGTTCTCAGCTGGGTGTGTTGTGCCTGCCACTCCTTCACAGCACACCTGGATGCTCTTTTATCCACGAGTCAAATGGCAGCCTTGATTTCCTAGGGCCTTACAATCCTTTGCCAAGCAGCCTTACCGATGAGCTGGGCAGGTGGACTTCTGTCAGTTTGTTCTCAAGGACGTAGGTGTCTGTTCACCAGTGTGGGAAGGTTATAAAGCCCTAACATATCTGAGTGACGCCTCAGCCTCTGGTCTGCTTTAAACGCTCCACTTGCGGCCAGCCACAAGAGCAAGCACCTTGTGAGAGGGTGTTAAAATTGATAAAACTCGAGTCCCTAAACATCTAGCTTTTTTTCCTGCTTGTTGTAGGTGAGAAGGCTTGTTTGGTGGTGATGGGGTTTTGAGCAGAGGAAAACGTCTCCAAGAGATAGGAGGCCACTCAGAAGTTACTGTTAAGCCAGATGTACATCATCTGTTTTTTTTTAAAGCAGTGAGATTGCTCATTGCTCTATGAAAATGGAATTATTTTGAAAGGAGAAGGGTATGTAACTGCTTGAGTTCTTAGACATAGGGTCTGAAATACTGAATAACCGCAATTCTCGCTAACTTCACAGGGAACGCTTCTGGAAACGGCTCTTGATGCATTGGGTACAAAGCACTACAAGTGCGGGTAAACAGTTCTTTAAAATATTTTGGCACACTGAGAAAACTTCAGTGAGTGCTACTTGGAAGCTGAACACTTGACTTTTTGTGGATAAGATCAGTTTAAATAGGTGCGTTTTTCTTCCTTCTGTGTGTATGAGAGAGGGGAACAGGAGGGCAAGTGAAAAAATCAGAGGAAAAGCCCTCACTGCTGACTTGGGAGACTTGTTTGACCTTCTGAGCCCCGTGCACTTGTCTGTGGTTTCCAGCCAAAGGCTCTCACTTTGAGAGTGCCTTGCTTCTTGTGCTGAACTATTTTTTGACGCACTGAATGAATGCAATATGTTAACACTCCTGTAAGTCCCAGAATTGCTTGGCTGCCCCTTGCCCTGCCTGCCTCACGCTGGCTGAAAAGGTACCATTGTTTGTTCTGCAAACAGTGGGTGATGGTTGTTTCCAAGGTGACTATGGTGCTGTTGCTGCCCTCTACTATGAGAAAGAAAGAAAAAAAAAAAAAAAGAAAAAAAAAGGCTTTCCACACCTGAGAGCATCCCACTGTCACCAGAGATGGTGGATGGTAGGAGGGAGGAAAGAGCTGTTTGTAACTCCCTGAGCTGGTTATTAGAATAAAGATGGAGAAAATGCCAGTAAGCTAAGAAGGGGCAATGCATACATTTGGTGTACGCTACAAAATTTCTTCCAAAGTGGTACACGGGTACAGCTATTCAAACACATATTTCTAAGGGTGTGTCTCTGATGAGAAGAAATTAAGGTGAATTTAAGGTTTCTCAAACATACTGATCAACTGTTTGTTGTAGTTTGAGTTTACAGTAGTAATATTCTGCATTTTCACCTAACCAAGAGAATGTTTTGGGGACTGCTCAAGCAAGGGTGTATGGACTGTCCCACAGGGAAAGCAAGAAGGGAACGAACATTCAGCAGTTCTGCTAGACTTGTAGGTTTTCAGATTGTTTTGGAAAACAGTTATTTAGGCATAAAATATGCATCCCCCAGAAAGAGGATCCAAGCAGTGAGTTCTTTCATTGCTTTTGTGTATTGTTGGAGGGCCTATGATACTCAGAACAGTGACTTATTTTGGAGTGTCTGAGTGGATGGACTAGAAGCATTTTTTCAGTCCTCTCTCTGCCCTGCCTGCCCATCTACTGATGCAGCTGTTTGGGGGGGGGGGGGATGGATGTGAGTTTAAAAAGAAAAACAAACCAACACTTTTTTTTTTTTTAACTGGTCATGGATGCTGCTAGCAGAACTTTGCCTCCCCCTGCATCAGGTTTAGTACAGTTCATGCGCAGGTTTCAGTAAACATTAACCACTTTTATCAGGGCTCGCAGCATGCTGAATGGTTAGCAAAGAGCATGTACTGAGAGAGACAGAGAAAATGAACAAGTCCAAGGTCAAAAGAATGGTAGGTTTTTCGTTATTAAAATAAGGAGTGGAGAAGGTTGACAACACTTTGTGGAAAAAGTAAGCCTGTGTGAAAAATGTGGCTCTTGTCCTTAGGCTTTCATCCAGATGAGAGTACGTGGGATACAAGGAGAATGCGCATCTCTAATTTTTCTTTGGCTTTAGTGAGATGACCAGAACACATCAGCCCTCCTTGTGCCCTTGCTGACTGACAGCATGAACTCCTCATGACTCAGATCAATCCAGAGCAGAGTACGATCTTCGCTCTTGCTTGTCGCATCTTTATGTGGGCCTGCTCCTCCCCAGCATCCAGAAAGCTCTCACTGACTTCAGCAGCACACAGCCAAGCGCAGGCAGCAAGAGGTCACAATTCTTCCCCCTGCTCCTTCCCTGCATGAAGCAATGATAGAAAGCCATCTTGGTTAGGAAGGGTGGTTAAGGAACTGTGGTTTAGCAGTTTGCCTCACATTTCTTTCTCTTGGGTGACTTGGATGTTTCTTTATTGCTTTTGAGGGGTGCAGTGCTGCTAATTTTGCTGCAAAATGGGTTACTGTAGTGATGAAAAAATAGTTGGTCAGCTTAGCAATGAAAATGAGGTAAATTAGTGAAATTACTTTAAGTTGAGGTGTTGAAAAAAAGCATTTTGAAAAGAGCATGTGACCTGGCCAAATGAAATTTCTTGAAGCATCTGATGCCAGAGTTCAAATTGTAAGTTATTTTTAATTGTGCAGATCAGCATATCCTGTCCCTCCTAGCTCTGTTCAAATACTACTTTGCAAAAGAAAGAAGCAGCGGCAGCATTCACCTGCATGTTTCCTAGAAAACAGCATCATTGAAAAGTTGTACCTCATTGGAAAAACACAGATTTACTTAAATGATACATCAAACACAGAAGAAATCCAAACCGTCTGTGGCTGATCTGACAGTAGTTTGAGAAACACTCTCTGCTGCATGCCCCTCAAATAAGAAACGTGTGCGCACAGTTAAAAATCTCATCTTTGTGGTGACACAGATGATTCAGTGCAGGAAACGAGAGGAATCTCATTCAGCAGTTAAGCATTTGTGGGGCGGGGGTGTGAGGAGGTCATGGTGCTCAACACCCGGTTAGAAACCTTCGGGCTCCTTTCTCTACTGCATTTTATACTGATGTAAATAAGGGCTGATACTTGAAGCGTCAGTGCGGGAGATAAATCCCATCCTGTTCGTTCCACCTGGGTCGCCTGGGTGATGAAAGAGAGACGAGAAGGGACTTTGTTGTTGGTTTTAAATTTTGACTACAGACATTAGCCATCCAACTCAAAGCTATCCCTTGTCATGGGATGTGCAAGTGTTCAGCTCTCATTTCCCACTGTAGTTGAGCTGTGGGGTAGCCAGGCCGGTGCATGGAGGAGGGCCACCACCAGGGCTGCAGTGGTAGCCCATGTTCTTCTTCCTGCTGTGGCTGCATGGTCCTGGGGGTGGCAGACGCAGAGGAGCTTTAGATGCAGGCTTGCAATTACAGTCTCTTGGAAGATGCCGCAGTTCATCTAAATATGAAATACGGACTGTGGTTTTGGTCTTAAATATTTGTGGGATTTTACCAAACCACTACAAACAAAGTAAACAGTAGCGAAAAGTGACACATTTCAGGCAGGATTTTTTTTTATTTATTTTTCTTTTGCAAGGTAATGTGGAGACTTGCATTCTGTGACTCAGTGTTCAAAGGACAGACATTGCTCAAATTGAGAACTTCTTTGTTCGTCTCTTATTCGCAAACTTCCCAAAGAGCTTTTTTTTAAAATTTTTTCAGGAGGCTGGGATGTAATTTTTTTTTAACTCTGTTGATGTTCTCCTACAGCTTTCCAGGTGTTTTTGCCTCCTCTAAAATTTAAAACAAAAACAAACAAACAAAACTTCCTTTCCTAATAAGTCGATTGTATGTTGCATTAGAAGCCTTTGTAAAGTCAATGGAGGGAAACAAAATCACATGTGCTACTTGAATTCTGAAATACATTCACTTAGTACTAAGGACAAGTTTAATGGGAGCATGTACAAAATATTAAGTGTGTGTAAACTTTTGCTTTGCCTGGAAACTGACCAGGGAATAAAGTACGAAGGATGATTTTTAGATGGCTTTGATGCTTCTGCAAAAGCATTTGCAGTTTTGTATTTGCTGTAGGTCTCCAACTGATAACCAGCACTAATGAAGTGGCTTTTCATACGGTTTTATTGAAATTATTAATGCAAATACAGTGCAAACTTTATTGCAATAGCAATCATTTACAGTGCACAGCTGGTAAACAAAAACATTACCATTCATTCTCCAGCACCTCAGTAGCTTCTGCTGGGTTCTCGCTGCTGTAGCTGGCCGTGTGTGATTCCAGCATTTATTCCTTGCCTCCAGCAGACGCACAGATTTTGCCTGCTCCTAGCACTGAGGTGCAGGAAGGGCTCACTCTTGAAGAACAACTTGTCCTGTTTTGCCTTTTTTTCTTTTTAACCACTGTGGAAAAATACTTGTACTGTCAGTCTGTGAGACTGAGTCCCATTCCCCTCTGAAATCGTTTCATAAAAGGTTCTCAGAGGACTGTTACATGCACAGTGGGCAGGAAGAATTCCATGTGTCCACTTTTTAGATACCCTTGCAAAGGCTTCAATGCGAGAGTACTCTCTTAAATCTCTAACATACAAATCTACATATAAGACGGTAAAGGGACTCATTCTGTTAACCACTACACAAAATTTCTATCTCCTTCAGCTGGACTCCCCCTGGCTGGGGAAGAGAGTCTTCTCCCAAACTATTGTGGTCAGGTTTGGCTTGGTGGAAGATTTTTGTTGACTGAGATGCGAGAAACATGTGCGCTGCGTGAGAGCCAGGAGGGCACAGGGTGGATGCCCCAACCACAGCTTTGGGACAGTCAGGAGTGGCTGGGGAGACCTGTTTTTATTTCCTATGGAAGTGCAGGTGGGCCTCAATTCATTTTTCCTCTTGTGGAAACACTCACTGGCTCTCTCACTGAACTTCAATTACAGGATGTGATTTGGGGGGATTTTGTTTAATTCCTGAGCTCAGTAGGATGGAGCAGGCGACAGGTATTCATTAATAAGCCGTGCTGCTTAGCTGCCATTTAGGAGCACTTTTGCATCGCCTCGCGTGGGCGTTTTGTGTATCTTAGGAGCAAGCAGGCTTCAGCTTCAGCGATGCAGATGCAGGTGTGTTTGGGGCAGGCAGCAGTGCCTGGTATTTCTGCTTCGGGAGCCAGAGCTCCCCGGGCCAAGGGCAGAGCGCACGGCTTGCTCCCATCCCGCGGCAGGACCTGGGTGTCCATAGCCCCTGGCTCCGCAGCACAGGGAGTTGACCAGATGAACCATCCAGATGGGCTACACGTGGGCTGGTGGCTGTGATCTGAGCATCCCTGGTGCGAGGTGGCAGGAGGCCTGGAGAGGTGGCCTGGTGCTCGCCGAAGTCACTGCTCTGCCCGGCTTAAAAGCCTGGATTGTTTCACTCCTCGTGTAGGGTCTTACATTCAAAGCACTAATGACTTCCTCGTTGGGGACCCAGACTCTTTAAATTTTTATTAAAGGGATTGTCTGTGCTGACATTTAGCTAGCACCAGATGTTGGCTTTTAGTTACCAGTGTGGAGGTGGCATAGCTAATAAAGGCAAGGGTAAGAAACTTGTGAGAAACTGCCTGTCAGATGCAGCTTTGTGTACTGCAGCCTGCGTGATGTCTGTCGCTTCTTCATGGGCCAGTGTTCTACAAGAAAGCTTTATCTCTCCTCCTTCTCCTTTTTCTCCTATACTCTTGACTGGCCAAGTGTTTTCCCGGCGCATGTCTTTTTCAGGTGGCCTTGCTCTTTTGTTAGGGGCTAACTAACACAAGGAGAGTGCACATGTAACTCAATGGCCGATCTGGGGTGTGGGGTGTTTTGCATTATATTTTGGTATTTCTTCTGTACATAACTTTCCTGTAGATCGTACTTCTCCCCCTCAACCTCTTTTCGCCATACCCTCCCTCAGAAAATGTCAGCAAGCGATTGTTTCCTTTGCAGAGCTGCGAGCCCCTAGACAGAGGCTTTCCCAGTTTTATGAATGCACCATTTGTTGCTGAGGGCACAACTGTTCGATATAACTGGCTGCATCCCACTCTGCTTGGGACCAGCATGCACTACAGCCAGGCTGTGCATAAACCAGATTTTTGTATTAAATGGCACCATTTTGTCCGCAGCAGCAGTCTGTCTGTCTTTTGTGTGTGCGCGCGTGTGAGACTTGCAGTTTTCAGATGCAAAATATATAAAGAACAGCAGTTTTGCAGAAATCCATGTTATTCAGTGAGCGTACCATGCTATTTTAAGGTTTATTTTTCTTAGGGAGTTCCTGATGAGTGATATTTCTTCATTATTTTGTGTAGGCGGACTGAGGCAAAAGCACATTTTAAAATATTTTATGAAATGGATGCATGGTATAACATTACAAATGTAGCCGTTTTATTGGGGACATACTCAATTATAACTTCACTGAAAATACACGTAGTACTTTGAAAGTGTATGTGCTCGTTTATGTTTTATTGTATGTCATCAACCCTCTGTATTACCCCCCCCCCCCCCCCGCCTTTTTTCTTGTTGAGTGCTGCAAGGCTGGAGACCGTATAGATGTAACCACTTAAAGATGCTCTGAGCTTTACATTCTTAACTATGTCTAGGAAATGTCATCTGATGTCGAACCTAGCACTCACCGCCTGCCCCGCTTACCCCCCCTTCCTAAGGTCAGCACAATTCACTGGTTTTTGGCTGAAACGGAGCGTGCGGCTCCTCTCCTAGTTGAGATGCAGTCTTTAATATTTCCCAGCGTGGGTTTCTACAGCGCACGCACACATCTGTGGCGCTTGGTTTACACTTAAAATAATGCAAGACGGGCCTTCTGGAGGCCTGGGGGGGTGCGTGAGGAGGAGGTGGAGGCGCAGCTGGAGGTTCGTGGGTACCACACTGTTTGCATGCCGTTTCTCTGTCGTTTCCCCTCGGTTGGGCCAGCGCAGGCTGTAAAAGAGGGAGGTCGCATGGGGCTCTGGTCCCAGCAGCTGAATCACAGCTTAGGCTTTTAGTCCAGGCTGCCTGTCTCATTTGTCTCAACGCCAGGAGTTTCTTCTCGGAAGCGCAGTGGGCTCTTTCCCCTATCTCTCCTCTCTCATACCTGTTGAGTCCCACCCTGCCCCCAGCAAATAAGAACACCTCCAAAGCAACCTCACCAGCTTAGAAATCACCCACTTGTGCTTCAGTAAAAATACTTTCCATGCTCCATCATCATTGTGTTTAAGAAATGGGGAAAACTGGAAACACCTCTAATTTTCACTTCTTAAAGAAGGCGGTACTGAGTGGAGAAGATGAGGATTCCCCCACCTCACCCTTCTTTGGGAACCTAAACGAGTCTAAGCATCGGATAGGCTTGCCTGAAACATAATGATCCATCCACCAAAAAGAAATAATAAAAAAAATACAATTTTGCAGTCTTTCTGTGGAGGTTTCCACACATCCCCCCCCCCCATGTTCCTTCATATATTCACTGCCCACATAATGTTACCCGCGGGATGAGGGTGGGAGGGGGAAGCTTGTTCTCTTTCATGTGACTGCAGCACAGTTAATAATTGTACCAGACTTCAGGCGCTCGCGTGACCAAAGGGATTGATCGGATTCGTAGCCGGACAGACAGAAGTTTTTCAGGCACATCTTCGTGCCTCGGCATCCAGCAGATTCGGAGAAGGAGCCAGATCTGCGTTCTCTGTGATTGCTCATTTGTTATGAGCTGGCTAGCATATAGCGCACAGAGACAAAGGCTGCCCTGGCCTGAAAAGCCCCTAAAGAAAAGCAGTATAGTAAATACATCTGTAAAACGGTGTTCAAGTTACAGGCTGCATGCCTCTCATGCACTCTCGCTCGCTCGCTCCATCTTCCCCCCCCTTGCTGCCTTAAAAAAGGGATGGCAAAATAGTTAGATAAAATGCATCAAGTGCTAAACCGTTGATGTGATTTTTTAAAAAAAGAGGAGTCTTCTCTCAAGCATATGTTTCCAACACTTTAATCTTTTATGGACTGCATACTTGCTGTGGGAGTGGAAGGGGATGTTGCAGGCTTACTTTCAGTGTACTTAGAAATCTTTCCCACAACATGAAAACTCCCCAGAAAACATGTGAAACAACGGCCTGGAAACCAGGAAGTTTCTGATGCCTAGCACTTACTGCTCTGAGGGATTTGCTGTGCTCTGGAGGTCACGTAATAATCTTTCTTTTTTGTTGGCTTCTCTAAGTCTATTTTACTCACGACAGAGGGGTGTGTGTGTGTGTTGCTGAGTTTTAGGGGTCCCTGTTTCTGTACCATGTTTTTGCTTCTGGTTCTTTTGTTACTGCACTCCCATGATTAATACATCTGCTACTTAAAATGGCTACTGAACCACCACTAAGTTCTTGCCACTGGTTACCAACTGCTTAACCTCTGTCAGAAACCACTGAGCACAGCTTTGAGTTGATGCTTTTGTTGCTTAGCAGGTATATTTCTGATCTTCGGGCTGTCCATTAACCCTGTGAATACTGTACACAATGAAGACATAAATCTGCTGCGGTGATGAAGGTACGTCCTGATGCTGTGATCACTGCTACTGCCCCTGCACTGCACGCTGGTTAGGTTTGTGTGGTGTGCAGTCTTCTGGGGGTGAGGTTTTGAGGGGGGGGTATTTTGCTTTGTTTCCCCACCCCTTTACCGCTTTGCATAGTTTTGGGGGCTTTTTGAGGAGCTGCAGAAGTTGCTAACATAGAAAGGCAGTGACAGAGTTGGGAAGTGTGGCACTTGAGGGCTGGTGGTCCTGGCAAGTCGGTAAGGAAGATCCAGTTCCCTGCAGTAAAGAAACTGCACATCCAGTTTCAGTCTGTGATGGACTCGGCATTTTGTTTTCTGGCGTCTCCTCTTCGTGTGCCTATGTTTGTGCTGGAGTGCGGTGGAGCGTGAAAGAAGTTGGAGGAGAGAAGGGGCTGCAGCTTGGGTCTGGTTGCCAAAAAAAGCCCACACCATCCCTCCTCCCCCCCACCCCCCCAAAAAAAAAAAAAAAACTCGACCAAAAGGAGGGTTAACCAGAACATACCACAGAACAGGTTAGACAGGACGCTGAAGCCAGATACGAACCTTCTCCCGTGCTTTAAGGCATCTTCAGTACACCCTCCTCCCTCAACCCTTCAGGATTTCTCTCCCCCCCCCGCCCCGGCCCCTCTCCTCCCCGTTATGAAATAGTCCTGTGCCGACTGGGTTTGAACGTGGGGCGGGCGGATGGGTTGCAGCGCCCGCTCGCCTGCTGCCAGCTGTTTCTTAAGAAATCAGAGGGTGCACTTGTCCGTGCCCGTCATCCCGTGGCAGAGGCAGCGCTCTGCCCGGCATGCGGCTGCCTGCGTGTGTGCCTTCCTGCCCTCCGCCGCCGGCTTGCCCTGCGAACGGACCCGGCCGAAAAAGTAGCCGGGGAGGAAGAGCAGCAAAAAGGAGACAGGGAATGCTGGCGGGTGGAGCTTGGAGGGCTGATCCTCCACGCAGTTAATCATTACTTGCAGCATAACCTGTTCCTGTTTTCTAGAGGTTTCACTGGCACCCGCAGCCCAGAAGCACATGAGGAATATATGACAAACCCCTTTCCCAGCAAAGACGGTTTGCTTTGCAGCAGCAAGCCCAGCGTCTAATAGAAGACATCATTTCTTCTGTAACATGTTTATGGCTAATCGTTCAGTAAACATACCATATATAGTCCGGTTCATGCTCGCTATAACACCCTGCTGCAAGGCGACTTTGCTAGTACCACACAGATTCCTTAGCTCCTGGTAACCGGCTGACAAATAGGAAGTTGCCGTATGTAACGTAAATATTCCACACAACTGAGGGTTTTTACACTCCTGCTCATAGTGCATAAAGCACGTGTTTCTGATCATGAGAGTCTTAAGTCTAGCACTTTGGAAAATGAAGAAGATTATGCAAAACAAGGTGTCTTACCAAAGGATGGACCAGGTCCCACATGTGCATTTTTGTTGCAGATGAAAGATGCCAGTCTTTCCATAAACATCAGATGAAGCTCATATTTATGAATCAGTGTTTTGGGGACTTCTAAAATTTCTTTTAATCTCCTCTCTCCACTTAAAAAGCCTGTTGCCTCCTAGGTGATGGGTTGTAAGCTAGATCTTGACTTACTGAGAACTTTCTCTTCATTCTAGCATCTCCCCTTCCTCTTTCAGTGTGCCCTCTTTTTGTTTACCCTGTGCTAGCAGTGTACTGAGCACAGCAGAGGACATGAAGGGCAGCACTGTGGCTGGATTCACAGCTTTCTTAATCAGCTGTTACATATGGTTTGCCTTGAGCTTTTTTTTTCCTTTTTCTTTTTTAACATTGTGAATTGCTTCAATAACATTCTGACTCTTTCTGTGCTAGCAGAAGTGGTTCAGGAAAAAGGAGATGAAGCCTGCCTACTTAGACTCTGGTGGGGTATTTTATTTTTGCCTTTTTGTGCCTTCTGCTTCTTGCCTCGTTCCATGATGTGTGAGAAGACAGCGCAGTGCTGTGGACCCCAGATAACCTTGCACAGAGCTTTCTGTCTGCTTGGTTATGGCTGTTACCACCTGGGTGCAGCAGTTTAGCGACTGGTGATGTCTCCTGTACGACTGAGGTGGTTGCCTAATCAGATAGGGTGCTGGTTAGATGCAGATCCATACAGGTAGATTTTCCTCCAGTGACTTTCTCCTTATTTAGGCAACACCTCCAGAAGGGGAGACTTTGCAGGGAGGAACATTTGGGTGTTACATAAATGGATGGGGCATGCATTTCTCCGACTTGTGTCTCATTGGCCTCGTCAGAGTGAATTATGTCTGACTGCTTGGCAGTTAATTGGACCATCCTTCCCATTTCCTAAGCTGATAAGCCCCTCACTGTCTGCCTCAATCAGGATTCTTTGTTTGAGAAGTTACTAATGCTGCAGAAGAACAGAAGAACTTCTTTCCTATGTACCGTGACCAAGTGAGGTGTTCTGATCGATCAGTCTATGAAGATTTCACTATATTTCTTCAGCAAAATCCTTTCACAAGACTTACTAGTAACATCAGTAGCAGTTGACAGTCACGGAAAAGTAGGTAAAGCCGGTGTATTTAATACATACCTTGTCCCTTTTAGAAAGAATTGCATTCGTGTTTAAGTTATCCTGTGAGCAGCTTTATTCTGGCAGATCCCAGTAGCCGTGCAGAGTACCACGGGTGTCTGTAGTTGTCTGTCCATCAGGATTGGGTCTCAGAAATGTCTCCCTTTTACCACAAAGCCTTCAGACTGGGACTGTCTTTCCTGATGTGTCTGGACGGTGCCAAGGTTAAGGTGGGTGTTGCCAGAAGGTGAGTAACAAATGATGATTAATCGTCTCTGTGCTATGGATGAGTTTTTATGAAAAAGCACTTGGCTAAAAGCAGTGCTTCAACAAGCTCATCAAAATTAACCATGCAGGAGACAGTAGCTTAGCATCCCAAAGGCCTGATTCTTCCATCTCTTGGTTGGTTTTGTTTCGACTTCTGTGAATTTGCTACATCTGATTGATGGAGAAGCATGGGTCCCTTTGCCTCCAATGTTAAATGATATCAGTATTACAGATTGCAAATGGGCTGCGTGGTACAGAACCAGTGGTAGAAGCACTAAAAGTAAACATCCTTTTGTTAGATTGCTCAGTAATCTTTTTAAATGCAAAGGTGTGGTTATGAACCTTGCAGGTATTCATCCTCATGTTTGTACCATTAAGTCTATGATACAAATGCATAGGAAAGGTGCAAAGATACCAATTCCTGTGTTCATTGTATCTTGAAGTTGAAAAGTAATTTTATTCTGCTGGAGAATGCTTGGCCTTTGCTGTCAAAACTGTAAATAAATAGAAGTAGAAAACCTAGTGCCATAGTGATTTTTAGAATAATTTCCATTCTGAGTTTACATAGTGATTTGAGCAACTCATTGTCTCTGATCATACATGTATTTCTAAAACCTTTTGAAAAATAGGATTTGTCACAGAAATCTTCTTTCTCCTCCCATTCTTCAGCTATTTCTGGCAGCTTTCAGGGCCCTAAGCACACAAAACAAGTACTGGGGGATTTGCTCCATGCACAAAAATTGGAAGGACTGGGCTTTTTTGTTCTTAAAAAGCTTTCCAAAATGGGTTTTCCCATTTTGAGCTACGCACAGAGGATGTAAAGTACACAGATAAAACAGATGCGTGTTGCATTATGGGCCTACATTTGTAGGTATGCTCCGGCCTCAAGAAGTGACCACTGGTTTATTTTTCGTTGTACCTCCAAGTTGGTGTTGTTGAGCCCTAGGATGTCTGTGACGTTGCCAGGGGATGAGGAGGGGACACAGACGCTGTTGGGTCCAAGCAGCAGTTAGTGGTGGTCGGCCGTTATTTGTTCGTTGTGTTTGAGAGACGTAGGAACTCGGGTAAGCCAACACAGGGCCTGGTCCGTTGGGCAGGATCTGGTGGAGAGACTAAGGGAGGCAACCACCAACAGTGGCTGGATCTCCATCCCTTCCTCCCAAGGACTTGTCGGCAGTCATCAGACCCCAGCCAGACAGTCAATGACCTCCCGTACTGTCACTTGTTTTATTAGCTTTTTTATTGCTTGACATTGAAGGTGATGGGCAGAGAATTTGGATTTGGATTTTAAAGTTTCTGGAAGCGTGTTCTTGCTCTGTATCTTGTCTGAACCTTACCCAAGCCCATTCAAGACCAGCCAGCAGCCACTGATTCAAAGGCCTTGCCATCTACCATGGGATCTCTGAGCTTCAGTCTTCCTGAGTGGAGGTGATGAGGAAGGAGGGGGAGGAGGCATCTGTGTCTTAAAAAAGAGTTGAAAAGGTAAAACTGGAAAACAAGCAACTACTCACTATGAAGTTGTTGGAAAGAAAGATGCTGCATATGTAGTAATTAATGTGAATCGCAGTCTGCGTGCATGGTAGCACACTTATGTGGCTTATGGGAGAGCAAATTGGTAGGATGCAGTGGAGTCTTAACAGCTGTGAATGGAGAGAAAGCAGGAGGCAGCCTGGCTTCCCTGGAAGAGCTCGGGGAACATCAGGGATGGATAAGTTTAGGAAGTGCAGCTTGGGCAACTTGAAAATGAATTAACTGCTGGGCCTGTAGTGATCTGTGCGTTCATGTATGTATAGGACCTTAAGCACAGAAGGTTTAGGGTGAGTCTGGAAAGGGTCCATGTTTAAGGAATGTAGTTCTTCTGGCTTCTGAGATAGCTTTTTGTGTAGACAGCATGGAAAATGATTACAAAAACAAGTATTGCAAGACACTTAATGGGATGGGAAACTGGCAGTGCTAAGGCTGTGGCTCTTGGACTTGAGTGATTGTGAGAGAATTGCAGTTTTTTTCTGCTTTCTTTTTCCAGGCAAAAATTTTCTGACTCGTGAACAGTCATGAGTGGAGTTTATCCTATCGGCTTGAAGTCAGCAACCCCCAAAATCCATTTAAAATCTCTCTTGACTTTTGGGATGAGGGGCTGTGGCAGCAACTGGACTTGAGGAAAAAAATACACTTTTAGTGTTTGCTGCCAGTTCCACCAGTGTAGTCTGAGACTTCATCTGCTGAGATGTCAAACCATCTGCTTTCACCGTTTTGGAGTGGGGGTGACTGGGACTGACCAGACCAGTTTTTAGGGAGCTTAGTCAGCTTTCCTAATTTCAGGGACAGGAATGGAGAGGGGATGTCAGTTAAGTTCCTCTGCGTGAAAGAAGCTGGGCTTCCAGGCAGATTTTCAATTGGAGATCACCAGGCAGCTTTATTACAGGCCCCATCTTCTCTTGCATGCAGCTCTACCAAGCTTTAACCATTTGTGCTGAAACACTACATGTCAGGTGTTTAGCTCCAGGAGACGTTTGTTTTGATTGAAAGAAAAATAAGTAATGAAACAAAAATATTCTTCAGCCATTTTTAAGAATGCAGCTAAGGGAAAAGTAACTCTAGGTTTTGAATTCTCTTTCATGTCTGCTTTTTTATTATTGGAAAGAAGAAAAAAAGGCAACAAACCTAGAATCTCTAAAAAAAAAAAGGTGGAAGAAAGTCTGACCTGTTCTTCTAGTCCTCAAAGCTGTAATGCAGGGGCATTGAGATTTGGGAAGGGCGAAGCAGGTGGGAGATTGCAATTACAGCTATTGATTGAATAAGTTGGCTATTGATTATCGTAGCTGATTATCATGGGCAATGGTGATTTCCCCAGAGTGTTCTGTTCTTACTGTCTGTTGCAATCCGGATGGTAAAAAGGACTCTGCAGGACCCAGTGAAAGCCAAGCATCCTCGTGTCCCTCTTACTCTAGACCAGTCTAAGTCAGTTCAGCTCTGTGAGTACTGAAGTTGGCAACCGAGCCCCACATTTTCAGTTAGCAATTTAGCAGTCTTGTATGCCTCTGTATTTGTCTGCTTTTTCACATGGAAAAAACACGTGGGGAGTGTGTGACCATTTCTCTTGCAGTGTAATGAAGACATATAGGTATCGACTTTCTGGTTTAGGGGTTTGTTGGTGCAAGATGAAAACATTGTTCTCGTGATCGTGCTTTACTTTGTAGGCACTTCTGTTCCATATGGAGTAAGGGTGGCTTGAAAGTTGTCTGACAAGATTTGCACGCCTTGCCAAACATCGCTGGTCTGCTAAATAAAAACAAAGGCCCAGAAGTTGGTAATACCTGTGCATGTGATGTAAACAAACTTCCTGACGCAGCCCTCCCTTGCACACCACGGCTGTCACTGGGACCTTTGTAGCTTATGTTGAAGCTGATGGGTCTCTTCCATAGAATGGGCCTATTAGTATCAATTCATTAGCAAGACTGAGGCCCTGATTTGTAATGAGCGCTTAAGTGTAATTTGCAGTAGCCTGCTGACTATATCTTAGTAAACTGCTGTGGCTGCAGGAGGGAAACAGATTGAGGTTAGAGTAATATTTACCTTCATTTCCAGTCAGGAGGACTATCTAGAGCAAAAAGGAATGTGCCACACCTAGAATCTCCGGAGTTGGCTTTTCTGGGAACTTTGGCCACAGAGAATGAGATACCCCCAATGCTGTATATGCAGGGTGAAGGTGGCTGCTATCTTTAAAAATATGCATATGAAAAGGGAACTGGAAGTTACTGCAAAGATGCATTTGCAGGTATCATAGCAAGGAAATTTTTAGAAAACAGACCTGAAAGGTTTTACAATAGTGAGTATCTAAGGATACTCCCCGACATTTCTCATTTGCTTTGCTGAAGTGTTAAAAGAACCCCTGGTTTCTGTAGTTATGGCTAGCAATTAATAAATTACTGTAGGACTTGGCTTATATACAGTGTGTATTCATAATATGTATTTTAATGTGCACTTAAAATATCCTTTTTTGCTTGATTATGGAAGGGGAGACCGTGGAAAGAGTGTTTTAAGTTTTTTGACAAGACACTTTATTGAAATAATTTATTCACGTTAAGCACCCTGGAGCAATATTGAATAGCTCTGATTTCCTCTGTTTTGAGAAACTCCTCTGAATGAAAGAAAAATCCCCCTTTTTGCTTGTTTTCCAAGAAAGAAAAAAATGAATTTCAAAATGGGTTAAGCAGTTTAGTGATTCGTATTCCATTTCTTGCAACCTTCTCCCTCCCCCCTGAGCCCAACCACTCTTCCCCTCTGCTCTTGCCCACAGGATTACCATGCAACTAATTTTAGAGGTGGGTTTACATGTTTGTTTTATAAAATGCTGCGGTCTTCATCTCTGGAAATCCACCAGGTGGAAGCAGATGTGTAGAATATCTGTCCCTGTATTTGTACATCTGAGTTTGAGCAGAGGGGGTTTCTAAGAAGGCAGTGTACGTGGTGCAAAGGCAAGGGAACCCTCAGCAGTGTAATACCATCAGTAAAGCAAAAATTTGCAGTTAACCACTAGCTGGATTCGTTGGTGGTTTTTGTTCATGTGGTGGGCCGGGTGACATTGTATTAGCCAATTCTTCTGATGAATGGTTAGAGATCAGTTGTCTGGCTGTTCTGAATTACCGTAGGGAGAAGGCTATGGGGAGGAGATGGGGAGAATAAGATAGGAAGTGGTTTCTTAGAGATGGGTGCTCTTCTTGTGCTAACAGAAGTTTTGGTCTTTTTGGCTGGAGCGTGCTTTTCTGACCTGCGGGAGCTCGTTCATAGCTTACTGGTGTCTTCTTCCCCTCCGCCTGCCATCCTGGTAACCACCTGGAATCCCTGTACCGCTCTGCTCCTGCAAAAAATGACGTCCTTGAAGCGTGTGGGGATATCCCTTATATTCAGCCCTCATGAAGATTTTGCTTTTAGTGCATCTTTGTCTGGAAATATGCTAAAAGTCCTGAAATGTTTATTTTGTTTGGTTGAGGGATGGGTGGGAGGGCAGGGGGGAGTCCACGTGGTGTCGAACAGGAAGCTTGAGGTAGCTCTGGGTGATCTCCTGAGAGCATCCCTCCGGCCTGCAAACGCTAATGGGCTCCTAGAGGCAGTCGTTTGGAAAGGGGCTGTGCTATCCGGATTTATACTGCCTGCTACTTTTTGTGTAACAGAAACACTTTGGCTGTGTACTGCTGCAGGTTTTTGTGCTGTCCTACAGTTCTTCTTGTTGTTTCTCGCTGACCTGTTGCACTAAAATTCATGTCGCTGCCTGACAAACTCTGCTTCTAATAACTGAAATTTCACTCATAGGGCAAAGCCTGGACAGTAAGATGTATTGAATGTATATTGATTTAAATAATTTCTTTACTGACTTGTTCTCTTTGAGCTTCACTTAGTTCTTGAGCGTGTTACAGAAGCAATCAAATTGCCTAAAAGTGAAGTACTCCTTCTCAGCTGTCCCAGTGAAGATACTTGCTTTTTAAGTCCTGAGTTGCAAAACTTAGTCCTCTACTTGTGCTCAGTGCATGTTAGGACAAAAATAAAATGGAGGAAGAGCTGAAAGAAACCGTTTGCATCACTTGGGGCCCACTGGGAGCTGAGGGTCAGGATCACTGAGAATTAATCAGTTCACTAGAGAATATGATAATACAAGGAAATGATGGTATTGCAATAAGGTTTTCTTTCTTTTTTTTTTTTTTTATTAGTAGCAGAAACTTTAAAAATAAAAAGAGACTGAGAGAAAGCCTGGGAGCAGAAGTGGCCTGAAAGGGAAACGACCAAGACCAGCTTAGAAATGCAGAGAATGTTCAGGGGTGCTGCTTCGCTGCATCTTTGTGTGAAACTCGTTTCTGTCTTGCGGAGGTGGGGGAGAGAGAAAGAGGTCACAACCCTGTGAAATGTGACTTCCTAATACTGTTTCGAATAAAGCAAAATAGTTCTGGGCCTTCTGCTTTCCTTGTGGATTGAGGATTTTAAGCAGGGAGCGCCGGGCCTGCGGAAAAGCGACTGTAATCACAGATCTGAAAGCGGTATGCGGCCTTTTGTGCCATTTTTAACAAACCAAAACGTCGCAGAGATCTGCCCAGGCAAACGTTTGGTCCTGCTGTGCCCCAGTGCAATAATTATAATGCTGAAACAGCTGATGGGTCACGTCTCCAGCCCTGCGCAGTGTTGTGACTTGCTACCTACATTCCATGTTTAGCTTTGAGCGATCAGATGGTGCAAGCAACGTGAGCTAGCAGCGCCCGAGGACATGCAGCCAGGCAACACGGCCTTTCCCTCCCTCCGCAGCTTTGGTTTCTTTTCTCCATTTCTGTTCCCATCCCGTCCCCTTAAGGTGATGCATTTTACAATACCTACTGCTCTCTGGAGGGGGTCAGGTGCCAAGTGCGGGGGCATGTGTGCCATTCCCACTGTGCTGTATTTCAAGTCCAAGGGCCCAAGGTTTGTAAATATTGTTTCTAAAGTACCTGAGGACTCCAGGTGAGCTGCTTGCCCTACTTACCGGGGACTCTGGAGTGGTGGCTGGTACACGTGGTGGCACATGGTGGCAGACGGTTTCAGCATTGTTACTGATGTGACTTAATGAAGCATGAGTTGTATTGGAGGGGGTAAATTTTGTCTCTGTGTGTGGGGAAAGGGTAATTTACAAATGTTTACAAACAAACGAAAAAGTTGAAACTGATGCTTAATTTGGCTGCATAAAGGCTGAGGGAGGTGTGGAGGGAGGGAGGTATTTTGAACCTGTGTTTGTTTTGTGCTTAGCACTGTGCAAAAGGTACACTCAGTCCTTGATCTAGGAAGAACTGGATAGGGAAGCAGAAAACTACTAACTCATTGCTTGCGACTGCTCTTGCCCTCTTGCTTCCCTCTTCCAGGGATGCCATGGGAGAGGTGCGGTGCAGACATTTTAATTGTGGTAGTTTATTCTATGCTGAACTTGTTTTCACTGGATTTAATTGGAGATGTGAACTTCAGGCAGACTTTTAAATGCTAGGAGGTTTTTTAATGGCAGAGGGATTGCAAGCGAGCTCTGAGCTGGAGAAAAGGGAGCGGGAGGTGGGAGTCTGGAGATGGAGTGGGCTGTGGGTTCGTTCCACTACATCTTTTCATCTTTTCCCGGTACTGCAGCACCACGGGAGTAGAGTTACCGACAACATTCTTGCTCAGGTCTCTCATCCCTCACTCAAATAGAGGGTGTAATTTGACGATGCCTCAGCTCCCCTGTGTGAAGGCTGTTGATGAAACTATATGTGTGTACATTTTTAAGTGAAAAACAGAAAAAAGCCCCAAAAGAACACAAATCCCAAACCAGACCAATTCCATGATCCCGGATCACTGTGTGGTTGTTCAAACTGGCACGAGGCCGGAGGGAGAACGTGTGGCTAGAGCTGCGGGGTGAAGTGAGGACTGGCAGTCTGTCCTTCTGAATGACAGCCATGGCTTACATCAGGTTAAATCAGTCTGTACACTGCAGGCTGAGGCGAAGCAGAATGGATTAAAAACAGGTTTTCACTTCCAGCCTTGAGTTTCCTTGCAACTGCATTTCTCTGTCAGCCTGTGGGGGGTACATGTATTCCTGTATCTTAGCTGCTGTAGAATACGAGAGATATCTTTTTACAGGACAGTTCTCACAAACTTCAGTATTCACTGAAGTTTTCTGGATTTGAGCTGCTGTGTCCACAACTTTCACAAATAGATTTTGAATCTGGATTTTTATCTCCTTCTCCTCCTCCTCCGTCCGTATCAGCTGTTATCGGCTGCAAACAGGTTAACAGTGGGGCCTGCTGGGCTGCTTAATGGGTGGCCGCCTGGCGCTGCCTTTGGGCTGATGCAGATCATTCCTATTGGCCAAGGTTATCTCCCTGCTGACCTTGTAGCCAGAACTCAGCCTCTCGGTGGCATGGTAATTGCGAGGAGGAGGGCTTCTGAAAGAATTCATACAAGCTGGATTATTTTTTCTGTTTTTGTGAAAGCTGTATTTTATTTTCATCACTGCTCTGGATGAAGAAAGGAAGTGCCTTAAGTTTGCAAATTCAAGAAGGCCATGTTTGAAGATTCTTTTCTTCTAAAATCCACTGTGGAGGCTCCCCAAATTTAGCGTGGCAAGAGGCTGCTGTACCACAGCTCTGCTTAAAAGCCCACCTTTGCTACTGTATTTTCTCGTTTGTTTGCTCACTGAGCATTGATGGCTTTCTGTACGTGATACAGGGCATCTGATTTCTTCTTAGCTGTAGCCTTTCATCCCAGAATGTCTTTTCCCTTGGTTGTAATTGATTCGGTTTACTGGACTAAATATGTTTGCATGCTTTGGGGATGAAGAGGGACCTCTGTTAGCTGTGTAACGGAATGAGGCACGGGGATTAATGGGGGGACTGGGGAGAGAGGGAGGAGTCGGGTGGGTTTTCTTTTTTTTTTATCTAGAGGCATCAGGCTCCTCCTGTAGCGAGGGAGAGCATAGTACATCGAACCTAAAGACCTTTAAAGCACATGCTGAAATGGATGCTGGGAAGATACAGTACAGTGCTTGGGCACAACTCCAAGGCTCCCAAGGCAAGTAATATTTAAACAAGCTGAACAGCCCCTTTAGGCAAGCAGCAGGAAATCCAGCACTGAGCTTTGTGTTGTTGCATGGTCAGCAGAAGATAAAAGCTCAGGCTATGCAGCTGGGGTTCCCTCCTATCACTGGATGGCAAACTGTTCAGAAAAGATAAAAGGACAGAAAAGAACAGGGGGTCGTCTTATTGAAAAGCATTCCTTCATATTTTAAGCCGCCAAAGTACTTTGAAATACATTTGGCCTGATGTAAGTCAGGGACGGTGTCATCAGCAGCTCTGGTGTGTGTTGGAGCTTTTACATCAGTTGGCAGGCGAAAGGTGAATTCGTCCCTCTGCTTCGCCAGAGATAAATGTTTAAGATGGGTAGGATTGTGGTACTCATAGGTGCCTCGCTGCAAGCCTCACAGTGGGCAGGAGCTTCCCAGAACTTTTTTTAGGAGCAGGACTTGTAATGGTGGGGCTGCTGCTGATTGGGGGCGTCATTCTGAAATGCAACCAGCCTTCCCAGGTCCCACTTTCTGCAGCTGATCCTTGGTTGGGGACTATTTTAACAATGAGGAAGAGAATTTAAAGGAATGAGATTGCTATTTCTAGTCATCTAATCATTATTTACTGTATTCCTCCCCTCTGTCCCTCCTCCTTTTTTCCTGCATCACAGCACTGGTGTCTTGGGAAAGAAAATGCTTCAGAGCATTTGTTACCAATTTAGCAGCAAGTACGTGCTCAAATTTGGGATTTCTGAGATCTGTGTGTGCCATATGTAGGCAAAATGTATTATTTCCTAGTTCCAGTAGAAGGGAACAAACACAAATTTGCTGTTCTTCAGACAGTATTTCTTTAATCTAGTGAGACTTACATTTGTGCAGCCTTTTTGTTTTGGTAAGATGGTTAAGTGTCCTCCCTAGGGTGCCTAATTGCTTATCATGAACTAATCAGTCCCCTGGGTACTCGAAGGGATGAAACACTGCCAAGATAGAGCCAGTGACTTCCCCCATAGGCGTGATAACCCTCCCAATTACCCCACCCATCGGGAGCTTGCTTTACTGCTATTTTAAAGACCTTGTTACTTCAGAAATTATCCATGTTTAGAGATTTTAGGAAGTTTTAGAGGAGTATATTTGCTGAGCAACCTTTCAGCTTGTCAGCTTTCATATTTTTCATGTCAAATCTGTATTGAATAACGTTTCAAGTTTGGTGTGAAATATGCTGAACATGTTGCTACTGCCACTTCTGTTTATGAAAGTGCCTACATCCATAGCCTCCGTGGCATGCCAGACCCTAACAGATGAAGAAAGGGCCAGTTTCTGTCTTCAGCTGTCAGTAAGTAGGGATGGTGAAATCTTCTAGCTTCAGAAACCCTGTTTGAAGTTTAGATGAGGGAAGAAGTGAAACAAATCTGGTGGTGACTCTCTTCTAATTTTTGGTAGAATGATAGTTGCACATTAGCATGTGTGAAATGAGTGGGTAGATTAAGAAAAGTCTTTCACCTTACAGCGAAAAGTAATTTATTTAGCTGGTGGTTTTGCTTGCTTTCTCCTTTTAGTTTCTTGTTTTAACTCATTCAAACACACGTTTGTCTGCTCTACAGGTGAGATGGCTACCAGTTTCTTGAATTCTTCTCTTTATATTGAACAGTTGAGCTCCATAAGACATATAAAACTTACTACAAAACAATAATGTCTGAACTGGAAGTGGAAAATAGCTCCTGCTATTTAGTATCTGAGTGAAAGTACGAGTTCTGGTGTTGAGGTTTTCTTTGCCCTTTACTTTTGCTCTGAATGAACATCATTTCTAGTTGAAATTTGGAGGATGGCATCTGTCAATTGGGTTTGTTCCTTTAAAGAGTTGTAACCTAATCAAGGAACAGTATCAGATTATTTTTTTCTTCTGTGACTCTTTTAAAACACTTTAGGTCTTGTTCACCTCTGGTCATAGAGTAGATTCTAAGTGATGTCAGCAAGAGTAATGTTTTATATAATATATATTGCCAAAGTATGTACTGGCTTAAAACTGTAAAGCAAGGTGATTTCATTTTTAGAATTAAAAGAAAGTGGCTGTGTGGGCGTGTATGTGTATGCGACTGTGAAAATGTTCACGTGGGAATGTCACTCCTGAAAAGAAGTATGAATTTCAGTATCACAGGGCTAATAATGATACTTCAATGTTGCTTTGCTATGCGTGCATACATGCAAGTGATTAGTCAAGGTTCCACTGGCAAAGTCTTGCTGTCCTACTGCAGAAATCAGGGATGGGTGGGGGTGTGCACAGGCCACTCAGTCGATTTTTGTGTTGTTGTCATACATTTTTCTCTATGGTGAACACTTGCGACTGCTACTTTACCCAGAATTGGGTTGAACCTATCCATAATTCATACTAGTTTGCTTCAGACTAACGTTGTGGTATATTATATGTCAATGGGAATCAGCAGAAGGAAATGAGTTTCCCTTTTCATACGTGAATTGTGGGAAGAATTGTCTGTATCATCTGTTTGATGGCAATGTGTGAAGCACTAGCGGTGGAATTGGTTTTTTGGAAGAGGAGGGTGGTTTTGGACTAGCAGCAGACATTTTTGGCTGGAGGAATAGCAACTTGAAACTTCACTTACTGAAGAAACCTGTTCACAATTTTGTCTGTTTTTTTTTTTTTTTCCCCAGCGTTCCTGAAATAAACTTCCTGCAATTCTTTGCAGTGTGCAGGTGTCCAGACTACTCTTTACTCATGGTCGCCTGTGCAGCCTGTCAGGCGACTGAAGGCTGTACCTAAAATTCTGCCAGCAGTGCAGCGCACTGCAGTGATCTTGATATCGTTACGGTGGACACCTTGTACGGCTACAGGCTGTAGCATCCCCTCCTAGTCCGAACAACTGAGTGTTGCGTTCCAGGAGTCTACACGTGTGGAGGACTGCCTGGAATAGAAAAAGGAAAGCTGCAGAGATTGTGAGCTGCTGCTTGATCCGTGTGGCTGTTGTGCCGAGGAGCATCAAAACTTTGCTGGATGGATCCGACAGCTCGTTGCAGAGTAGAGGGTCAGTCTCACTGGTTATTTGCGGTTATTAACTTTAGTGGGGTTTATGGTTTTTTGTTTGCTTTATTTTGATATTTTTCTCTCTGTGCATAAGAGGATTGTGGCCTTGCAAGCAGAATGCTCATGTTCAGGAAACTTAAGGCTGTTCCTACTGAAGGGCTTTGAAGATCAGCAGGCATTTCCTTCAGGGTTTACAGCATTGTTGGAGGAGCCAGTCACTGCAGAAGTCTTCAGGCCTATCCACCCGACTTTGGTCATTCCTTACCTCACCAGCACGTGGATTATGCTGTTTGCAGACTGTCTAAGCTCCACGATGACCTCCGTGGATTCCTCATGAGCTTTTACAAGGCCAGGCCTGTGTACTTTGTAAAATCCTCTAGAAATGCCTGCTAGACTTTTAAAGTCCCAGAGCAAAAGCTGTACTATAAGGAACTTGGAAGGTCAGCAGCTGGATATGCTTGAATGAAGGGGGATGTCTGTGTGTATGCAGTTCATGTTTTGAAAATACATCTTTTTCAAGTCAGATGGAGATATGTCCTTTCTGAAGAGTCTTCTTGTGCTCATCTGGTGAAGCTGAGGGACTTTTGAATTCCATAAGGAATTGCTGAACTGATTCCCTGTGCCCTTTTTTTGCGCACGTGTTGCAGTCTATGAAAATTAACAGATGCTGTTTCATTTTGTCAGTGTGCAGGAAGCACCTCCCACAGGTTAGTTTCACTGTGTGTACTTCAAAATAGAAAGAAAACTCATACTGAAGAATACCATTGGCAAGTAGCGCTGCTGTTTAAAGTTTTCCTGGTGGCTTTCCTGTGAGGATCTCAACTCAGAGAGGCTTGCCAGCACCATCTACTGCTGTAATTAATTTACCTAACTAAAACATGAAAGAAATGTTGTATTGCAGAATTTAGAGCTCTGCAAACAACCCTGACGGCTACCTGCCCAGCTGGTATAAGCCAGTGAATGTGCTCACAAGACTCTGGCAACTTGTTCCTTAGTGATTGTAGAGAAATGTTTTTCTCAAGGCTGGGTTCTCCCTCCACCTGGGGGAAGCAATAAACCTCAGTTTAAGTGATTTGTGGTACTCTGGCATCTATGACAAATAAATATCTAGAATAACCCCAGGTAAAATTAAACAGCTCGCTTGTATCTCTTATCTCTGGTTCAGAATAACAGGAGAATGGTAACCGATGGTCATCTATGCTTAATATCACACGGAGATGATGTAGATGGTGTATATCTGTTCCTAGCCTTAGGAGATTATGTGAGGTGGTTGACTTGAGACCTGTTTGTGCCTCATACAGTGCAGGGCAGGAGTGTGGTTTTGGCTACTGGGTCTGCTCAGGGTCTGCCTGCTGTGGAGGTATGAGCTAGGAAGGTTGTCTTGCTCATGGTTGCGCTACAGGTTATCTTGCTCATGACAAAGCTGTGTAGCCTCTTTGGGTATTGCAGTTGCAGGCTGACATTACATATGCCTCCTAGGGAGGATGGGAGAGTGAGGGTTGTACAGCACACTTCTGAATCCCTTTGCTCTAGCACATCTCTCTTTCCTCTCTGTGGCATGTGGTTTCCCCTCTTAAAATTTCAAGCTACAGCTCTCTAATTAAAAAATCTATTTTGGGGGGCATGACTGTTTCTGAACATTTTAAATTGTTTTGATTATAGATTTTTTTGTTGTTGTTTGGAGAGCGTGATGGGGGGAATATTTCCTGTGCTCACCAGAAACAGAAGACAGGAAGATAATGATGTTAACAAGGTGGGGGAGAAAAGGAGGTGTTTGTTTAGAGAAAACCTAGTCACTAAAGCTTGTGGAGCAGAGGAACCCTGCTGATAACACAGATGAAATAGCCTGCCTCTTTCCTAACTTTAGAGGAGTGGAGCTTTGTAATAAATGGCTGCCATGTGGCAGCTGTCTCCCAGCTTCGTGAGCCTGGCAGTAGTTAATCCTGTCAGCAAGTCATGCTCCCTGGAAAGGAGCAGCGAGAAGAGCTGCAAACTCTTGAATCATTCTCTCTGCAAAATACTTGCATGTTGAATCTCTTTTTGCTTAAAACAAGTTTGGTAATTTAGTGGAGGTTCTCATCTTTAAGTAGCATTAGCGTGCAGCTGTGTTGGCTTTTAAATAAAATGTTAGAAACGTGCTGAGATGTTGCAATTCTTTTCCCTCTTCAAAAAAGAAAAAAAGCCATTTTAGTTTTGGAAGGTATATGTTCCAGGGTACAAAACGTGCTGTGTAAAGAAGGGATGCTCTGTGTTGCTATCCCTGTATGTTAAGAAATTACAGGTTGAGCATCTGAGATCATGATCATCCTTGAAAGCTTGAGGCTTTAAAATTAATCTGTTCACTTTAATTTGCTTTTTTTGTATTTTACTGAGCATGTAATGTTTCTGTCCTTTCTCCACAACATGGAAAACTAGAACTTTGACATAAAAAAAAAAGTTATGATATTTTTCTGCAGTAATGTTAACACCATCAGATTTTTACAGAACTCGTGATAAAATCATGATGGTTGACAACGCTAGCACCAGGAAATGAGTTTTAATCCTTGTAATTTCTACTCTTTTCTTTCTTCGTGTCATGCATCATTTTACTGTGTTGTCTTGCAAGGCATAAAGTGCTTTGGTGTGCTACCTGGTATGGTGCTCCAAGCAGAGAGAGCGCTGGCACCTCCTGCAAAGACAGTGCGGTTGGGCTGCACAGGATCTGTTGGGGGTTCTGCAGTAAGCAAACCCATGCTCTTCCCCCTTGGGCTTGCCTGTGCAAGAAAACTTGGTAGCATGTGGATGCAGTTACAGTGGTGGCCATGTGGGACATAGCTACTCCAAAAGGAAAGAGTCTTTTCCTGGTTTAGCTTACCCTATTTCCAGAATGCTTTTTGTAAAATTGCTTGTGCGTTAAGGCCCTCTGTGAAGCTCTCTAAATCTGGCCTGAAGGAATAGTATCGCAACCAGGGCGCTGCATAAGAAACAGGGCACTAGCACAGGAGATTTTCTGTATCTTCCTCTGTGTGATTCATCTTGCCCCTCTCTAATCCCTGCCGAACCTGTCCTGCTGCACACAGACGGCTCTGGCTACGTGTGAAGAGCAAGCATGAGAGGGTGAAGCGTTTGCTCGTTTCTCTCTCCAGAGATTTGCTTTAAACCTTTGCTTCGAGTCCCAAGTCTGAAGCTACCCTTGGCTGAGCTGTTGGCTGTCAGGACGAGGGATGGGGACGGGGACGGAGACTGGGACAGGCCCGCCCTCCCTTCCTTCCCCCCCTGACAGCTGCAGGCGCCAATTGCCAGCGAGCAGCCCAGCCGCATGGTTTCGTGGCTTTTCTTCCCCTCGTTATTACTGTTCCTCCTTGTTTCCGTGATGCTGTGCAGAGGAACAACCAGACGGATTGTCTACTCCCGGGATGGGTGCCTGGGCATCTGCATGGCCAGTTGGTACAGCACAGGAGCCCCTGTTTTTTCAGTGACACCAGGGGCTATTGATGGCAGGCTGTGCTGCTGCTGCACAGATGCTTGCTCTTGGCCCACCTTAAAAGGACAAGATATCCCGTGGTTTAGACTGGCCATATATTGTCGGGGATGTCAGCATCTCCGTCACAGCTACCCAGCCAAGCCCAGCGTCCCACTTCGCCCGCCCCACGTCCCTGCAGCCTCTCCTCAGTCGGAGCTGAAGGGTGCTGTAATCCGGGCTGTGTGGAGGGGAGGCCGCTTTTCTTGTCCGTTACTCAGAAATACTTTCCATCTGGCTCTCCCAAATGCAATGCATCGTGCTCACCCCTTGGGCTCTTGGACAAGTATCCTGTTCCATCAGCACAGTGCTTGCTTAGCCATGTAGGTGATGGGACATCAACCTATAGCTTCCCCCTCTCGCCCTCAGGGTTTTAAGTTAACTAGGTTTGGCAGGGCAAAGCAAAAATGAAAAAATAACCAAAACAAACAAACCCCAAACCTACAGAGCTACATTTTAGGTTGTTTCCTCATTTTGCATCCCTCATGCCCTCTTGCTTGTCTGAGGCGGCATCAGCAGCAGACGAGGTTTTGTGTTCCAGGGCCATGCGTCCCTGGGGTCGCTGGGGGCTCCCCTCCCTCGGGAGACAGATGCGATGGAGGTGCCCGCTGGTCCTCGCTCTGGCTTCCCCCTGCCGCCCTGCTCTCTTGCCTTGTCCTCGGCTCCTTCGGGGCCGTGTAGGCAGCGGCAGTTTTGGCAGGCAGCGTGACCCGTTCCCGCCTTCACGAGACACCTCCATCCCGCCTGCCGAGGGAAGAGCCTTCAGGGCCTGCTCCCTCCGGTCCCTGGCTCTGCTCCGGGCTCCCACCCTCTCCCCACGCCACATCCCAAGGCCGTCCCCTTGCCCGGTGGGACGTGAGCCAGCCCTGTCCCCAAGGAGAGATGTGGCGGCTGGACTGGGGAAGGCTGATGGGTGTGGGGAGAGACCCCGGGCCATGTCCCAAGGAGCGCCGCCTTGCTGCGGCCAGTGCCAGCCCCGGAGAGGGGGGGGACTCAAAGGGACTTTCTCGGGTCGCCACTTCATCTAAGGCAAATAAATTGGAGTCAAAGCCAAGAAACACATCGACTTCCTGGAACTCTGCAAGCCGTCCGCACAGCTGTCCCCGCTCCCCCAACACATGCAAAGCAGAGCTTATAAGGACAGACAGTATTGCTTTTGTGTCCCTCCTCAGCCGGCGGGGAGGGCGCAGGGGAGGGGATGTGACGGGTAAGGCCCAAGGCCTGTCTCGTCCCGTGTTCCCCCGGCGTCGCCATGGTTCCTGGTGACTGGGGGAAGCCGGGCCCCCTCCTCACCCGCCTCCTGACTGAGGATGAGGATGGAGGGGTATTTGCAGGGAGGGAGTGGAGGGATGTCTGCTTACAGCCTCTTGTTCCACTCTGCTGTTGCCCTGACTTGGTATTTTTTCCGTGTCTAAAAGTGGCGCTTGTGGCCCCAGGTTTGTTGAGCTGTCTTCAAATCTCAGTATCCTTTTTGCTTGAACAAGTTCTCAAAGCTGACTGCAGTTCGGTGACAAAGGCTTCCTGGAGGGCCAGGTGCTCACCCACAAGCCGATACGAACAGCGAGGATGAGGAACAGCTCATAGATACTTCTTTGGTCGGGAGGGGGAACGAGGGGGGACTAAGGCGTTATAAAATCTCAAAATTCATCAGCAGCTGTTGAGCCTAAATGTGGCTGCAGGTTTATTGCAGCTCTTGTGGTGCTGTGTGTTTTGTGTGGCACTGCCGTCCCCAAAACTGGCAGTGCGGGTCGGGAGCTGGGTGCAGGCTTGGCTCAGACCCTCTGAGGTGGCTACCAAGGGTGCGGGTGAAGATCTGGGCTTTCCTGTTGGGATCCTGGGGGGCCATCAGGTTTTGCTTTCACTCTCAGTGCTGTAGTGAGCAGCGTGTGCCTTGGTTCTCCTTTCTAGCCTAGCAAGACCACAGGCTCCTCCGTGAGGGCTGTTCCCACAGCACACAACGCTTGCAAAAGAAGAAAACATGGGTGCCCTGTTCAAGTTAGCAAATTGAGCGCAGGGCCAAGAAGATAGTTATGAATGCATTTTATATTAAGGCTGCCTGGTGTCTCCGTGCATTGCCGTAAACCAGTTGGACCATACAGGTGAATTTCATCCAGGAAACCCCTGCTTTGCCGGTAAGGCATCTGACTGTTACATTAGTGTAGCTTCCTTGTTTTCAGTGTATTACATCAATGTAATACCAGAGTATCACGGTGATTCAGAGTTGTCGTTTGCTTGAGGCATTAACTAAGTTCAAATTCTGGTATGCTTTATGGAGAGATGCTTTTGGTCAAGTCCTGAGGACCATTAGTGGTCCATAAGTCATCAGAAGGTGACTTTCAAAACCTACATAAAAATTAAACGCATACGCGTATCCCGTCATGCACTCAAGGAAATAAAACAGGGGAAGTAAATAAGTCTGAATATTGAAAATTTTAAGTTTAGTTGTTGTAGCAACTGTATACAAAATAATCTGGAAATATGGGGATCATCTTGTTTTTGTTTGGTGCTTCTTTCCTTGCTCCGCCCCCCATAAGAGAAGGTGGTCCCTAGCTCAGTTTTAAGGCCATGAGCATGTACTTCACTTGTTTGTTCTGTGTCTGAGTTCATCTGTCTGTGTACATGTTAGGTAAGAAAAGGCATATGGGTGTTGTGGATTTGTAGGGTTATTTTCGGAAGCAAAGTATTACGCCTGCTCTAACCCAGGTAAAACAATTGTATCGCTAATAGCTCAGAGAGCTCATAGCAGGAGGAGCAGTCTGTCATTTGGTGCTCAGAGAGTACCTTTCAGGAGATGTTGCTCCTTTTGTTTTTTGTCTTTTATGGTTTGTTTTTGTTTTTCCTTAGAGGAAAACAGTAGTTACAGGTACAAGTTCAAAACCTTCAAGGTAACATTCTTAGTTTTTACCGAATGCTAACTGAAAGAACGAGCACCAGATACTCCCATGCCACGATCTTTCTTTTTGTGCTTGTCTCCCTTTCCCTGAAGCCTGCTCTGCACTGGTGCTCCAGCAGTGGTGACAGTGAGGTGACGCTATAATTCTGTACCGCTGGGGTGCCGAGTCAGCACCAGCACTTCAGTAGCAAGGGCAGAGTTGGTATGAAAAAGGTCAGTCGGGAAAACTTTTTTTGTTTGGTTTTCCTTTGCCTTGAGGCAGCGCTTTGAATAGCGTTAACCCTTTTTTCTTCCCACACGATGCCTTTTCACCTGCTTTCCTTCCTGCCAGCTCGGATGCAAAGCTGCATTCAAAATGTGGTGCGGGTGATTGTGCGCATCTCCTGGGCTGGGGGCGACCGTTTGTGCAGGGCAGTGTCACCATGTGCTCTGGGAGAAATCTCTGCTCCTCTGTGTAGAAGCTTAGTAGGAAACCACTGCATCAGAAACCGTTTGGAGCGTGGCGTAGCGACTCTTAGGTATTATAATCTCAAGGGTAAACGGTAAACTTTTGTTTATTCAAATGTGGTATCCCTCTTTGAAGTTCTGTTCTTGTCTAAATTTGTATACTAGAAGGTCTGGCCTTCATTTAAATGATCCTTGTGGTTTTTTCTACCACTTAGAAAAAAAGCAGTGGGAAAACCTTGAATAAGATAATAGTGTTGCTAAGATGGAAATGATGAAGAAGGCTCAGGATTCCTGTTTGGGCCTCACGGGAAAAAGTGGTTTGAAATGCATGTGTGTGGGGGTGCACATTCCTAAAACTGTCATTTGTTTCCCCTGTTTCTCCTCCCTGCCGTGTTCTGCACTACGTACCACAGCATGTTTAATGAAACCAATAAAAGTATTTGGCTGAGAGTGTTAATCTTTCCCTGGCCCAATTAGTGCATGGCTTCTACTTTAACGTTAATGTGGATTTTTTTCGGAAAGCAGAACAATGAACAGCTTTGTGCTACACACCAGGTTTTCCCCCTGCTTGCCTGTATTGTGTGTTTCTTCCTATCTATTCCAAAGGGAGAGCTCATGTGCAAAGACAGCAGAGCAGTCTGGAGCAGAGACTTGTACCAGCTCCCAGGGGCCAAGACGTGCTGCTCTGTGCTTGTGCAGCCGCCTCTTGACGGCAGGTCAAGTGACTGTGACTCTAAAGACTCATCATTTCTTCTCCTTTCTTCTTCCTTCCCCTGTGGCCTCTGTTCTCCTTTTTGCTTCATCCGTGATGCTCTTCACCAGAAGGAGAATTAGCTGTAGCTGTTGACAGTGGTCTTAAAACAAGAAAATTAAATACAAATACATACACATAAGCAAAGGGGGGAAGTAACTGTTGATGGGCTCAGCTTTAACATACAGTGGAATCACACTTTATCCCAAAGGAGGAAATAGGTCTAGCAAGTGTCTTCCTGTGCAGACTGAATGGGAAGCAACAAGCCTTTTTACTTTTTTTTTCAAGCTCTCTGCTTTCTCAGTGACTCTCCCATTAGCTGGTTACATGGGGCATCAGGGGTGGGCCTCTGTTAGAAGCAGGAGCTAAAGGCCCCTCAGGTTTCTCTGTTGGATCAAAGTTGCCCCAGTTCCGTGGTTTCAGCAGCATCATCAAGTGAAGGGGACACGTTCCCACAGAAAAGCCAGGTCTCTCGGCATGGCCGAGCAAAGAGAGCTGCCGGGTTGTCTTGTTTGGTTCCCCCCCCTCCAACATACAGGTGTGTTAGTGTTCTCCGTCTCTTGCTCTCTGCTTTTCCTCCTTTTCACAGGGGATAACTGTGACACTGGGGGTTTTCTTCAAAGTAGAAGATGACTTGAATGCTTATGACCACTTCCCTGTTTCCTAGAGGCTTTGGTCCGATGTTGAATGCAACCTGAGGCTTCACTGTTTGCCAGCTTATTTCCTGTTTGTCCTCTTTCCTGGAGGTCTTTGTTTTCTTTTGGGGAGAGGGAGGAAGGAGCCTCCATCAGCATGACCTCCAAGCAGGGGCATTTGGTGTGAGCTGAGGCTTGCAGTCCTGAAGGCAGCATGGCATAGGGCATCCATGCTGGTTGCCGTCTGTCTGATTCCCTGAGTTTCATAGCTGCTGTGGAAAAAAACCCCCACATTCCCACCCTCAGTGATGCATTTATTTAAAGACCAAAAAAAAAAAAAGGCAAAAAAAAAGCTGCAAGAGAAATCTCTCGGTATGTTCCTGCCTAAAGGCTCTCTGCCACGGGTTTTCCCACAGGAAGGAGTGATTTGGCCCAGTATTCTTATTGTTTCTATATCCTATTGCAAATAGAAAGTTATGCTTCTGAAATTGGTGTGTGCTGCTCATGCAGTTGTCTTTGTTTCAGTGGTGCATTTTTGCTTCATGCAAGAGAATGAAAAATACATATGTAAATAAAAGCATGCAACAACAATACCTATTTTTACAGAAATTAAGTTGTGATCTTTCAACTGCTTTCAAAATAGGAAATTTTTAATGTATGGAAAACGGCTTTAAAAACAGAATCTGTGACTATACATTGTTGTTTGCGTTAGCGGGAAGATACTTAGATTCAGAAATAAAATCGCTGGTGGTTCATAGAAATTATGGAAGTCTGTAATAGCACAATACATAGTTTTCTTCCTGAAAGAACCAAGAGCAAGCTGGCAGGTTTTCTAAACCAGGAGATAGGTTTGTTAATGTATGCACGTATGCCTGCCTCTTCTCTTTGTGACGAACATTTCTCATTTTCTGAAGTTCCTAAAGGCAGGAATTCTCACTCTAGTTCTCTGGGAATCTCCTCAGCTATCTTAAAGTTACCTTGGCCAACACGGGAGTTTTCACAGTTACACAATAGATTGACTTTTTCCCAGGTGAATCAGTGCTGACATTGATGTCCTGGGTATTGACTGAAAGAGGAATGACTAGGCCTACTTTGGAAGGAAGAGTTGTTTTGTTTGCTTGGGTTTTTTTGAAGCAAACTAAAGCACTTATTTGCATTGTTTTAACAGAAATCTCTCCAAATAATTTAAACTGGTCCTTTTTTGGGGGGATACTAAACAGATACAGCAAGCAACTTAGAAGATTTAGGCTAGTCTCAAAAATTACTCTGGTGCTTATTCAAAATTAAGTCAGCTACCATATAAGTGGTTAAAAAAAGAAAGAGAGGGGGAAAAAAAAAACAAAAAAGGAAAAAAAAAAGGATTGTTTTGCTCTTGAGGCAGACCTTTTTTAAAAACAAACAACATAACAGCAACGTTGTAACAGTTAAGGACAAACAAAATAAACAAATAAACGGTCCCATAATTGCTTGAGAAAATACAGAAGGATGGGTGCTTGGCCTCACCTGTATTGCAGGGACCACTAGTGTTTTCTTAGCAGAAAAGTACAAAAATTGCTAGGGAAGAGTTACCTTGAGTTGTTCAGGGTAGCATAAAAAGAGTCTTTTTGGCTGTTTTTGAAGATGCAAATTGAAAACAGTATTTGTTAAGAAGTTGTTATCCAGAGTCTTAGACACAGGGTTTCGTTGGGTCCTAGGTTTTGTCTCTAAACTGCGCTGGATCGCTATGTCACATCATCTGTGTGCTGCTCCTAAGAGGGTTGGTGGATAAATGTAGGAAGCTTGAATCTGCTGCGTTGTCTGGCACTGACCAAAATGAGGAACTGCTTGACATGAGCTGGGCCCTTTCCTCTTTGTCTGCCTTTTCTTGTGCGCTCTAAAATGTCAGTAGTTGGGATAACGTAGTCATCTGTTGTTTGCGAATGCTGTTCAAACACCATGTGAAGATGTGTTACGTGACTGATTTGCATGTCATCCTTGAGAATTTTTTTTTTTTTTAAAAGGAAGAAAACCTGTTGAGTTAACCACAGTTTGAGGGCCATGGTTTCTGCTTTCAGAATAAAGGAAAACCTGTGTTAAGTTTGCTGAGTGCGATGTGTAAATCTGAGATGATGAAATGTCCACAGCGCATTCATTTCCATAATGAAATAAATATTTTGCTTGTAAGGTTAGAAAGGTGTATTTCTCCATTAAAAATGTATTGGTAGTTTTCCGTGTTACAGATAACCTTTTCCAGAGGCTATTGCCATGGGTGCCGCAGGCAGAGAACTCCTCTCTTTCTCATGCATCAGTCATTCCCTGTCACCTCTAAAAATGATGTTTAACTGCCCTGTCATTCTCCAGCCAGAACAGGCATCCTTCCTGAAACCCCAACGATAGCAATGATAAGTTTGTGGTTTCAGAAAGGGGTGTGGAGAAGTTCTGTCAGTACATATGATGGTTGCTCATGTCTTCAACTCCTCTGGAAACCTTGGGCAGTGAGTGTGTGGAATGTGCCAAATGGTCCCAGAAACCTCAGCAGTCATTTCAGTGCTGCTAGAAGGAAGAAAAAGGTCATGTATTGGAGTAAATGTTAGTCCTCCAAGAAGAGAAGGGGGAAGGAGTGTGTGTATGAAACTGAATCACTTAAATTCTCTAGCTGCAGAATATTCTTCCAGCTTCTTAACCAAATGTCACGACTGTCAGCGATATGCTAGCTTGCTCTCTCCTTCTCTCCCTCCTCCGTTTTTTCTGGCTGAATACTGGGGGCCAAACTGGTAAGGGTTTCCTCTCTTTTCTTGCCTTGCAGAGGCTGCAGCATCTCCCAGCCCCGTGCCCAGCCACTCCTGGGACTGGGTGCTTGGCTGTACTGGCAGTTTACATGCTTCTGTCATCAGACCCATGTAGCAGTCAGGGGAACCCTCAAACTAAAGGGCTGTAGTTTTATTTTGCTCAAATGGCTTCCAGAAAAACTTACTCTCTTTCTTTTTCCCTTCTCCCTCACGTAGTGCTAGAGGGTGCTGCTGAAGAAGAGGCTGAAGAGCCAGACGCTACTATACATACTACACTAAGTGAGGAGACCAGCAACCAAGACGAGAGCCACAGTCAATTAGGGGATAAAAATGAAGGTAACTGGTTTGACTACCTCGGTGTGACTCTGTAAATTGATTAAGGCTTGTAGAAACTTTTCTTACCCATCCATACCCCTTATCTGTGTGAAGAGTGTAAGATACATTGAGCAGAAGCACTGGTGCATACATTTCTTTCCCCATCCCTAACCTTTATCTGTCTGTAAAGTGTAAAACAGGTTGAGTAGAAGCTTGGGCACATAAATACTCAACTACCACTGCAGGCTTCCAAACTAAGATTTTCTTGGCTCCCAGTAACTTGGCACCACATTACTTGGTCTCAAAAAAACACCTGTTTATAATGCTCAAACGTATCTTCCAAAGACTGTATTATGCAGAGATCAAATGTTCACAGACAAACATGTTCCTCCTTGTTCATGCTCACATCCTCTTGTGTTACAGTGACTTTCTCCAAATGCACAGTAAGATTTTGTGCTCCCCACCAGAGGTGACAGAGCAATAGACTTGCAGTGTGTTCCTGTTTGTTTGGGAGACTTCTTTCGGGGGAGTGTTTAATTTGAAAGCATTTTCCTTTTCAAAATTGTAAAGAGGAAGGTGGAAGGCCTTACCTGTGTTTTTGACATATCTGTATGTTGAGGACCAGAGATGAGATTTAAGGTGTTTTTGGAATTTGCTATCTGAGACAGGAGCATCCCTGATACATACAGAATGTGATGGAGAAGTCTGAATCTGAAGTCTGAAGTCTGAATCTTTTGCTGTGGCATTAGTCATTGATGTAACACATATGCTTCATGGAATAATGGGGCTTGGTAGACCAAAAAGAAAAAAACCTACATAAATGCCACCTGTGGCAGTAAAGAGGCATTTGGGGTTCTCTTTTGGTTGGATTTTTGCTAATTTAGTTTATTCCATATACAGAGCTGGCTTAAGCTATGCTAGAAAGAGAAGCCAGTACCCTACACTGTGTTACTAATGCCTTAATTGTGCAGTTCTGCTCAAAACACGTGCTTGCTTGAATGATTGTGCTTGCCAGAGCGTGCATTCATCAGTACTGCTCTACTAGTTCATGGTGATCACAAGGTACCATGAATAATACCTTTTTACAGCAGGAGGGTTTAAGGTAAATCACCCTATAAGCCCCATACTGATTTAAGGTTGAAAACAAAGATGAATGTGAATGTCGTATGAGAAGAAATGTACACCTTGTCCTCTGCATTCCAATATGAGAAACTTTTCCTGTTTCAAGAGCTCCAGTTATTATGGGCTATTGCCTGTACTCCATGATGATCCAGCCGAGCGTGATGCAAGTGTGATGAAAATACTGTGGCATTTTATGTTTCAGATGGCCTAGCAACTCCTATATGTGTTTTTGTTTTTAATTCCAGAGAAGCAGCTGGAAAGTTTAAACAGCTACAAGGTATCACCAAGTTCACCGAACAGTTTGGACGGAGCGGACTTGTCCTCCATTGATGCCATGATGTCAGCAGTGATGAATGTGGGAAAGATTGCTGAAAATGGCGGGAACTCTCAAAATGTCAAATCCCCCTCAAAGTCTCCTGCACCAAATCGGATTGGCAGGAGGAACCAGGTGTGTAAGGGAAACAGGTGTGAAAGGGAGACAAGCAGCTGCGTGGGAAGTGATAAGACATAATTATGTTTCTTTGATAGTTTGGCTTTTTTTCCCTCAGTGGGTACTTTTTGCTTCTGCCGTTACTTTTCCATGTATGTTTTCTGGTGGCCCTCCAGAACATAATTTTAGAAAACTGGGAGTCGAAGGGGTCCTCTTGCTTGTAAAATGTAAAACATTTGAGCATGAGCTCTGATGTTATGCAATGGTGAGCTGGTCTAGCAGATGCCATTACCAGTGGCAAAGCCACCGAATTGCCACTTCTTCCCCACTGCATCCTTTCTGCAGGCTCTTGAGTTTGCATAATCTGTTGGGGCACCTGTTAATTTCATGAAACTTGGTGAAAAGAAATATCTCAGAGAGGAGCAGAGCAGTGTGGCAGAGAGCTTGGCTCAGCCATCATGTGGGACCCCTCATGGGGTGTGCAGCTGTCTCCGGGAAAGATTCAGGTGATTTAAGATTACAGGTGGTGCTAGAATGAAGCATCTATCAGGACACTCAGTTCACAGGTGTGTAGTGTAAGGTGCCCTTATTTCATTGTTAATAAAACTATGGAGAGCTATTTTTTTGTACAAATCTTGCAGAGCAAATATCAGCTTTTATCAGTTTTTTTTCCATTTACCAGTTGATGGCACCGGTTGATAGCAATATTGACCTAAACAAGTGAAAAGAGAGAGTCCTGTCAGTTAAAACTGTGAATATTTGTATCCATGTTTTTCTCCTGCTGGGCCAGGGCTTACCAATGAAGGTGCTGCAGAACAGCAACAGATTCCCCAAATCCCTGTGTCCGTTTGACTTTAGAGCTTGTATTGAAGCATGGAGAATTTGTAAATGAATCAAGATGTAACAGGGACCAGAAAGGTTGAGAGGCATGTCTCATGTGATGTTCCTATAGTCGTTTATTAATAGCTTGCCCAGTAGTTGCCCAGTTGACAGACTTATGACTTGTCTTGGATTTTTTTTCTTGAAAGGAGGTAGAAGCCATTAACTGTAAATGAACATTCTTAAATGAAGAGTCTGGACAGTATACTGACAACAGTGTTTGTGGTGTCGTATCATCTAGCACCTGGCTTTAAGGCTTATTTGCAGTATTCCCACTTAGAGGCTGCCCTGGTTCCTTGATTTCATCATGTGAAGTAAGGGACTGGAGTTCAGACTGGTCTCAGTGGCAGTGCTATTACACAGCTGTCCGCGGTACACCATGTGGTTTGGCTTCAGGGAAGTTTATTAGCGTTAGTGACCTTTATTCCACCTGATATTTCGATGGGCATCGAATCAAAGGAAGCTCGAGAGTAAATGTGACAGGATTAAGAGGGATTCTTACAGCATAAAAATAAACAAATACATTGAAAACATAGTAAATAGCCTATTTGTTTTTAGGCTGAAAGATTGTTATCACCAGAGGGGCAAATGGTTACATTAGCGAGAAAATAGAAGTGAGATGTGAAATATTAAGTGACTATCAATCTAGTTAGCAGCCTCTAATACAGCAAATTTCCACTTCCAGCATAGCAGAATGAAAGCACTGAATTGTTTCAGTGTGTAGCAGCGCACAGATCTCAGATTCTGGTCAGAATGTGCCCCTTATTATAATTTCAAGGATAATAACAGTTAGCTAGTTTTCTGGGTCTGACTGTTGTTTCCCATGAGTTGGCAGCAAAACTTTTTGCCATGAACCTTTGTCGCAAAGTCTATGGTTCTCTTCATAATGCTGACTTTATCCTGGCTCTAGTCTACCCGTAGTCTAATAAACATGTTCTCACATCAGGCAGCATCCATTTTAACTTCTCAGTTGCTTTGCTCTTGGAGAAAATAAAAAAGTGTGCCAAAGATGTTTCTTGAGCTGGAGGAAAACAAATAGACCTAATGCACAACTCCAGGAGCGTTTGCCATCAGTTGAATGCAGAGCAGCGGTGCCAGGTTGACTTACTAAAGGGAGAGTAGCTAACAAATTAGCTGCCACCTTTATCTTTCAGTTCAGGAAGTGTGTTTTCACCGACCTGGCTCCAGTGGGGTAGCTGAGTGCTATGTTTTAAATTTGTGAGTCGGGGTGCTTTTGTAGTAGGGATGCTAATGTTTTTTGGTCTGGATTGGGTCAGTCAACAGCATTCCTGTTGTAGCTACCCTGGATTTGCTTGAGCTGTGTTACGGTATGTAGCATGTACCCTGTGTGACCACTGGAGAAAGTTTGGGTTTTAGTTAATAATAAACCCCAGATTCAATACTAATCAGCTCTGGCTGAGCTATAGTGTGTTTCTGATCTTTGCTTCAAGGTGAACCAGTAATTACTCGATCTTCTGTTCAGTTTGCTGATTCGAAGAGCAGGCAGTCTAGCAAGCAGGCTTGGAAACGATCAAGTGCATCATGTAGAGCTGCAGCACTCATTTCGGGGGGGGGGGGGGGCAAAAAAAAGTAGTAGGTTGATAATTTCACAGAAATACCCTGGGGATTAAACACCATCCAAGTTGTCAGCACAGCTGCAGGGATTTTCCTCATGGCACAGTGTGTTTGTTCTCTGTCCTGAGCCAACTTTAACAGGGTTGCAGTATAATTGGAGCTGAACATTACTCCACAGACAGGTTGCATATAGTAAGATTAAACTTGTATAAGTAGGATGGAATGCGTGTATACGAATTGTATGTTTGTTTATAGAAAGGGGAGGCGCTGGGATAGCTCATTTTGATTTTCTTGGGGTATTCAGACTACGAATGGCAGCCTTTCTTGCTTGCTTTCTAATGTTTTGTGAATAACAGTACATTAGGCCTTGGCCTGTGTGCGTGGCCTACAGTGATTGGCTTTAGGATAGAGGGCCCTGAAATACAGTTAGAAAAAAATGTACAAGACGAACAGTAGGGAGGAGTGGAAGAACCTAATCCTTGTAGCCCTGATACTTTTAGAAGTGAGGTCCCAAGCTTTGTTTACTTCAGGCAAAATAAGAAAGTAGCTTTTCATTCAAATCCACAGGTTTCTGAAGTTAATAGAAAATTATCATGGCCCTATTTTTGAAAACACAATATTAAATTTTTAATAGGGGGCTCTCCAGAATGGTTCCCCAAATCATGTAGGAGGGGATGTTGCTTTACTGAGACTTTAAAAAAAAACTTTTCTCAACACTGTGTCAGCACCTTTCCTTCTAACATGCCAGACGATTTGTCACAGAGGGTTGGGTTAGTCATTCTCAGTGTTCTACACAAATGCTTTTGTTTGACAATCTGGACATGGTTGCTTCCAAGTTGATGACTTTTGGGGCAGTGATGGGGGAAAAGAGCTGTGTGGAGAGAGGAAATGCAGAGATACACTCATCAACTCCCTCCCAACTAAAGACCTACTGAGGGTGGGCTTTCTTTTTAGCTTGTTTTCATTATTTTACTCATGATACTTAAAATAGCCAGCAAAGAAGTTCAGTAGAAGATGTCCTTTTGGCATAAATATTATACTTTCCTGTCAGTCATGCAGAGTTGGTTTTTGTACTCTCTTGTCTTCAGAAGTGTGGGTAACAGGCGGTGGATCAATCTAGCTGGTGAAGATTTGCATCTTTCTACAGAAAAATGAGGTTTAATTTTCAGTGTCAGACCATCTTCCTTTTAATATACAGGCAGTGGTGCAGAAGCCACACCTGTGCTACTTAGTGGTGGTGTGAAAATACCCTTTATGTCATGCAGCAGCCTTCCTTGCGGACAATTCAGGCAAACGCCTTTGGTTCCTGCGAGAGTGTCATTTCATCCTTGGCCAAAAGAGTGGCGGCTTTGCTTGGTTTCTCAAGGGCACACTTAAATAAGGCTGAGCTCTCTGGTTGGCCTCATTGTTTGTACTCATGGTTTGACCATGGTTACTCCTGATTCTCACCTGGGTGGAGAATAACCGGGTTCATAATGTGTTCTTTTTGAGTCACGTACGCTCCTGCATTGTCACCTCTTTCTCGCTATGATCTCATCAGATCTTGCAGGCTTCAGAAGGGCTGGGCATAGCCGGTGTGCCTGGATGGGATGCTTCCAGGAGAAACACAGGATGCTAAGGGAAATGGTGATTCAGTAAATGCTGCTCTTCCTTCTGAGTCAGCCATGGAGCAGAACGTACAGCCACTAGAAAAGGGCACCGAGCTAGTGCCTTTCCGTAGAGATGGGGTGGAAAACCTGAAGTCCCGATGACTTGCGATTATTAAAGATCTTTTGGGAAGATTAGTGGCGTTTGTCCGCATATTCTGGCGGTTTTCCAGTAATTACTTTCTGCTCACCTAAATTTCTTCTGGCAGTTTGAGCTAGTCGCAATAATTGCCTTCACTTCCTGTCCTAAACTGCTGCTGCTGAGTATCCATGTGCTGTTAAAACAGCTGCTGTGCTTCGGTAGTTGAAATGGCCCCTCTTTGTAAGTTCAGACGTTTCTGGAACTTCCCTGAGGAATCTCTCAGAATGATAAATTCTGTACTTAGGATGGATTATATTTTTTCCATCGCCAGCAGAAACAGCTTTCAAGTTCTTTTATACTGATATTCCTTCTGATTTTGTTTTGTTTTGTTCACAGGAAACAAAAGAAGAGAAGTCTTCCTATACCTGTCCTCTGTGTGAAAAGATTTGCACTACACAACACCAGCTAACTATGCACATTCGTCAGGTAGGCAGAGTACCTGCTCTTGACTGGTTTGCCAGCGTCTGGTTTGCGATGGTGAAAAACATTTCCATGTGCAAACCAGAAGTGCTTCATTATAACTTTATTCAATTGTTTTGCTTTTATTAAGCCTTCCCCTTGTATTTTCTTTTTTAAAAAAACCCACAAACCCAACCCTGAGGTGGGTAATTTTCCTCCCTTCCTTCCCTAACACTCCCCCCACCCCCCACCCTGTAGTGGCTCAAACAAGGATGTATGTCCTGTTCTGCATAGCTTAAGGTATCCCCGGGATCCAGAAAACCACTTCCATCATGAGGCATAAGTCCTGTTTTCTTATCCTGTTTGAGTACACATCCCTTTACCGGTCATGCAAATTAAGAAGCAGGAAGACACAATTTTTAAATGTGTAGAAAAGCCTCTCAGTCCTTCACAAGGTATAGTAATTTTGGGAGGCAGAATTAAAAATACACTTTTTTAATGGATGGTGCATTTTTTTTTTGTCAGCTGCAGGCCTCTTCTTGCTCCTCTTGAAATATATGCATACTTTATAAGGAGGTTTATTCTCTTCTATGTCAGAAGGTTCTGCTTTGGATGCTAAGGTTGTGGTTCTCCAGTGTGAGTCCACTGGATACTTATTACTTCAGTTTTCCCTCCTGTATTGTAACTGGAACTTTTTTTTTTCCTTGCTCTTCTGGGTTGTTTTGGGGTTTTTTTTGGTATGTGAAGAAATCTTGAAGTCTCTGAATGGAAGTAAGAAAGAGCGGTACATATAGCACAGTAGATAGTGGCCACATTTTGGCCCTGTTACGCATTTTTATGGCCATAGAAGTCTGCCTGTGTACTCAAAAGCAGTTTACTTCTGTTTCCTTACTATGCAGTCAGTTTGAAATGAATGTCTTTAAAGAATATTTATTTTTCTTCTGCCATAAAGTTTGTAATTACATCCTTTTTCTGTTTTCCCCCTTACCACTCACCCAACCCCAAACCACTGCACAGCTTAAGGTATCTCAGGGTGCCCTTTGTCTGATGGATTGTTGCTGGATCCCTTTCTATCCCTTTCTGCTGCACACCCAGCAGAAATACTGGGTGTGACAGACATTGCAGGCTGTATGAAACAGCTACTTGTGCTGGTGCATTAAGGAGTTAAAAATGAAAGGTGGGGGTGGAGTTGG